>CM040117.1:173720962-174320962 GCA_022559845.1 Amorphophallus konjac | reverse complement strand
CCATTTGAATTTTCTTGTTTTTTGTCTGTTTCCATTTTGTTTTCTGAAACCTTGTTTTCAAGCTGTTAGTCAGCGGAGCTAAGCTGTATTGCTCAGTAGGCGAGGTGGATACCTCGGACAGCCAAGCTGTATTACTCAGCGGGCAGAGGAGAGTTTCCTCTGGACGGGTGAAGCTGTAAGTCCCCGGCAGTTGTAGGCAAGCTATAAGGCCCAGCGGTTGAAGCTGTGAATCAGCAGTTGAAGCCACATTCCTATTAGGAGTGTGGGGTGGACGTAGATCTTGGGTTTGAGATCAAACCACCTTAAAAAACTCATGCCCATTGTGTGTGCTTGTCTTAAGATTAACTGTGCATCTTGATCATCTCATTTATCCGCTGTAGATGCATGCTTAGGATCGTTTGAGCTTAGATCTGTTTAAGTTGACTCTCTCGGTGATCACTCTCGTGTGACTTTTTGCTGTCCAACAGCAGCTTGAATTATTTCCGCACTAGTTATCGCTGCAGTGGATTTTAGTGGGTAACTGATCTATTCACCCCCCTCTAGATCCTTCATCAATTCCCCATCACATGGTATCAGAGCATAACTCTTTTTCAGGGACTAACATCCTAAAGAGGATCGATCATGAACGCCAAGGGAATGACAGCAGAAGGACATTCAACCTCTTAGCCTCCTTACTTTGACGGGTTTAACTACGCCTACTGGAAGAACAGAATGCAGGTCTTCTTGAGAGCGAAAGACTATGAGATCTGGAGAGTAGTGAGCAAGGGACCGTTCGAACTGCACGAGAATGACGAGGTTTGGACAAGAGAAGAAATCAGAAAATATACTTTGAACTGGAGTGCCATCAATGCTATCCAGTGCGCACTTCATTCTTCTGAATTTTCCAGAGTGTCATCGTGCAAAACCGCCAAGGAAATGTGGGACACACTGGAGGTCATCTACGAAGGGACATCACAGGTAAGAGAGACCAAGGCGAACATGCTAGTTTCTGAATATGAAGCATTCCGGATGAAGCCTGGTGAGAGTGTGACTGAGATGTATGCTCGCTTAACTGTCATAACCAATGGTCTGAGGAATTTGGGAAAGAGCTATTCTGACTACGAAGTTGTAAGGAAAATCTTGCGGTCTCTGACTCCTGCTTGGCACACAAAGGCAATAGTGATCGAGGAGTCCAAAGATATTCAGACGATGAAAGTTGACGAGCTAATAGGTTCTCTAATGGCATATGAGATGAACCTTCTCAAAACTGATGAGCTCGAGAACAAGAAGAAACCAATTGCGCTGAAGGCTAGTTCCAGCAAAACAAGTAGATCTAGCCATAGTGGATCGTCAAGCGAATAGAGCAGCCTATCTGGGTCAGAAATCGATAGAGATCAACTTGCTATGTTGACAAGAGAGTTCAGGCGATTCCTGAGAAAAGAAGGAATGATGAAAAGGAGGAAGAAGACTCCGATGAGGTATCCTCTCCCTTTGAGCACTATACAATTTCTAATTGGGAGGATGCTTACGGAGACTTGTTAGATAAAGTAGATGATATAAGAAAGGAAAATAGGCATCTGAAGAAAAAATTAAACTCACTCATGAATGATAAAATAATGTTTGATAAAATTGCATGTCTTCAATGAGAGAATGAGAGTTTAAAATTTTCATGTGCTGATTCTGAAAATTTCAAGCATGCCTTAATAGATACTAGAAAGGAAAATGAATGGTTGAAGAATGTCATTGATGATTTGAAGCTGAAAGTTCAAATGTTTGAAAATGAATCAAAAATTTCAAATGAGAAATATGAAGCTATTTTAAGTGTGAATTCTGAATTAAAGAAAGCTGTTGAAATTTTGGAGAATGAAAATGTTGATAAACGGAAGATAATAGAAAATATGACCCAAGGCTCAGACAATCTCAACACCCTATTAGGGTCAAAGGTCAATTATAGAAAGGAAGGTCTCGGATATATCTCAGATACCACAAAGAGCTTTGCTGTGAAAACCATATCATTTGTGGCAGAGAAAGGGAAGAGACCTCTCATAAAAATGGCGTGTGAAAATTCTACTCCAAAAACTGTTAACTTAAAAGTGTTCAGTGCCAAGGACAAAGGTAAACAGAAGGTTGGTGAGCCTAGCAGATCCAGCCCTTCACCCAAGAGTAAGTCTCAGGTTCGGGGTCAGCCTCCGAGCCAATCTAAACCCCAGGGCAAAGCCACCATCATCACCTGTCCAGAAGAAGACCCAACACAAACCTGTATAGAAGTCTAGTGGGTCAACAGTGCAAGGGAGACATAATGATGCATGGGGCCAGAAAAGCTATACTTATCAGCCCAAGGTTCAGACCTATTACACCTATCCTCAGAAACAGGTCCAACCATTCTATAGGTCTGGATGGGAGCAGGTCCAAGGGAGGTCTAGATATCAATCATGTCCAACTCATTGGTATAGACCTCAATTTGCTAGATGGGGTGGTCAGTCAAGGACTACAGCTGGCCACAATTATCTGAGGACCGATTGGCCTGGGCACTGGCACAAAAACAATCATGCTATTAATAAATATGGAGTCAGAACACAACAAAAACCAAAGCACCAGAAGAAGAAGAATCAATCAGCTGGTGCTGAGAAAAAGAGAAATGATAAAGAGAATGCTAAGGATTCTACTAAAACAACCATGCTCAAACAAATGTGGATTCCTAAACAATTGTTGTCTTGCTTAAATTGTTCTATTTCTGTCTTGGAGCCCAAACAGTTTTGGGTTCCAAAATCTTCTCCATGACTGTGATTGCAGGTATGCCTGGCAGCCAGAAGCAACATGTGGTATCTTGACAGTGGCTGCTCCAGGCATATGACAGGAGACAAGACCAAATTCTGCATGCTGACTGAGAAGAATGGAGGCCTTGTCACCTTTGGAGGAAATACAAGGGGTAGAATCATCGGATCATGTAAAATAGATAAGTGTACTACTTGTTGCATTGAAGAGGTACTGCTGGTTGATGGTCTTGCATACAGCCTACTTAGTATCAGCCAGCTATGTGACAAAGGACACAAGGTAGTATTTGATTCTCAATTTTGCAAAAAAATTTGAACTTGATTCTGATATAGTTAAATTCTCAGGAAAAAGGGTAAATAACTTCTACTTGGTAGACTTAGATGATTTAGCTCATTCTAATCTCTGCCTAACTGCAAATAAAATTGACTTAGCATTCTTGTGGCATTGTAGATTAGGTCATGCTACCTATACGATTTTGCATAATTTGAATAAACATAGCATGGTTAGAGGACTCCCTGAAGTTTCTTTTAAGAAGGAAATTAAGGTGTGCAGTGCGTGTACACAGTCCAAGCAAACCAGGAAGTCATTCAAGTCCAGAACTGAAAACATGTCCTCCAAACCTTATGAGCTGATACATATGGATCTTTTTGGACCTACACGTTCAGTCCGCCTATCAGGTAGGAGATATGGGTATGTTTTGGTAGATGACTTCTCTAGGTATACATGGGTGTTTTTCCTTACTCATAAAAATGATGCATTCATAGAATTTTAGGAGTTTTACATGAAAATAAAACAGAAAAATGAACATTCAGTTGAAAATATTTTATCTGATCATAGAGGTGAATTTAAGAACTTACAATTTGATGAATTTTACAGGGTCAATGGGATTACTCATCAGTTCTCCTCACCAAGAACACCAGAGCAAAATGGAGTGGTGGAAAGGAGGAACATGACTCTTGTGGAGATGGCCCGAACACTCTTAGTTGAAGGTGATCTACCAAGGAAATTCTGGGCAGAAGTAGTCTATACTGCTTGCTATGTAATTAATAGAGCCATGGTAAGGCCATTTACTCAGAAAACACCCTATGAAATCATCAAAGGTAAGAAACCTTCAATTGCTCACTTTAAGGTTTTCGGATGCAAATGCTTTATCCATGTTAATGATAAACGAGACCTTGACAAGTTTGAACCCAAAAGTGATCCGGGCTTGTTCCTAGGATATTCTGAAACCACTAGAGCATATAGGGTGTACAATTTAAATACTAAAACTGTTGAAGAATCTCCACATATTATCTTTGATGAATCCCTGACAGAATGTGAAAATGGTCTGTATAGGAAAGAAGATGATGGAGAAATATTGAATGAACGATAATCTGCATATCAATCAGATCAGGAAGAAGAGCCAGAAGAAGACAATGCAGAAGAGCATGCTATTCAGGGGGAGGTTAATGAAGACCAAGGTAACCAAGTCATCAATGTAAGGTTCTTAAGAGACCACCCTATTGAGAATATCATTGGTGATCTGCATGAACCCCCAAGGACTAGAGGTTTTCTTAGAGCTCAAAATGAATGAAATGCATATGCATTGGTTTCACATGTTGAACCCAAGTCCATTGACATTGCCCTAAAGGATGTGCATTGGATCAATGCCATGCACGAGGAGCTTAATCAGTTTGACAAGAACAAGGTGTGGCATCTAGTCCCACCTCCTGTTGATGGAAATGTCATTGGGACAAGGTGGGTCTTTAGAAATAAAACTGATGAGCTAGGCAATGTTGTCAAGAATAAGGCTAGACTTGTTGCTCAGGGGTATAACCAAGAATTTGGAATTGACTTTGAAGAATCATTTGCCCATGTAGCACGGTTAGAAGCTATTAGGATTTTGTTAGCTTATGCATGCTTCCTTGGAATAAATCTCCAGCAGATGGATGTAAAATCTACTTTTCTCAATGGAGAAATTAAGGAGGATGTCTTTGTTCATCAACCTCCTGGCTTTGAATACTCTGACTTTCCTTCTCATGTATATAAATTGAATAAAGCTCTCTATGGTTTGAAGCAAGCTCCTAGAGCTTGGTATGATAGGCTCAGCAAATTCCTTATCGAGAAGGAGTTCTCAAGAGGTGAGATTGACCAAACCTTATTTACAAAAGTAAGTCATCCTGACATACTCATTGTTCAAATTTATGTGGATGACATTATTTTTGGTTCAACTAACCCAAAGATGTGCAGGGAATTTTCTGAATTAATGACACATGAGTTTGAAATGAGCTCAATAGGTGAGCTGAAACTCTTCCTTGGATTGCAGGTGACTCAAACAAAAGATGGAACTTTTATCACCCAGTCCAAATACATTAGGGACCTCCTGAAGAAATACAAGCTCGAAGACCTCAAGGACATTGCAGCTCCAATGGGTACCTCCACAAGTCTTGATCAAGATACAAAAGGTAACCCAGTGGATCAAAAGCGAGGTATGATCGGATCCCTTTTGTACCTCACTGCATCTAGGCCTGATATATAATTTGCAGTATGTTTATGTGCTAGATTTCAGGCTAGTCCTAAGGAGTCTCATTTTAGTGCAGTGAAAAGGATCTTTAGATATCTGTCAGGCACCCAAGAACTTGGTCTTTGGTACCCTGCTAGGTGTGAGTTTGAGCTTATATTTTACGCTGATGCAGACTATGTTGGGTGTCGGATAGATAGGAAGAGCACTAGTGGATATTGCCAATTCCTAGGTGGTTGCCTAGTATCTTAGGCCTCTAAAAAGTAACACACTGTAGCACTCTCCACTGCAGAGGCAGAATATGTTGTTGTAGGGAATTATGCTGCCCAGGTACTATGGATTAAACATCAGCTATCAGATTTTTAGATAAACCTGGGATGTATTCCTATTCTATGTGATAACACTAGTGCCATCTGTCTTATTAAAAATCCTGTTCACCACTCTAGGACTAAGCACATTGATATTAAACATCATTTTCTTAGAGATGTTGTGAGCAAGAGTGAAATTGAATTAGTTTTTGTTGAAACTGAAAAACAAGTTGCTGATATTTTTACAAAACCTCTTGGAAATGAAAGATTTAGATATCTGAGAAGAGAACTGGGGCTTTGTAAATTTCAGCAGAAAAATGAATAATTTTTCCCTTTTAATATGTTTTAGAGTACTTAAAACAATTGGTTTGCATGTTCTTAAACTTGTGAATAAATTTGTCTGATGATGGAATAACCACCTGTGAACTGAGTACATAAGTTGCTGCATATCTTGCATACATTATCCCTGTAGTCCATGCATAGTCGAGCATATAGTCGACGGATGGTTGTACATGTAGTCAACCAATTGCATTGTATAGAATTTATGTTGAAGCATGCTCTACTCATGGTCAATGCACCCACTATGTTAACTGCATGATAGGTCAATTCATTGCACAGTTTAGAAATGGATATTGTTCTCAGGGGGAGGTTTGCATTATCAGAACTATGGTTAACCCCTTCATAAGATGGACAACAGTCTAGTGATTGGTTCATTATCATGAGCTGAAATTATTACAACTCTTATGTTATAAGAATCACATGTGCTTACTGATTGAAACTAAGTTTTAACTTTAATAGACTGTAAAGTTAAAAGACTGTCTTCTGAAAATAAGATGATAGAAAGCATTTATGGCTCTTAACCTCTATCTCATGATTATGATAGAACAAGTCCTCACAATTCCTGAACTCAACAGATTTAGTATTGATTAAGGTTTGAAAACCAAGAATCATGTATTGTTCTTAAACAAGTCTCTCCAAAAATCACAAGGGCAGCTAAATTGAAAATCATCAAAGAAAAAGATGTGAACATAGTGGCAGAGCAATGACTGAGTTTCACTGAGAAACTGAGGTCTCCATCAAAGAAATGGAGAGTACCTTAAGTCATGAAGTGACTCGGGTTATCTCTATTCAATTGGTCAAATCTACCAGGGAGATTTCACTGAGTAACTAGGGGTATTGGCCTCTGATCAAGGTATACCCTTAACGTCAAAGGTGTAAATTATTCATGTAGCTTTGATTAGAAATAGATATAGTAGTTCATGCTTAGTAACTAGGAGTATTGGCCTCTAATCAAGGTATACACCTAATGTCAACGGCATAAATAGTACTTGTCTATTCAATAAGTTCCAGATTAAGAAGCATGTGAATGAAATTGCTGTAACCCTTAAAAACAAATTCCATTGAGTGTCAATTGTTTAATCTCAATACATGTTCTGGTGTCTTTCCTTGCCTTTCACTTCCTCTGAAGTTACTAGGGTCTTGTATCGACCTAGACTATTATGGTCATGTGCCTTAAGTTCATTGTTATAACTGCAGTATATGATCCTATCTCCGAAAGCCTGTTCTTTCTCCTCAACTCTCTATCACTGTTAAACCTAATTGACATCAAGAAAGCTATTGCTCGATTCATATATTTTAAGGATTGTGTCATAATGTGCTCACATTCTGAACTGCCACATAGAACGTTGCTCCTGTCTTTCCTTCTTATTTGCTGATGGCAAAGGGGGAGAATGTGCAAAGTGGTGATGGGAGATGAACCGAGTCTCATGTAGTACATAAGTCTGTGATTGCATGACATCTATTCATTGTGTTGCCATCATCAAAAAGGGGGAGATTGTTGTGCCCCCTATGCTTGATGATGTTATATTGTTTTGATGATAGCAACCACTAATGAATCATGTAAGATTAGAACTCTGCATGCTTTATTGTTCTTCATACTCCATCATATATACTGTGTGCGTTTGCACAGTATGGGCATTGCGTTGACGTAGTCATATAGTGCATCGTCTATTCTCTGCATCAGGTCGATTCTAGTTCGTGCATAGCTTGTATTGGTGCATTAATTTTAGTTGCACGCCACATAGTCAGTGCATTGACCATCTCGTGCATATCTCTAATTGATGTCTATTTGCAAGTGTTAGCCAAAGTTAGTGCACTCGTGGGTCCATGCATACACTAAGCCTGCACGGTTGCTTTGTTGACTGAGCAAGTCTATACATCCATTCGCCGTCAACTGTGCAAGTCTATACATCTGTTAGCTCAGCTCGTGGCTTAGTCTGCACACTCCTTGCTATTATGTTCGTGCTGTAGTTCAGCAAGTGTGTACATTGCGTGAACATTACATCTGTCAAGTCTGAACATCGCTGCTTGATATCATGTATGTACAGCCCGTGCTCTTCATGCATGCACATAGTCAGTACATTCAGGTGTTTCATGCAGAGTCTGCACATTCTTTACTGTCTTGCCCATGCGTCATTCTTGAAAGTCTATACATCCCATTGTTGGTACGAGTGGTTAAGTTCATGCATCATCAACTTTAGCAAGTCTGTACATTGGTGTCGCATGCACACCAAGTCCATACACTCCCTGATGGCATGCTTGTGCATTCATTATCAATGTGCATACTTTACTTTATGCATACTGCATTACATGCATTCAAAGTCTGTACACTCGTAAAAGGCATGTCTGTGTACTCAATCTCGATGTTCATACCTTCCTATCTGCTGCATCATGTCTGTACACGTTTGGTTCAAAACGCAAACTTACTCGATACATTATCTTCTGCTCTTTCAGACTGCTCATTGACTGCTACTCGAGGAGCTTAAGGAGGGCACGTGATCCGAGGATAAGGGGAGTACCAGGATCGTGACACGTGTAATGTAGTAGGCTAAAATGCTGCCACGTGGTAGAATCAATTGGGTGGGAATCGTGGAGAGCACACGCCCTATCTGTTCACTGCTCTATAAATAAGAAACTTCTTCTAGAGGAGCATGGCGATCGTGAAAAAATATTCGTGAAGTGTGAGGAGCCTGCACGATCCAAAGAGAAGAGAGAGAGGAGAAAGAGAGAAGAGAAAACAGAGAATTGAGTGAGAGGAGTCTGAAAGACTTTCTCTGAATGATTGTTCATCAGTTTCTTGGTTCATATACCAAAACTGAAATTGCTCATTGTGAGCTACATTCCATTTGAATTTTCTTGTTTTTTGTCTGTTTCCATTTTGTTTTCTGAAACCTTATTTTCAAGCTGTTAGTCAGTAGAGCTAAGATGTATTGCTCAGCAGGCGAGGTGGATACCTCGGACAGCCAAGCTGTATTGCTCAGCGAGCAGAGGAGAGTTTCCTCTGGACGGGTGAAGCTGTAAGTCCCCAGCAGTTGTAGGCAAGCTGTAAGGCCTAGCGGTTGAAGCTATGAATCAGCAGTTGAAGCCACATTCCTATTAGGAGTGTGGGGTGGACGTAGATCTCGGGTTTGAGATCGAACCACCTTAAAAATCTCTTGCCCACTGTGTGTGCTTGTCTTGAGATTAACTGTGCATCTTGATCATCTCATTTATCCGCTGTAGATGCATGCTTAGGATCGTTTGAGCTTAGATCTGTTTAAGTTGACTCTCTCGGTGATCACTCTCGTGTGACTTTTTACTGTCCAACAGCAGCTTGAATTATTTCCGCACTAGTTATCGCTGCAGTGGATTTTAGTGGGTAACTGATCTATTCACCCCCCTCTAGATCCTTCATCAATTCCCCATCAGACTTGATAACGTGCAGTGAAATGTTGCACCGACTTTCAATGTACAGACTAAATATGCACGGACTTCTTATGCGACAGATGCAATGAACACGCACCGACTTTCAATGCGTAAAGAAAATATGCACAGACTTTGTATACTGAAAGATGTAACTATGCATTGAACTATGTATGTAAAGATCAAATGCAAAACATTTATTTATTCTAATCTCGCATGACTCATAGATTGTCATTGTCAAAACCAAGGTTCCAAAATTATACACAATTGTAATCGGGCTTCCACACCCCAAATAATCCCGTTCACGACTTATAGTGATGTAACCCAGTCAGGGAATTGACTATTGTCCTCATCGTCTGCCAGTCTCAACACCGCCCAGTGCACTGCCTTCCACCTCCCAACTCAGTCCCTGCCCCACTAATAGGACGAACCCCGCACCTGAGCCAGCATCTGCCAACTCCTAACCGAGCCAATGTCAGTAGCTCTACACCCGAGCCAACCCCTACCTACTCCTAGCTGAGCCAGTGTCAGTCGCTTTGCACCTGAGCCAACACCTACATGCACCTTGCCATGCCAGTGTCTGCCACCCCACCTTTCGAGCTAATGTCTCACTTCTATAAACTCGGAGTTCATGCCCTCTCCAGCGCCCACACTAAGGCTGGTCTCCCTACCTTTTCTCATCCCTGTTCTGTTGCTCTGTCGTTGTTGCACGGGTCAAGCCATTCGGATGTCACGGTTCTCAAGGTCCCTTACTCTCTTCCTTTGACAGTAGAAATAAAGATGTTCAGATTACATCCGTTGTAAATTAACATCGACTATGGTCGAGAGGCTCGGTCGGTGGGGAAATGTCCTACACCTGAATCCCCACATCATCTGATACACCTGCTCCCGCAGAATCCAGTTTGCACTAGCTACCGAAACAGCTACCACGAGCACACATGCCCTTATCCATGTGTCGCCTCTATGTCCAGGCACACGTGTCATGCTCTGGAGGCACATCCCAGTTGAATTTCAATTCTATAATAATTTTTGAAACTCAACTGGCACACCTGCAAAACACATACACCCAAAAAATTACAAATCAACCACATCCACAAAAATAACAGCATTATTATTATTATTATTATTCTCTTTCCATTCCGTGTGTACTGCAAACAATGTCTCACACCAAGAGAGAGTGAGTGAGCTTGCCCAAACCCTAGGAGAGAGAATGGCAGCTCCAAGAAGAAGTGGAAGGAAAGGAGGGCAACCCTAGGAGAACCTCAATTGCTGGTTGTTAGGGTTTCTCTCAAGCCCTTCCTTTTATAGAAGTAATTATCTCATAATCACCATACTACTCTTGTGTTAAGCAGACCTTATGTATGTGACCCTCTTGGCCCAATATTGAGCTTATAGTGAGCCCAACAAGATATTGAAACTCCTTTCAATATCCCCTCATAAAATACTGAAACCCCTTCTCATTACTTTATGCAAGACAATATTAGAATACCTTCTAATATTCTGTGTGTAATAATGTTAGAACTCCTAATATTCTAAATTAACTGTTAACTCATTGAATCAATTATCTCATAAGTGATTCATGGTACTTGACATATCACAGTTGGTCCCAAGCAATGTGCCATGACCCCCAAACGATACGAGAGATTCATAATCCGATTAGAACCTCTAATCATCAGTTACAATGTGCCAATAATCCTTCATTCATATAATGTCTCTGATCAACTCAAGGTGTGACGACTAGGACTCCGGATATCGGATATACCCGATAGGACTACCGAGCAGACCCGATACCACTTGGAACCCGTGAAGCCTCCCAAGAGCTGTAAAGCTCCGAAGGGAAAAAGGATTGTTGTGTAGTACATTGAAGCCACAGAGATATAACAGTAAGCAATTAAATTTCATTTATCAGGTTTGCTAAAGTAGTAGAAATAAAATTACTATTTAATTAATAGTTTAAGTTTAACAATTATACCAGAGTCCAGTCTAAAAGAAAAACAAGCAGTACAGTCAACAGAAAAGAAGGATGTACACTAAGGTCAGGGGTAGCCCGACGCAGGTATCGCTAGTAGCTACGGACATGCCACACCAGGAACCGTGGAAGCAGAACGACGTCACCCACCTGAAAAGTAGGGGTGAGCCTCGTGTCACTGGCCCAGTAGGGGTCACGCTAATCCCCACTGAAAAATAACGCAGTAACACGGAACAACTAAAACAGCAATAGTAGTAGTAAAGTAGGAAAACTAAACTACAAAGCTATAAAAGAAAACCGGAACGGAAGGAGTAGGAATAGCTAAAAGAAAAGGGAAAAGTCATACCGAGCGAAACACGGCTGCCGAACTAACCTCGGCTCCCTAAACTACTCCAACAACAACAGAAGGGTGAACCCTGAACTCGAAAGGTCAAGAGTTACCGATCCGTCGTCAAGCACGAGGCCCAAGACAAAGGCCTACGAGACCAGACACACAAGCCTAGGAAAAGACCTAGATGGACACGGAGGCCCTAAAGCATACACGACTCGATTGCCATGCATGCTCTTCCTGACATGACCACACACATGACTAGAACGTCGTGCACACGACACAACACTGACCTCGGGCAAGACCATGAGAGGGCTAACCCGGAAAGGCCACGACGTGCGAGAAACACGAGAGTCACGTGTCACTTGACGGAAGCACCTCCTCACTAGAAGAACAGCCAACAGCGTCCACTGACGTCTTATGCTACGCCTCAAGTGTCTCGCCTATGCTGTCGCCTGAAGCATGATAGAGACTAAGACACGCTCAGAGCCAGAACAGGAACTACAGTAACGAGTGACTAGACAGGGTAAGGCCCGTCGGCGTCAGTCTAACGCCCCTGACCACCTGTGCACACACAAGCTCAATGCCTTAAGCCAGGCCTCTAGCTAGTTTTCTCCCCCAACAGGACGCTACTGCAAGGCAAGGGAGCCCACGGAAACTAGCTTACAAACCGTATCTCGGGAACTGCCCTGCCACCACTCCCGAGTGGGTCGACACGTCGTAACGTGTCGCCAAGCTACGACTAGTGAAGGCTCACTAGACACAGAACTCTGAAACAAGAGTGTTGTAGTACAGACAGGCAAGGAAGCACTATCGCACGTACTATGAAGCACCGAGGTAGCTAGATAACTACCGACAGACTCAGGACAAGGCAACTAGACTTACTACTACAATGATCCTTGAGTCTCACGACTCGGAGTCAAGATCGTTACGCAAAGTGGAACAAGCCACCAATCGGTCTAATCCTAAGCCAGAGGAAATGACACAATCGAAGGAAATGACTCATGAAGATCTGAGGGAACACTGAGAACCCTCAGCACATCTGTACACACAAATCTAGGTAAGATGATACCCCGAGGCATCCAGAACCATGTCTCAGACTAGATGAAACCGCCGAGACATACACAATCGAAGTGACACGGCACTTCTCGACACCCCAGAAACACGGACACGAAACCCACAGGGTGTCCGGGACACTCGCGAGGCCATAGGTCGGTCATTGGGTCTCAACTGGACCGACTAGGACTCGAACTGAGTACAAACACAGAAATCCGGTCGACCTGACCCCTAGGGTCGGTCGACCTGACAGGGTCAGTCGACCCGCCCAAGTGGTCTGGTCGACCAGACCATCAGCCAAACCAGCACGGTCGCGCGGGAAACCGCCGGTCGACCGGCCCAGGGGGTCCGGTCGACCGGTCACGGCGGAGAACCGGCGGATCCGAGCCCTAAAGCCCGGTTCCACGCCCCGTTCGATTCCGATCGAAGGGGAAAATAACCATAATCACAATACCGACCTTCCACACTCCGGCAGGGGTCAAAATAACGCACAAACGGATTGAAACGGGCAATTCCTCTGAATTAACCCTATTTGGGTCACCGGAGTTCCCGGGCTCGTACCGGCCCCAAATGACAACCGATCGACACGAAATTAGCGGATCTAGAACGCTGACATTCTAGGGGTTCGATTGATACCAACTGATCTAAAAATAGTCACCATTTTTCGGCGAACCCTGTGAACACCCCAAAAGTATGATTTTACCGAAACTGAGTGAAACCCACTCAAACTTACACCGAACAACGTGAAATTGTAGGGAAAACGTAGAGGAGAAGTAGGTGATCCGTCTCCCTACCTCCACCGAAGAAACCGTGCGCCGAAGCGACTCAACCGTGCCGAAAATGCCAAATCAACGAACCGCACCTTCTCGGAATCCACAGAGGGATCGTGCCTCGCCACGCTCAAACCGTCACCCCATCCCGCGTTCAGATCACTCCATCGCGTCCTCGCCTTGGCCAACTCCGCAACGGTGTGCACCCCGCGCCGAGAGACCCAGAGACGAGAGAGAACGAAAGAGAGAAAGAGAGGTGAGAAATGAGGGAGGAGAGAGGGTGAAGAAGATTAAATAGAAAGAAATTAGGAAATTTTCCTAATTTCTAAAATTTTGATTTTTAGCCCGAAAATCCACTAATTAAGAAAAATATGCAAAAATAGCCGAAATGATCCTCGGGAAGAGTGCAACCAACTGCGGCGTCTACGAGTCGATGAACTGAGAAATAAACTCTCCATTGGGTTCCGTAGCTAGTACAAGATAAAAACTCACGTGGATTGTTAAACTCAACACAGTACCCACAAAAGTGATCCGAAACTCTCTGAAACGGATTCGAAAGACCTAATAAGAATCCAGGGTATTACACAAGGTATGTGTCACGTCCCGAGCCTTTATTACAGTGGAAGACTAACTCGAGGAATGTGAACAGTCGGCATGGTAAGCCTCTTGCGAGCAAGAATGATCAGAGCACAAGACAATCACACATAAAAATATAATTGCACAGTAATTACTCAACTCCAACTTTATTTCATTAAAAATCAAAATATTCTAATACAATAACTTTTCAAACTTCATTAATCCATCAGACTCAAGGGAAAATGAAAATTACAAAGACTCGATCTAAACAATAGTGACTTTCCTAAGTCTTCACTCTCATTTTGATAAGACTTTCATTCGCTCTCGGACCCACTACTTGTATAACTCGAATCTGAATTTGAATCACTTCTATCTCCTGAAAAGATTGGAAATAGGTAATGAGCACACTTGCCCAGTAGGTATCTTCGCATCAACATGAAGGCACTATTAAAGTAATTAGTATTTTAGATCTAAAGAAATAAGGTAATTTCATGCAAATACGATCAACATGCGATTTAACCAAAGTAACAAAGATGATCATGTAAGATAGAATGAGCAAGTATGACCAAGCAAGAATGTAACAAGAACATGATATGGCCTTTCATGAATAAGAATGTACTAGAAAGTCATGTAATAATCAAGAATGTACTCTTCACTTAGTAGCAAGTACTTCATGAATTTCTGTGGAATATCATGTAACAAGCTAGAAAGTCATGTCCGTGTATATGTCGTGTCGTGGATTTCACTTCACGAACCGTGGATCTTCACTTATTTATAGAGAAAGTACTCCCAGCGTAATGCGACGCCAGTAGCATCATACCCCATGGTTTACAATAGTATGTTTCCAACAATCAGTCGAGGGGACTAGCATAGAGCCCTTGAACACAATCAGTGCTCGATCGCATCTTCAAGTATAAATCAAGCTACTTCCACGTTTCAAGCAATAAAATATGTCCAGTAATATAACAAGTTCAATAAGTTTCAATGAATGAACGCTTCAACTTAAGAATGCGAGGGATCAAGAATGACTTAAAACAAGGTTATGCTCATGGAAACAATTTGACAGCATAACAGTACATTCCTTATCTTTCATAATTTAAAATTAAGTATCTTGAACAATATGACAAGTCCTAGACCATCAATAATCCATCTATGAACTTTGAAATATCAACCCTTAGGTCAAACCTTGGGTTAAAGTACCCAGGAATTGTGACAGTCAATTAATGGGCCGTTACATGAACATGGTGGTCTATAATTGGGCCATTAGATCGGGCTGAATGAAATTAATACAAAACTATAGAGTTTTAGCAAATGAAATTAACATGTACTTAAAATAACTCAAAGTGCTTTAGACATGCATGAATCAATTTATAAACTCAAAGTTCATGAAGATATGTCAAAACTTAGATAACTAGGCTTATTTATAAGCTACTTTGACTGTTCTCAATTCTGTCCCGAATAGACAGAATACAGCACTCTGGCGGTCTAAGACAGGCTCGTCATATGGCTGTGACGGTTTATCGTGGAGCCGTCAGAGTGTTGTAACGCTCTGATCCTGGTCCGTCAGAGATTACAGAGAAATTTAAGTACAACAGGCGGTGTGACGGCTTATCGTAAGGCCGTCAAGGTCATGTGACGGTCTAACTATCATCCGTCAGAGCACTGCTGATAGTAAGTAAAATATCTATATATTAAAACCTTTCATGAAAGAAGAATCAAAATAAACAACTACTCTAGTCATGACAGAACGAAGAATATGCCATCTAGATGCATAGGTCGTAGTGAATGAACAAGAGAATATCTTTTATCTTTAAATTAGGCAAAGGACATGCATTATAGCAACCCTGATAAATTAAAGGACCAAGAAGTTTAAATAAATTAAAATTAATAAATAAACGAGGCCAGACCTTGTACATAACCCGCTTACATCCTTATAAGTCTTACAAAAGAACTCGTGAAACCTACCCTAGTATTATAGTAAATTTAAGAATAACATGTTATTTTATGTAAGCATTAAATACACAACATAATTTTTATTGAATTAAGAATCATTAAACCTTGAAGAAAATGACAATTTATATTTTATTACTAATTTAGAAAATTTAATATTCTGCATTTACTATATTATAATCTTATTAGAAGGAAGAAGGATATATATATAAGATTTAAATACACTAAAGATATATAAAGGATAAAAGAATGGACATTTATACAATTTTGATCTTTTCAAGGGCATTGAGAAAAGGTCAAAACCTTAATTGACGCCTTTTGATATAGGCGTATCTAGTGCAAGAAACGACTACATGCAAGTCGTTATTTATAAATTAGTGAAAATCAAATAAAATATATAGTTAAAGAGTTATAGAGAAAATAGGGATATACACACAATATCGGTTCTTTAGAGGTTGAGGAAAAAATTGTCAAAGGCAATTGACGCCTCTTTGTGAAGGCGTTGTTTTAAAAAGACGACGTTGTTTATGTCGTTAATTAGTTAGAGTATAAGAAGTATAAATGGCATAAGAAAGGATATATAGTTAAGATTTTTAGAGTATAAATACAGTTTTGGTTATTGAAGAAAAGAAACAATGGGAAGAGACGCCTAAGACAATGCCGTCAATTACCAAAGAAACGACTTGATAAAAGTCGTTATTTTATTCTAAAATGAAAAGTGCCATTTTTTCGACTGAGGAATTTTGGAAAAATAATTATATGAAAAAATAGAGAAAAAATGAAAAACTCATATTCCTAAAATTTCCTATCTAGATCACATCAAGAAAAAAAGATAAAAATTTCGTAAGTTTCTAACACTTAAGTTATACGTGTTTCGAACTGTTAATAAAGGAAATACTAATACCATTAGGATTGCTACTAGCAATGCTATTCCCAATCGAACTTCAACCCTATAGGGTCTCCAAAACCCTATAAATACCAACCCCTTCGAGCCAATCTATTGGCTTTTCTCCTTCCTTCACGACGACTGCAAGCTGATACTAAGAAGGCTTTGTTCTTCTTTCGCAAGGAGGCTACAGAGACTTCGCTTCTTCGGCATCCTTCCTACATCGTCGTCCTTTGCTACCGAACGAAAGGAAGAAAGCCAGTTTTCTTCTATTCTTCAGCTATCATTGATGCATCGGAGTGATAGCCGTGCCTCTCTTCCCCCTTCGATTGAAGCTACAGGCGATTACTGAAGAAGCTCTGCTTCTTCTTTGACGTCTTATTGATTGCTGTTAGAGCCACTGCTGCCGATATCTCTTATATTTTCTTCCATCCTTCACACTTAGCCATCCCAAATAGTATTGAAAGGTAGGTAGTCTCTCTGATGGCTAAACAAGTATTTAACAAGCTTCTGTAATCATGTTAAGCATGCATATAGGTCTACAGTTAATTTTCGTGAAAGTTTATGTTCTGCAGAATTATGGTAAAGGACGCCTAGAGTAAGGCGCTAATTGTAATTAACGCCGTGCAAACAGGCGTCAATTTACCAGTTAATTAACAATTACGCATGTTTAAAAATTTAATAACTATGAACCCTAATGTGTTTACTAATGCATGATCACATCATTGAATTCCTGCTATTTTTTACCATCTGTCCATGTCTCTAGTTTTCTGATTGGAAATACCCCAAAAAGAAAAAAAATCCATGTGTCTGTGATCATCTGGCCACATGAGAATAAACGACGACCCTATCCATGTCGTCATTTGAATGGACACCCTCGCACGCAGCCGTCAAATTGTGAAATTTTAAGATAATTATGAAAATGTTCATAAACACCTGGATATTGGAAATAACGACATACATCCTGCCGTCTCTTTGATATATGACGCCCCTGACAAGGGCGTTATTTACTAAATTGAAGACTTGGTCTAAGCCGCCCTATATATAATTGGAAAGTATTTACATGATGTAAATTAACAGTAATATGGATGAAACGATTGTGCGAATAGTCATTAATTATTGAATTGATGACCCTAATGAGGGCGCCAATTTCCAAAATGAAGACTTTACCAAAGACGTCAATTCCCTATTTCTTGTTTTTCGTGGATTTCTATAACCTACTGTTAGTAAGTTATGTTTTGACACATAGTTCCACGTTTTACATTATTTTAACGATTACCCATATTTCTCGGTGATAGATGAACCCTCTGTCGGACATTCCGTTCCTTCGGACTGGTGACTTTATCATAGAGACCTCCATAAGACTCCGCTAGCCTTAGATTCCCTCAAGGCAGCCGAGCAGGTTGTACCCTTTAAACCCATGTTACTACTTGATGGCCATGTCACTCTAATGAAACATGGTATACCGGTCCTCATGACATATTTTTGGACGCCATGAGATTATTTTGAACAAATAGAATGAAAAACCATGCCATTGATATTTCTGGAAAAAATTACGTGCCTACCTTGCCTTAAGATCAAGTGACCACATGAAGTATTGTTAACCGGTTCAACTCGGATTTATCTCGAGTTAGATATCATGCATAATCATGGTCATTTTCTCTAGCGTTCTATGACACTGGGATCCTTGGAATCTATTCTTAATTGAGAACATAACCCTTTGACTATGTATTTGGCCATATCTGATTCTGAAATATTAAAGGGCTCTAGGTCCGCGACTTTTCAGTGCCAGGTAGGACGGAAGTCCAATTCTATAAACCATGGGAATTCTGGGTGTGGCATTGCACCAAAGTCTGTACATCTGTTATACTCTGTTATTCTGTTATATCTGTCATTCTGCAAATTCTGTTAATTCTAGAAGTTCTGTTATTCTGATATTTTGTTGTTCGGTTATTCTGATAATTTAGATATTCTGCTAGATTGTTTAATTCTACTTATATTTATTGAAACTCTGATATACTCTGGCCAATTCTGAAGTTATGTTCATCTAAGTATCTGTCCTTGTTATATTCTGATAGCTTGTGCTTGACTCTACATGGGAATTCATCCCTATTTCTCTTGAGCTCGTATCCGCCTTTGACTTTGATATTCATCTTTTCTATTAGATTGATCTTCATGATTTTCTAGTTCCATGCATTGCATCGTCACGAATACGTTAATTGGCTAATCACTTATATTCTGTTTGATGAGAGATGTAATTCCTACTGAGCGTTTTCGCTCACCAGCCTATCTTTAACATTTTTCAGGTAACGACATTGAAGATAGTCCATCAGATGGGGAAGGGCAAGAGTGAAGAGTGTAATGGAGAATCGTGTCGGTGTCTTTTATTCTTTCTTTGAGTCTCGTCCTGTTATTTGAGTCCTTTCTCTTTATTAGAATATAATAGTGAGTCCTTCCTACACTTATGTAAGTTGAGTCAAGATATATAATTTGAATATTTGATTATCAATAAATATTAAGTTGGCCCACATTGTCCAGTGTGTAATTTGGTGTCTTATGTTTGCTCTGATCATTCATGACTGTATCACTGCCGCGTTCCGAACTACACGTTCCGCTGCTATCGGTTCGAGGCGTGACAGTTTATGGTATCAGAGCCTAGGTATATTAAACCCTAGGTCTTGACTATAGGTTGCCATAAGTTCAAGGCTCAACCCCATTATTACCCGGTGAGAGTGGGTAGAACCTTGGGTTAAGAGCTAAAAAGGAAGTTAAAATACTAATAAGATTAGTTTGTGAAGATAGCTTAGTAAAAGTTCACGAGAATTACTTAATAAATCTTATATGATATCGTTTGTGTCTTGTAGAACTAGATAGATAATAATGGCTACCGAACGTGCTCAGTGGCGTAACATGCAACGCACTCTCCAAGGCATGACTCGGGCTCTTCAACGAGTGGCCGAGGGTGGAGCAAATCGTGGAGCTGGAGAATTGCATCGTGAATTTCGGAGTCTCAATCCCCCTAGGTTTAGTGGCACCTGTTGATTTATTTTTTTAATTAGATTCCTATCCCGCCCCCTTTAAATACATATATGCATAAACATGTGAATCAAAGACAAGGGGGATGAAAGGATGAGAAATACTAACCGTGATCGCCACCAAGGATTAATAACGCCAAAGGATGAAGATGTGTAAAGAACGGCGTCGTGTACCTTGGAACTTAAAGACTTGATCGCGCTTAAAACGGGGTGCGGGGAACTTGTGAATTCAAACCTCCTCTCCTTCCAGCCGGCTAGAGCAAGAGGGCCTCACGTTGTATTCATGCTCTCCTGCGAAACGAAGATGAAACACAAAGGCAAAAACCCATTAGAACATGAAGTGTAGTATCAATCCCAAAGTGATAAAATAATGTGAATAAAAGGGGGAGAATGCACCGGGGGAGGGTTTTTAACCCCTGTGGAAGGGTGGAAATAATAGGTGGGTGTGTTGTGCATGCATGAGATTTGAAATCACGAGATTTGATTGAGAGAATAGAGAGAAAACGATGATGCAAAATGGAGAGAAACGCATGTGTAGCAGAAAGTGTAGAAAACTATGATGATTTATGATTTTGAGGAGATTAGAACTAAGAGTGTAGGCCATGGAATCAAGCCCAGAAGGATAGAATAGAAAGCCAATACTTCCCTCTTCAAGTCAGGGTCGAAGGATTGAGTTGGAGTTGCAGCATGGCTTCGCCCCACGTCCGGAAAGAGCCCCCCTTCGCAACTGCGAACTGGGCAGTTTTTATAGAGTTTTACAAGAAAACCTCATCTTCTTATCACGATTCCAGGAGATAGAGTCCAAGATAAATCGAGTTCTTTGGATCAAACTCGAGATAATACTAAGGACAAGAGATAGGAATAAACGGGGATCAATTCGGAAGAGGATTCTAGAAGATATGGCTCTTGGAAGGTAGCCCCGGAGCTTAATCTGTAGAGTTTTAGTTGAACTAGGATACTTAAATTCTGATCTTGCGACCCAGATCCCGAGAGATATTGCCAATAAAAATTTGATTCCTATGAACCAAATTCAAGATAATACCAAGGGCTAGAAGTAGGAAAAAATAGGGATCAATTTGGATAAGAATTCTAGAAGTTATGGACTCTTCAAGAGGGCCACGGCGCACAAAAACGGAGCAGAGTCCAGCACGAATTGGACTTTCTGGTGCATGTTACGGTCTATCGTAGGACCGTCAGAGTTATGTAACGGACTAGGGTAGGTTCGTCACACTATGGAGGTCAAACGGGACGTTTTCAGACAAGTTTCGGTGTAACGGTCTACTGTAGGACCGTCACAGTGAAGTAACGCATCTACAGTAGACCTTCACATTGAAGTAACGCATCTACAGTAGACTTTCATATTGATGAAGGTAGATTCCGGGCAGACTACGCGTGACTTTAGAAATTGAAGCGTATCTCTCAAACGGGGCAGAACTAGACAAAGTGGTAAACATAGAAGTTGTAGATAACGGAGAGAGGAACAACTTTCATGAAGAAAGAAATTTGAGAAAATGATTGAAAGATGGAGAAAATGGGGCTGGAAGAGAGAGGAAAATTCTGGAATGTAGGTGAATAGCACAGCCTGCTGGAAAAACGTGAATAACTCACAATCGGGGCAGAACCGGCCAACCGTGTAGAAGAAGAAATTGTAGATATTTGAAAGAGGAACAACTTTGATGAAGACAACTCTTTGAAAAGAGGACAAGAATAGGGTGAAAAAGAACCACTTTTAGGACTGCACAGTGAGAGAGAGCCGATTACTTGAGGGGAGCTGGCCTAAATGGGCCGAAAGTCAACTTGGAAGCCGGAATTTGACAAGATAAGCTCCGGGGCTATAAGAAATCATGATCTCCAAGACTCAAAGGATATGAAATGGTAAAAATGGGCTTGAAATCCATCCGAGAAAGCTCCAAAACAATGGCTAATTCGGGATATCAAAAATGGTGAATAAGAGAAATGACACAACTTGTGGGCTAAAATGGGTGTCAACAGCACCCCTGATCCTGATATAGCAGAAGACTGGACAAAGGAGATGGAAAGAATTTTTCGAGTAATGCAATGCTCGGATCAAGATAAACTCCTTTGAGGAACATTTCAACTAGAGAAAGATGTAAGGGCTTGGTGGGAGTCCGTGGAAGCCACTTTGCCAGATAATCAGGCAACTTGGGAGGAATTTTTAGAACACTTCAACGAAAAGTATTTTTCGGAGAGGGTACAAGAAAGGAAGGCGGGAGAATCTGCTTCTCTTAAACAAAGGAGTATGACCGTAGCTGAATATGAGGCTCATTTTTCAAGGTTGTCACGATATGCACCTCACTTGATTTCAATAGAGAAAATGAAAGCTAGAAGATTCTTGAATGGGTTAAGACTACAATATATACCCCAATTAGTACCAATGGATATTCAATCATATGCCGAGATGGTTAAGAGAGCTCAGCTATTGGAAGATGCCATGGAATTATCTGACAAGGTCAAGGCTAGAATGGAAAAGAAAAAGGTAGATAATGGCAACAAAAGGCCCAATAATGAGAATGGAGTTCCGAATGGCAAGAAGCCTAAAGGAGAGAAGTGCAAGCATTGTGGGAATGAAGGTCATCAATCCAAGAAGTGTCACTGGAAGAGTGGAGCTTCTTTTCGTTGTGGAAGCCAAGAACATGAGGTAGCCAACTGTCCCCTTCCAAAAGATCAACCTCAACTGGCAAAGGATCGCAATAAGGAATGGCGTCAAGGTCAATTGCAAGCAATAAGACAAATCGAACATGCCGATGATGAAGTAGCTAGAAGTACCCCTTAACCTTGGCTTAGTTCATTGGGATATTCTATTAGCATGCCTAGATGATTCTGACTTATGAATGGAAACTAGAACTAGTTACCCCACAGATGTAGATTGGACATGAATTCAGTTGAATTTGGGGACCAAATACTTTTAAGTGGGGGAGGGTGTAGCAACCCTGATAAATTAAAGGACTATGAAGTTTAAATAAATTAAAATTAATAAATAAACGAGGCCAGACCTTGTACATAACCCGCTTACGTCCTTATAAGTCTTACAAAAGAACTCGTGAACCCTACCCTAGTATTATAGTAAATTGAAGAATAACATGTTATTTTATGTAAGCATTAAATGCACAACATAATTTTTATTGAATTAAGAATCATTAAATCTTGAAGAAAATGTCAATTTATATTTTATTACTAATTTAGAAAATTTAATATTCCGTATTTACTATATTATAATCTTATTAGAAGGAAGAAGGATATATATATAAGATTTAAATACACTCAAGATATATAAAGGATAAAAGAATGGACATATATACAATTTTGATCTTTTCAAGGGCATTGAGAAAAGGTCAAAACCTCAATTGACGCCTTTTGATATAGGCGTATCTAGTGTAAGAAACGACTGCATGCAAGTCGTTATTTGTAAATTAGTGAAACTCAAATAAAATATATAGTTAAAGAGTTATAGAGAAAATAGGGATATACACACAATATCGGTTCTTTAGAGGTTGAGGAAAAAATTGTCAAAGGCAATTGACGCCTCTTTGTGAAGGCGTTATTTTAAAAAGACGACGTTGTTTATGTCGTTAATTAGTTAGAGTATAAGAAGTATAAATGGCATAAGAAAGGATATATAGTTAAGGTTTTTAGAGTATAAATACAGTTTTGGTTCTTGAAGAAAAGCAAAAATGGGAAGAGACGCCAAAGACAATGGCGTCAATTACCAAAGAAACGACTTGATAAAAGTCGTTATTTTATTCTAAAATGAATAGTGCCATTTTTTCGACTGAGGAATTTTGGAAAATAATTATATGAAAAAATAGAGAAAAATGGAAAACTCATATTCCTAAAATTTACTATCAAGATCACATCAAGAAAAAAAGATAAAAATTTCGGAAGTTTCTAACACTCAAGTTATACGTGTTTCGAACTGTTAATAAGGGAAATACTAATACGATTAGGATTGCTACTAGCAATGCTATTCCCAATCTAACTTCAACCCTATAGGGTCTCCAAAACCCTATAAATACCAACCGCTTCGAGCCAATCTATTGGCTTTTCTCCTTCCTTCACCACGACTGCAAGCTGATACTAAGAAGGCATTGTTCTTCTTTCGCAAGGAGGCTACAGAGACATCGCTTCTTCGGCATCCATCCTGCATCGTCATCCTTTGCTACCGAACGAAAGGAAGAAAGCCAGTTTTCTTCTTTTCTTCATCTATCGTTGATGCATCGGAGTGATAGTCGTGCTTCTCTTCTCCCTTCGATTGAAGCTACAGGCGATTATTGAAGAAGCTCTGCTTCTTCTTTGACGTCTTATTGATTGCTGTTAGAGCCACTGCTGCCGATATATCTTATATTTTCTTCCATCCTTCACACCTAGCCATCCCAAATAGTATGGAAAAAGGTAGGTAGTCTCTCTGATGGCTAAACAAGTATTTAACAAGCTTCTGTAATCATGTTAAGCATGCATATAGGTCTACAGTTAATTTCTGTGAAAGTTTACGTTCTGCAGAATTATGGTAAAGGACGCCAAGAGTAAGGCGCTAATTGTATTTAACGCCGTGCAAATAGGCGTCAATTTACCCGTTAATTAACAATTATGCATGTTTAAAATTTTAATAACTATGATCCCTAATGTGTTTACTAATGCATGATCATATCATTGAATTCCTGCTATTTTTCACCATCTGTCCATGTCTCTAGTTTTCTAATTGGAAATACCCCAAAAATAAAAAAAATCCATGTGTCTGTGATCATCCGGCCACATGAGAATAAACGACGACCCTATCCATGTCATCAATTGAATGGACGCCCTCGCACGCAGCCGTCAGATTGTGAAATTTTAAGATAATTATGAAAATGTTCATAAACACCTGGATATTGGAAATAACGACATACATCCTGCCGTCTCTTTGATATATGACGCCCCTGACAAGGGCGTTATTTACTAAATTGAAGACTTGGTCTAAGCCGCCCTATATATAATTGGAAAGTATTTACATGATGTAAATTAACAGTAATCTGAATGAAACGACTGTGCGAATAGTCGTTAATTATTGAATTGACGACCCTAATGAGGGCGCCAATTTCCAAAATGAAGACTTTACCTAAGGCATCAATTCCCTGTTTCTTGTTTTTCGTGGATTTCTATAACCTACTGTTAGTAAGTTATGTTTTGACACATAGTTCCACGTTTTACATTATTTTAACGATTGCCCATATTTCTCAGTGATAGATGAACCCTCCGTCGGACATTCCGTTCCTTCGGACTGGTGACTTTATCATAGATACCTCCATAAGACTCCGCTAGCCTTGGATTCCCTCAAGGCAGCCGAGCAGGTTGTACCCTTTAAACCCATGTTACTACTTGATGGCCATGTCACTCTAATGAAACATGGTATACTGGTCCTCATGACATATTTTTGGACGCCATGAGATTATTTTGAACAAATAGAATGGAAAACCATGCCATTGATATTTCTGGAAAAAATTGCGTGCCTACGTTGCCTTAAGATCAAGTGACCACATGAAGTATTGTTAAACGGTTCATCTCGGATTTATCTCGAGTTAGATATCATGCATAATCATGGTCATTTTCTCTAGCGTTCTATGACATTGGGATCCTTGGAATCTATTCTTAATTGAGAACCTAACCCTTTGACTCTGTATTTGGCCATATCTGATTCTGAAATATTAAAGGGCTCTGGGTCCGCGACTTTTTAGTGCCAGGTAGGACGGAAGTCCAATTCTGTAAATCATGGGAATTCTGGGTGTGGCATTGCACCAAAGTCTGTACATCTGTTATACTCTGTTATTCTGTTATATTTGTCATTTTGTAAATTCTGTAAATTCTAGAAGTTCTGTTATTCTAATATTTTATTGTTCGGTTATTCTGATAATTTAGATATTCTGCTAGATTGTTTAGTTCTGCTTATATTTATTGAAACTCTGATATATTCTGGGCAATTCTGAAGTTATGTTCATCTAAGTATCTGTCCTTGTTATATTTTGATAGCTTGTCCTTGACTCTACATGGGAATTCATCCCTATTTCTCTTGAGCTCGTATCTACCTTTGACTTTGATATTCATCTTTTCTATTAGATTGATCTTCATGATTTTCTAGTTCCATGCATTGCATCGTCACGAATACGTTAATTGGCTAATCACTTATATTCTGCTTGATGAGAGATGTAATTCCTACTGAGCGTTTTCGCTCACCAGCCTATCTTTAACATTTTTCAGGTAACGACATTGAAGATAGTCCATCAGATGGGGAAGGGCAAGAGTGAAGAGTGTAATGGAGAATCGTGTCGGTGTCTTTTATTCTTTCTTTGAGTCTCGTCCTGTTATTTGAGTCCTTTCTCTTTATTAGAATGTAATAGTGAGTCCTTCCTACACTTATGTAAGTTGAGTCAAGATATGTAATTTGAATATTTGATTATCAATAAATATTAAATTGGCCCACATTGTCCAGTGTGTAATTTGGTGTCTTATGTTTGCTCTGATCATTCATGACTGTATCACTGCCGCGTTCCGAACTACACGTTCCGCTGCTATCGGTTCGAGACGTGACAGTTTGTGGTATCAGAGCCTAGGTATATTAAACCCTAGGTCTTGACTATAGGTTGCCATAAGTTCTAGGCTCAACCCCATTATTACCCGGTGAGAGTGGGTAGAACCTTGGGTTAAGAGCTAAAAAGGAAGTTAAAATACTAATATGATTAGTTTGTGAAGATAGCTTAGTAAAAGTTCACGAGAATTACTTGATAAATCTTATATGATATCGTTTGTGTCTTGTAGAACTAGATAGAAAATAATGGCTACCGAACGTGCTCAGTGGCGTAACATGCAACGCACTCTCCAAGGCATGACTCAGGCTCTTCAACGAGTGGTCGAGGGTGGAGCAAATCGTGGAGCTGGAGAATTGCATCATGAATTTCGGAGTCTCAATCCAGCTAGGTTTAGTGGCACCCCTGATCCTGATATAGCAGAAGACTGGACAAAGGAGATGGAAAGAATTTTCCAAGTAGTGCAATGCTCGGATCAAGATAAACTCCTTTTAGGAACATTTCAACTAGAGAAAGATGCAAGGGCTTGGTGGGAGTCCGTGGAAGCCACTTTGCCAGATAATCAGGCAACTTGGGAGGAATTTTTAGAACACTTCAACGAAAAGTACTTTTCTGAGAGGGTACAAGAAAGGAAGGCGGGAGAATTTGCTTCTCTTAAACAAAGGAGTATGACCGTAGCGGAATATGAGGCTCATTTTTCAAGGTTGTCACGATATGCACCTCACTTGATTTCAATAGAGAAAATGAAAGCTAGAAGATTCTTGAATGGGTTAAGACTACAATATATACCCCAATTAGTACCAATGGATATTCAATCATATGCCGAGATGGTTAAGAGAGCTCAGCTATTGGAAGATGCCATGGAATTATCTGACAAGGTCAAGGCTAGAATGGAAAAGAAAAAGGTAGATAATGGCAACAAAAGGCCCAATAATGAGAATGGAGTTCCGAATGGCAAGAAGCCTAAAGGAGAGAAGTGCAAGCATTGTGGGAATGAGGGTCATCAATCCAAGAAGTGTCACTGGAAGAGTGGAGCTTCTTTTCGTTGTGGAAGCCAAGAACATAAGGTAGCCAACTGTCCCCTTCCAAAAGATCAACCTCAACTGGCAAAGGATCGCAATAAGGAATGGCGTCAAGGTCAATTGCAAGCAATAAGACAAATCGAACATGCCGATGATGAAGTAGCTAGAGGTACCCCTTAACCTTGGCTTAGTTCATTGGGATATTCTATTAGCATGCCTAGATGATTCTGACTTATGAATGGAAACTAGAACTAGTTACCCCACAGATGTAGATTGGACATGAATTCAGTTGAATTTGGGGACCAAATTCTTTTAAGTGGGGGAGGGTGTAGCAACCCTGATAAATTAAAGGACTAGGAAGTTTAAATAAAGTAAAATTAATAAATAAACGAGGCCATACCTTGTACATAACCCGCTTACGTCCTTATAAGTCTTACAAAAGAACTCGTGAACCCTACCCTAGTATTATAGTAAATTTAAGAATAACATGTTATTTTATGTAAGCATTAAATGCACAACATAATTTTTATTGAATTAAGAATCATTAAATCTTGAAGAAAATGTCAATTTATATTTTATTACTAATTTAGAAAATTTAATATTCCGTATTTACTATATTATAATCTTATTAGAAGGAAGAAGGATATATATATAAGATTTAAATACACTCAAGATATATAGAGGATAAAAGAATGGACATATATACAATTTTGATCTTTTCAAGGGCATTGAGAAAAGGTCAAAATCTCAATTGACGCCTTTTGATATAGGCGTATCTAGTGTAAGAAACGACTGCATGCAAGTCGTTATTTGTAAATTAGTGAAACTCAAATAAAATATATAGTTAAAGAGTTATAGAGAAAATAGGGATATACACACAATATCGGTTCTTTAGAGGTTGAGGAAAACATTGTCAAAGGCAATTGACGCCTCTTTGTGAAGGCGTTGTTTTAAAAAGATGACGTTGTTTATGTCATTAATTAGTTAGAGTATAAGAAGTATAAATGGCATAAGAAAGGATATATAGTTAAGGTTTTTAGAGTATAAATACAGTTTTGGTTCTTGAAGAAAAGCAAAAATGGGAAGAGACGCCAAAGACAATGGCGTCAATTACCAAAGAAACGACTTGATAAAAGTCGTTATTTTATTCTAAAATGAATAGTGCCATTTTTTCGACTGAGGAATTTTGGAAAATAATTATATGAAAAAATAGAGAAAAATAGAAAACTCATATTCCTAAAATTTACTATCTAGATCACATCAAGAAAAAAAGATAAAAATTCGGAAAGTTTCTAACACTTAAGGTATACGTGTTTCGAACTGTTAATAAAGGAAATACTAATACCATTAGGATTGCTACTAGCAATGCTATTCCCAATCGAATTTCAACCCTATAGGGTCTCCAAAACCCTATAAATACCAACCCCTTCGAGCCAATCTATTGGCTTTTCTCCTTCCTTCACGACGACTGCAAGCTGACACTAAGAAGGCTTTGTTCTTCTTTCGCAAGGAGGCTACAGAGACATCGCTTCGTCGGCATCCATCCTGCATCGTCATCCTTTGCTACCGAACGAAAGGAAGAAAGCTAGTATTTTTCTATTCTTCATCTATCGTTGATGCATCGGAGTGATAGCCGTGCCTCTCTTCTCCCTTCGATTGAAGCTACAGGCGATTACTGAAGAAGCTCTGCTTCTTCTTTGACGTCTTATTGATTGCTGTTAGAGCCACTGCTGCCGATATATCTTATATTTTCTTCCATCCTTCACACCTAGCCATCCCAAATAGTATTGAAAGGTAGGTAGTCTCTCTGATGGCTAAACAAGTATTTAACAAGCTTCTGTAATCATGTTAAGCATGCATATAGGTCTACAGTTAATTTCCGTGAAAGTTTACGTTCTGCAGAATTATGGTAAAGGACGCCAAGAGTAAGGCGCTAATTGTATTTAACGCCGTGCAAATATGCGTCAATTTACCAGTTAATTAACAATTATGCATCTTTAAAATTTTAATAACTATGATCCCTAATGTGCTTACTAATGCATGATCATATCATTGAATTCCTGCTATTTTTTACCATCTGCCCATGTCTCTAGTTTTCTAATTGGAAATACCCCAAAAAGAAAAAAAATCCATGTGTCTGTGATCATCTGGCCACATGAGAATAAACGACGACCCTATCCATGTCATCAATTGAATGGACGCCCTCGCACGCAGCCGTCAAATTGTGAAATTTTAAGATAATTATGAAAATGTTCATAAACACCTGGATATTGGAAATAACGACATACATCCTGCCGTCTCTTTGTTATATGACGCCCCTGACAAGGGCGTTATTTACTAAATTGAAGACTTGGTCTAAGCCGCCCTATATATAATTGGAAAGTATTTACAGGATGTAAATTAACAGTAATCTGGATAAAACGACTGTGCGAATAGTCGTTAATTATTGAATTGACGACCCTAATGAGGTCGTCAATTTCCAAAATGAAGACTTTACCTAAGGCATCAATTCCTTGTTTCTTGTTTTTCGTGGATTTCTATAACCTACTGTTAGTAAGTTATGTTTTGACACATAGTTCCACGTTTTACATTATTTTAACGATTGCCCATATTTCTCGATGATAGATGAACCCTCCGTCGGACATTCCGTTCCTTCGGACTGGTGACTTTATCATAGAGACCTCCATAAGACTCCGCTAGCCTTGGATTCCCTCAAGGCAGCCGAGCAGGTTGTACCCTTTAAACCCATGTTACTACTTGATGGCCATGTCACTCTAATGAAACATGGTATACCGGTCCTCATGACATATTTTTGGACGCCATGAGATTATTTTGAACAAATAGAATGGAAAACCATGCCATTGATATTTCTGGAAAAAATTACGTGCCTACCTTGCCTTAAGATCAAGTGACCACATGAAGTATTGTTAACCGATTCATCTCGGATTTATCTCGAGTTAGGTATCATGCATAATCATGGTCATTTTCTCTAGCGGTCTATGACACTGGGATCCTTGGAATCTATTCTTAATTGAGAACATAACCCTTTGACTCTGTATTTGGCCATATCTGATTCTGAAATATTAAAGGGCTCTGGGTCCGCGACTTTTTAGTGCCAGGTAGGACGAAAGTCCAATTCTATAAATCATGGGAATTCTGGGTGTGGCATTGCACCAAAGTCTGTACATCTGTTATACTCTGTTATTCTGTTATATCTGTCATTCTGTAAATTCTGTTAATTCTAGAAGTTCTGTTATTCTGATATTTTGTTGTTCGGTTATTCTGATAATTTAGATATTCTGCTAGATTATTTAGTTCTGCTTATATTTATTGAAACTTTGATATATTCTGGGCAATTCTGAAGTTATGTTCATCTAAGTATCTGTCCTTGTTATATTCTGATAGCTTGTCCTTGACTCTACATGGAAATTCATCCCTATTTCTCTTGAGCTCGTATCTGCCTTTGACTTTGATATTCATCTTTTCTATTAGATTGATCTTCATGATTTTCTAGTTCCATGCATTGCATCGTCACGAATACGTTAATTGGCTAATCACTTATATTCTGCTTGATGAGAGATGTAATTCCTACTGAGCGTTTTTGATCACCAGCCTATCTTTAACATTTTTCAGGTAACGACATTGAAGATAGTCCATCAGATGGGGAAGGGCAAGAGTGAAGAGTGTAATGGAGAATTGTGTCGGTGTCTTTTATTCTTTCTTTGAGTCTCGTCCTGTTATTTGAGTCCTTTCTCTTTATTAGAATGTAATAGTGAGTCCTTCCTACACTTATGTAAGTTGAGTCAAGATATGTAATTTGAATATTTGATTATCAATAAATATTAAATTGGCCCACATTGTCCAGTGTGTAATTTGGTGTCTTATGTTTGCTCTGATCATTCATGACTGTATCACTGCCGCGTTCCGAACTACACGTTCCGCTGCTATCGGTTCGGGGCGTGACATGCATGTATGCATAGACCTACTAAAACATGAAATTCATGATCTATAGTGCATGGAATCAAATAAAATCAGAGGGCTTTTACTCCTATCATGATATTCTTGCCGTTCATGATATAACCTACCTCTTTATTGGGCTTTCAACTTCCAATTTGTGACTGCAAGACACGCCCTAGTTCTTCCCTTCCTGTGAGTTTTCAGCAACTTCACGTCGCTCTAACTCCTCAATCTCTTGACCTAAGGACGTGAAAGTTGGAGGGTAAGAAGGTAAAACTAAGGGGAACATAAAGTTCTAAAGAGACTTAGGCTAATTACCTCTATTTGGTGTTCTAATCTCCTGATCTTCAGTGGACTTTCGCTAAGATTCCTGGGTCGATATGGTCGAACCAGCAACTTTGGAAGCTTCAAACTCCTTGTGTAGTTGATCTCCTAGTACTAAATTTTGAGGAAGATTAGTCCTATGTATAAGGAATAAAAAGTTCTTAATAACTTACCCGAAATACTATCTCCTTACCTTAGTTCCACGCGAGCCAATGTAGGGGTCGCGCAAGTCAAAACTAGGGTCTATTTATAGGTTCTAGCTAGGGTTTTATGGATTAGTTCGATTCTAGAGTCCTTGTTAAAGCTTAGATCGACTTCAGAGAGTCCTTAACACGTTTACTAGTCCTCCCATCTCGATCCCTAAGTGATAGACTAGCAAAAATCCAATCTTTTTGCTCTTTCTTCCATTCACGGAACTGACAGAGCGTGACGGTCGACTCTTGATGTGTTACATGCCTGTGGCGGTCGCACGATAGACCGCTACAGCTACTGTGCATAGAATTCAACTTAATTCAAACTCTTTTATTTATTTTATCCACATAATTAACTATAAAATGATATTTATCCTTAAAATTTGTGAATAGGCTAAATAACCTTCTAGAATATGGGCCAAACTTAATAGGCTTGGTCCTTAAACCTTTGGGGTTTTATTTATCAAAGCTGGATTAATTATTCAACATACTTGGGCCTTATAATCGATTTAAGCTTTATAATTCCTAATAAATTCTAGAAAATTCTTAAAATAATCCAGAAATTATTTATATAGATTTTGGGGCACTACAGTATGTGTACTAGACAAACCCTTCTCATGTTTCATCTGATAGTTCACACTCATCATGACCACACTAGAAACTTCTTTCTAGTTGATTGTATTACCCTGGCCAGAGATTTCCCTGAGTGTGACTGTGAGGTAGTCTCTCTCCATCTTAGTATATCGAGAGAGTGGATGATCCCTTGTTGACTACTCAATCACCATCATATACTTCACACTACACCTGAGTGTCTGACTATACTAGACCTATGGTTAAGGTCTACACAATACATATCAAAGTGTAGGGCTCCATACATAAGGTGTTCTTAGTGTAGAGGTTAAAAAGTGTTATGTTGGTCTCGTACTACACCGTTGAGATTTGTTTGGAGGGGAAGAGTGTCTGGCTTGTTGCGCATGTGTGTGTACATGCATGATTCCTTGGTTTTGATGATGTCTACTTATGAGCCATTGATGAGTCCCATATGCATTTAATGATGTCAACATGTATAAAATTTTAGGTCAAAGTCAGCGCATGGTGTCATATGATATGGTGCATTGAAGTTGAGCCATGTAATGATAGAAGATAGGCTATGATGTTTGAATTGATGCAATGGTCTCATGTCATCCACTCTACTACAAGCATCAACATGAACCAAGTCCCAAGCCAGCAACCAACCAGCGGCAGCAAGATCAGCATCAGCTATACAAGGAGTGGGCAGAACATCAAGGGCAAAAGAGCTTTGAATCTACAGAAAATCAAAAGAACAGTCAAGGTGAGATCATCAACTGTGTCGACCCTAGGTGAAGTTGCGTCAATGCGATCAAGGAGCCAAGTCAAAAGTGTCGACCCATGGTGTGACGACCCAAGATCCGGATATCGGGAAGAACCCGATACCATTCGAATCCTAGCCCGCCGCCCACGAATCGGGAGGGCTCGGAAGGGCTAAAAGGAGTGTGGAGGTACAAAGAAATAGGAAATAAAGTAGGACAATTCAACAATGAACAGAAATAAATAAACAACTTCTACAATAGAGTCCAATCTAACAAAAAGTACATTCTAAAGCAGTAAAGTGTACCACATGCCAAGTGAACACTCGGCCCGGCGAGCTTGCAATTAAGAACCTTCAAATAGCACCCTCGAACCTCGAGGAAGAACCGCCGCACCTGAAAAGTAGGGGTGAGCCTCTTGTCACTGGCTCTGTAGGGATCCCGCGAAACCGCAACCGAGAACAACGGCGGTAACAGAAAGGAAAAATAGCTACAACTACAGCAGGAACAACGAACCGGTGGCCGGTCAAAACTCGGCACTATAGCTACTCCTACTGTACCGGCCAAGCAGAAAGAAAAATATCGATCTCACAATTGGGAACCGGACCACTCTAACACCAGGCCTACCGAGGAAACCCTCACAGCAACCCTACCGCAGAAGTCTGCCTACATAAGCACGACCAACCGGGACCGCACAATCCCACACTGGCACGGTGAAGCCTCGGCAATCCCTATCGAGCACCCCTGGCCACCACCTCGGAAAGCACGCTGGAACGGTCTAGAAAACCACGTCTCACAGACGGGAAACGAAACCCAGAAATAGGAGAGTCATGTCTCACGTGACAGGAGTACCTGCCCACCAGAAGCAAGGCCGGATGCATCCACTAACGTCTTAGACCGCGCCGCAGGTGTCTCCCTCCGGCCCAGCGGGAACTGGGACACCGTACAAGTAACCACAGAACAAGCTACTAGCTGGGGTCACGCTAGCCGGTGCGGGTCCACTGCCCCCAACCATGTGTGCACACACAGACCATACGTCCTAGGTCTGGCCCTCTGACTGGTTTTCCCCTCAGCCGGACTCTGGCGTCAAACGTGGGGCCCAACGGTAACTAGCTTAAAAATCGTCTCTCGGGGTAGCCTCGCCACCACTCCCTGATGGGACCACTCGCGTGTCGAAAGGGTACGACTAGTGGGGAGTCACTGATGTGACCACTCTCTGAAGAGAAACTCCGAGAACCACACACGCACCCTTCGTGAAAGTCGAGAAGAACCAGGTGGTGCCAAGCCACTGGACTCTAGACAGTCCTCTAGACTCGCTAAATCCAACGGTCCTTGAGTCACATGACTCGGGGTCAAGATCGTTGAACGCAACGACGCAATGCCGTCAATCTAGCCTGATCCCTAGGTCTAAAACCATAGTAGCACGAATACCGAGGTAGCTCACAAGCCGCCAAGACCATCCCCTCAAAAGGGAACTCAGAAACCCTCCAGCCCCAGGCTGGGTAATTGGACTCACAGTCCAAGGCCACACACATGGTCCACGCGGAAAACACAGAAGCATGATTCCCAAGGCAGCTCACAGGCCTCCAGGCCGATTCCCCATCCCAAGGAAAAGCGGGAAACCTCCAGCCCCAGGCAGGATGACTGGACTTGCAATCCAAGGCCAAACACTTGGCCCAATCAGGAACCATCTCCCAAGGAAACCCACGACATGCGGGGGAACCCCACCGCACTCACACCGATACACGGTGACTCAATTGAGCGTAACACGAAAGCCCGGAACACATAGGGTCACTCGGACCCACCACACCTACGGGCATGCTAATCGAGGTAACACGGTACCTCCAGACACCCCAAAAACACGGACACGGAACCCACAGGGTGTCCGGGACACTCACGAGACAGAAGTTCAACTACTGGATCACGACCGGGTCGATAGGAGACCAACACAACGCGAACCCGACATTGCGAGCATGGAAAACTCCTAGTAGTCAATCCCTAGGCCGCCACGAGGCCTAGCGCTCTACACTTGGACCGCCAAAGAACGGCTAGAGGTCTAACACCGAACCGCCACATACTAAAATCACGGAGCCCTAGCGGTCTACCCTTGGACCGCAAGGCACTGGCTAGCGGGCTACCTCTGGACCGCTAAACCCTCAGAACACATGGAACTCATGCGGTCTTAGCGGTCTAACTCTGGACCGCCAAGGACCCCGGCGATCTGTCGCGTGACCGCCAGCCTTGAACCGACACAGGGAGACCCCTAGCGGTCTACCCTTGGTCCGCTTGGCGCCCCTAGCGGTCTCTGGAACGACCGCTAAGGCGTCCCGAACCCGAAACGGCGGGAAACTCCCCAAAAATCTGATCCACGCCCCAATCACCCCCGGGTGATGGGGAAACAAAGGGGAATCCATCCCCAAGCCTCCTAGCATGCATCTATGCCCTTAGATCGGTCAAAAACCTCACGAAACGGGAGATCCGGCTCACTCCCCAAAAACATGGATTTTCCCCAAAATGGCAATAAACCCACGCTCAGCTCGCCATAGCCTACCAAATCCGCAGGAAATGAAATACACGAGCTGAGAGTCCATCTACCTACCTCCACCCAAGATTTCACGCCCCGAGGTCACCGATCCGCGAAGAAACGCCGCTTAAACCCTCGCCGTTCCACGAACCCACGGTCGAGCTTCACCGCGCCTCCACCGCCTCGATCCTCCTTGCCGGCGCCTCGCCCGCCCCGTCCCCGCCTTGCCCGTGCTCCACTACGTCGGTCGTCGAAGAGAGAGGGAGAGAGGAGAGAGCGTGAGAAGAGAGAGGGAGGGAAGAGAGAAATGAGAGGGGAGAGAGAGAAATGGTTAATATATATAGAAAAATCCAAAAATTCCAAAAATTCTTAAAACTACTAAAAATTACCTCCGCGATCATCGGGAGGAGCACAACGCGTCGGTACTATCCCGGAGTCGGAGAACGCCATGGTTCACCCTGCACAGAGTTCCGAAGGTACGTCAGGAAAAAACACGTGTAAAGCACAAAATAAACTCCGAGACCCACAAAAATGATCTGAAAAATATCCAAAAAATCCGGGGCATTACAACCCTCCCCCCTTAAAGAAATTTCATCCTCGAAATTAAGGACAAATGCGGGAACACAGGGGAAGGAAGCCTTAACCAACTGACAACGCCGTCAGAGCCCCTGCATAGAAAACCTCGATTCTCACGAAAGCTCTCAACCTGAGGGACACAGCCAGACAACAATCACGAAGAACACCTCGCTCCGCACGCCACACACACCGGCCGTCAGAGCAGGCATACACCAAAGGACACAGTCTGGCATCACCTCAGACAACGCGAGAACCAATCATGGCACCAATGCCACCAACTTGCTCACCGAAGAGACACAGTCCTCGTCACGGAAACAGCTACCGATCCATCCTATGGTCGGCAGGCATTTCACACATCAGCTTCACAGCCAGCTGACAGGTCACACACCCTTCTCCAGGGAACAACCAATAAAGAGCCTCCATCAGCTCACAACAGCACGGGACCAACTCTGTCAGAACTCAAACTTTGATAAAGCCTAGACCCCACCCGAAAAGCACATCACGGAAACGACCACCAAAGGCCTCACTGATACACAACTCTCACCGTTCACGATGAACAACCAACATCATCTTCTATTTGTGAAAAGACCACACGTCGGTCACCAGCCGCTCGTCAACGGGAAACCTCCACCGGCCCAACAGGCACGATCCAACTCACAACAGGCCATCTGCTGACTCACACACAGACAACTACCACACCTCGAGCTGAACTTCTCTCAGACACCGCATCCGATCTCAAGCATCGCGCCAACTCTACCCTTGCAGGGGAGTACGATGAAACCAATGACAAGACTCAGGAGTCTTCGGTCATCACCTCACTCGACTCAGACTTACAGGGGAACCATCCCATGCTGGTCACAGACCAAGGATAACCATTGCAACACCAACGTCTCATCAAGGACCTCCACACACAGACATCACTCTTTTGTCCTGTCTCATCGAATCCTATCTCAATTAATCCAAGTGGACACTTGTCAATCCCGATTCTGCCCCCACCACAGAGCCACGGGACACCACCTGAACAATCCACGGCACACATCTCTAGGGGAGGAATGTGCCATCCAAAATTATGGCAACCTAGTCGCCAACACCACGACCAATGCACTCTGGGTCCCCAGTCGATTATATCTCACCATCACAATCCGACATGACCATATAACCAACAGACGCTGCTGTGGTCGATCTCACGGTTAGGCTCACCAGCCACTCACAGTTGCCAACTGGGACCCAAAGTCTCTCAGAGATCACTTCCTCTAGAATACGATCTCATCCGAGAACACAGCTTGCAACACAAGTCGGGCACCAAGCCACCGACTCTGACCAATACATCCTCGACCTCCGTCAGGCGACATCCTCTATAATACCCATATTTCTTTTAGAAGTTAACTAGAAATTATTTAGAAATTAAGTAGAATACTTCCTTAATAAATAGAATGAGTTATATTTTGACCATTTTATAAAAATCCAGAAAAATTATATTCTTGTAGAGGATAACACGTTTGAAAAACTTGTCTTCTGTGGCCAACCCAAATAAAATCTATAATTAGGCTGAATTAGTAGTTTAAGCCCAAATTGAACACTTAATTAACCATACCTTGAAACGCCAAATTCGAGCCCAATACTCCATCAAATGAGCCCAAATTGGTGGCAAATGAAAGGCCAGGATGAGAGGATCATTTACCCTCTCTTAATCACTCGAAACCCTAACGCTAGGAGATGCATTCGGCAGAGTTTTGGCGCGTCAACATTTACGGCGGTGTTCACATGGACTCAACTTGCGTGGACGAATACTCCGCGCATAGAACCCTCTAGAAGGTGTGTGACCTATTAAAATGAAGCTCTCTAACCCTATAATCGTTTAGAACCAGCGACGGCTGCAGAGGAGTTAGATCGAGGGAGATCTTGAGCGATTAGTGGCTGAGTGTTACGGCGTCCTTGGTTTTCTTTATCCTTCCTTCTTCATTCGATTCAGGTAGGTGATAGCAAGCCAAACCCTACAAATAATATATGGTTAGAAGTAGCATCATGTTAGCGTTTCATTGATGTAGAAAGCCCTAAATTTCATCAAGTATCCTACGAGAATTTTAAGTTTTAGTAGAAGCATGTCATATCTAGGGTTATAATTGTTCCCTTTCGATTAAGTAGTGATTTCAGGCTATAAACATAAAATTGATTCATGCATCTTGTATAGTTTTTCGTGCTCTTTCTTTTGATAGTAAAAGCCCCAAATTTTATACTTTATATCGTGCGAATTTTGTGTTTTAATTTAACCCTAGAAACCTCGCCGGAGTCGGGCACGGCGAAGGGGCAGCGACCTGTTTGGACATGTGCGGCCACACGATAGACCGCACATCCCAGACAGGCGGCCCTCTGTTGACCGTTTATAGCTTTCTATATCTGTTCGTGTCCCTAGAACATGCGGTCGATCCCTAACCGCATATGTCACCTGCGGCCAGTTCTAGACCGCACATCCTTTCCAGCGGCCCACTACTAACCATCCCTATCCAGCAGGTCTTCGGATCTGAGGGGACGTGTGCGGCCAGTACGTGACCGTTCATGGGGATGTAAGGTCCAGAACCGACCGTACATCTATTATAGAACAGATTAAAATTGTCATTACAGCATGTTATGTTAGTAGATTAGTGGTTAATTGCATGCTAGAAACACACCTAATAAACCGTAATTCATGACAGTAAATCATTCTTGCTGATTTATTTAATTGAGCTTGATCTTGATTCATCTTTCGAATGAATGTCAATTTTTAATTGTGAATCCTTGATAATTGAAATGGCTATCAGGTTCATACTTGTGATAACCTTAATCTTGAACCATTGTATCCCCTAGTTTTGATTTAGACTCAATCGAACCTTTGTTACTTGAGTTAATCCGAATTGGATTAACAGAGACTTGTGTGGCTATTGATAGACCGCATATACCAATGAACGGGCCAGTGGAGACCGTTCATCCCTGGCAGATGCCAATTTGTCTTATGTGATTATCCTTGATCTATCTTCGGCCAAACCCTGATTTGATCAGCCCAGTAGACCCTAGGTCGACCAGCAGACAGTGCGCTGGACTCTGGTTCGGTTCCACCCTGCCTATGGTAGCCCGGGAGCCCACTTGGGCTAAATTCTAACTCATGGTTAGGCCCTGTGTTGTGCGGCCAGTAATGGACCATACATCTTACAGGCGGCCCTGATTGGACCGTTCAACTAATGAGCGGCTCTGTCAGGGCCACACATCTTGTCCTCGATTCTATAACTTTCTGGCCTTGTGCGGCCCTATCCTAACCGTTCATATAGAAGGGCGGCCCATCAGCAGCCGTTCAACCTTGACCTCCCGAGGGCTAAACCCAGTCCAGTTCCTGTTAGTGCGGCCCAGTGTCGATCGCACAAGCCTTGAGCGGCCCAGTAGTGACCGCATATCATCGAGAGACTAGTTTTCCCCATGTTTTATGGTTTTGAATCTAAGAACATGATGGTTCTTGATAATTTGAACGCCTTGATAGAAATTCTGGACAGTAATTCTTCAACTTAGCCTTGGGATGTTCCGAGGTAAGTTTATACTTGATTATAATTGGCCATTAAACTTGATTAAAGTCTAGACAACTTGGGATCTTGGATCCAATAAATCAATGCCAATGCACCATAGGGGCCCGGTCTGGTCCTGGGGAAAGCGCCCGAAAAGTACTTGTGCCCATGGGAGTTTGTAATGACATGGTGAGGCATTGCACCGAGTGCATTACTAGTGTGGCGACCCGGATTCCGGATACCAGATATACCCGGTAGGACAACCGAATACACCTGATACCACTTGGAACCCGCTAGGCCTCCCAAGAGCGGTAAAGCTCCGAAGGGAAAAAGGATTGTCGTGTAGTACATTGAACTGACAGATATAACAGCAAGAATTAAATTTCATTAGATCGGTCTGCTAAAGTAGCAGAAATAAAATTACAATTTAATTAACAGATTTTAAACAATTATATACCAGAGTCAAGTCCAAAGCTAAAGATAGCAGTCTAGCAGTACAGTCGACAAAAAGAAAAGACATACCAAGAAGTCGGGGGAAGCCCGACGGAGGTACCAGCTGGCTGCCACGACTCGAACTCCAGGATCCGCGAAAGCAGAACGAACACATCACCCCACCTGAAAAGCAGGGGTGAGCCTCGTGTCACTGGCTCAGTAGGGGTCACGTGGATCCCCACTGAAAAACATGCAGTAACACGGAACAACAGGGACAGCAGCAAGAAACAACACTAGAAAGCTGCAAAAGAAAGGGGAGCAGGAGTAGGGAACAGGTAAGGACGAGGGGAATAACCCGAACAGGCAAGCAGGCCTAGAAAGGGGAAGAGGAGTAGGGAGCAGCAAGGAAAAGGGAAAAAGCCAAACAAAACACCCCAACCTACACCTACAACAAGCATGCAAAAGAAGGCCTAGAAAAGACCTAGACAGGCATAGGCAACACGACCGGAGTGTCATGCACCGGACAAGACACAGACCTCAACTACAGCCACGGAAAGGCCAACCCGGATAGGTCACGACAACCCCACTAGTGTCTTGACCAACCGCTGCGTGCCACCGACGCGAACACGGCCGAGCCGCAGACCCACGCGGAACCACAAGTGTCTCAAGCAACTCGCAAGGCTGGGAAGCGACAAGCGAGAGGCGAAACAAGAACAAACCAAGTACTAGCCAGGGTCACGCCTATCGGCGTCAGTCCTTTGCCCCTGACCACGTGTGCACACACTGGCTCCTGCCTAGAGCCAGGCCTCTAGCTAGTTTTCTCCCGCCGTAGGACGCTACGGTAACTGTAGGAGCCGACAGAAACTAGCTTACAAACCATATATCGGGGTCACCACTCGACTGCAGGACGTCTAGGGCGATGAGAAGAGGAAGCTCGAAACACGGCGCTGAAGTACAGACAGATAAACATGCACTGTCACCCGTACCTCAAACACCGAGGGCAGCACAAGAAACTGCCGACAGACTCAGAAATGTAGTCTTAGCCTTCATAAGAACATCGACCGACGTCCACAGAGAAAGCGGCCAGACCATGAGAACGACCGACAACACCACAGACCTACCCCCGAACAGCCCCTAACATCACCTAGAACGGACCCACAACACACGGCCGCACACCGAAAAGCCCAACGGCCATCACGGCCACAACAGGACTGTAACGGCCTAGCATAGGCACGTTACACGAGCCTGACGCACCAGGGCGGGCACGTCAGAGCCAACAGGCTCAAAAGCAAAACACGAACCATGCAACGCACCAAGGCAGACGCGTTACAGTGGCCTAACGCACGAGCGCAGACGCGTTACGCCAACCTAACGTATGAGGACAGGCGCGTTACACCAACAAACCCAAGTCTGAAAACTCAGACAAACAGCACGTAAGGGTCCACGACGGACGCGTTACAACACTGTGACGCACTGGGGCAAGGCCGTTAGAGACAACCGACACAGCCACCCAACACAGCCAAAACAGGGTGTAACGGCCTGGGGCAGGCGCGTTACACAGCCTGGCGCACCAGGGCAGGCGCGTCAGAGGAACCGACTTAACCAAAACACAAAAAGACAAAACAACCGTGATGCACACACCGGGACGCGTCAGAGGGCTGTGACGCACCACACCTGGACCGTCACACTCCCACAGCCACGAAAAATTTAAAATGAACGAACGCTGTGGCGGTCTATCGTAGGGCCGTCAGGGACTGTAACGGTCCCTGGAACGACCGCTACACCAGCCACGGCGGGAAAACAGAGGAATGGCCGAATCGGCTCGTTCCACGCCCCATTCACGCCGAAACGCAAGGGAAACAAAGCTAGACGATGGAAAAAGACATATGGAGGCTAAAAAGCCCACATGCATGGATTAAAATGAGAGATCGGGGCGATTCTGACGAATCGACCCTAAACGAGTCACCGAGGTTCCCAGACTCCTACCGGCCTCGAATGACGACCGATCGACACCTAACTAACGTGAATGGGATCCAGACATCCCAGCGGTCATTTTGACACTAACTACGCCGCGAATGGTTGCCATTTTCTGGCGAACCCTGAAAACCCCAAAAACTACGGTTTCCCCCAAACAAGCCCGATCTAGCCCTTTCTAGCGCCAAACCACGCACATAAGCAGGGAAAACGTAGAGGACGAAGTGGTGATCCATCTCCCTACCTCCACCGAAGAAACAGTGCCCCGAAGGCACTAAATCGCGCCGAAAACTGCGCCGCGAGCTCAAACGTCGGCTTTGAATCCACCGTTCGGGATCGCGCCAAAACCACTCCATCCTCGCCCCGTCGCGCACCCAACCAGCTCCACAGCATCCCTAACACTCGCCCCTAGGTCCTCCGTCTGCAGCCGGAGCCGAGAAGGCGAAAATGGGAGAGAAATGGGAGAGAGAGACGGTGGCGGCGAAATGAGAAGGAGGAGAGAGGAAGGAAAAGAAAAAAGAAAAGAAATTAGGAATTTTCCTAATTTCTAAAAAATCTGATTTTTGGCCCTATCTCCGAAAAATACGCGAAAATAGTCAAAACGATCGGCTCGACGAGTACATCGCCATGGTGCCGTCCATGAGTCGATGAATTGAGAAATAAACTCACCGCAGGGTTCCATAACTAGTACGAGAGAAAAACCCACACGGATCGTAAATCTCAACTCGGGAGCTACAAAAGCGAACCGAACTCACCGAAAAGGATCCGAAAGACCCAATAAGGATCCAACAAAGAACCGGGACATTACATCATCCCCTCCTTTAAGAAATTTCATCCTCAAAATTCAAGGACTAGCAAGGGTAAGTAGGGAAGAACAACCCGACAACACAACCACAAAATGACACGAACCATGAGAAACAACGGCAAGACGACAGCACCGGACCACGAGACATCTGATCGAGTCGCAAGCTAACTCTACCAGGGAAGGGAGTACAGCAAAGCGATCCTACATGAGTTGGTCCACAAAGTGCTAATGATAGACAGACAAAATCATAGAGAAACAACACTTACAAGAACAATAGCGGCAGCACTCGCAGGATTCCAGCTCCGTACATGACACAGAACCACGGAATACCACTGCAAGTAGGGTCACATCAAGGCATAACAGCAGCTGATCACACGACTTCCAGGGAACGAGTCATGCATCGAGCAGCTTACCAAGAAAAGATCCACAACGACAAGAAACGAAAATCACGTAACCTAACGCCAGCTGAAGACTGTACTGGACTTAGCGACTCTGGAAACTGTATATATGATATTACCATGTACTTCACACAACAACGCTCTGATACCACCTGTGGTGACCCGGATTCTGGATACCAGATATACCCGGTAGGACAACCGAATACACCTGATACCACTTGGAACTCACGAGGCCTCCCAAGAGCGGTAAAGCTCCGAAGGGAAAAAGGATTGTCGTGTAGTACATTGAACTGACAGATATAACAGCAAGAATTAAATTTCATTAGATCGGTCTGCTAAAGTAGCAGAAATAAAATTACAATTTAATTAACAGATTTTAAACAATTATATACCATAGTCAAGTCCAAAGCTAAAGACAGCAGTCTAGCAGTACAATCGACAGAAACAAAAGACGTACCAAGAAGTCGGGGGAAGCCCGACGGAGGTACCAGCTGGCTGCCACGTCTCGAACTCCAGGATCAGCGGAAGCAGAACGAACACATCACCCCACCAGAAAAGCAGGGGTGAGCCTCGTGTCACTGGCTCAGTAGGGGTCACGCGGATCCCCACTGAAAAATACGCAGTAACACGGAACAAGATGGGCAGCAGCAAGAAACAACACTAGAAAGCTATAAAAGAAAGGGGAGCAGGAGTAGGGAACGGGTAAGGACGAGGGGAATAACCCGAACAGGCAAGCAGGCTTAGAAAGGGGAAGAGGAGTAGGGAGCAGCAAGGAAAAGGGAAAAAGCCAAACAAAACACCCCAACCTACACCTACAACAGGCATGCAAAAGAAGGCCTAGAAAAGACCTAGATAGGTATAGGCAACATGACCGGAGTGTCGTGCACCGGACAAGATACAGACCTCGAGTACAGCCACGGAAAGGCCAACCCAGACAGGTCACGACAACCCCACTAGTGTCTTGACCAACCGCTGGGTGCCACCGACGCGAACACGGCCGAGTCACAGACCCACGCGGAACCACAAGTGTCTCAAGCAACTCGCAAGGCTGAGAAGCGACAAGCGAGAGGCGAAACAAGAACAAACCAAGTACTAGCTAGGGTCACGCCCGTCGGCGTCAGTCCTCTGCCCTTGACCACGTGTGCACACACTGGCTCCTGCCTAGAGCCAGGCCTCTAGCTAGTTTTCTCCCCCCATAGGACACTACGGTAACCGCAGGAGTCGACGGAAACTAGCTTACAAACTGTATATCGGGGTCACCCCTCGACTGCAGGACGTCTAGGGCGATGAGAAGAGGAAGCTCGAAACGCGGCACTGAAGTACAAACAGATAAACATGCACTGTCACCCGTACCTCAAACACCGAGGGCAGCACAAGAAACTACCGACAGACTCGGAAACGTAGTATTAGCCTTCATAGGAACATCGACCGACGTCCACAGAGAAAGCGGCCAGACCACGGGAGCGACCGACAACACCACAGACCTACCCCCGAACAGCCCCTAACATCACCTAGAACGGACCCACAACACACGGCCGCACACCGAAAAGCCCAACGGCCATCACGGCCACAACATGATTGTAACGGCCTAGCACAGGCGCGTTACACAAGCCTGACGCACCAGGGCGGGCGCGTCAGAGCCAACAGGCTCAAAAACAAAACACGAACCACGTAACTCACCAAGGCAGATGCGTTACAGCGGCCCAACGCACGAGCGCAGATGCGTTACGCCAACCTAACGCATGAGGACAGGCGCGTTACGCCAACAAACCTAAGTCTGCAAACTCAGACAAACAGCACGTAACGGTCCACGACGGACGCGTTACAACACTGTGACGCACGGGGCAAGGCTGTTTGAGACAGCCGACACAGCCACCCAACACAGCCAAAACGGGGTGTAACGGCCTGGGGCAGGCGCGTTACACAGCCTGACGCACCAGGGCAGGCGCGTCAGAGGAACCGACTTAACAAAACACAAGAAGACAAAATAGCCGTGACGCACACACCAGGACGCGTCAGAGGGCTGTGACGCACCACACCTGGACCGTCACACTCCCACAGCCACGAAAAATTTAAAATGAATGAACGTTGTGGCGGTCTATCGTAGGGCCGTCGGGGACTGTAACGGTCCCTAGAACGACCGCTACACCAGTCACGGCGGGAAAACAGAGGAATGGCCGTATCGGCCCGTTCCACGCCCCATTCACGCCGAAACGCAGGGGAAACAAAGCTAGACGATGGCAAAATACATATGGAGGCTAAAAAGCCCACATGCATGGATTAAAACGAGAGATCGGGGCGATTCCGACGAATCGACCCTAAATGAGTCACCGAGGTTCCCGGACTCCTACTGGCCCCGAATGATGACCTATCGACACGAAACGAACATGAATGGGATCCAGACATCCCAACGGTCATTTTGACAATAACTACGCCGCGAATGGTTGCCATTTTTCGGCGAACCCTGAAAACCCCAAAAACTACGGTTTCCCCCAAACAAGCCCGATCTAGCCCTTTCTAGCGCCAAACCACGCACAGAAGCTGGGAAAACGTAGAGGACGAAGTGGTGATCCATCTCCCTACCTCCAGCGAATAAACCGTGCCCCGAAGGGACTAAACCGCACCAAAAACTTCGCCACGAGCTCAAACGTCGGCTTTGAATCCACCGTTCGGGATCGCGCCAAAACCACTCCATCCTCGCCCCGTCGCGCACCCAACCAGCTCCACAGCATCCCCAGCACTCGCCCCTAGGTCCTCCGTCTACAGCCGGAGCCGAGAAGGTGAAAATGGGAGAGAAACGGGAGAGGGAGACGGTGGCGACGAAATGAGAAGGAGGAGAGAGGAAGGAAAAGAAAAAGGAAAAGAAATTAGGAATTTTCCTAATTTCTGAAAAATCTGATTTTTGGCCCTATCCCCAAAAAATACGCAAAAATAGTCAAAATGGTCGGCTCGACGAGTACATCGCCAATGTGTCGTCCACGAGTCGATGAATTGAGAAATAAACTCACCGCAGGGTTCCGTAACTAGTACGAGAGAAAAACTCACACGGATCGTAAAACTCAACTCGAGAGCTACAAAAGCGAACCGAAACTCACCGAAAAGGATCCGAAAGACCCAATAAGGATCCAACAAAGATCCGGGACATTACAACTAGCGTGATATCTATGACAATGATCTCTTACTTGATCGTGTTTGACTTGGTTATATTCTTGCTTGTTGGCCAATTTCCTATAATTTCCTCTTATATATATTGTTCATAAACTTGTAATTCTTGTAATCTTATCATTCTTGTCATATTGTTATTCCATTCCATTCTTTAGAACTTTCTGTTATTACGTTGCTCATTCGATCGTTATTTCTTTCTTCCGTTTCATATACATGTAATTAATTGGTTAATCACTTACACTTGTCTGTTGTTACCTACTGAGCATTCGCTCATATAGTTGTTTCCCCCCTTTTCCAGGCAGCTCAGGTGAAGATTCATAGATGGATGGGAATGGGCGAGAGTGATTACTTGGAGTGTATCAGCTAGTAGTTATGTTGGGTTTGTTTAGTTGTTTACATCTAGCTATATCTTAGAACTTGTGTTAGTTATTGTACCGGAGTCGAGTAGAGATTACGTTTGATTATGTTTAAGTCAGTTTCTAAGACATTTGATGATTATTATAATAGAATTGGAGTTATTTCTGTTCATGGTATTATGTAAATTCTTAGCTTAGCATGTTATCTTTACTAGCGTTTTCTACTGCCAGTCTCGATATTCCGCGTCGGGGCGTGACAGTTTGGTGGTATCAGAGCCTAGGCTTTCTAATATCCCTAGGTTCTCTAAGTTCTAGGATCCTAAGTTATACCGTAGGACCTATAACCTTGTTATAAGTCTAAGGACCCAACCTGGTGAGATTTGGGTAGAAGACTGGAGTTGAGTTAATAATCTCATTGCACGATTATCCATTCTTAATTGAACCTAATATAACCTATTCCACGTGTAGGCTTCTGCAATGGCAGGAGAACGCGCAGAATGGAGGAACTTACAGCGCACGGTTCAAGGACTTACTCAGGCTTTGCAACAAGTGGCCCAAGGAGGAGCTGCAAACCATGGCACTAGCGACCTTTATCGAAACTTTCATGGGATGAATCCCCCGCGATTTGGTGGCTCGACTGACCCTGATGAAGCCGAGCACTGGCTTGAAGAGATAGGGAGGATTTTTGAAGTGATGCAATGCAGCGATCAGGAACGTGTCCTCTTGTCGACCTTTCAACTTGAACGTGATGCGAGGACATGGTGGGATGCAGTGAAGGCTACCCTTGGTGATAGACAAGTCACATGGGAAGAGTTCGAGGAATTCTTCAATAGTAAATATTTCTCTGATCGAGTACAAGAGAAGAAGGCGGCTGAGTTTGCTACTTCAAAGCAACGAAATATATCCGTGGCTGAATATGAAGCTCAATTCTCTCGGCTATCTCGTTATGCTACTCATTTGATATCTACCGAGAAGATGAAGGCTAAGCGTTTTCTTAATGGGTTGAAGCTGCAGTATATCAACCAGTTGGCACCGATGGAAATTCCAACTAATTCCGAGATGGTGAGAAAGGCTCAAGAATTGGAAGATACTCTAGAAATGACTGAGAGAATCCGTGGGAAGAGTGTTAAGATTGAACAACACCATACTGGTTCTGGGAGTATCAAGGAGGAGCATCTGTTGACACCCGTTTTAGCCCACAAGTTGCGTCATTTCTCTTATTCATCATTTTTGATGTCCCGAATTAGCCATTGTTTTGAAGCTTCCTTGGATGGATTTTGAGCCCATTTTTATCATTCCATATCCTTTAAGTCTTGAAGATCATGATTTCCTAGAGTCCTGGAGCTTATCTTATCAAATTCCAGCTTCCAAGTCAACTTACGGCCCATTTAGGCCGGCTTCCCTCAAGTAATCGGCTCTCTCTCACTGCACAGTCCTGAAAGTGGTCCTTTTTCATCTCCTTCTGTTCCTCTTTTCAAAACATTGTCTTCATCAAAGTTGTTCATATTTCAAAGATCTACAGTTTCTTCTTCTATGCCGTTGGCCAGTTCTGCCCCTATTGTGAGCTATTCACATTTTTTTGGCGTGCTATGCTGTTCACCTATGTCCCAGAATTTTTCTCTCTGTTCTAGCCCTATTTTCTCCCTTTTATAATCATTTTCTTAACTTTCTTTCTTCATAAAAGTTGTTCCTCTTTCAGTTATTTACAATTTCTTCTTCTACCACTTTCGCTAGATCTGCTCCGTTTGAGAGATACGCTTCAATTTCCAAAGTCACGCGCAGTCTGCCCAAAATCTTCCTCCATCAGTGTGACGGCCCTACCCTAGACCGCCAGAGCAGTGTGACGGTCCTACGATAGACCGTCACACCAAAACTTGCCCGAAATCACCCTGTTCGACCCCTAGAGCGTGGCGGCCCTACCCTAGACTGTCAGAGTCTATGTGACGGTCTAGTATGGGTGTGTTACACCGAAACTTGTCCGAAATCGTCCCGTTTGACCCCCAGAGTGTGACGAACCTACCCTAGTCCGTTAAATAACTCTGACGGTCATACGATAGACCGTTACACACACCTGGGAGTCCAATTCGTGCTGGACTCTGCTCCGTTTCTGTGCGTCGTGGTCCTCTTACAGAGTCCATAACTTCTTGAATTCTACTCCGAATTGAGCGCCGTTTGTTCCTATGGTTTCTCCTTGGTATTATATTGAATTCAGTCCAAAGAACTCCAAATTTTATTGGCTATCTTGCTCAAAATCACACTCAAACGTTGAAGATTTAGGTGTCCTGGTTCAACTCAAACTCTGCAGATTAAGCTCCGGGGCTCCCTTCCAGAAGCCATATCTTCCAGATCCGTCATCCAAATAGAGTCCCGTTTTCTCCCATGACTTATCTTGACTATTATCTCGAGATTGATCCATAGATATCGAGATTTGATGGACTCTATCTCTTAAACTCGTGGAGGAAAGTTGGGGGTTTCACCACTTTTCTATAAAAACTGCCCAGTTCGTAGTCACGACGGGGGGGCTCTTTCTTGGTTTGGGGCGAAGCCATGCTTCAACTCCAACTCACAACTTCGACCTTGGCTTGAAGAGGGAAGTATTAACTTTTAATTCCATCCTTCTGGGCTTGATTATATGGTCTATATTCTTAGTTCTTTTCCTCTCAAAATCATATATCATCACAGTTTTCTGCACTTTTCTGCTTCCCCCGTTTTGCATCAATGATTTCTCTCTATTCTCTCAATCAAATCTCGTGATTTCAAATTTCATGCATGCACAACACACCCACCTATTATTTCCACCCTTCCACAGGGGTTAAAAACCTCCCCCCTGGTGAGTTTGCCCTCAATTTCTACCCCTATTTTATCACTGCGGGATTGATGCTACACATGCATGTTCTAATGGGTTTTTTGTCCTTGTTTTGGCTTTATTTTGCAGGAGAGCATGAATACAACGTGAGGCCCTCTTCCTCTAGCCGGCTAGAAGGAGAGGAGGTTTGAATCCACAAGTTCCCCGCACCCCATTTCAAGCGCGATCAAGTCTTTAAGTTTCAAGGTACACTGCGCCGTTCTTTACACTTCTTCATCCTTTGGCGTTGTTGGAACCTTGGTGGCGATCACGGTTGGTATTTCTCATCCTTTCATCCCCCTTGTCTTTGATTCACATGTTTATGCATGTATGTATTTAAAGGGGGCGAGATAGGAACCTAATTAAAACAAATCAACAGTTTTTGGCGATCACGGTGGGACACCAATGCCCATCACGTTTGTTTTAATGCTCTTTTGTAAGTTGGATGTGTGCATGTGCATGTTTAGGTGATATTTTATCCATTCTTCCATTATTTGGGGCGTTTTAAGGGCTCAGGTAGTGTGACGGTCCTATAGTAGACCGCCACATGAATGTAACGGTCCTTTGGTAGACCGTTACAGATTCTGGCAGTCTTGCGTGCATGCTCATGGGGCCATGTTCGTCGAGACATAACTTTTTCTCCTGAGGTCCGATTGCGCTGATTTTTCTTCTGTTGGATAGCCCTTTGTATTGTCTTTCCATCAATATATCATTTGCATCATTTGGTTAACATTTGCATATTCTAATATTGTCCAACTTTTTGAGTTTTGTGCATAAGTTCTGCAGGCAGGCTCAGGGACAGGTTCACAGGTACATCTTTACTCAGTGATTTGACTACCTTCCTGACGTCCGATTGCATTTATTTTTGTTCCATTGGATAGTCCTTTGTATTGTCTTTCCATCCATAGCTTATTTGCATCATTTGGGTCTCATTTGCTTAGTAAAAAATTGTCATCATTTTAGCATTTTGTCCATAAAATCTACATGTGGTCTGCGCATAGGTTCACGGAGGTAACTTTACTCAGTGATTTGATTGACCTCCCGGGGTAAGATTGATCTGTTCTTGGGCCCGTTGTGCAGACCTTTGTATTGTCTTTCCATCCATATACTATTTCTCTTAGTTGGATCAAGTTTGCATAGTTTAATTTAGTCTTGATTTTCTAGTTTTAAACTTGAATTTGCATGCACTCCGGTGCACATAGGGCCATACATTGCATATCATAGTTACATTTCCTACCTTGGTAAGTGATCATCTCGCCTTTATATTCCTTGGAGTCGACTAGGTGATTTTATCCTGGACCTCCATAAGTCCCCGTGAGCCGTGGATTCCCACACGGACACCGGGCCGGTTGTACCTTTCCACCCCTTAGGCTTGGCTTTGCATAAGGGTGAGAGAGTTAACCTTAGTCAACCCAAAGTTTGGACCTTATCTTGAGGGAATTACTATTAATTCAAATCATTAAAAGGTTTATTAAAATCCCTAAAATATTTCCCATCATATCAACTTGTTTGACTTGGGTGAAAACTCTCACATTGCATTATTTGTGTTGTTTGGGCTTGTCCAAGCCCATTAGTGGTGTTTTATGTTGCATCCACATGTTTCATCGTTGTTAGGCCCACTTAAGTCAGTCCATTTGGTGGGTTCATTGTCCAATCCATCGTCCCTTGGTCCGTTGTCCATCGGTCTTTGCATTAGCGGGTCAGTCCCTCCTTGTTCTCAAGCCCATTAAGCCCTTGCTTCCCCATTTGTATTGTCCTTGATCTCCATATATTAAGTCTCCATTTGCCCTCATGGAGTATCATTCTAACCCCTTGTATCATTCTTTTTCTCAATCTTCTTCCTATTCCCGCGTGGAATCCTCTTCCCATGCGGGCCCATCTTCCTGTGATCCCTCTGATCCCTCTGAGGAATAGGCTAATCTCATGGCCCATATATCAAGCCTTGTTCGCCAAATGGACCCGGCCCAGGCCCAACGTCTTATTGCATCTCATCTTCATGGGCCTCCTTCTCTTAATGGGCCTTCTTCTTTCATTAATGGGCCTCATCATCTTAACGGGCCCCATTCTCCTAATGGGCCTTATTTTTCTAATGGGACTCATTCTTCATCTCTTTATGCTGCCAGGCCAATGGGTCCTTATGTTCATGCTTCTTCCAGGCCCACATATCCTTCTACTCCTGGAATGGGCCCTTCTTCTTCTCAGCCCGGATCCTCTTATCCGGCTCATTATCATCATACTGGTCCGAATTCACATCCTCTTGCTCAAGCTGGCCCATATTCTTCTCGATATCTCCCTACCCAAGAGATGAGTATTCAAACCCAACGCCAACTTGATGAGCTTCAACGTTGGATCGATCCTAAATCCTCTTTAAGTGTTCCGTTCGCTTTTCAAGGTCTTTGGCTTCCGTCTCCATCACAAATTCCCACATATCACCGTTATAGTGGAGTCGGTGACCCGTATGTGCACTTGAAGGAGTTTGTTTATGAGTCGGCCCAATTTTGACATGACCAACACTTGATGGCTTATCTGTTTGGTCTGTCATTGGAAGGCCCGGCTCGGGATTGGTTCTTCTCTCTTCCGTAAGGGCAAGTTGTGAATTTTCAAGCTGTACAAGAGGGATTTATTCAACAGTTTCAAGACCAGGTTGGGCCCAAGTACTCTATTGTGGATCTGGCCCATGAGATGATGAAGCCAGAAGAGAAGTTCTCTACCTTTGCCGATCGTTGGCGTCGCCTTACCGTGCAAGTCCCGGGACACATTCCGGAGGGAGAGCAAATCAAGATGCTAATTTCTAATGCAACGCCCGAATATCGGTTCATCTTAGCCCTCAACGACATTACCTCCTGGCAATAATTATACAGTCGAGCCCGCTTCATTCGCCAACAAATCCAAGATTCCCTTGACCCCGAGTCTCCACCATCCACCTCCACATATCAACCTTCACCCTCCACGTTCCAACCCTACGCTCCCATGAGTCAGCCCGCCATGAGTCAACCTTCCGCCACATATCCCTCCATGAGTCTACCCCACGCCTCTACATACCTATACGCCTCCGCATATCAACCGTCCATGAGTCAGCCTCCTGCGTCCGCATACCCGTCTCCATCTCCACCCCCGGTCAAGGTCACACCACATCCCGAGCAGCTGGATGCCGTCTACATACCTCCCCACTCCATTCCACATATGCCTTCACCAAATCCCACCTCTGCCAACCACACTCCATTACCTATGCAACCTCCGCTTCCCTCTCCACAACCTTCTCCACCACCTCATACCCCTCGGCATCCGCCTTGCCCGAAGCAGGCTCCTTGTCCTCCGTTGCCGGAGTGCTTTACCGACATTTTTAGGGCTTTGATGGCCGCTCATGCGTTGCCACTCTCTCCGGCTGTGCCTTGCCGACCCGCGGTCGGGAATATGCTTCAATATTGTGATTTTCACCTCCAATAGGGGCATTTGGTTGAGGATTGTCCCGAGTTCCGAGAGTATGTTTATGACCTGGAAGATAATAAAAGAATTGATTGGGCCACCATGCGTAAAGTTGTTTTAGATCTCCGCAGCAAGCAGCAGCAACAAGAAGCATCACCCAAGCATTCGTCTCCATCTCTACAAGACCGGGGGCACCCCAGTGATTCTTCGTCTAGCGTTGAACCCGCTCCATCACCTACTACTTCGCCTACTCTGTTACCTTCGCTATCTCCTATCCAATCTCCGCAACCTCCACAAACCCAAGCCTCTGCTCAGGCTAGTGCCACCTCCCCTTCTTCGAATTCTTCCACCACTACTTCCACCCCCAATGTCATTCGGTGTGTTGTGTCGATACATCGACGGTGGGTGCCACAACCCCCTCCTTCACCCTTGCCATGTTCACTACCTCCATCGACCACATCACCATCTCCACCATCCTCTCCATCACCCACACCATCTCCACCACCCTCACCATTGCCTAAACCTCCATCACCCCCGCCATCACCTTTGACCGAGCCTGAGCAAATTTTGCCTTTGCCACCCTCGCCCGAGCAAGTCATACCTCCACCCTTACCTTTGCCTCCACCTAAACACACCATACCCGTTGAAACCCCCGCGTCTTCTGAACCTACTCCTATCCCCATTATTCCACCTATTCCCACCCCACGGAGCGGGTGTGCATTGCCTATGGTGCCCCTTGGGTCTAATCCCCAGGGAGACAACAAGCCAAGTCAGGATGATTCAGTGCCGGCCGTGCATTTCAAGATCCAAGACTTCATTTGTCGAATGCCGATCCGCATCCTGGTCCCTAGTTATTTTGGGGATGTTGAGCCTACACTCCTAGTGAAGATGGTTGACAAGAAGAGTTCCCTTGAGTTGATGCCAGTTTCTTCCCGAGCAAGGCCGGTGGCAATCTCTTTGCCCGCCGGAGAGTTCATTGTTGATGTTATTATTTCTCCTTGCTCTATTGCCATTCAGATGACAGGCCAAGAAGGGTTCTCTACCCGTGTTGTGATAACGCATATGGCCACCAAGCAGAGTATGGGTTCTATGTTAAAGGTGCAATTGGCCGTATATTCTACACTTTCTGGAGATATTATGCACTTGTTATGTAATCTTCCTCAGTTTATTAGCAAGCCGGCCATGTCAACACCGTGTATTACTCTCCCTCAGCTTCACCCGTCTCTTCTAGCAATGGAGTTATGCTTCAAGTCTTATTGCCGAGTGGAGCTGCCAAATCTCATGCTACTTGTGCCAAGTAACAAGACTCTATGGTTTTATGACATTCAGCATTATGAGGAGTTAGTTGATCAAGAACGTCCTACTATTATTAGCATAGGGAGTCTAGGGGCAACCGCCCCGATGAAGCTGCATGTCCATAGTCGGGCAAGGCCATCTGCTAGGTGGGCTCGCTATTTGAGAAGATATTGCAAGGCAAGGTGCCCAAGGATTCAAGCCCGGGCCAAGCGGGTCCATTTCAAGCCAATTTCAGCTAAGAAGAGACAGCGATGCAGGTTCAAGAGCCGTCAGTTGTGCATTCAGGGGTCCGCCTATTCCTCCCCTTCTTTTCATTCATCCTTCTTTCTACTCACTTCCCACCCTTGGGTGGTGTACCTTCCTCCATCTGATCCTCTTTCCATCATTTTCTCCTCCTTCCATAGGTCAATGTGTCCCCATTCCTCTTCTTTTTCCCCGGATCCTCCAGATTTTCCCTCATCTCACGATTCTAGGCCCCGGCCTATGTCATCCTTCCATCCCAATCTCGGGACATCACCTGATTCTTCTTCCCCGGGACTTCTGGGTGTTACCTCTAATTCTTCCCCAGGACTTCCGGGTGTTGCTTCTGATCCTTTTCTGGCCCTGCCGGATGACTACTACTCTCCTTCTCCGGCCACGTCGGATGATCATTCTCCTTCTTCCTCATCTTCACAGCAATCCTCTCACTGTCTTTCTATTCTCTCCTCTTCTCCCTTTCGGGGTCTTCGCCCTTTCTCTTGCTGCTTTCGAGGCTTTAGTCCGCCTTAATCTGAGCTAATCTGGTTTCTTCTGTATCTGGTTCATTGTTATCAGGGTCTCTGTACCTTAACGAGGGAGTTCTAGCTCTCGTCTCTCTTCCTTTTTATCCTCCTTCGTCTAGTTTGGTGTCTATCACTCCTCCACGTCAAGGAATCTTTCAATCCCTTTGCTATCCTCTCCATTTTGCCCTATCAAGCAAGGAAAATAAAGCTCGCACTCCTCAACGCTTGATGGTCAAGATCACTCCACGGATTTGCAAAGGTATTTTTATTTTGTGCAAGAATATGTTATCATTGCTATTACTCTTATTGTTTCTGCACATGCTTATAACGTTGGTTCCTCGACATGGTTAAGCGGCTTTTAGAAATTTACTTAGTTCATTTAAAATGAGTTCGCTTCTGCAGCATCCTTAGGCTGGTGATAACTCCGTGCTGGGAGTCTAGTTCTTTCCCTGGTCGTTAAGGGTGACCTTTGAGCATGGGTTTTTCACACACTTCACGGTGAGCCATAGCCGATTCCTTTGTGTAACACCGTTGCTGCTTTGGCCATACTTTGGATATGCACAAAGGTCGTTTTCTCTTCTCTGCTCGGCCAAGTGCAGGGGCAAGAGATTGATGGATAAGATGACCAACCTAGGCGCTCCCTAATACGAGAGAGGTCTCAAATAGGGGCAGTCTTGACCCTTGAAAAATGAGCTTTCATGCTTTATCTAGCCAATAAAGGCTGTCAAATGAAAATCATATATGAAAATCAATACAAAATTATGAATCAAAGGCATGGCAAGAGTGGAAGTACAGTTCCCCGCGGGACGTCATGAGCCCGGTCGCATGCATGCCTGATAAATATGGGTCTCAAAATCAAAGACACAAAGCCTCAGCGCAACAGACCTATCTCTTTGAGGGGTGGTGCCCTGGAAGGAAGTCGAGTCTGGATATCTCCCATCCTGCATAAAGCTTATCCCAGTTTTTCTTTTGCTCCTCCCTCTTAGGCTAGGTTGTATCCCGGGTATGGCCTTAGTAGGGGCACCGTTCTTTAGAGGCGGTTGGTTATGGTAAGCCACCCTCACGTGCACGCCCTGCTTAAGGGAAGTCTTTAATGAGAGGGGTAGGAGCGACGATCCATGGTCAGTAGTTCGAGCCTGTCTTTGGGTGCTGCAGATTGCTTTGTCAAAATCCAAAAAAATAAAATATTGTCAAAATCTAAAAAAATTGAAATATGATTCAAAATCCAAAAACAATTAAATATGTCAAAATTCCAAGAAAAACATGTGTCAAAATTCCAAAAAATCAAATATGTCAAAATTCTAAAAAAATCAAATATGTCAAAAAATCCCAAAAATTTGAATATGGCAAAAAAAATCAGAAATACAAAAATCCAAAAATACTTCTCTTCTGTTCCTTTTATTTTTATCATGAGGACAGATACGTAATCTGTTTGCTAAGTGTGCAGGCTGCCGGTTGCAGGTAGAAGTTTTCCTTGCTCTATCTTTCACTCTGCCTCCTGCTCATATTCTTCGATCTGTTCTCATCTCTTCAATCCTATCTCGGGATCTGTTCTGAAGCTCATGGCCTTCTCAGCTTTCGCTTATCTGCCTAATCATGTCTCCATGAGTGGGCATTGCCTCGCGATTTTGAACCTGGCGGTTCCACTTCATCTGATCTTGGGCTTTGATTGAAGAATGTGCTTGTTGTCTTTATCTTGTCTATGGTCCTCCATGTTTATGTCCCACCATATCTATGGTCCTCCATGTCTTTTGTCCCGATGTGTCCTTGTCACATGTGTCTATGTCCTCTCGTGTTGGTTGTATCTTTTATCCCGCCGTGTCATTCATCACACGTGTCTTTGTCCTCCCACGTGTCTTTGTCCCACCATGCCCTTATACCACCGCGTGTGCTGTCCCACCGTGTGCATGTTGTCTTGTCCCACCGTGCCTTTAGTCACATGCATGTTTGCCATTTGTTTGTTTGTTATGTTTCATCCATCTTCGTTATGTTATGTTGTGCCATGTTTCATTCATATTTCTCTTATTATGTTATGTTCATGTCATGCTCGTTCATATTCGTTCATGTTCACATCATGTCATGTCATGTGGTTGTGTCTTATGATGAAAATTCATAAAACTCTGAAAAATAAAATCCAAAAAAATACCGTTTCGCTTGGCAGGTAAGTCAGGTATGGCTCTCTATCCCAGCTCTTTGTTGCATTACTATATGGTATCTACGTTATTATAGCCTCTCAAGGACCGGCTGGTTGCCCATGTGTTCTAGGATCTGATGTTCTCCTTTAACAAAAATGATGATGATCTAGGAGCATACGGTTAATCATTGGATAGGCCGCTCGGTTGAGTCAGGTCAGGGATGATAGACTCTGTCTCGCACGCCGTGGTTGCAAGAAGACTCTTGACCCCGTCTGACTCTATCTAGCAATAGTATCCTTGAGTACTTTCTATTTTATCTTTTTTTGCATTCGTTTTAATAATTTCTTTATTTTAGCCCAGCATGCATCATGTCATTTTGAGCATTCATGTCTCGTGATCCATTCAATGATTTCTCATCAGCAATGGTTAATTGCACTTAAGCTCTCTTGGATAAGAGATTCTTCATTCCACTTCGAGTTTGAACGATTTCTCTGATCTTACCGCTTGATTTGGTTAGCCAGCGTGATTCCTATCTCGATTTTATCTCAGTTTTCTTTCTCCTTTTCCAGCTCTTATCTTGTGTTCCTTCCGACCCACTCATTATCCGTGGATTGTGTCCCCAATGAGGCTGGTCGTGTTCCCTTTCCTTTAGTTTAGTTCTCCAGACATGTCTCATCCTTGTCATTCATTCCAGGTGGTTAGTTCGGCATTTTCGGAGAATTCCGTCGCTTGTTGGTTGTGACGAGTGTCTTTTTACCTTGATGCTCGCTTATCAGTTCTCTCCGCTTCATCTCCGCTTCATCTCCATTTCATGTCACTATCACTTTTACTCCATCTCCTTTCCATTTCATCTCCGCGCCGCTTTCGCTCGTCCCTTGCAAAGCGGACATCAAGGAGGGGCATCTGTTGACACCCGTTTTAGCCCGCAAGTCGCGTCATTTCTCTTATTCATCATTTTGACGCCCCGAATTAGCCATTATTTTGGAGCTTTATCGGATGGATTTTGAGACCATTTTTACCATTCCCTATCCTTTAAGTCTTGGAGATCATGATTTCCTAGAGCCCTGGAGCTTGTCTTATCAACTTCTAGCTTCTAAGTCGACTTACGGCCCATTTAGGCCGGCTTCCCTCAAGTAATCAGCTCTCTCTCACTGTGCAGTCCTGAAAGTGGTCCTTTTTCATCTCCTTCTGTTCCTCTTTTCAAAAAGTTGTCTTCATCAAAGTTGTTCAACTTTTAAAGATCTACAATTTCTTCTTCTATGCTATTGGCCATTTCTGCCCCTATTGTGAGCTATTTACATTTTTCCGGCATGCTATGCTGTTCACCTATGTCCCAGAATTTTCCTCTCTGTTCTAGCCCTATTTTCTCCCTCTTATAATTATTTTCTCAACTTTCTTTCTTCATAAACATTGTTCCTACTTCCGTTATCTATAATTTCTTCTTCTACCACTTTCGCTAGTTCTACCCCGTTTGAGAGATACGCTTCAATTTCCAAAGTCACGCGCAGTCTGCCCAAAATCTTCCTCCATCAGTGTGACGGCCCTACCCTAGACCGCCAGAGCAGTGTGACGGTCCTACGATAGACCATCACACCGAAACTTACCCAAAATCACCTTGTTCGACCCCTAGAGCGTGACGGCCCTACCCTAGACCGTCAGAGTCCATGTGACGGTCTAGTATGGGTGCGTTACACAGAAACTTGTCAGAAATCATCCCGTTTGACCCCAGAGTGTGACGAACCTACCCTAGTCCGTTAAATAACTCTAACGGTCGTACGATAGACCGTTACACACACCTGGGAGTCCAATTCGTGCTGGACTCTACTCCGTTTCTGTGCGTTGTGGCCCTCTTACAGAGTCCATAACTTCTTGAATTCTACTCCGAATTGAGCGCCGTTTGTTCCTATGGTTTCTCCTTGGTATTATCTTGAATTCAGTCCAAAGAACTCCAAATTTCATTGATTATCTTGCTCAGAATCACACTCAAAAGTTGAGGGTTTAGGTGTCCTGGTTCAACACAAACTCTGCAGATTAAGCTCCGGGGCTCCCTTCCAGAAGCCATATCTTCCAGATCCTTCATCCAAATAGAGTCCCGTTTTCTCCCATGACTTATCTTGACTATTATCTCGAGATTGATCCATAGATCTCGAGATTTGATGGACTCTATCTCTTAAACACGTGGAGGAAAGTTGGGGGTTTCATCACTTTTCTATAAAAACTACCCAGTTCGCAGTCGCGACGGGGGGGCTCTTTCTTGGTTCGGGGCGAAGCCATGCTGCAACTCCAACTCACAACTTCGACCTTAGCTTGAAGAGGGAAGTATTAGCTTTCAATTTCATTCTTCTGGGCTTGATTTCATGGTCTATATTCGTAGTTCTTTTCCTTTCAAAATCATAAATCATCACAGTTTTTTGCACTTTTCTGCTACATATGTACTTTTCCCCGTTTTGCATCAATGATTTCTCTCTATTCTCTCAATCAAATCTCGTGATTTCAAATCTCATGCATGCACAACACACCCACCTATTATTTCCACCCTTCCACAGAGGTTAAAAATCTCCCCCTGGTGAGTTTGCCCTTAATTTCTACCCCTATTTTATCACTGCGGGATTGATGCTACACATGCATGTTCTAATGGGTTTTTTATCCTTGTTTTGGCTTTATTTTACAGGAGAGCATGAATACAACGTGAGGCCCTCTTCCTCTAGCCGGCTGGAAGGAGAGGAGGTTTGAATCCACAAGTTCCCCGCACCTCGTTTCAAGCGCGATCAAGTCTTTAAGTTCCAAGGTACACGGCGCCGTTCTTTACACTTCTTCATCCTTTGGCGTTGTTGGAACCTTAGTGGCGATCACGGTTAGTATTTCTCATCCTTTCATCCCCCTTGTCTTTGATTCACATGTTTATGCATGTATGTATTTAAAGGGGGCGGGATAGGAACCTAATTAAAACAAATCAACAATCATGGCAGGAAGAGGCCCATTAGCGGGTCTGGTTCATGGAAGGGCAATATGCCGAAGATCGAAGACAAGAAACATGGCCCTATTGTTCCATTCAAGGGCGTATGCAAGTATTGTGACCGTCCAGGTCACAAGATGAAGGAGTGCTGGCGCAAGCTGGGTGCCTATTTACGTTGCGGCAGTAGCGACCACCGTATTCTCGAGTGCCCTCTTTTATCTGAGCAAGCTACCCCGGTGAAACCGCAAGGAATCAAGAAGCAGCAAGGCAAGCTCCAGGCTCTACAAGAAGACGAGGCGGGACCCGCCGAGGAAGGTGGACTTGTCGAAGGTACTCTTATTATACATGATAAATCAGCTTTTGTTCTTTTTGATACTGGTGCCACTCATTCTTTTATTTCTCAGAGATTTGTAAAGTCTTTAGCTGTGAAGCCAGTTTTGATGAATTCTCCGCTAGAGATTTCAACTCCTATTGGTTCTGGATCAGCAATTAAGTATTTCTATACTTCTAGTAAGGTCTTGATCAATGAACAAAACCTGCCAGCTGATTTAGTTTGCATGGACATGAAGGATTATGATGTAATCCTAGGAGCAGATTGGTTGGCTAAGTATGAGGCCAATGTTCAGTGCAGATCTAGTTTTGTGTCTTTCACTGGACACCATGGACTTTCTTTTATAAGAATTAGACACCGTAAGTCTGTTCCACTTATTTCGGCTCTTCGAGCTGATAAGCTGATGAGGAGAGGATGTAAGGCTTTTCTAGCCATTATTTTTGTGACCCCTGAGTAGAAGATTGAGATTGAGGACTTTTCTGTCGTCCGAGATTTTCCGGATGTCTTTCCTGAGGAACTACCAGGACTTCCTCCTGAAAGGGAAGTTATCTTTTCTGTTGATCTGATTCCTAGTGCGACCCCTATTTCCAAAGCTCCTTATCGTATGTCTCCTGCGGAGCTAAGGGAACTAAAGCAGCAGTTGATGGAATTGCTTGAGAAAGGGTTCATTTGTCCAAGTACTTCCCCGTGGGGAGCCCCTGTATTATTCATCCGGAAGAAGGATGGTTCGATGAGGTTGTGCATTGATTATCAGCAATTGAACCAGTTGACTATCAAGAACAGATATCCATTGCCAAGGATTGATGAGTTATTTGATCAGATAGCAGGAGCTCGGTATTTTTCTAAGATTGACCTTCGATCTGGATATCATCAGTTACGAATTAAGGAGGAGGATATCTATAAAATAGCCTTCCACAGCAGGTATGGGCATTTCAAATTTGTAGTAATGCCTTTTGGACTAACGAATGCACCTGCAGCTTTCATGCAGCTGATGAATGATGTGTTTCGACCCTATCTTGATCAATGGGTCGTGGTGTTCATTGATGACATCCTGATTTATTCTAAGAGTGAGGAGGAGCATGCTGAACATTTGATGATGGCATTGCAACTATTGAGAGATCATCAGTTATATGTCAAGTTTAGTAAGTGTGATTTCTGGCTGCAAGAGGTGTCCTTTCTAGGGCATATCATCACAAAAGAAGGTATTTATGTTGATCCTTCGAAGGTAGAGGCAGTAAAGAATTGGGCTAAGCCTAGTAATGTGACTGAAGTGAGATGTTTCCTAGGCCTAGCAGGTTACCACCAAAGGTTTATTCAAGATTTGTCCAAGATTGCGGTACCTCTGACAAGATTAACCCGCAAGGAGATCAAATTTGATTGGTCAGAAGATTGCGAGCGAAGCTTTCAGACCTGGAAGGAATGTTTGAGTACTGCACATGTTTTGGCTTTACCTTCTGGAGAAGGAGGTTTTGTTGTATACATTGATGCTTTAGGTATTAGTTTAGGGTGTGTACTCATGCAGCATGGGAAAGTGATAGCATATTCTTCTAGGCAGTTGAGGAAGCATGAAGAGAATTATCATGTTCATGATTTGGAGCTAGCAGCAGTGGTGTTCACCTTGAAGATATGGAGGCACTACTTGTATGGAGAAGCATTCACGGTGTTTTCAGATCACAAGAGTTTGAAATACTTGTTTTCTCAGAAGGAACTCAATATGAGGCAGCGAAGATGGCTGGAGTATTTGAAGGATTTTGATTTCTCCATTGAGTATCATCATGGAAAAGGTAATGTCATGGCAGATGCCTTAAGCCGCAAGCCTATAGCTAAGTTGTCAAGCCTCATGTTACAAGAATGGAAATTGTTGGAGCAGTTAGCTAGTTTGGATCTTAATGTTGACAAGGATCGGGTTATGATTTCTCAGATTCAACTTAAGCCTGAATTATTGATGGAAATCAAATCTCTGCAAGATGATGATCCGGAGTTGGTAGAGATCAAGGGAAGCTTGAGTAACAGACCTGACTTCATGATGGCTGATGATGGAAGATTGTTATTTCAAGGAAGAACTTATGTATTTGATGTAGCTGAGATGAAGAGTAAGATCCTTGAGGAAGCTCATAGATCCAGATACACCATTCATCCTGGAGGTACTAAAATGTTCAAGGATTTGAAAAGATCTTTTTGGTGGCCGAATATGAAAAGGGAAGTGGCGGACTTCATAAGTAGATGCTTGGTTTGTCAGCAAGTCAAGGCGGAGCATTTCAGACCAGCAGGGAAATTGAAACCCCTTGATATACCCCAATGGAAGTGGGAGAGCATGGCATGGATTTCATTATGGGTCTACCTAGGACTCGTAGTGGATTTGATGCAATATGGGTGATTGTCGACATATTGACAAAATTGGCTCATTTCTTATCCATTAAGTCTAAATGGACAGTTGATGTTTGGGCTGCTTTGTATATGAAGGAAGTGGTAAGACTACATGGTATACCAGTCAGCATTGTGTCTGATAGAGACCCCATGTTCACTTCTCATTTTTGGAAAGGATTGCAAGAGTCTTTGGGAACTCGTCTGAATTTCAGTACTGCTTTCTATCCACAAACAGACAGACAGACTGAAAGGACCAACCAGATAGTGGAAGATATGCTTAGAGCCTGCATGATTGACTTTGCAGGTAGTTGGAGTGATCATTTGGCATTGGTTGAATTCGCCTACTACAACAATTACCAGTCCAGCATTCAAATGGCTCCATTTGAAGCTTTGTATGGTAGAAGATGTCGATCCCCGTTATGTTGGGACGAGGTAGGTGAGAAGCAATGGCTTGGACCAGATCTCATTTCTAAATAGTCCAAGAACATCCGTATTATCAGAGATCGGTTGCAAGTAGCATAATCAAGACAGAAGAGTTATGCCGATACCAGGAGGAGAGCATTGGAATTTCAGGTTGGTGAGCATGTGTTTTTAAAGGTTTCTCCTATGAGAGGACTTTGAAGGTTTGGTATTCAGGGCAAACTGAGTCCAAGATACATTGGTCCATTCGAGATTCTGGAAAGAGTGGGGGAGGTTACTTACCGTTTGGCACTACCACCTCAGTTATCTGGAGTACACAATGTTTTCCACGTGTCTATGTTACAGAAATATGTGTACGATCCCACTCACATTATTCAGCATATGGACTTCAAATTGAAGGAAGATCTGACTTATGAAGAAAGATCGATCAAGATTTTGGATCGGAAGCAACAGCAACTCAGGAATCGTTCCATATCGATGGTTAAAGTGCAGTGGAGTCGGCGTGGAACTGAAGAAGCTACTTGGGAGTCAGAAGATACTATGTGAAGACAGTACCCTCACTTATTCTAGGTGAGCTGTCTCACTCCCTCTTTTTATTGAGTGCATTGAATTTGGAGGACCAAATTCCTTAAGTGGGGGAGGGTGTAATACCCCGATTTCTTTTAAAAATTAATTAGAAATTAATTAGAAATTAAGTAGAATAATTCCTTAATAAATAGATTGAGTTATATTTCGACCATTTTATAAAAATCCAGAAAAATTATATTCTTGTAGAGGATAACACATTTCACAAACTTGTCTTCTCTGGCCAACCTAAATAAAATCTGTAAGTAGGCCGAAGTAGTGGTTTAAGCCCAAATTGAACACTTAGTTAACCATACCTTGAAACGCCAAATTCGAGCCTAATACTCCATCAAATGAGTCTAAATTGGTGGCAAATGAAAGGCCAGGATGAGAGGATCATTTATCCTCTCTTAATCTCTCGAAACCCTAACCCTAGGAGATGCATTCGGTGGAGTTTTGGCGCGTCAACATTTATGGTGGCGTTCACATGGACTCGACTTGCGTGGACGAATACTCCGCGCATAGAACCCTCCAGATGGTGTGTGACCTATTAAAATGAAGCTCTCTAACCCTAGAATCGTTTAGAACTAGCGGCGGCTGCAGAGGAGTTGGATCGAGGGAGATCTCGAGTGATTAGTGGTTGCGTGTACCGGCGTCCTTGGTTTTCTTTCTCCTTCCTTCTTCATCCGATTCAGGTAGGTGATAGCAAGCCAAACCCTACAAATAATATATGGTTATAAGTAGCATTGTGTTAGCGTTTTATTGATGTAGAAAGCCCTCAATTTCATCACGTATCCTATGAGAATTTTAGGTTTTAGTAGAAGCATGTCACATCTAGGGTTATAATTGTTCTCTTTTAATTAAGTAGTGATTTCAGGCTGTAAATATAAAATTGATTCATGCATCTTGTATAGTTTTTCGTGCTCTTTCTTTTGATAGTAAAAGCCCCAAATTTCATGCTTTATATCGTGCGAATTTCGTGTTTTAATTTAACCCTAGAAACCTCGCCGAAGTCGGGCACGGCGAAGGGGCATCGACCTGTTTGGACATGTGCGGCCACACGATAGACCGCACACCCCAGACATGCGGCCCTCTGTTGACCGTTTATAGCTTTCTATATCTGTTCGTGTCCCTGGAACGTGCGGCCGATCCCTAACCGCATATGTCACCTACGGCCAGTTCCAGACCGCACATCCTTCCCAGCGGCCCACTACCGACCGTCCCTATCCAGCAGGTCTTCAGATCTGAGGGGACGTGTGTGGCCAATACGTGACCGTTCATGGGGATGTAAGGTCCATAACCGACCGCACATCTATTACAGAACATATTGAAATTGTCATTACAGCATGTTATGTTAGTAGATTAGTGGTTAATTGCATGTTAGAAACACACCTAATAAACTGTAATTCATGACAGTAAATCATTCTTGCTGATTTATTTAATTGAGCTTGATCTTGATTCATCTTTCCAATGAATGTTATTTTTTAATTGTGAATCCTTGATAATTGAAATGGCTATTAGGTTCATACTTGTGATAACCTTAATCTTGAACCATTGTATCCCCTAGTTTTGATTTAGACTCAATTGAACCTCTGTTACTTGAGTTAATCCGAATTGGATTAACAGAGACTTGCGCGGCTATTGATAGATCGCATATACCAATGAACGGGCCAGTGGATACCGTTCATCCCTGGCAGATGCCAATTTGTCTTGGCCGATTATCCTTGATCTATCTTCGGCCAAACCCTGATTTGATCAGTATGGTAGCCCGGGAGCCCACTTGGGCTAAATTCTAACTCATGGTTAGGCCCTGTGTTGTGCGGCCAGTAATGGACCGTGTTGTGCCCCTATGGTTTTAATGGTGGTTTTGATGATTGGTCTTTGAGGTGAGTTATTCACTGTGAGTCATCTTGCTGTGTGAGTCTTCATAAGTTCTGATATGGCATTGCATATTTGATTATGTTCAGTCATGTTACTGTTGCTCCTTAGACTGAAGTTTGATACTGCAGCGTCGACCCATCGAACTGCAGCGTCGACGCTGCCAAGGCACTTCAGAGGTAGCAGTAAGAAATATTTGTACTGATGCGTCCACGCTGCTTGGGCAATGCGTTGACGCTTGTTGCCTCTTTAACTTCATTTATTCTTTGGTCTGGTCTGTGGTGTGTCGACCCCTTGTGCTGATGGGTCGACCCCTCAGTTCATTCATCAGATTTATACAAGTCCATGCATTGGTCTTCAGGCATTCCAAGTATGCACATTAATTCAGGTTCTCCAAGTCTATACAATGAAGTCTGAACATTGCATTTGCATTCACAATGTCTTCACACCTGAAGTCTGTACATCCACAGTTAAACTTGAAGTCGGCACACTGGTCTTCAAATCCAAAAGTCTACACATCGGCCTGTGGCCTACTTAGCTAAAGTCTGTACAGCGTCCGTTGTCTAGAGTTTTTAAAGTCTGTACATCGGACTGCTTCTTTTGAAGTCTATACATTGGCTCATTCACTTTTGCAAAGTCTGTATATTAGACTGTGGCAAAGTCTATACATTCATTTCCTTGGGCAAAGTCTATACATCGTGGCCTTGAACTTTCAAGTCTGTACACTCTTTATTTCAAGTCTGTACATTGTTACCTTGAAGCCGTTCCAAGTCTATACAACGCCCAAGTCTGTACAGCCATCAGTGAACCCTCCAAGCCTATACATCCAGTTGAACGCAAAGTCTACACATCGCCTCACATCTTGCAAGTCTGTACATTGGCGTCATTACACCAAGTCTATACACTGCACTCATGCATTGTCCTTTACGGTAAAGTGTATACACTGTCCATGTGCTAATTGTTCAAATGTATATACACTCGCTGCTATAAGAGCCTGAACTAACTAAGTATATACATTCCTTTTATCTCTATTTGCAGATGATTCAGACTGATGATTGGGCCAACGCAGCATGCTGAGAGCGTCAACGCAGCACATCTATCTGCTGAAGACCTGATCACTGGATCACCTACACGTCAACGCAGCAGTGGAGCAGCGTCGACGCAACAGTTAAAAAGGCTAGGCTGGTTGCTCACTGGAACGCATCAATGCGTCAACGCCACGGGTTGGAAGCGTCGACGCAGCAGTTAAAAAGGCTAGGCTGTTTGCTCGCTGGAACGTATCAATGCGTCAACGCAGCAGCCTGATGGAGTCAACGCAGCAGACTTGAGTTTTGCTGGTCGAATGTCTTTGAAGGCTGCGTCAACCCTTTGGAGCAAGTGTGTTGACGCCACCTCAACTCCAGTTGCTGAGCGTACTAAAGAAGGGCACGTGATCCGAGGTGCCTGGCTCGTGACCAGGATGCTGCCACGTGGCCCGAATTTCTAGGGTAGGAAATGTGGAAGCCACACGCGCCGAGTGTGCCTGCTGATGCTATATATACGAGTCTTCATCCTCTGTAGAAGACTGATCGAAGAAGAAGCCTGGAGAGCAGAAAGCCCTTCGATCCAGAAAAAGAGAAAAAGAAGAGAAGCAGTGAGCGAAAGAAGAAGGAAGCAGAAGAAGAAGAAGAAAGAGAAAAGACAGGGAGAGCCTGCGAAAGAGAAGAAAATAGAGAGTGAGAGCAGAAGAGAAAGATTGCATGAGCTGAGAAGAAGAAAGAAGAGGAAGGAAAGAAGAAGAGGAGAGAGTCTATTGAAGACCTGTTCAGTCTTTTCGTGGATCAAATCCAGAATGACTATTGTGTTTCATTTCCAGCTTTTGTTGCTGTGCTTTTTATGTTTTTTTTTCCCTTTTCTTTCTCTGGTTAGCTTTGTACTTCTGATCCTCTGGACTGAGGTCGGGTTCCTCTTGGTGGGTCAGGAGAAGGGAGATCTGATCTTCGGTTGCAAGTAGCTGGGTGCTACGTGTAGGTACCCTCCGGTTTGGAGGAAGGGAGACTTGTCTCCGGTTCTGGGCTTGTGGGTAGCAAGTCCAAGGGTCCCTCCGGTCTGGAGGAAGAGAGACTTCGGTCTCTGGTTTTCAAGTGGCTGGGAGTCACTTGGGGTGTCCCTCCGGTTGGGAGGAAGAGGGGAGTTTGTTCCCCTGGTCAAGCTGTGTGTCAGCACCTGTTGTAGACTGAGTCTACTTGGTTCTAGCATTGGCTAGTGAAGCCTCACCTCGGTTGGGAGTGAGGGGTGGATGTAGGTCTGGAGGAACCACCTTAAAATTATTTGTGCAGTGGTTTGCCTTGCGTTAGCTCCATATCTTCTACCTCCCATTCACAGGTTGTGCATGCTTGGCTAGTTGCATTATCTAGAGAGTTATTTTTGAGCATTGTATTCTGCTAAGTGTGATTGGGTTGTTTAGCTCTGGCTTCATTTCTGGTTGTTCAGGTGGCTGCATTGGTGCAGTCCAACTGTTTGTTCATTTGTTACCTTATCATTTCATCTTGGAAAGCTCATTAGTCTTTATTCTGCATATCTGAGCTTTAGAGTTTTAATTTGGGCTATATTTTCTAGAGGGATACATTCACCCCCCTCTGTATCCGGGCCTAGCACCCTAACAGACCGTACATCTTACAAGTGGCCCTGATTGGACCGTTCAACTCATGAGCGGCTCTGTCAGGACCACACATCATGTCCTCGATTCTGTAACTTTCTGGCCTTGAGCCGCCCTATCCTAACCGTTCATATAGACGGGCCACCCATCAGCAGCCGTTCAACCTTGACCTCCCGAGGGCTAAACCCAGCCTAGTTCCTGTTAGTGCGGCCTAGTGTCGACCGCACAAGTCTTGAGCGGCCCAGTAGTGACCGCATATCATCCAGAGACTAGTTTTCCCCATGTTTTACGGTTTTGAATCTAAGAACATGATGGTTCTTGATAATTTGAACTCCTGGATAGTAATTCTTAAACTTAGTCTTGGGATGTTCTGAGGTAAGTTTATACTTGATTATAATTGGCCATTAAACTTGATTAAAGTCTAGACAACTTAGGATCTTGTGTAATATCCCGGACCTTTCGGATCCTTCCTTGTGGGTCCCGGATCTAGTTTTCGGAGCGTTCGGCTCTGTCGTGTCCGAAATTTCGTTTCGGACATTTTTCGTGTTCGGATCGGCGCGATCCGGAGTCGTTTCGGAGGCCCGGAGGCGTTCCGCGGCTTTTCCGTGCGTGATTTCTGATTTCCGGCGCGGGTTTCGGCTTTTCTCTTCGGACGCTCGCTGCGGGTGAACCGGGCTGTTCACACGGGCACGAGTGGTACCGTTGCGATCGGTACATTCCGAGGATCGTGGGGGTGTAATTTCCTAATTTTTGGAATTTTCCGGATTTTCCGGGTTTTTCTATAAAACCCTTTTTCTTTTCTCTCTCCCCCACCATCTTCTTCTTCCTCTCTTCTTCTTCCTCCTTCCTCCTCCACCGTGTCTCCCTCCCTCTCCCTCTCCCCCTCCCGGTTGGCCACGGCGAGCTCCCCTCCGGCTGCAGACGGCGGCGGGGCGACGGCGCGGTGACGTGGGCGGCGGCGAGGCGGTCGTGGGGGCGTGCGGCGAGCGTGGGAAGCTTAAGGAAGAACGAGGGTTTTCAAGCGTTCTTCGCGATTCGTGGACGATCCGGCAGAGCATTCGCTCCATTGAGGTAGGGTGATGTTCCCTAGCTCTTCGCCGTTCTTTTCCGTGGTTTGTAGGCCGCGGGGAGGCCGAGAGAGGCATGTTTGGGCATTTTTGGGGTTTTTCCATGTTTTGGGGTGAGCCGCCCGATCTATGGTTTTAGCCCATGGTTTTATGTTTTGGTGGCTTAGATGCATGCTAGGGGTCCCCAGGGGTCTTCCCCCTTGTTTTCCCCCTCTCCGGTGGAGGTACGGGGGCGTGGTTGGCGTTTTTGGGGTTTTCCCGCCGTAGCGTGCTCGGAGGCAAGCGACGGTCCTTCCAGTGACCGCCACTTGCATGTGACGCCCCTAGGCAGGAGCGTTACTTCTCCTGGGTGTTCAGAGGGCAGCGACGGCCCTACGACTGACCGCCGTTTGGAGCGTGAAGCGCCAGGGTAGGGCCGTCACTAGCTTTCGACCGTTGGTTTTTGACCGTTGGGGGTCAGGCCATGTAACGCACCGAGCTAGGCGCGTTACATGCGTGTAACGCACTGGGGCAGGTGCGTTACTTCCTGTTGTTACCCCAGGTGGATGGGCCAAGTGACGCACTGGGCCCAGCGCGTTACTTACTAGTGACGCGCTGGGGCAGGCGCGTCACTTCCCTTCCCACCCCGAGTGTAAGGGCCATGTGACGCGCTGGTCTAGGCGCGTTACATGTGAGTAACGCACTGAGCCCGACGCGTTGCTTGCAAGCGACGCGCCGGGGTAGGCGCGTTACTTTCCCTGTGGTTTTGGAGGGTGTGGGGCGCCGTGTGACGGCCTGTCTCAGGCGCGTTACTTTCAAGCGACGCACTGGAGCAGGCGCGTCACTTCCCATACCCCTCTGGCCGTGTGACGGTCTGCCTTAGACCGCCATTTTCAAGTGACGGCCCTAGAGTGGACCGCCATTTGGCTGTGACGGTCCAGGGTCGGACCGCCACTTCCTGGGTTGCCCCATGAGGGTGGCAACCTTGCTTTTCTCCGACCGTGGTCTCCGTGTGACGGGACTAGTGCGTGGGGTGATTCCCACACGTTGTCGGATTCGGACGTCGTTTTCCGTTGACTCGAGAGTCTACTCCTTCAGTGACCCTCCACTAGTCGTAGCCTACTAGTACGCGGGTGCTAGTCGCACCAGGGAGTGGTGTACGGGCCGACCTTTCGAGACGGTTTGTGGACCGGTTACCGTTGGGCCCCACGTCTTGCAGCCAGAGTCCGGCTGAGGGGAAAACCGGTCAGAGGGCTAGACCTGGGACGCGTGGTCTGTGTGTGCACACGTGGTTGGGGGCGGTTGGACCCACGTCGACGGGCGTGACCCCAGCTAGTCACTTGTTGTGGTTACTTGTACGGTGTCTGCGCCTCGGGTAGGACCTACCACGTCAGGCGGTTCACCTGCGGTGCGGTGTAAGACGTCAGGGGACGCTACCGGCTGTGCTTCTAGTGGGTGGTACTCCAGTCGAGTACGGAGTGGCAGACTGTCAGTCGTGTGTTTCCGACTTTCAGGTTTTGGCGGTTCGACCGTTGAGTTTCGGTCTTCTCGTACCGTGGCACGTGTGTCGGTTTGCGTGCCGTAGGGTCTAGTTCTGTAGAGTGCAGGGCTTTCCTTTCCGGGGTACTTTCCTACCGCTAGAGTAGTGGTTTCTCATTTTACGAGGTAGGGTTCGAATGATCCCTACTGAGTCTTGTTCCGAGACTCATTCCCTGCATGTTTTCACCGTGTTTCAGGTGAGGCACCACCTTCGGGGAGCGCGTCAGGAGCGCAGCGTGGTGCGGGTGCCCAGAGATAGTGCCAGAGGTCAGAGCCGGGGGATGCCCCGTGTAGCTGTACTTTTCTTTCTTGTCACTGTACTAGTCGTGGACTATTGTTGCTGTTGTTGTTATTTTATTGTGGACCATGTAAATTGTTAATTTATTCCCTGCTTATTATTATATCTGTTTAATTTCTGCAATTATTTGTGATACTTGTGTAGCTTCCACACCATCCTTTTAACCCTTCCGAGTCTTCGGGCTCGTGGGTGGCGGTGCGAGTCTCGGGTTATCGGGCCTTCCCGGTAATCGGATTCTCGGGTCGTTACAGCTGGTATCAGAGCGCGGTTGTGGAATTACATGAGAATCATAGGTAATTGTAGTGGTCCACTAGTCCACAACGATGATGTACATGTGACGCTGGCATTGGGCACCGTGTGTTTATTTTTGACCTTGCCGTTTCCGTGTTTTCTGTCTTGTGCTTCAGGAGCGAGGATGGCGCCGAGGAGGAGTTCTCGCTCTCAGCAGGGGCAGTCGGCTGGAGGTCAGGAAGTCCAGCAGGGGGTCCAGAGGGACCAGGAGGAGCATAGTAGAGTTCCGGGAGCTACCGAGGCCGCGGATGCTGCGAGAGCTCCGGGGGCCGAGGATTTCTTCCGTGGCATGTACCATCTCATGTCTCAGCAGTTTGGCGGAGAGGCTGCTGAGGGCTCGTTTGTCAGGGGTGGGCCAGGCCGAGCAGTGAGGGATTTCATGCAGTTCCATCCACCTTACTTTAGCGGCCAGGCAGACCCTGATGCGGCTCGTGATTGGCTTGATGAGATGGAGCGGGTGCTCAGTTCTGCGAAGAGTACTGCCGAGGACAGAGTAGTGTTGGCCTACAACCAGTTGCAGGGTACGGCTCGGAGGTGGTGGTCTTCCGAGTGGAAGACGTCCTTTCAGCTTCGTCCACTTGAGCAGATCGAGTGGGATGACTTTGTCGGTGCTTTCGAGCGTACGTACTGTCCAGATGTTGTTGCTTCGCAGCGGATGCGGGAGTTTCTGGAACTGGTGCAGGGTGACATGTCCGTGTTGCAGTACAGGGCCCGATTTGTCGAGCTGGGTCGGTACGCACCTCATATCATGGAGCATGAGAGGGTGAGGACGACGCAGTTTGTGCAGGGCTTGAAGCTGGAGCTGAGGCACCATTTGATCGCGAATGGGGCCACTGATCTAGAGACGGCGTCTCGTGTTGCGATTTCCTTGGAGATGGATATGCAGAGGGCTCGTGGCCAGATCACGCACTTGACCAGGGCAGAGGCAGTGGCGTCGCAGCTCGTGGAAGGTACCGTTCAGATTTTGGGTTGTGCGGCTCGGGTTTTATTTGATTCTGGCGCGTCTCATTCGTTTATTTCGGAGGATTTCGCGTCGAGCGTCGAGGAGCCGGTGACCCAGTTGTCCTGTGATTTGGCAGTGGAGTTGCCTTCGGGTGACTTTATGGTCACTCCGTATTGCTTCGACCAGGTTCCGGTGTGGATCGATGGGCGGAGTATGCCAGGCAGATTGTATGCGTTGCAGCTTCGGGATTACGACGTGATTCTAGGCATGGATTGGCTCGAGACTCATGGAGCGGTGGTGGATTGTGGGATGAAGAGGGTCTACTTCCAGCATCCGAGCAAGAGGACCTTCTATTTCCAAGGTATCCGTTCCGCCTCTTCTCGATTCTTTATCTCTGCTATTCGAGCCCGTCGGTTGCTTGATTCAGGTTGTCAGGGTTTTCTCGCGTCAGTGGTTGTGTCTGACCGGATGGAGCCGGATGTCGAGGACATTGCGGTGGTGTGCGAGTTTCCCGATGTTTTTCCTGAGGAGTTGCCTGGATTACCTCCCCAGCGGGAGATCGATTTCGTGATCGAGGTTGTACCTGGTACGGGACCTTTGGCGAAGGCTCCCTACCGTATGGCCCCCGCTGAGTTGAGAGAGTTGCGGGCGCAGTTGCAGGAACTGCTGGCCAAGGGGTATATTCGTCCTAGCTTTTCCCCTTGGGGTGCGCCCGTGTTGTTCGTGAAGAAGAAGGACGGTAGTCTGCGGCTATGCATTGACTATCGGCAGCTGAATGACGTGACCATTAAGAACAAGTATCCGTTGCCACGGATTGATGATTTGTTCGACCAGCTTCAGTCTGCGCGAGTGTTCTCGCGGATTGATTTGCGATCCGGTTACTATCAGCTAAGAATTCGCGAGTCCGAGGTGGAGAAGACTGCGTTCAGTACGAGGTACGGGCATTATGAGTTTCTGGTGATGCCGTTTGGGCTCACCAATGTCCCAGCAGCCTTCATGGACTTGATGCAGAGGGTGTTCCATCCGTATTTGGACCAGTTCGTGGTCATCTTTGTGGATGACATCCTTGTTTATTCGCGGTCTGCTGAGGAGCATGCGTACCATTTGGGGGTGGTGCTGCAGACGTTGCGAGATCACCAGTTGTATGCGAAGCTCAGTAAGTGCGAGTTTTGGCTCAGCGAGGTGCACTTTCTGGGGCATGTGATTTCTGGTGATGGCATTTCCGTGGACCCCGCCAAGGTCGAGGCAGTAATGCAGTGGCCGAGGCCGAGGTCGGTGACGGAGATCCGGAGTTTCTTGGGGCTTGCGGGTTATTATCGCTGGTTTATCCAGGATTTTTCCCGCATTGCGACCCCGATGACTAGGCTCACGCGGAAGGATGTGCCTTTCGTTTGGTCCGAGGAGTGTGAGCAGAGCTTCAGTGAACTGAAGAGATTGCTCACCTCGGCTCCGGTGTTGGTTTTGCCTTCTGGATCGGGAGGTTTTGTGGTGTGTACAGATGCTTCCGACGTCGGATTGGGTGCTGTTCTGATGCAGCATGGTAGAGTGGTGGCTTATGCATCTCGGCAGCTAAAGCCCCATGAGGAGAACTACCCTACCCATGACCTTGAATTAGCAGCAGTGATCTTCGCGCTGAAGATCTGGAGGCATTATCTGTACGGTGAGAAGTTCGAGGTGTTCACTGACCATCAGAGTTTGAGGTATGTGTTCTCGCAGAGAGATCTGAACCTCAGACAGAGGCGTTGGATGGAGTTCATGAAGGACTATGACTTCACCCTGTCTTATCAGCCGGGCAGGATGAATGTCGTTGCCGATGCCTTGAGTCGGAAGGTTGCGGTCAGTACCTTGATGTTGAGGAGGTGGAGGCTCTGGGAACAAGTGCCCGAGGTATCTTTCAGGCTCAAGATTCCCCAGGAGCCAGGGTTGGCAGTGCTTGTGAGTCTGACTGTCACTCCTGCTATCCGTCGTCAGGTGACAGAGGCTCAGCATGCGGACCCTGAGTTGCCCCGGATTCTGGCTATGGCTGACGTAGAGCTTGGTGAGGACGGTGCTGCGAGGTTTCGTGGCAGGCTGTACGTCCCAGCCGAGGAGCAGGTTCGTCGTGCGGTGTTACGCGAGGCTCATGGGAGCAGGTACACTGTACACCCGGGTGCGACGAAGATGTATCGGAACTTGCGGAGGCAGTTCTGGTGGCCTGGCATGAAGAGAGATGTCGCAGAATTTGTGGCCAGGTGCCTGATCTGTCAGCAGGTGAAGGCGGAGCATCAGCGACCAGGAGGTACTCTCCAGCCCTTAGATGTTCCTGCTTGGAAGTGGGACCATGTGACCACGGATTTTGTGGTGGGGTTGCCAAGGACCCCGAGTGAGCAGGACAGTATTTGGTTGCTGGTGGATCGGCTGACGAAGGTGACTCGGTTGCTACCGGTCAAGGTCAGCTGGAGCGTGCCTAAGTTGGCTCGTCTTTATGTGGAGCGGATCGTTCCGTTGCATGGGATTCCCATTTCGATTGTGTCGGATCGGGATCCGCGCTTCACTTCTGGATTCTGGAGGAGTTTCCAGCGAGCTCTTGGCACGGAGTTGGCATTTAGCTCGGCATATCATCCTCAGTCAGATGGTCAGTCTGAGAGGACCATTCAGACTTTGGAGGACATGCTGAGATCCTGCTGCCTGGAGTGGCAGGGGAGTTGGATTCATCACCTACCGTTGGTGGAGTTTGCCTATAACAACAGCTATCATTCGAGCATCGGCATGGCTCCCTATGAGGCTCTGTATGGGCGTCCTTGTCGGACTCCACTTGATTGGTTTGAGGTGGGTGAGCGTGTTTTGACGGGACCGGCAATGGTGCAGCAATGTGTGGATGTTGTGCACCTGGTTCGTCAGAACATGTTGGCGGCCCAGAGTCGGCAGAAGAGCTATGCTGACCGTAGGAGGCAGCCCCTCGAGTTCGCCGTGGGCGATCATGTGTTCTTGAGAGTTTCTCCGATGAAGGGGGTGATGCGTTTTGGACGGCGTGGGAAGCTGAGTCCCCGCTATATTGGTCCTTTCGCGATTGTGGAGCGCATCGGTGAGGTTGCTTACCGGTTGCAGTTGCCTCCTGAGTTGGCGTCGGTGCATGACGTGTTCCACGTCTCGATGTTGCGGAAGTATATGCCCGATGACTCTCATGTGCTCGAGTTTTCCGTTTGGCCTGAGGTGACTCCAGATCTTTCTCTCCCAGAGTTTCTGATCCGCGTGGAGGATAGGCGAGAGCAGCGCCTGCGGAACAAGGTCATTCCCTTAGTGAAGGTCGTGTGGCAACGACACTCTGGTGGTGAGGCTTCGTGGGAACGTGAGGACGAGATGCGTCAGCAGTTCCCGTATCTGTTTGAGTGAGTCTTCCTCTTCTTTCCCCTTTGGTTGTTCTCAATTTCGAGGACGAAATTCCTTAAGGGGGGAGGGCTGTAATATCTCAGACCTTTCGGATCCTTCCTTGTGGGTCCCGGATCTGGTTTTCGGAGCGTTCGGCTCTGTCGTGTCCGAAATTTCGTTTCGGACATCTTTCGTGTTCGGATCGGCGCGATCCGGAGTCGTTTCGGAGGCCCGGAGGCGTTCCGCGGCTTTTCCGTGCGTGATTTCCGATTTCCGGCGCGGGTTTCGGCTTTTCTCTTCGGACGCTCGCTGCGGGTGAACCAGGCTGTTCACACGGGCACGAGTGGTACCGTTGCGATCGGTACGTTCCGAGGATCGTGGGGGTGTAATTTCCTAATTTTTGGAATTTTCCGGATTTTCCGGGTTTTTCTATAAAACCCTTTTTCTTTTCTCTCTCCCCCACCATCTTCTTCTTCCTCTCTTCTTCTTCCTCCTTCCTCCTCCACCGTGTCTCCCTCCCTCTCCCTCTCTTCCTCCCGGTTGGCCACGGCGAGCTCCCCTCCGGCTGCAGACGGCGGCGGGGCGACGGCGCGGTGACGTGGGCGGCGGCGAGGCGGTCGTGGGGGCGTGCGGCGAGCGTGGGAAGCTTAAGGAAGAACGAGGGTTTTCAAGCGTTCTTCGCGATTCGTGGACGATCCGGCGGAGCATTCGCTCCATTGAGGTAGGGTGACGTTCCCTAGCTCTTCGCCGTTCTTTTCCGTGGTTTGTAGGCCGCGGGGAGGCCGAGAGAGGCATGTTTGGGCATTTTTGGGGTTTTTCCATGTTTTGGGGTGAGCCGCCCGATCTATGGTTTTAGCCCATGGTTTTATGTTTTGGTGGCTTAGATGCATGCTAGGGGTCCCCAGGGGTCTTCCCCCTTGTTTTCCCCCTCTCCGGTGGAGGTACGGGGGCGTGGTTGGCGTTTTTGGGGTTTTCCCGCCGTAGCGTGCTCGGAGGCAAGCGACAGTCCTTCCAGTGACCGCCACTTGCATGTGACGCCCCTAGGCAGGAGCGTTACTTCTCCTGGGTGTTCAGAGGGCAGCGACGGCCCTACGACTGACCGCCGTTTGGAGCGTGACGCGCCAGGGTAGGGCCGTCACTAGCTTTCGACCGTTGGTTTTTGACCGTTGGGGGTCAGGCCATGTAACGCACCGAGCTAGGCGCGTTACATGCGTGTAACGCACTGGGGCAGGTGCGTTACTTCCTGTTGTTACCCCAGGTGGATGGGCCAAGTGACGCATTGGGCCCAGCGCGTTACTTACTAGTGACGCGCTGGGGCAGGCGCGTCACTTCCCTTCCCACCCCGTGTGTAAGGGCCATGTGACGCGCTGGTCTAGGCGCGTTACATGTGAGTAACGCACTGAGCCCGACGCATTGCTTGTAAGCGACGCGCCGGGGTAGGTGTGTTACTTTCCCTGTGGTTTTGGAGGGTGTGGGGCGCCGTGTGACGGCCTGTCTCAGGCGCGTTACTTTCAAGCGATGCACTGGAGCAGGCGCGTCACTTCCCCTACCCCTCTGGCCATGTGACGGTCTGCCTTAGACCGCCATTTTCAAGTGACGGCCCTAGAGTGGACCGCCATTTGGCTGTGACGGTCCAGGGTCGGACCGCCACTTCCTGGGTTGCCCCATGAGGGTGGCAACCTTGCTTTTCTCCGACCGTGGTCTCCGTGTGACGGGACTAGTGCGTGGGGTGATTCCCACACGTTGTCGGATTCGGACGTCGTTTTCCGTTGACTCGAGAGTCTACTCCTTCAGTGACCCTCCATTAGTCGTAGCCTACTAGTACGCGGGTGCTAGTCGCACCAGGGAGTGGTGTACGGGCCGACCTTTCGAGACGGTTTGTGGACCGGTTACCGTTGGGCCCCACGTCTTGCAGCCAGAGTCCGGCTGAGGGGAAAACCGGTCAGAGGGCCAGACCTGGGACGCGTGGTCTGTGTGTGCACACGTGGTTGGGGGCGGTTGGACCCACGTCGACGGGCGTGACCCCAGCTAGTCACTTGTTGTGGTTACTTGTACGGTGTCTGCGCCTCGGGTAGGACCTACCACGTCAGGCGGTTCACCTGCGGTGCGGTGTAAGACGTCAGGGGACGCTACCGGCTGTGCTTCTAGTGGGTGGTACTCCTGTCGAGTACGGAGTGGCAGACTGTCAGTCGTGTGTTTCCGACTTTCAGGTTTTGGCGGTTCGACCGTTGAGTTTCGGTCTTCTCGTACCGTGGCACGTGTGTCGGTTTGCGTGCCGTAGGGTCTAGTTCTGTAGAGTGCAGGGCTTTCCTTTCCGGGGTACTTTCCTACCGCTAGAGTAGTGGTTTCTCATTTTACGAGGTAGGGTTCGAATGATCCCTACTGAGTCTTGTTCCGAGACTCATTCCCTGCGTGTTTTCACCGTGTTTCAGGTGAGGCACCACCTTCGGGGAGCGCGTCAGGAGCGCAGCGTGGTGCGGGTGCCCAGAGATAGTGCCAGAGGTCAGAGCCGGGGGATGCCCCGTGTAGCTGTACTTTTCTTTCTTATCACTGTACTAGTCGTGGACTACTGTTGCTGTTGTTGTTATTTTATTGTGGACCATGTAAATTGTTAATTTATTCCCTGCTTATTATTATATCTGTTTAATTTCTGCAATTATTTGTGATACTTGTGTAGCTTCCACACCATCCTTTTAACCCTTCCGAGTCTTCGGGCTCGTGGGTGGCGGTGCGAGTCTCGGGTTATCGGGCCTTCCCGGTAATCGGATTCTCGGGTCGTTACATCTTGGATCCAATAAATCAATGCCAACGCACCATAGGGGCCCGGTCTGATCCTAGGGAGAGCGCCCGAAAAGTACTTGTGCCCATGGGAGTTTGTAATGACAGGGTGAGGCATTGCACCGAGTGCATGACTAGCATGATGTCTATGACAATGATCTCTTACTTGATCGTGTTTGACTTGGTTATATTCTTGCTTGTTGGCCAATTTCTTGCAATTTCCTATTATATATATTGTTCATAAACCTGTAATTCTTATAATCTTATCATTCTTGTCATATTGTTATTCCATTCCATTCTTTAGCACTTTCTGTTATTACGTTGTTCATTCGATCGTTATTTCTTTCTTCCGTTTCATATACATGTAATTAATTGGTTAATCACTTACACTTGTCTGTTGTTAACTACTGAGCGTTCGCTCATATAGTTGTTTCCCTCCTTTTCCAGACAGCTCAGGTGAAGATTCACATATGGATGGGAATGGGCGAGAGTGATTACTTGGAGTGTATCAGCTAGTAGTTATGTTGAGTTTGTTTAGTTGTTTACATCTAGCTATGTCTTAGAACTTGTGTTAGTTATTGTACCGTAGTCGAGTAGAGATTACGTTTGATTATGTTTATGTCGGTTTGTAAGATGTTTGATGATTATTATAATAGAATTGGAGTTATTTCTGTTCATGGTATTATGTAAATTCTTAGCTTAGCATGTTATCTTTACTAGCGTTTTCTACTGCCGGTCCTGATATTCCGCATCGGGGCGTGACATCCTGAACAACCCCATCCAGGCTCATGCCGACGCCTGACACGGCTTCCATCACATGAACAAGGTACTCATGCAGCACACTTGCCGACATATTTCCCCAACACTCCATCCTGCCAGTGTCAAGAATCACGATATCTCGAGCAACGGCACGACAACAACACGTCTCACACTGAGGAACCAATCCTCCAATGCTCAACGTGACCTTAGGAAATATGCCCGTAGCAACCAACGCTACGATCCTAAACCAGTGGGTTATGGGCCAACCAGGCTTCCGCTGCGCATTTTGATCCACGCGCACAGCCAACACGGCAACTCGGGACTCATCATCCCGACAATTCACAACTCGGCTGGCCAACTTCAGAAAATAGGGTGAGGAAAGCTCCCTTACCTTGAACCCAAAGCATAGATTCTCTCTCTTAATCCGACAATCCTCTACAACACTGCAGGCTCCGATCCGCCACGCATCGAAAAAATTCCAACACCAGCCAAGAATGCAAACACCACCCAACCAGCACTCGTCCCTCCATAACAGCGCCAGCACCCTCACACAGCAAGGGAATTGGGCATGACTTCCCATTGGCAACCACCTTGCCAACACACACGGGACGCGTCTCACACAGACTTCATGGCACACGAGGCCAACCAATCCGAACACGCAATGTAAGACAACAAACCTTAGATAAACACAATCCCTCCAACCAAAGGAGAAACCAACACTCCTCCGACCAATCGGAGAAACCTCCACGCTCGACCTGACCTCAAACCTCGCGCACGCTGGGAACATCACCTTCCAGCACCGAGAAAACCATTACCTCGTCAGGTCAGCGCCTCCGACACACTCAGCGAGTGTCACGTCAGACCATGATCACAGCATCTCTCGATGCACCACCACTGTAATTTCTTGAACTGCAACACGCCACGCCAAGAGCCGCACATGATCCATAATCGACAATTGCCGACGCTCGACCTAGAGTCCCGAAACCACTGCGGAACCGTCTCATCTCAACCCAAATCCAAGGCAAACACAACCCATTCGTACGCAAGAGCACAGGAGCAAGACTTACTGGGACACCACAGCCCAATCTTGCCTCGAAATTTGCAAGAATAATCGGGACCGACACGCCCTTTCTGACATCACAGAGCATGATAAGAACATCAGGCTGGACGAAGCAGCAGCTCACCGAGAAGATCTTCAGCTCACCCGAGCACACTTCTCGATCAGAGCACCTGCTCTGCCACCTTAAACCACAACCTTAACACCTCAGGGGCTGGATAACCTCAAGCTGGGGTGGCCAGACCAATAACAACTCCCTTAGAGCACGCTCACGGTCACTTAACCACAAACAGTCCTCTCTAGCCACCTGACCACGCTACAAATTCCTCGAACACGGCAACGCAGCAACACACCTGCCGGCAACCTCTGCCCAACGCAACACACTAGAGCCACCAACCATCGGGAAGAAATCTCTCTATCACCTCCCGTGGGCTCCACACCGGCACAAAAGCCGCGAATAACGACCGCCTTCACAGCGCCAACACCGCCCACACAGGCTCTCGAGTGAAAAACAAAGCAGAAAACATGCACAAAACCCTATGCCAGCTGTAGACACGTCAAATTGACATTACTGTGAGTATATCTCATATTGCCTCATAACGTCCCAATTTGACCTTCAAATTGACTTTGCTTGAGTGATTTTTTCCATTTTTCTTGGATTATCCCCTTTTCTCAATTCTTTCTTATTTTTCCCTATTTTTCTAGATTTTTTGGGTATTTTTCTCTATTTTTATGTATTTTCTAAGAATTAACGGCGTGAGGGGGGGCGTCATTTATTTTTAAGAAAATTAAAAAAAATAATAATAAGGGAAATGACGCCTCTTTGAGGAGGCGTCCATTCCATTCATTTTCCCTATTTTCTGGTTTTTTTAGAATTTTTCATATCTTTTTTAGGATTAACGACGTGGTAGGGGGCATTGTATGATTTTAAAAAAAATAAAAATAAGGAAAAAGGGAAATGACGACATTTCAAGGGACGTCAATTGTAATTTGGAATATTTTAATATTATATTTTGACTCTCTTTCAAGGGTGATTTGGTGGTCTTTCGGATGTCAGAAAAATACGAAAAAATAAGAATTGGTATCAGCACAGTTAGATATACGTCCACCTAAAAAATGAGAAAATAATAATAAGAAATAAAAAATAGCCCTGTTTTGCATATTTTGAAATAACGTCCCTCACGGGGGCGTCGTTTCAATTGATGCCCGAATGAGCGGTCGTCATTTCTTTTTGGCTTTTTTATTATTTTTTATTCACGACACTGTACAAGTCGTTGTTTCAATTGACGATAGCGTGAAAGTCATCATTTTCATTACTATATTTTAAGATTTTAAATCCGTCTGAAATTCGTATTAAATTCTAAATAGCGACCCCCTCAAAGTCGCCAATTCTTTTCAAATTTTGGAAAGTCTGAATTCGTCTCGAAATGTCTCGGAATTAGCGACGCCTCTGCGGACGTTGTTTTAAATAGCGACCATCTGTCCGGTCGTCAATTCTTGTTCAATTCCGAACTCCGGCAAAACCTCCTTCTTTCCCCATTTGAGCTCATTTTCACTTGAGAAAGGACTCCTAAGGCTTTCTAATGTTAAGGGGACACTTGGGCAATGTTTATTTCATTCCAAATCCCACTAAAACATGTTTTCCTAATTTCCCTTAGAATTAATTCCAAATTTCACCCCTATAAATAGGACCCATCTCTCCCTTGTGTTAAGGACATCAATATCAATCAAAGGGGAGGTGCTGTTGGACCAAAGGCTCAAGGAGGAGGCTCCCACGAACCTACAAGCTTCATCCATGGAGTTCTTCTTCCTCCCTTGAAGATCTTGAAGCCAATTAGAGAAAATCACTAAGCTTTCCCCCTCCTATCTCTTATTTTGCTTTAGTTAATTGCATGCATCATATCATATTCTTCTTTTATCTCTTTTTATCTCAATATTGAGATCTTCCCACGTTGTGCACACTAGCACATCTCCCTTAGTGCAACAATTGCACATCTCTCTCTATTTTTTCATCATACATCATACTTTCATCCTCACCCTTTGCATAGGGGTTTAAAGGCCAAACACCAACAAGGTGTGTTCTTATACATACTTTTCATGTTTATTTCTATTATGAATTTGATGCTACACTCACCTTGGTTCTAATACATATTCTTTTATTGGTGTTTGTTATTATTTTGTAAGGGTAATCAACCAGAGAAACTCTCTTCATCGGCCGGCCGATAGAAAGAGAAGGTGCACTCACAATCTCCCCCGCTTTTAAGGTATTTATATTCACGATCCCTCCTATTCTTTATTGTTATATCTTTGAGGCCCTCGCGTCTCTGGCGATCACCTTTCCTTTAGCATCCTACGCATGCTCCCCTTTTCTCCTCTTTCCCCTTCTTTTTCCCTTTTAATTATTCTTAAGTTTTCCTTAAGTGGATTTCTTAGAATCTACACCAGCTGCCGACTGTACTGGACCTTACGGACTCCGATCACTGTAATATCTCGAATTCCTATGTACGTCCACAATCACTGCTCTGATACCAGCTGTGACGACCCAAGATCCGGATACCGGGAAGAACCCGATACCATTCGAATCCTAACCAGCTGCCCACGAACCGGGAGGGCTCAGAAGGGCTAAAAGGAGTGTGGAGGTACAAAGAAGTAGGAAATAAAGCAGGATAATTCAACAATTAATAGAAATAAATAAATAACGACTACAACAGAGTCCAATCCAACAGAAAGTATAGTCTAAAGTAGTAAAGCGTACCACATGCCAAGTGAACACTCGGCCCGGTGAGCTAGCAATTAAGAACCTCCGAACAGCACCCTCGAACCTTGAGGAAGAACCGCCGCACCTAAAAATTAGGGGTGAGCCTCCTGTCACTGACATAGTAGGGATCTCGCGGAACTCCAACCGAGAACAACGGCGGTAACAGAAAGGACAAATAGCTACAACTACAGCAAGAACAGCGAACCGGTGGACGGTAAAAACTCGGCACTACAGTTACTCCTACTGTACCGGTCAAGCAGAAAGAGAAATATCGATCTCACAATCGGAACCGGACCACTCTAACACCAGGCCTACCAAGGAAACCCTCACAGCAACCCTGCCGCAGAAGTCTGCCTACACAGGCACGACCAACCGGAACCACACAATCCCACACTGGCACGGCGAAGCCTCGGTAATCCCGACCGAGCACCCCTGGCCACCACCTCGGAAAGCACGCTGGAACGGTCCAAAAAAACACGTCTTACAGACGGGAAACGAAACTCAGAAACAAGAGAGTCATGTCTCACGTGACAGGAGTACCTGCCCACCAGAAGCAAGGCCGGATGCATCCACTGACGTCTTAGACCGCGCCTCAGGTGTCTCCCTCCAGCCCAGCGGGAATTGGGACACCGTACAAGTAACCACAGAACAAACGACTAGCTGGGGTCGCGCTGGCCGGCGCGGGTCCACTGCCCCCAACCACGTGTGCACACACAGACCATACGTCCTAGGTCTGGCCCTTTGACTGGTTTTTCCCTCAGCCGGACTCTGGCGTCAAACGTAGGGCCCGATGGTAACCAGCCTAAAAATCGTCTCTCGGGGTAGCCTTGCCACCACTCCCTGGTGAGACCACTCGTGTGTCGGAAGGCTACGACTAGTGGGGAGTCACTGATGTGACCACTCTCTGAAGAGAAACTCCGAGAACCACACACGCACCCTGTGTGAAAGTTGAGAAGAACCAGATGGCACCGACCCACTAGACTCTGGATAGTCCTCTAGACTCGCTAAATTCAATGGTCCTTGAGTCACAAGACTTGGGGAGAAGACCGTTGAACGCAACGACGCAATGCCGTCAATCTAGCATGATCCCTAGGTCTAAAACCACGGTAGCATGAATACCAAGACAGCTCACAAGCCGCCGAGACCATCCCCTCAAAAGGGAACTCAGAAACCTTCCAGCACCAGGCTGGGTAATTGGACTCACAGTCCAAGACCACACAGATGGTCCACGCGGAAAACACAGAAGCATGATTCCCAAGGCAGCTCACAGGACGCCACGCCGATTCCCCATCCCAGGGAAAAGCGAGAAACCTCCAGCCCCAGGCCAGATGACTGGACTCGCAGTCCAAGGCCAAACACTTGGTCGAATCGGAAACCATCTCCCAAGGAAACCCATGATATGCGAGGGAACCCCACCGCACTCACACCGATACACGGTGACTCGATCGAGCGTAACATAAAATCCCGGAACACATAGGGTCACCCAGACCCATCACACCTACGGGCACGCTAATCGAGGTAACACGGTACCTCCAGACACCCCAAAAACACGGACACAGAACCCACGGGGTGTCTGGGACACTCACGAGGCCGAAGGTCAACCACTGGATCACGACCGGGTCGACCGGAGACCAACACAACGCGAACCCGATATTGCGAGCATGGGAAACTCCTAGCGGTCAATCCCTAGGCCGCCACGAGGCCTAGCGGTCTACACTTGGACCGCCAAAGAATGTCTAGCGGTCTAACACCGAACCGCCACATACTAAAATCACGGAGCCCTAGCGGTCTACCCTTGGACCGCAAGGCACTGGCTAGCGGGCTACCTCTGGACCGCTAAACCCTCGGAACACACGGAACTCAAGCGGTCTTAGCGATCTAACCCTGGACCGCCAAGGATCCCGACGGTCTATCGCGTGACCGCCAGCCTTGAACCGACACAGGGAGACCCCTAGCGGTCTACCCTTGGTCCGCCTGACGCCCCTAGCGGTCTTTGGAACGACCGCTAAGGCGTCCCGAACCCGAAACGGTGGGAAACACCCCAAAAATCTGATCCACCCCCCAATCACCCCCGGGTGATGGGGAAACAAACGGGAACCAAGCCTCCTAGCATGCATCTATGCCCTTAGATCTGTCAAAAACCTCATGAAACGGGAGATCCGGCTCACTCCCCAAAAATATGGATTTTCCCCAAAACGGCAATAAACCCACGCTCGGCTTGCCACGGCCTACCAAATCTATGAGAAATGAAATACACGACTTGAGGGTCCATCTCTCTACCTCCACCGAAGATTTTACACCCCGAGGTCGCCAATCTGTGAAGAAACGCTGCTTAAACCCTTGCCATTCCACGAACCCGCGGCCGAGCTTCACCGCGCCTCCACCGTCTCAATCCTCACCCATCCTCGCCCGTGCCTCGCCCCCGCCGTCCCCGCCTTGCCCACGCTCTGCTCCGTCGGCCGCCGGAGAGAGAGGGAGAGAGGAGAGAGCGTGAGAAGAGAGAGGGAGGGAAGAGAGAAACGAGAGGGGAGAGAGAGAAAGAGTTCATATATATAGAAAATTCCAAAAATTCCATAAATTCATAAAAATACTAAAAATTACCTCTGTGATCCTCGGGAGGAGCACAACGCGCGGGTACTATCTCGGAGTCGGAGAACGCCACGGTTCGCCCTGCACAGAGTTCCGATGGTACGTCAGGGAAAAACACGTGTAAAGCACAAAATACACTCCGAGACCCATGAAAATGATCTAAAAAATATCCAAAAAATCTGGGGCATTACACATGGTGTCAACCCCTTCATACGAAGGTTCTGTCGCGTTCAACTGTGTCGACTCCAAGACACACTACGTCAACTCCAAACGTATTCACAACAAGCACTGAAGTAATTTTTATAAAGCTGCGTCGACCTCACTACCTTGATGCGTCGACCTCATCAAGCTTTAGTTGCAGTCAGACAGATGCACGTATAGAATGCGTCGACCCCACTTCTTTAGGGCATCGACGCAAGGCTTCTCACAGAAAGCGTTGTAAACGCCATTCACAACAAATGCGTCGATGCACCGTTCATCCTACGTCGACCCTATGAAGCTCTAGCCCACCAACAACTCAAAGGGCTATGAAGATGCATCGATGCGGACCCTGCCGCGTCGACGCACCAGAAGCATTCCAAGCTTATTTCTGTTAAAACCTGCAACGTTTCAGAGCTCATCCAGAGAATAAAAAATGTAGACGCAAACCTCCAAAAACACAATCTTTGAGGCCTGGAAGAGGTTCCTAGGACTGACCACTGTCCCTGTCATCATAAGTGACCAGAGCAACCTTCGGGACAAAGTATATGTTAGTACACCATCCAGGGAAAAGACTCCTTCTCTGTTGTCCTTTCTCCTGGAGTCAGCCAACAGGATTCATGTTTGGAAAAAATCTTCTGGGACAGAAGGGCGTCCTCTCTACAAGCCAGCCTATGAAAATTAAGATGTTGTAGGCACTATTGGTCAAACCTCACTTATTTATTCCAACAATACAAATACAGATCTTGGAGGGAAAACTATTCTGGCCCAGCTCTGCTACTATGGACCAATCAGAAAACTACACACGAGAAGTATACTTTTGACTGGCCTATAAAAATACAGATTTGATGAAGCTCTTTTTCAAAGAACCATTGTTTACTCCATCCAATCAAATTGAAGGATCTTGGAGGGAAGCTTATGTGTCTCTGCCTAACCAATCAGATTTCAGCTTAGGAAATTTGACTTGCTCCTGCCATCAGATATGGTGATCCAATCAAAAAGAGCTCTCTATATATATCAAGCTCAGTCTTGAAGAAGAGAAGGTGCTACCCTTGAAGAGAGCCACGTCCCTTGAGTATTCAAGCAAATCTGTGAGAAAGAAAAAGGGAGTGTGTGCAGCCCAGCTCTGGTCTGACCCAGACCAGTGCTGTAAAGAGAGGAAGAGAAAGAGGAAAGAAAGGAGAGAAAGGAAAGCAGCCCGAGTTGCAGCCAGCCAGCATCTGAAGAGGAAGAACCCAAATATAACTATTGTTTAGATCTGTTGATAGAGCTTCCAGACTTTGGTCTGAAGCCACAATGCTTCTCTTTCCCATCTTGATTCTTGTTCTTTTTTGTAACCTTGCATCTACAATCGTGTGTTTTGCTGTGCTTACAGCAGTGTGTCCGGTGTCCTGTTTAGAGACTGGAGGTGTGTTGTGGGAGCTTGTGTGGGATAAAATATTTCATGTCATGTCTCCTTTGACTTAATTCTCTAAGTTTAGTTTCCTATTTTGTTTTGATGATAGGCAACAATACATTTTGTTTTTCAGTCCTTGGATTTTGATAAATAATGATGTTCAACACTATTAGCATTTCATAACTTCATAAACATGCATTTCATACTAAGGTCGGTGCATGATAGACCTTGTTCATAATAAAGGTCGATGCATAGTTCATGGTAAGCAGAGGCAAGGTCGGTGCACATCATCTCTTAGTCTGCTAAAGTCGGTGCAGATCTTATAGCACGCATTTAAGGTCGGTGCACATCTTGTATGACTCTATACAAGGTCGGTGCACGTCTTTGCAGAAGTGCGCATAAGGTTAGTGCATAATTTGCCATGCATATCTAAGGTCGGTGCACATCGGTCTTAGTCATTGATAGAGTCTGTGCACGTCTGCATTGTGCTTGCATATAGTCGGTGTATGTCTCTGTAGAAACACTCTTGCATATAGTCGGTGCACATTTCTATAGAAACACACATAGAGTTGGTGCAGGTTTTGCATTGTACACAACAAGGTCGATGCACTTTCTTATTCATGCACAACAAGGTCGTGCACTTTAACAGTTTGCATCATGCACACATAGGTCGGTGCACATTCCCTTGTGCATATAAGACGGTGCATACATTGTGTGTCTGCGTACAAGAACAAGCATAGAGGTCATTGAAACTTTTTATTATGATATACAAGGTCAGTGCATCTTTATCTTTTAAGCATATCAGGTCCGTGCACGTTCTGATTGGTCAGCATGTAGGTCCGTGCATACTTCGCATATCTACATATAAGGTTAGCATATAAGTTGGTGCATGTTTGAAGGAATAAGGTCAATGCTAGTCTCGTGTCGCATGCATATAAAGTTGATGCTAGTAGCATTCTCCCTTTGCTAAAAAGCTAACAATCATGTCTATTATATTGCCAGGTCAGTCACTTGGTCGAACAAATGATGGGTGTACTGACAACCTGTGAACTTATCTCACATGAAAGTCAAAGTACCAGGTTAATGGCACGTGATCTGAGGCAAGGATCGGAACATATGATCCTGCCATGTGGACAGCTATAGTGCTGAGATTCTGACGCATGGAACCTCGAGGGATCAGATCTGAGCGAAACTTTTGGCGGGAACGTGGTGACCACAGGCCGATCGCCTGCTACCTCTAAAAGGAAGAAAGTCGCCCAAAATTCGTGCGATGAAAAGAAAACAGAGAGAGGAGGCGAAGAAGGGAAGAGGCGCATAGAGCAGAGAGCTGAGAGCTGAGAGGTGAAGCCAGAAGGAGAGCCTGCGGTGAAGGAAAGCAGAGTATCGTAAGGTTGAGAGAAGAGAGCTGGTATGAGTGTCAGTCTCTGTACTTGACTCATGGATCAAATCCAGAGTCAATCTGCTCTTAGAGAGCTACATTGTTTCATCATCTTTTTGTTTCCTTTTTAATTCCTAAATTTCTTTAAGCTGTGTGTCAGCGGGCGAGGGTAAATCCTCGAACAGTAAAGTTGTAAAGCTCAGTGGTAGAAAGCTGTGAGGCTCAGTTGTCTGGGATCATTTCCCCAAAGCTGTGGATCAGCGATTTGTAGGGACTCATTCCCCGAAGCTGTGGATCAGCGGTTTGAAGCTGTGAATCAGTAGTAAGCCACACTTGGTCTGAGTGTGGGGTGGATGTAGGTGAAAATTGAACCACCTAAAATCCCTGGTGTTCTGTGTGATTGTTTTATGCTTCAGTGTGCTTATAGTTTATGTCTGCTCGGTGTTTAGATGAATGCTTAGGAGCGTTTGAGAGAAACGTGCTTTCATTTGTTAACGTTGCTATCCGAAATTGCTACTAAAGCCTTTCATCCAGTAGGTATATCAAAAGGCGTGGTTGAAAGGATAAGCTATGCTTATCTGGAATTCCACCTCTTGCGTGAGGTTAGCCTCCGCCATCGTACCATACCTGGGTGTTTGGCTGACTGTTGAGTGAAATCATCTGATCTCTTTTTATATTGCTGAAATTCATCTCTTATAGTATTTTGGGGATTCTATCTAACATTTTACAGTAATTTTTTAAATTGTTATTGAGCATTGCCCTTCCTGCATACTTGTTAGTATGCTTAGATGTTCCTACTCCTTCTCTATTGTTGACACCCGTTTTTAGCCTGCAAGTTGAGTCATTTCTCTTATTCATCATTTTGATGCCCCGAATTACCCATTATTTTGGAGCCTTTCTTGGATGGATTTCGAGCCCATTTCATTATTCCATTCCTTTTGAACCTTGGAGATCATTATTTCATAGAGCCCTAGAGCCTATCTTGTCACCTTCCGGCCTTCAAAGTCGCCTTACGGCCCATTTAGGCCTGCTTCCCTCAAGCATTCAGCCCCCTTTCGTTGCGCAGTCTTGAAATTGGTCCTTTTTCACCCCCTTCCTTTCCTCTTTTCAAAATGTGTCCTTCACCAAAGTTGTTCATCTTTCAAATCCCTACAATTTCTTCTTCTACGTCTTTGGCCAGTTCTGCACCGATTTTAAGTTATTTACATTTTTTTGGCAGACTGCATTGTTCACCTATGTCCCGATATTCTTTCTCTCTCTTCTAGCCCTATTTTCTTTCTCTTATGATCATTTTCTCATCTTACTTTCTTCATAAAAGTTGTTCATTTTTGAGTTATCTATAATTTTATCTTCTACCACTTTCGCTAATTCTGCACCGTTTGGGAGATATAATACAATTTCCAAAGTCACACAAAGTCTACCTTAAACGGTCGTGTTAATGGCCGTTCATTGTTGTAAACGGTCAGTTGATGACCGTTTAACCCTTAACGGTCAGTCGTCCGACCGTTTATCCAATAAGAGTCAAGCCTGCTCTGGACTCTATCTCCACGAACCTGCGCGATGTGCCTATCTTGCGGCGGCCATAACTTCTAAAATACTTATCCAAATGGATCCCGTTTTTTCCTACTTCTAGCCCTTTGTATTATCTTTAATTTGGTTCATAGAAATCAAAATTTGATGGGCTATATCTCCTGGAATCGTGGCCGCAATATCAGGTTTTTCTGCTTTTCGTGCAACCAAAAAACCCTGCAGATTAGGTTCCAGAGGCTTCTTCCAAGAGCCATAACTTCCACAATCTTCAACTAAAAAGAGTCATGTTTGATCCTACGCCTTATCTTGACTATTATCTCGAGAATGATCCAGAGATCTCGAGATTTGGTGGACTCTATCTTCTGGAATCATGGGAGAAAGTTGTGGGTTTCACCACTTTTCTATATAAACCTGCCCAGATTTCCTGTGCGGCGGGGGTGTGTTTTCAAGGCGACGGCGAAGCCATTCTGAATTTTCTTCATCCTCCTTCGACCCTAGCCTGAAGAGGGAAGTATAAGCTTCGTTTTGGTTCCTTATTTGCTTGATTTCATCATCGTTTGCCCTCCTAACTTCGCCCCTACTTTTGGCAAATCATCACAGTTTGCTGATTTTCTGCTACAACTTCGCGACAGGGGCCTGTTCATCAAGCCGGTGCGGAGTCATGCTTCATCCTTTTCATCCTCCCTCAACTCCATCTTGAAGAGGGGAGTATTAGCTTCATTTTCATTATATGTTTGCCTTATTTCTCATATCTTTTCCCCCTCTTCCAAGCCCCTACTTTTGAGGTTTCATCACACTGTTCTGCACTTTGTTGAAACTCAGATTTCTTGCGACGGGGGCATGTTTGCGTCGCCGGTGCGAGGCCGTGGGGCACTCTTTATCCATCCTTTCAACTCCAGGCTCTAGAGGAAAGTATAATCTTTGTGTTCCTTAGTTTTGGGCTCATTATTTCATCATCTTCATGCATATTTTGTCCATGAGTTTTGCTTGTTCATTCTATTTCCATAGTCATTTTTCTCCCATGTTCTGCACCCTTCTATTTTCTTGTGTTTTCCACCCCATTTTTCACTGGTCTCTTCCCTGTTTTAAACTCTCCTTTCTACCCTAGTTTCACCACAACACTCCCACCTTTCCATAGCATCCATTCTTTCCTCTTTTGGTGTTCTATCTTATCAGATATTCATCATTCTTTGAGCCCATTTTGTGCACTGTTCTGAATTTTCTGCACAGTCCATATTTTTTCCCAAATCTCCGGTGTCATAACTTTCTGTCCCGACCTCCTTTTTGAGTGATTCTTGTTCCTACTTCTTTACAACACTCAAGTCTTCTGTCATCTCAAATTTCTTTTCATTTGGATATCGTTTGCCCTACTTTTTGCATCAGTCTTTGCACCCACTTTACACTATTTGCACAGTTTTTCTTGTGGCATGCATTTTTGCATCTTGTTTATCTATGTTCATCATGGCATATTAAATCAATTTCTTCATGTTAATCTCATCACAATATACACACCTATTGTTTGCACCCTTCCATAGGGGTTAAAAACCCTTCCCCGGTAAGTTTGCCCTCAATCTTTCATGCTACTTTATGCACTTGGGCAGATTTCTACACTTAGTATTTTCTAATAGATTTTGCCTCTTGTTTTGTGTTTGTTTCGCAGGAAAGCATGGAAAGTGAGGCCCTTACCTTCTAGCCGGCTGGAAGGCAAGGAGAGGTAATCTACATAGTCCCCGCATCTTGATATTGAGCGCGATCATCCTCTTTTTCCAAGGTACACAACGCACTTAGTATTTTATATTATTTTGGCGTTGTCATTCCTTGGTGGCGATCACGACATTCTTTTACATCTTTTATCGCTTTTGTCTTGTTGTATGATCATGCTACCATGTTTACATAGTCACATGTTCATGATGTTCACTTGATATGCACATTATGTTATTACATATGCACATATGCTTGCCTATGTGACTTGTGACACCACGCTACATATTTTCCACATCTACATCTATGTCTGCTACTGTCTAAATCTGGTTATAGATTCTTATATCTGTGATTAGTGCATCTGATAGCTTCGTAGCAGAACCTTTAATTCCGCACTTAATTTTTTTTAGTGTTTTAAGGGGTAGATCTATTCACCCCCCCTCTAGATCTTAGCGTCCATCCATTCCAACAAGGTGGCCTTAGGCTGTGCTCAGCCGTGTGTGGCTTGGGGCTTGTCCCTGTGTTTTTGCTACACTTGCAGCTCATTTCTTTTCCTTGTTTGTATGTGTGTGTGGGGGGTTCGTTCGCGTGTGTGTTGAGGACTTTGTCCTCGTGAGGAGCTTGCTCCTCGTGTGTGTGTGTGGGGTGTCGTCCCTCGTGTGGTGCTGTGTTTGCAACGTGTGGTAAAGCCTCACCGGTTTGGTGAGAGGTGGATATAGGTATGCGGGTTGCAGACTGAACCACCTTAAAAATCTTTGTGTTATGGGTTGTGACTTGTGTGATTGCTCCATGTTCTCTATACCCATTCACAGGTTCGTGTGCCAATTTTAATGTTTGAAATTCTGGTTGATCATAAAAGCACACACACAGTTACTCTGCCCGTCCATCCAGTTGGAGTTTAATGAGATCCCTGCATTCTAGTGCAGTACATTTCTCTAACTTTTGAACTAGCTCTGAGCATGTGTCGACCCCACTGTGTGGGTGCGTCGACCTCAGCTACCTCGTTAGCTGTGTCTCTTTGAAGGTGCATCGACCTCACCGAACCAGTGCGTCGACCTCATCAGTCTGCATAGGTTGTTTTGGTCCAGTCTTCTCTTGTTAAATATGGATTGGGTACACCACTGAAAACCTTTTCTTCTCATATACTTCGGCTTGGGGATCACACCTGCTACGATTCTTCTCACTCTATTTGTTGCACTGTCCTTGAAAGATCTTGTATCCTGCATGCTTTCTTGACATCCTTCCTAAACTTACTCTTGACATACCCCTCACCTTACACTCTTGAGAGCCTTGCTTCATTTTGAACAGAGAGCATTGGTTCATTTTAAAGGAGAGGATAGGTCATGTCTAGACTGCACTTATTTCTTTTTCAAGGGGGAGGTTTGTATGTGATCCTGTCTGGATAAGTCAAAAGGGGAGCATAGTTTGATTGGTGCTTGATTGTTTAACTGTCCCTGTGTTTGCATATTTCATTCCTTTATTAAGGGGGAGATTTTAATTCAATCATCTCATGCATGCTTGTATTTCTTATATCAAACTATTTTCTTTTTGATGAAGTCAAAGGGGGAGAATAGTTTGACATGACTCATAGTGTTGCCATCATCAAAAAGGGGGAGATTGTTGTGTCCCTGTGGTTTGATGATAGCAAAAACTATAAGTCATCATGTGTTTGCATGAAAGATTGAATGATGATAACATAAGACATTGCTTATGTATCTGGTTTTTATATGTTATGTTGCATAGAACTTTATCAGAGTGCATGCACGCTTTGCATTTCATCATACAGGTTGCAGGCACACACATATCTTCCTTTGCATATGTAGAGGGTCCATGCATATTCACTGCTCATATGCATATGGTAAGAGTCGACACCATGAGTCAACATTCTGATTTACGCATTGAGGGACCGTGCACATTTGCTCTTCGATTGGTCATTTAAGGTCGGTGCAGGTTGTGTCTAAAGCGGTGCAGGTTGTGTCTAAAGCAGACACACGGTCGGTGCATCTCAAGGATGTCTGTTGGTCTGTGCTGCATGAAGTCTGTACACTTAGGCTTTGCATGTTCTGACTTAGGCGTTGCATGTTCGGTCGTAGGCTTTGCATCAAGATCTGTGCACTTCTGTTGAGGTCGGTGCAGTTCTAGTTGTTTGCATACTTATCTCATTGCACATTGAAGTCCGTGCATATCTGGTCGGAAAATTGAAGTCAGTTCACATCATTGTTTCGCCTTAGGCTAACTAAGGTCTATGCATATCTGTTCTACCAGCATATAGGTCCGTGCAACTTTTGTGGGGTCAGTGCATTCCGTGCCTCGGTGCAGGTCTTGCACTATGCACACTAGGGTCAATGCATATGTGCACTCGGTGCACGTTTCTATGCTAGACATAACAAAGTCAGTGCATGTCACTGATCATGTGCATCTAGGTCGGTGCAAGGTATGCTTTACGCGCACCAAGTCGGTGCATTCCCATGGCCGCTCATACACAAGGTCGGTGCATATAGTTTGCTGCGAGCATAAGATCGGTGCATGTTTTCTTGAGTATCTATGAAGTCGGTGCAAGGTTTGCCTTGGTGCAGTTTTGCCTCTGTGCAGATTCTATCATTAGACATATTGCAGTTGGTGCAGGTTTTTGTCTACTGTACATAAAGTCGGTGCAGACTCTGTTGTATGCTACATATGTAGTCTGTGCATCTTTCTACCCTACAGCCATAGTAGGTCTGTGCATACTTGGCTCAGGAAGATTGAGATCTGTGCAAGTCTCGCATGTGCATAACTAAGTGAGTGCAAGTCTTGTTTTGAGCTAACCAAGTCGGTGCATTCATTGCTTATGCATACACATAGTCTGTGCATCACTTAGCTCTGCACTCATATTAAGTTTGTGCATGTTTGCTTCGTCAATACTTAGAGTATGTGCATGTCTCACTCTAAGCACCCCAAGGTCTGTGGACATCTTCCATACATGCCCAAAGCATGTGCATAGTTTCACACCGATTGCTATTGGGTCCGTGCATATTTTATGCTAGTGGTTATAATGTCAGTATTCACTTTAGCTTGATGAAAACAAGGTCCATGCACATTAGTTCATACGTCATCGAGTCTGTGCAATATTCATACCTATTTAACTGTTAAATGTTTTGACATTTTAACAGGATAAATGTTCGTGACCTATTAAGAAGGGCACGTGATCCAAAGTGGACTGTCCCTGAAAGAAGTCACCACGTGGATTCTCAGATCCAGATTTTGACACGTGGCTAATACATTCATGAAGCTTCTTGGCGGGAGTGTTCCCTCCACATGCCTAGGGTGTGAGCTCGTGGGTTCCAAACTGAAGATATAGAAAAACCCTTCTTCTGCGATCAGAAAAAATAACAACGAAGAGTGGAGATCTGAGAAGAGAAAAAGAGTAGAATAAGAGCAGAGCTAAAGAAGAAGAAAAAGAGAGCAAAAGAGTCTGAGAGCAAAAGAGCTTGTGAGAAGAATTGGAGAGACAGTAGCAGTAAGAGTTTGAGAAAGAAGAAAAGGAAGGAAGAGTGAGAGAGATCGTGGAGAGAAGATTGAAGCAACCTGAAGACCTATTCCACTGGACCTTGGATCAAATCCAAGCCAGTCAGCTCCTGCGAGAGAAATATATGTTTTACAATTTCTTCCAGCTTTCTGGTGCTGTGATTTTCCATCTTTTGTTTTTATTTTATACCTTTGTTTCAAGCTGTAAGTCAGCAGAGCAAGCTCTGTTGCTCAACGGTTGCAGAGGATCGGTTCCTCTGGTCGGCTAAGCTGTATTGCCCAGCGGTTGAAGTTGTGAATCAGCAGTTGTAGGTAAGTTGTAAGGCCCAGCGGATTAAGCTGTGTATCAGCAGGAATCCACACTCTATTTTGAGTGTGGGGTGGTGTTTCGATGGGACTTATTGATTTTATTTTATTTTTATTAAAAATTAATTTTATTGGTGTTTGTTTGGTTTATTTACGCATCGATCAACCAATTAATTAACCGGTAATTAACTGACTGATTGACTCCGCAGGCGTGCCAGTCACGTAAGTGACGAGTTTATTGTGCTTTCATTCTGACCCGTGTCGGGCGAGATTGAGATTCGGTCGGGACCAGCAGTCCGCCATATCATAAAGGCTATGGCGTTAATTACATCCCCCACGAAGAGGGGAAACCTTTGATTAATTGTCGAGATAGTGGGCTGTCGAGGCCGAAATAAGGAATGTAAAGGATGCAGATGGTCATGCATGATATTCTAGTCTATCAGGCACAGTTCATTAGGGTGAAACCCTCAATACTTGGCGGAGGACTTAGGCCCAGAGACCATCATCACGCATGACAAGAGCTTCCTGTCGGGCATTGCCCGGCTTTTCGCTAATGCCATTTGATATACCAAGGGCTCACGCACTCAAGCATACATTGGTGCGATGCGAATGCTTAAACTCAATCATGATGATGAAGCTATGAAGCTAGTTATTTCAGGTTTAGATAAACCAATTTATTTGGCTTATTAATTACAGGGTTCATTTAATTCTGTTATTAGCATCGAAAGTCACCCCGGAGATGAGGAGAATATCGAAACGGCACAACGACGCGATTCGGAGCGAAACCAGCGCAGTATGCGTAGATGTGGAACTTGAAACGGCGCGGGAAGCTTAGGTAAAAGCCTAAAACGGCGCCGTTGGAAGGTAGGTATAAGGGATGGGTTAAAACAGCGCGGCACTTATCCAAATGTTAAAACGGCGCAGTGGCCAAACAGGTCAAATCGACGTGATGGTTAGCTGAGGCTAATACGACGCGATGGTAAATTAGGGCTTAATACAGCGCGATGGCCAAAGGGGAGGTGAATACGGCGCGCCTTGGGTGTGCCGGATAGGGGCCCATTAAGTTCAAAGAACTTATGAGCCTATTGTTAAAACGGCGCGAGGGGGGGCGCGCCGGAAATTGGCGCGCCGGATTATGGGGGTTTAAGGTTTATTCAAGTCTGATTGAAACTTATGCATATTTATTGAGATCTTGTTGATGTTTTTAGAAGATTAGAAGATTTATTTGGCTACAGAAGCACTGTAATCGAGACAGTCATGGACTTATGCGAGGTTCCTACTCAAGCATAGTCTTTGATAAATGTGTCATAGCAAATTTGACTAAGTTACCAGTCTGAATTTTGGCAGTACCTCCCCATGATTGGGGGGGTTTGTAGGGGCGAAGCGGAGAGTCCCACTAGTTAGGGGTACACTCCTTCAAGGCCGAGAATGCCAAACGGTGACCGACGGACTTCATCGGAGAGGAAGGACCCCGAGGACTAACCTCCTAGGGGTATCCAACTCCACGAGTCAAAATAATTAAGGGACAGCCAAGATGAGATATCACCTCGAGGGCCAGCCTACAAGAGGTGATCTTCTCACAGCCACCACCCCTCCCTCAAGAAGAAGGTGGATTTGATGTTGGGTTAGGGTCAACCCTATTGATGTTCATTATATGAAACACAAAGTGCATATCATTGGGGGATATGACTCCGTGCCCCGATGATGATCGAAGATGATGGGGATGTCCCCCTCCCCAGGCAGCGAATCCCTCGAAAGGATAAATCACTAAGGAACACTATGATTGGAATGCATTTAGTTGGGGAACAAGCATTAGATGACTATATACATACGCGCTCGTTGAAGGGGCAGGTTAAAAGAGGAGCCAACAGACTGGACTTAAGACCCGGAGGTCGGCCAACATACTGAGCTTCTGGAAGAGGCACAACGTCGAATAGCTCGAAAGCATCTCCAGTACGCACAGCTATATGATAAGAACGGCGGAGATGTTCATTCTCCCAACCCTGAATCGTGAACAGGGACGGACTGAGGAGCCATCCCCAGGGGTGAAGGATGATGCAATGGTAAGCATCCCTCCGGCCAGGGGGGAACTTCTAAGCACATTGGCTCATTCAAATCATATATTTGACAGTGGAAGAAAGAACCCCAGGGAGGGAGATTATTGATATTGCCTCGAGGATCTGAGGCATATTCGGTGGTAGAAAACCCAAACGAATAACATACATGGGGTGGTGGAGATAGACTACGAGGCAGCAGCAAACACACCCTTTCATTCATTCAGTCACATAATGAAAATATTACAACCCTTTCGGCTCAGCGTTGCCGCCTAAGACCGATTTCATTCTCGAAAGGAGGAAAGAAAAGAAACAGAGGCGATTAGAGTGAGGGGGTTCGAGAAAAGCCCCGGGCTCATATCATCACCCTTTAAGGATAATGCTCCGTGGAGCTACATTAGCAGGGAAAGAGAAGAAGTGGCAGAAGCAGACGCCGTCGGGCTCTCCAACCAACCTTGAAACTTTGCAGCAGATGGCGGGAGGAAGAATAGGGTATCGGAACGAGACGGGCACTCTGCTCTCCTTTCTTCTTCTCCAAGCTCTCTCTTTCTTTTTTTTTCTTCTGAGGTTCTCCTCTTCGATCCCCTTTCTTCTGTTTGATTCCCCCTCCTCCCTTTATCTCGAACATGAGGCCTCCTTATATAGGAAACCCCTCGAACAAGCTTAATCCGGTGCGAGGTGTAGCGCGCCGGTTTACCATCAGTTGGCCCGCCGGATTCGTGCCAAACGGGGCGCGCAGCCAAGGTTAAGAAGGCACGCCGGATTTGAGAGGCGCGCTGGTTTAGCAGGAGTGCGCCGTATTCGAGCCATTTGGTCGGCTTGACCCGGTACAGGCCCGATAATGGGTTTCAGACTGACCCCGGGGGTTGTTGCGACGTTCATCTCTCTACATCTTGCCGGGGCATAGAAGAGACTATAGACGAGATTCCTAGGCCGCCAAATGGCCACTTTTGGAACTCGTGCACCTTAAGCTTGAACATATGGGTTTTTCGCGGACATGGCTCTCGGCATCACGAGTTATATTGCCAGCTCGTCTTGACTCGCATTGGTAGCTCCCACGGGTAGTGATATGCCACCCGGGGTGCTTATGCTTTGATTGGGCGATCATGTGGCCGACGATGGGCCCGATGTGCTGAGAAGCCGTACCCGTGCTGGGTAATCAGGGTCTTCTGCTGACTGAACCTTCGATCTTTCACTTTGAGAGGCCGAGGGCATTCTTCCTCCTCAGGAGAGTCTTCATTGAGGTGGCGGGCCACCAGTTAGACTGTCATCCTTGGTCGGGCGACAGGTGTGGGGTAGCGACACGACGGAGTCGATGCCGGATCATTAGGCAGGCCTGGTCACGCTGCCGGTTGGTTGTGGATTCATCTTGACTCTCCCGAGGTGAAGTCCCCGGGGTTCATCCCAGGTGACCCGAGGCCCTGGCAGCTTGAGAAGTCTTCAGCGTGTTGATCTTCATCGGCTTCTGTGCTTCAGTGGGCCGTATCTTTTATCTCTGTGACTTGATCACCGTTGATCATATTTTGCGTGCCAACAAATGCCCCCCAGCCACGGGTGCTGTGAGCGAGTCACGAGCGAAGCGGGGCCCATGGATGAGCCTCATCTGGGCAGATTCCTGTCTAGCTTGACACGGTCTTGGAATGGCCTTTGAATACGGCGCGGTGTGAATTTTGTTAAAACGGCACGCCCTTGCATTGGCAGGCTTAATACGGCGTGGCTTTTTCATTTGAAAAGGGGTGCCTAATTTGGCGCGCCCTTTGGAGAGAGGGCCTAATTCGGCGCGCTCTCTTGGTTTGTTTGGGAGAGGACCTAATTCGACGCGCTAAATAGCGCGCCGGATTAGGATGAGTCTTCGTTTGCAAATTTTCAAATTCTTTTCTGAGGGAGAAAAGCTAATTCGGCGTGCCTTCAAGCGCGCCGGATTAGTGCCGTCGAGCCCTCCTCTATATATTCCAAACTTTTCTTCTCTTCCTTCATTCCAACCTCATTTGCAGTTTTACATTCTCTCTCTTTCTCCTCCTTCTCCAGAGTGCGGCGGCGAGAGTAGAGGGGTGAGTAGAGATATTTCGGGGTGCAACCCTTTATTTTCCCAGGCCCCGGGAGGCTCCTTGTAGGCTTGTCCTCGGAGCTATCCCCCTGGGTGTCCTGTTTGGCCCTGGCGTGACGCCCACGGCCTTTTGCAGGGATCGTCACTCAATGGACGAGTTCCCACTTCACCCTGGCAATCCCCCGAGCTGGGGATACTCTACCGATTTTTTTGTCAGAGAAGACTTCATCTTGAACAGGCCTTCTGACTTTGTTTGCCTTCTTTGTGGCTGCCTTTTGTACAGATATCATGGCATCCGGATCTTCTTCCTCCCGTGCTATAGTGACGTGGAGGGATGTTCACTCCTTGGACAGGGGTCATGGCAAGCTGGCCATCGTAGCTGAATCCTCTGACTCAGAGACTGTGACAGTGGATACCGACCGCCTGTTGATCATTGGAAGTGATTCCTTCAAGTCTGAATGCCCCGACGGCTCCCAGGTGGACCATCCTAAGGACAAGCACCTGATGTCCTTTCTGAAACAGTTCAACCTCCAAGGGAAGTGGGACCTAATCCTTGTCCGCAGAGCCGAGCTAGCACTGCTCGAGGGACAGGACAGTCTCAATGACTGTGTCGTAAGAGGAAGACCCATTTATCTACCCGGTGAGCCGAGGAAGTGGGGTCCTGTACTCGGGCTGCAGGAGCTGTCTCCGAAGGATCGGCGGTTGACTAGAGCCCCTAAATTCGTTCCGGCTAGGTGGAATGAGACTGGAGGTCGGGTAGACCGGGAGAAGCCATCTTTTGGTTTATTCCTGGCTCCGCTCAAGTGGGGATATAGAGACGAGCCTTTCTTGTTGGACTGCCTGGCGGTCAAGTTTAAGCAACAAATCTCCATGGGGTGGTTTGCTGACCTGAAGGCCACCGACGCCCACGCTTTTAGGCCGGGAGAAGTTGAATTCACCGACTTCATCTTACAGCAGTATGCACCCATTCTGATCAGGGCGGGTGTATATCATAGTGTATACGCATCCAGATACTGCTACCCCATCTCAAAGGGTCTCTATTGCGGCATGATTGAGGTGTTTTGCCTGGAGTACAACACCTTCTATACTTCGGAAGGAGAGACATCCTTAGACCTCTGGAGTCTCTCGTAGCTGAGCGGCCTCCCGATAGACGATGAGCCGTATGAAGAAGTCTACTGGCCAGACTGGCTGAAGGACCAGACAGACGGTGAAGGGCGATATCTGACGGGTTTCGCCTACCGCTACTTGATGAAGGCGTACCGCAACCTCTACCGTTCTTCTCATGAAGCGAAGGGGGCGAGGAGGCCCGGAGAGAAGAGGCGTGTGCGGATGGGCACATGGCTTCAGTATTTCTTCAGGGGAGAGTAGAAATATACAGATTTCCCCCCTGTGGTGCCGGCTCCAGTTCAACGGAAAAAAAGGGTCCGGCGGCAGACCGCTTATCCTTCGACTTCAGGGGGAGGTCAACCCGGAGGCCCCAATCCCAGGGGTGTAGGCGCAGTCACTCATTGTGCTGCTTTTCTTACTTATTGGATTTGTTCCTTCGCTCTGCCGCAAGGTGACGAGAGCGTGATTAGGGCAGAGGCTATCTATCCTGCCTGCTTGATGGCTTGGGGCATGAAGCTCTCGCTTTACCCTATTGCATTGTGCCTAATATACAAGTTGCCAGGAGACCTGCACCGCTCGCGTCTTCCCAGGAGTCTTCGGAGGGTCGTCCCACTGCATTTCTTCAACGCCTAGGTCTGTACCCTATTTTCGGAGGCTGCTCCTCAGTCGCTTCAGTCGGCACAGCTGGTCCCCAGGATGATAGAGTTCGCCAGTGTTGAGCCGACACGAGTAGCGGACCAGCTTTTTGCCATACGTGGAAAGCTTACAAAGGCTCCACTGGATTCCCCGGGAGTCCTACACTTTTGGAGTTTGGTGGCTCATTCTAGCCCCCTAGTAAACAGGATGAGGGGGTGCTGCATGCACGAGGTGGAAGAGTATGTCCACCCTATTTCTGATGCCAAGTGTACAAGGCCGATCTTGGAGTCAGAGTTGATCGATTGGGCGCTGTCTATAAGACCAAGTGTCCTGATTTTTCACAAGAGCAGACTCTTGTGGCTGGAGCCTTTTTATCCTTTCCGATTCAGTTAGAATTTCGGCTATGACCAGCACATCCCAGCTACTTCCACCCAATTTGCGTTGCCGAACAGGGCTCGAGCCGCCAAGTATCGAATGATGAGGCCCGCATTTGGTGGGATTACTTTCACCATCGAGAGGCGGTTTCGTTCAGAGTTCTAGTCCCTGCGCGCTTTCCCTGGGTGACTCCGGAGTACATCAAGTGGTGGAATGCACGTACAGGCTTCTGTAGGAACTCGAGGAGAGAGTGTTGGGCTGTTGCAGAATGTAAATTTCTGGACTCCCAGCCAGTGCCGGCTCTGGACATCGACCCGGCTTATTTGAAGGAGCTGAAATCCCGGACGAACGCTTCAGTGTCGAACTACCTGGAGGTGAGGAAGGCTGCCAAACAGGGTACGTCTAAGGTCAAGCCACAGCTGCCAGAAATCAGCAAAGGTGGCTTTTTGAAGACGCTCCAAGGCATGTGTCGTGTGAGCAGCGAGCGACTGGTCCTCCAACAAATCCCTTTGCCAGTGGAGGAGCCGACGCCTTCTACGGCTTCTTGGCATGCTGAGAGCGATCGGCTTTATCCATACAGAACTTTTATCAGGAAAGAGGACCGAAGGTCGGAGCTTTACGATGGCACTCCTTGGTTGTTCGCGCTGCTACACTCCCATGGGATTTCAGTGGGTGGCCCCAGTGAGGGCATATTGGGCCAACCCGTTCTTTTGTCTTTCAAGTATGCAGATGGGTGGGGGTTGGACCACCTCAACTTATACTACCATTTATCTTCACGCGGCCACGAGGACCTTGGGTTGCTGGCTGACCAGTGTGAAGCAATAGGAGACATATGTTGGCTGGTCCACGAAGCTGCTTCTAGGGACAAAGAGCCCTCGCTATTCTATTGGCCGCTTTCCCCTTTTTATACGGGACCGGTAGGTATATTTCTCCCTTTTCTTTTCTTCAGCTTCAGGCTTTCCTTTTCTGCTGCTGTGCATGTCATTTCTCCTTGCCTATGTCTAGTGCGGGTTTCTTCGGAGGAGACCAAGCATCTCCGGGAGCTGCTGATAAAGCCTAAGAAGCCGGCACACTTCGAGGTCTCGAAAGCTCCCTCGACCACGATGCCACTTCCCCCAGGTGATTCCCGGAAGCGGACGAGGTCCTCGGTTTGGGAGGCCATCACCCGAGCGAAGCGAGCCCACCGGAAGAAGACTGCGGAGCCAGCACCTGTGGATGTTCTTCCGAGAGTGGTCTCCTTTGAAGAATTCAAGGCCTCTCGTCCCTCAGCTCGTGTGACCCGAGGTACGCTTCTTGTCCTATGCCCAGTCGTCACCTTGGCAACACAGATCAATTCTTATTCTTGCAAACGTAGCTGCTTCATCTGCAATGGCCGCACAAGCGGCTGCCGCCTCTGTGGGGGTCGGGGAGAGAGAAGATGTGGTGCAGACAGATCTACCTTCTCCAATGCCCAGTCATGAGATAGGAGGTAATGGATGGCCCATCTAGTCACGGACTTTATATTTTGCTATTCCTCGTGCCTACATGGGTGCTTCATTTTCTTCAGTTTCTGTCGAGACTCGGCCACCTTCTCCCCCTGTCATAGAGTCTACTGAGGGAATCTCTGCAGCACCACTCATGGAGTCCATTGAGGGAATCTCCGTAGCACCAGGAGTGACTCCAGGAAGCCAATCTACCCCCGAGGCCAATTCGCCCGTTATCCCTGCCACCGAGTCGGTTGAGCAGGCCCCTGTCGAGCCAGAAGTTCCGGAAGGAGGTCCTCCAAGTGAAGGACAACCGGCGTTGAGAGAAAAAGACCTATTGGTGGTCCAAAGTTCATCCTTGTCGGAGCAGTTGGACTATGGCAGCGGCTCAAGCGACGAGGACTTCCTTTTTATGGGAACCGAGGCAGAGGATGTCGCAGTGTCTTCCGCCTATGAAAGTGACTTCACGACCTTCAGTCCTCCAAGGCTGACGCCGAGTAGTTTCGGGCCACCAGGTCCTTCAATAGGGAAAGGGTCAAGAGGGGTGGAGATAGTGGCTCCCGCTGTTGCAGATCTGAGCCTAGTGCCAGCTGAGGTAGAAACTACCCCCCTCTTTTTAGTCTTATGCTCATTCTCATCCGACCATTATGCTGGTCTTTCGAGATTCTTATGCTCCCTTCCTTTTGCAGGCTCTTGCTGGACAGGCCGAGGTCACCTTGCCGACGATAACTATGAAGGTACTTCTGCCGCCTCTCAGCGTAGATCCGCCCTTGTTTCCTCCGGTCCTGAGGCCCATAGCTCTGAGGTATCCGAAGGATTATATGATGGTAACGGACCCGGAGGTGCTGGAGATGATTGCCGGGTGTGAGCCGTCGACTGTGGCTCCGGAGCAGCAGCAGCTCGTCGTTGTTGACGAGCCATTTCAGATCCAAGAGGGCCTTCCTAGGGCAGAGGAAGGGGAAATTATGGAAGAGGAGGCTGTTGCTTCTAAGGCTTTGGCCGCCATCGAGGAATCTCCTCTCGTGGAAGCCGGTGGGACTGCACGCGAGGAGCAAGTATCTTCGGCTATCCAGACGGCCACCACGGGCTCACCTTAGGGGGCAGGCAAAGAAGTCACCGTAGCAGGGACTCCTCCGGTTGTATCGGCTGCTATTGTCGAGTCCAGCACTGGTGCCTTACAAACCATGCCGTCGACATCCTCTGGGGAAAGTGACGATATCTGGGCTGAGGTAGATAGCAGGGTGGACTTTCAGCTTCCCGAGACTTTGCCGCTAGGTTTACAATTTTCTAGCGACATGGTATGGCAGTCTCTGGATAATCTTTGGTGAGCCATGTCGGCTTCCCCGGGCTTGACTTATGTGCAGCTGAGGAGTCTGATAGAACACCTCTCCCGCTCATTATTAGCATTCGGGTGTCCAATGGATGATTGGACCCCACGGGTTACAATGCTGCTGAAATACGCCAATCGGCGGGACTACCTTAGCCAGGAGGTACCGACCAGCTGGCAGCTGTTAAATTAAAGAGGGCTGATTGCCGAGCTGTTGCCACTTCATTGAGAGGGACCGTGGGGCAACTGAAAGATACTGCCAGCGCCACTTCAGAACACCGGTCCTTCCTTACAGTGCGTATAGCGGAGCTGCGTGCAGAACTTGCCAGGGCCGAAGCTGAATTGCAGGAGGCTGAGTGCCTGGAGGTTCAGACTATAGAGGAAGCTGACCTAGCTGAAGGGCAGCTTGCCTCTCTTCATGAAAAGTTATCGCAGCTGACAGCTACCGAGTCTCGGCTGCAAGAGCTGACTCAATATCCTTCCTTGGGCCTCTTGGAATTGGGAGACATTTTTTGGCGCCCTCTGTAGTAGCTTTATTCCATTTCCCCTTTTTATTAGTTTCACCTTTTTATCTTCGGAGCTTATGTATCTCAAGGAATGCCCCGAGTATGGATGTATTCTGACACCTCATATCAATGAAATGTCTTTGTTTGTCGCTTCAATCGCGACTCCTTTCTTTCTTTTCTTTTCTTTCACCTTTCGGCCGATTAGCTTGTTGTGCCCCTTGTGCTTTGTTGATGATGTGGTGTCCTTGTGCTTTGTTGATGATGTGGTGTTTTAATGATAGCAACATGAATGAGTCACCATATTGAATGATAGCAACATGATTGTTTATAACTGATATACTCTGTGGATAATGCATATGACTGTGACTGGTATATTATCTAGAGAATGCATGTGTTCTGTCTGTCTATACACTGCAGGGTAAAGCCCAAAGTCTAGACATTGCTGCATTGCTTGCATTTCAGAGTCTATACATCGTTCATGCATGCACATGTTCATGGACAAAGTCTGTACATTGCATCTTGTGCTGCATTTACTACACTAAGTCCATACATTGTCTATAGTATTTTGAAGTCTGTACATCATGTTCATTCAAGTTCACTTCATGTCTGTCAGCCGTGTGCATTGGTTTCCAAGTCTATACAGCCTCTGTGTGTTCTATGCATCTCACAAGTCTAGACACTCAGCATAGTCTAAACATTGTGTTGTGTTTGTGTTTCATTGAGAACACAAGTCCATACAGTCATGCATTGTTGCTGAAGTCTATACATCGTCTGTCTCATGCATTGTCTCAGGCGAAGTCTGCACATTGCATTGATGCTTTGGTCGCATGAGTTGAAGTCCATACATTGGACCGTCTCCTTCAGCGTCTCAAGTGGACACAAGTGTGTACACTGCCTGCATTCGCTGTGAAGACTAAGTCAATACATTAGACCGTCTCACTTAGCGTCTTATGCATAGGCTAAGTCTCCATGTCTATACATTCGAGCGTCTCATGCAAGTCTATGCATTACTGTTCATGCATCAGTCTTCATAAGTCCATACATTGGACTGTAGCATGTATGAGTCGAAGGCTTCATAAGTCTGTACATTGGACTGTATCTTCCAGAGTCTCACGCTATCCAAGTCCGTACAGCGTCTGTCTTCATGCATTAGCCAAAGTCTATTCATTGGAGCGTCTTGCTCAGCGTCTCATGGCATGAAGTCTGTACACTTGATTTGCCCTTGCTTTGGTCAAGTGTATACACTCCTTCACTGTAGCTTTCACGTATCCAAGTCTACACATCGTGAAAGTCTATACACTCATCACTGACCTTCGTTCAAGGCAAAGTCTATAAACTGGGGTCTTTCCCTACGTTTCTTAAGTGAAGTATGTACATTCGTTTCTGAAGCTTGAAGTCTATACACTCCAGCCTATTCCTACGATCAAGGCTTCAGCTACACTCTAAGTCTATATAGCCATTGGCTTTGAACCTCAGAGTCTGTACATTGGTCTTCGAATCCAAAGTCTCTACAGTGGTCTTCACACTTGAAGTCTATACATTCGATGTACAGAGTTGATGTCTATATTGTGCCTTATGCTGATCGAGTCTACACACTGGTCGGTGGCAAGCCTGTACACTGGCCTCAGCTTTTCAAGTCTACACATTGGCCTCCTTGCATAAAGTATATACACTGGACAGTTTGGCAAGTCTATGCATCGGCCCTTGTCTTCGATGTCTGTACAGCCCCTTAGCTTTTCAAGTCCATACATTGGCTTCAAGACTTTCAAGTCTATACACTGACGGCTGAACTGAGAACTCTATACATCGTCTGTCTGCAGATGATTCAGGCCATCAAGACTTGGCACGTGATCCAAGAGGCTAAAATGCTGACACGTGGACACAGCAGTTCAAACAATCAAGAAAGAAGCTCCTGGATTATTCTGGTGCGTCAACGCATTGATCAAGTGGCGTGGACGCAGTAGTTCAAGTATCTCTTATTGCAGCTTCTGGAGTACGTTGGCAGCATCGACGCTGCAGCTCCATGCGTCAACGCAGCATGCTGAGAGCGTCAACGCAGCACGTCTATCTGCTGAAGACCTGCTCACTAGAACGCATCAATGCGTCAACGCTACGGGTTGGAAGCGTCGACGCTAGGCTGTTTGTTCACTGGAACGTATCCATGCGTCAACGCCATTGCTAGATAGCGTCGACGCAGCCATTGAGCCTGATAGGCATCTAGTTCAGAGACAGTTTAGAAGGTTAACGCTTGAGTTCTTAGCATCCACGCAGCATGCAAACAAGCCGAACTATTAGTTGCAGAAACACACCACTGCGTCAACGCTTTAGCCTAGCAGCGTCAACGCAGCATGTCTATCCGCCGCCAAATACATTGATCACTGGACTGCCGATGCCGATGCGTCAACGCAGCAAGCTGATGGAGTCAACGCAGCATACTTGAGTTTCATAGGTTGAAGATCTCTGAAGGCTGCGTCAACTCCTTGGAGCAAGTAGGTTGACGCCATCTAACTCCAGTTGCTGAGCGTACTGGTGTTGGGCACGTGATCCGAGGATAAGAACAGTGTCCAGATGAGGACACGTGTACTGACAGCCTGCTGGATGCTGCCACGTGGTCTGAATTCTTAGGGAGGGAACTGTGGAAGCCACACGCGCCCTGCTGCTGCTGCTGCTGCTGGTATATAATGGAGCCTTCATCTTCAGATGGAGGCTGATCGTGATCGAAGCCAGGGAGCAGAAGCTGAGAGAAGAAAAAGGGAAAAAGAAGAGAGAGCTTCCACGATCCAGGAGAAAAAAAGAAAAAGAGAAAGAGAGAAAAGGAGAACAGAGATCGAGAGAAGAAGAGAAGTGCAGCAGAGAAGAAAGAGAAAGAGAGAGTTAAGAAAGAGAGTGAGATCGAGGGAGATCTGTTCTTGATGGACCGTGGATCAAATCCAGGCCATCTAGCTCTTTAAGAGCCACATTGTGCTTCATTGCTTACAGTTTTCCGATTGTTGTCTTGTTCTATTTTCTGTTTTCTATTTTACATCTTTGTTCAAGCTGTTAGTCAGCGGATTGCAGAGGTGCTGCCTCTGGATGGCTAAGCTGTATTGCCCAGCGGTTTACAGTGGAGGATTCCACTGGACAGCAAGCTGTGTTGCTCAGCGGGGCGAGGAGGATTCCTCGGACTGCAAGCTGTGTTGCCCAGCGGATGTATGGCAAGCTGTGATGCCCAGCTGTTCAAACTGTGAGTCAGCGGAATCCACACTCGGTTTGAGTGTGGGGTGGATGTAGATCTACTGAACCGAACCACCTAAAAACCCCTTGTGCATTGTGGTTTGTTTTGTTCTATTGTGCTTCCACTAGATGAATGCATAGGGGCGCTCCATGTGTTTGGCTTCTGGTTGAGCAGAAGAGTTAATTAGTCTTCTTAGAGTGTTTTAATTTGTCAAGAGCGTGAAATTCTAGTTGAGCTATATTTTGTCTAAATCTATCTTGTTAGCACTCTAGTGATCTTAATTTGTGTTTGTTTAGTTCCGCATCTGCCCATTAGCATTTAAGCTTGTCTAGTTTGCGAACTAGTAATTCTAGTGAGCATCATATTTTAATTGGGCGAAAGATTTTTAAAGGGCTATATTCATTCACCCCCCCTCTGAATACTGCACTGAACCCAACAATTGGTATCAGAGCGGGTCTCTGATTTATCAGATCTAACAATCTGCAGAGGATCCTGCTAGTGTTTGGTGCATTTCAGAGTGTGCTTTCTGTGCTCGTTGTTTAGTTTCACTGAGTTAGTGCTTTGCCGTGCTTATCTGGTTGTGGTGTTTTCTTGTCGATTGCTTTGTGCTTTGAGTCTGCTTGTTATCTGCTTTGATGGCTAAACCTCCGATATTCAGAGGTGATGACCTTGGCCCATGGCTGGAAAAGTTGCATCGGTATGTAAGCACAACCGATCCTGACTTGTGGAAGGTAATAACTCACGGTCCATATAAACTATCGAAGGATAAATCCAGATGGACCAAGAAGGATAAGCTGAAAGACTCTGTCAATAATATAGCTGTAGTTTTATTAAAAGAATCAATTGACAGATCTCTAATTGAATGCATTTCTTCTTGCATGTTTGCCAAAGATATTTTGGAAAAACTAAAGCTAATCAGGAATCACAGCAAATGCTTGATGGCTGATCGGAAAAATGCTAATGATGAAACTTCATCCGAGGTAAGCTCTGAATTTGGAGAACTTTCAATTGATGACCTATGGAATATAAATGAGGAACTTAATAATAGATGTGAACAATTGAAATCTGAGAATAAGAGATTGAAAAAAAATGTGATCAGATAACTTTGAAAGTTCCTTGTAAAAATTGTCCAGATCTGAAACAATCTTATGATGCATGTATGTTAGATGTTCAGAATTTATAGGAACAAAATGGTTCTCTAAAACTTGAAAATCAAACATGTCTGGACAAGATATCAGAACTTGAGAATCAGCTGAATGAGAAGAAAAATGAACATATAAAAGACATGCAAGAATTGACTCAAGTTAATTCTGAATTGGATAAACTGAAACTTGAGAATGAAGGATTTCAAAAGAAAATTGAAAATCTCATGGGTAGAATAAATGAAATCAATGGGGAGGCTTCACATTCTTCTTTTGCTGAATTAACCTGCCATATGTGCTCAGCTCTAAGAGAACGTAATGAAGATCTTTATAGTGAGAATGAATGGCTGAACAAACAAATAGTCTCACTTAAAGAGGATCACAAAAACTTGGTTGCTGAGAAAATTAAAGTGGAAGAAAGAGAAGAGGAACTAATTGAGAAACTGGAATTGATATCCACTAATGAAAAATGTGATGCTGAAGTTAAGAAGCTGACCAAAGAAAACATTGAATTAAAAGCTGAAATTGAAAAATTGAAATGGTTAAATACTGGCTTGTCTGACAAACTTCTCACCACAGAAAAGGGAAAAGTTGTTTGTAATGAAAAATCTGAAAAGTTAAGCAACTTGGAACAAGAAATTGAGAAGCATAAAACTGCAAATAAAGTCTTAAGTGAATGTGTCAATTACAGTGAACAGGAGATAGCCAGTTATGAGCTTCACATAACATCTTTGGAAAACAAGATTCAGGATCTAGAAAAATTAGCATCCAATTCTGCTAAGAATGAAAGAAAAGTAAAAACTGTTGTGAAAATGAAGGATGACAATCCAAGAAAGGGGACAAGCTGTAGTCCTGATGTTAAGGAAACTACCAGAAACTAGCTATATACTACCTTTGTGCATAGTTCTAATGTAGTTGGTACCTCAAGGCAATCCCCAAAACAAAATGGAAATCAGAAGTCACCTTCAAAACCTGTCTTTCAGTTCAAAGCTCAAAAAATTGAAAAGCAAACAAAACCTGTTGAGAATAATCAGAAATTGAGAAGAAAAAGTCAAACAAAGAAGGTAAAGAATAATTCTAGTTATACTCCGAAATTTATTAGCTCTGCTGAATCTGATGCTTCTTGTACTCATTCGCATGCATCTAAGAAATCAAATGATAGAAACTATGCTCCTAGGAAATCTGATGCCTCTTGCTACTATTGTGGTAGGCATGGTCATTATATGGATGACTGCAGTGTGATGAAAAGTGATGATATGATGCATGATAATTTTTTCACAAATAATCTTCACCACCCCAAAAGAAACATGTCTGCTTCAAACCAACACAGCATTTGTTATAATTGTAACAAACGTGGTCATAAAGCTGTTGAGTGTTGGTTTAGGCCTTCATGGGGTTTTAATGGCACAAGAGGTAAGCACCCAAGGTGCTTCGAATGTGGGAGGCATGGCCACAAAGTCAAAGACTGCTGGCATGCTCAGGGAAGTAGAATTAATTCTAAATCTTAAAATTTCCTGCTCCCAATGCTGTTGATAAGAAGAAAATTGAATTCATGAAAAAGAATTGTTACTGCTTTGAATGTGGTAAGCTAGGCCACAAAGCTGCAACTGTAGGCTGGCTGAGTATGAAAAGAAAATTTTCATGTCAATAAAAGAAATACTCATGCTCATACACATAATTTTCATACTCATGTGCATGCACATGGGCATCATGTTTCTTCTAACATGAAGAATAAAAACAAAAAGTCTGTGGCTTCATGTTATTATTGTGGAAATTTTGGACACTCTATGTCTGATTGTTTTCAAATGGAATTTGATGATGCTGCTGCAAAAAGAATATTTAGAACACCTGTCAGGGTAAATGCAGGACCCAAAGCTGCTTGGGTCCCTGCAGGATAAAAATGATCATAGTGTTACAGGTGTGCCTTGGGTCAAAGAATAAACAGGGGTTAACAGACCAAGGCACTCAAATGGAAACCACAGGATCCTACATTTCAGGTCAGTTCTAAACTTTGTTTAAATCTCATAATCTAAAAATGCTGATTTGTCTGTTTTAATTTCATTATCTGAAATTGTTATTTTGCTTGGTTGATTTTTGATGCTCTTCTCATGCTGTTGTTTGCACTAAATAAATGAGATTGCTTTGCACTGTATATGTCATTTGCATGACCATCATGGTATATTAAATGGAACAGTGCTGAAGGGCATATGGAGTATGTCTGGATACTACTGCCATGTGTGAGGTGGTCTTTGGACCGAGTCCTCCGCCTAGTACCATGGGTCTAGTTTTCATATAGAGCAGTGTATTGCATATCATAAATTTGAAGAAAATAAAATTCGAAAAGAAATGATTCATTGCACATCATGCATTTTGTCAGGGGGAGCTTGTTTGCTGTTGATTGATCATCATGCTCTCCTTGTTAGAGTTGTTGTATACTGCATATATAGGATAGTGCATATCATATAATTTTGAAAAATCTAAAAAGAAATTCATTGCACTTAGACAGGGGGAGCATTCCTATTTCATATCTTCTTCACCTCATGAACTCCCTTTGTTTAAGTAACCTGATTCATTCTCTTGACTATGCGCTATTCAACTGAATTCTCTGCTGGTATCTCTAAAATAGCTTATCAGTCTGTATTCCAGACTCAGCTACTGTCTGATGATAAAATCTCTTCTAATGCTCTTCTCCATTGCTGATTTACTCTTGCACCAGCCTATACTCACCTTTCACATTCTTCTCAGCTGGTGTGACTGAATTGGCTCTACTATTGATTTGTTGGTCAGCTAAACTTATTTTTCTGATCTGAGGAACTTAAGCTGCATGTCATGCAATTCAGTCTGAGAACATTGTAGAAATTTCTATCATATAGGTTTAAGAATTATCACTGAATTAGACTGATATAAGATTAATGTATTTTCAGATTTGTAGTTAAATGAATTGAAAATATCTGAATGATAAGGTTTAATAAACTTTAACCACATGTGTCATGTAAACCTTAGACTCTCTCATCAGATATCTGAAAATTTGAATTCAGGGCTTCTTTGGTTAAGATGCATATAGTGTGTATTGTTGTTAAACATTAATTTGAAAAATGTTGACTAAATGAAAAAATTGTGAATTCAGAGCAATGACTCGGTCACTGAGAAACTGAGTTCTTTATCAATGAAATAAAGTAACTCATGTCATGAGGTGCCATAGTTATCTCTGATAAAAATTTAGTGAAACAAAACCTGACAGAGCAATAGCTTATTTGTGTTGAGTAGCTGGGGAGTCTGGCCTCTGATAAAGGTGTCTTCTCATGTAAAAAGACACTCATATTGCTAACTCTGCTCTCAAAGTGAGAGGCAATGCCAGTTATCACACTGAGTAACTGGGTCACTTCAACTGAGACTTGTTGTGCCTCATGTAAAAAGGTGTTGATCAACTTAAATTGCTCAGGAAAAATATAATGCGCTTCAAATAAAATTATCTTGAAAAATCTGTCAACTCATGTTCTTGAAAAAGTGTTTAACTTCAGTACTAACATGTGTATTTTTCAAAGGTGCAATTGAGATCATATGTGTAAGATAAAAGATGATTATTTTTGAGTGTTTTCTGACTATTTGGTTCACGTTTATTAAAACTTAGATTCAGATATGAGTATTGAGTTTAATTTGGCAAATTTGGTATACATCAAAATTAAATCAGATTGGTTAAGCTGCAAATTCATAACCCCTTATGATAGAAGAGTCTAATCTTCTTAAGACTTATTGTTGTGATGGATGCTTTAAAATCTCTCATGATCAGATTCTTTTCAGTCAGCCTGATTAACATCTCGCTATTGATTGATTCCTTGAGATGTATTGTGCTTTGACTATTTCTCAACCCACCGCTTGGCTACACTATCAGTTGATTGACTCCTGAGATGTACTCTTCTCCACACTGTTGGAATCTTCCATCTTATTCTGCAACAAATTCTGATTCTGTGGTCTTTTCACCAAAATTCAGATTCTTTGTAATGGTAGATTTCAGATTGATTTATTGGATAACCTGAGTCCATTCCTGTGCTTCAGGGGGTGTTATGGTTTATCTACAGTTAAGGGGAGAGTAGTCAATCATGCATGTTGATAGGGGGAGAGTTGTTTCATTGTCATAACAGAGAACTTCATTTTAATGAACCATTTCCCTTCTTTTTGATTATGTCAAAGGGGGAGAATAGTTTGACGAGTCAGTGGGACTCATCATGTTGCCATCATCAAAAAGGGGGAGATTGTTGTGCCCCTTGTGCTTTGTTGATGATGTGGTGTTTTAATGATAGCAACATGAATGAGTCACCATATTGAATGATAGCAACATGATTGTTTATAACTGATATACTCTGTGGATAATGCATATGACTGTGACTGGTATATTATCTAGAGAATGCATGTGTTCTGTCTATCTATACACTGCAGGGTAAAGCCCAAAGTCTAGACATTGCTGCATTGCTTGCATTTCAGAGTCTATACATCGTTCATGCATGCACATGTTCATGGACAAAGTCTGTACATTGCATCTTGTGCTGCATGTACTACACTAAGTCTATACATTGTCTATAGTATTTTGAAGTTTGTACATCATGTTCATTCAAGTTCACTTCATGTCTGTCAGCCGTGTGCATTGGTTTCCAAGTCTATACAGCCTCTGTGTGTTCTATGCATCTCACAAGTCTAGACACTCAGCATAGTCTATACATTGTGTTGTGTTTGTGTTTCGTTGAGAACACAAGTCCATACAGTCATGCATTGTTGCTGAAGTCTATACATCGTCCGTCTCATGCATTGTCTCAGGCGAAGTCTGCACATTGCATTGATGCTTTGGTCGCATAAGTTGAAGTCCATACATTGGACCGTCTCCTTCAGCGTCTCAAGTGGACACAAGTGTGTACACTGCCTGCATTCGATGTGAAGACTAAGTCCATACATTAGACCGTCTCACTTAGCGTCTTATGCATAGGCTAAGTCTCCATGTCTATACATTTGAGCGTCTCATGCAAGTCTATGCATTACTGTTCATGCATCAGTCTTCATAAGTCCATACATTGGACTGTAGCATGTATGAGTCGAAGGCTTCATAAGTCTGTACATTGGACTGTATCTTCCAGAGTCTCACGCTATCTAAGTCCGTACAGCGTCTGTCTTCATGCATTAGCCAAAGTCTATTCATTGGAGTGTCTTGCTCAGCGTCTCATGGCATGAAGTCTGTACACTCGATTTGCCCTTGCTTTGGTCAAGTGTATACACTCCTTCACTGTAGCTTTCACGTATCCAAGTCTACACATCGTGAAAGTCTATACACTCATCACTGACCTTCGCTCAAGGCAAAGTCTATAAACTGGGGTCTTTCCCTACGTTTCTTAAGTGAAGTCTGTACATTCGTTTCTGAAGCTTGAAGTCTATACACTCCAGCCTATTCCTACGATCAAGGCTTCAGCTAGACTCTAAGTCTTTACAGCCGTTGGCTTTGAACCTCAGAGTCTGTACATTGGTCTTCGAATCCAAAGTCTCTACAATGGTCTTCACACTTGAAGTCTATACATTCGATGTACAGAGTTGATGTCTATACTGTGCCTTATGCTGATCGAGTCTACACTCTGGCCGGTGGCAAGCATGTACACTGGCCTCAGCTTTTCAAGTCTACACATTGGCCTCCTTGCATAAAGTATATACACTGGACAGTTTGGCAAGTCTATGCATCGGCCCTTGTCTTCGATGTATGTATAGCCCCTTAGCTTTTCAAGTCCATACATTGGCTTCAAGACTTTCAAGTCTATACACTGACGGCTGAACTGAGAACTCTATACATCGTCTGTCTGCAGATGATTCAGGCCATCAAGACTTGGCACGTGATCCAAGAGGCTGAAATGCTGACACGTGGACACATCAGTTCAAACAATCAAGAAAGAAGCTCCTGGATTATTCTGGTGCGTCAACGCATTGATCAAGTGGCGTGGACGCAGCAGTTCAAGTATCTCTTATTGCAGCTTCTGGAGTACGTTGGCAGCATCGACGCTGCAGCTCCATGCGTCAACGCAGCATGCTGAGAGCATCAACGCAGCACGTCTATCTGCTGAAGACCTGCTCATTGGAACGCATCAATGCGTCAACGCTACGGGTTGGAAGCGTCGACGCTAGGCTGTTTGTTCACTGGAACGTATCCATGCGTCAACGCCATTGCTAGACAGCGTCGATGCAGCCATTGAGCCTGATAGGCATCTAGTTCGGAGACAGTTTAGAAGGTTAATGCTTGAGTTCTTAGCGTCCACGCAGCATGCAAACAAGCCGAACTATTAGTTGCAGAAACACACCACTGCGTCAACGCTTTAGCCTAGCAGCGTCAACGTAGCATGTCTATCCGCCACCAAATACATTGATCACTGGACTGTCGATGCCGATGCGTCAACGCAGCAAGCTGATGGAGTCAACGTAGCGGACTTGAGTTTCATACGTTGAAGATCTCTGAAGGCTGCGTCAACTCCTTGGAGCAAGTAGGTTGACGCCATCTAACTCCAGTTGCTGAGCATACTGGTGCTGGGCACGTGATCCGAGGATAAGAACAGTGTCCAGATGAGGACACGTGTACTGACAGCCTGCTGGATGCTGCCACGTGGTCCGAATTCTTAGGGCGGGAACTGTGGAAGCCACACGCGCCCTGCTGCTGCTGCTGCTGCTGGTATATAATGGAGCCTTCGTCTTCAAATGGAGGCTGATCGTGATCGAAGCCAGGGAGCAGAAGCTGAGAGAAGAAAAAGGGAAAAAGAAGAGAGAGCTTCCACGATCCAGGAGAAGAAAAGAAAAAGAGAAAGAGAGAAAAGGAGAACATAGATCGAGAGAAGAAGAGAAGTGCAGCAGAGAAGAAAGAGAAAGAGAGAGAGTGAAGAAAGAGAGTGAGATCGAGGGAGATCTGTTCTTGATGGACCGTGGATCAAATCCAGGCCATCCAGCTCTTTAAGAGCCACATTGTGCTTCATTGCTTACAGCTTTCCGATTGCTGTCTTGTTCTATTTTCTATTTTCTATTTTACATCTTTGTTCAAGCTGTTAGTCAGCGGATTGCAGAGGTGCTGCCTCTGGACGGCTAAGTTGTATTGCCCAGCGGTTTGCAGTGGAGGATTCCACTGGACAGCAAGCTGTGTTGCTCAGCGGGGTGAGGAGGATTCCTCGGACGGCAAGCTGTGTTGCCCAGCGGATGTATGGCAAGCTGTGATGCCCAGCTGTTCAAGCTGTGAGTCAGCGGAATCCACACTCGGTTTGAGTGTGGGGTGGATGTAGGTCTTCTGGACCGAACCACCTAAAAACCCCTTGTGCATTGTGGTTTGTTTTGTTCTATTGTGCTTCTGCTAGATGAATGCATAGGGGCGCTCCATGTGTTTGGCTTCTGGTTGAGCAGAAGAGTTAATTAGTCTTCTTAGAGTGTTTTAATTTGGCAAGAGAGTGAAATTCTAGTTGAGCTATATTTTATCTAAATCTGTCTTGTTAGCACTCTAGTGATCTTAATGTGTGTTTGTTTAGTTCCTCATCTGCCCATTAGCATTTAAGCTTGTCTAGTTTGCGAACTAGTAATTCTAGTGAGCATCATATTTTAATTGGGCGAAAGATTTTTAAAGGGCTATATTCATTCACCCCCCCTCTGAATACTGCACCGAACCCAACATAGCTCAGTCCAGGGATGTAAATTTCTAGCGCAGGAGAGCGCTCACGTCTTCAGCGAAGAGGTGAGGTGTTCGCTCCACCGCGGATTAACTACTCCCGGCATCGAGCTTTGACCAGGGTTGGACATGGGTAGAGTAGGCGGATGTATCCCACTAATTTCACCGATGGTGACGAAAGCTGAGAGTGAGGTTTATTCATCGACATGGTTCAAATGTCGAAGCAATGGTAGTTTATCTATCGATGAGGACGGAAGGTCCAAGTTAAAGGATAGTTGACCGGGCTCACCGATGGTGATGAGGGTCGAAAGGTAGCGACCGATCTTGCCGACGGTTACAAGGGTCGAAAGGATGGGCGGTCTTGCCGATGGTGACAAGGACCAAAAAGGTAGCGACCGATCTTGCCGATGGTGACAAGGGTCGAAAAGGATGGCCGGTCTTACCGATGGCGATAAGGGCCGAAAAGGGTGGCGACCGATCTTGCCGATGGTGACAAGGGTCGAAAAGGATGGCCGGTCTTGTTGATGGTGAGAAGGGCCGAAAAGGGTAGCGACCGATCTTGCCAATGGTGACAAGGGCCGAAAAGGATGGTCGATCTTGCCGATGGTGACAAGGGCTGAAAAGGGTAGCGATCGATCTTGCCGATGGTGACAAGGGTCGAAAAGGATGGCCGGTCTTGCCGATGGTGACATGGGCCGAAAAGGGTAGCGACCGATCTTGCCGATGGTGACAAGGGTCGAAAAGGATGGCCGGTCTTGTTGATGGTGACAAGGGCCGAAAAGGGTAGCGACCGATCTTGCCAATGGTGACAAGGGTCGAAAAGGATGGCCGGTCTTGCCGATGGTGACAAGGGCCGAAAAGGGTAGCGACCAATCTTGCCGATGGTGACAAGGGTCAAAAAGGGTGGCTGGCCTTGCCGATGGTGACAAGGGCCGAAAAGGGTAGCGACCGATCTTGCCGATGGTGACAATGGTCAAAAAGGATAGACGGTCTTGCCGATGGTGACAAGGACCAAAAGGGTAGATGGTCTTGCCGATGGTGACAAGGATCGGAAAGGGGTAGGTACCGATCTTGCCGATAGTGACAAGGGCGAAAAAGATAGATGGTCTTGCCGATGGTGACAAGGACCGAAAAGGTAGCAACCGATCTTGCTGATGGTGACAAGGGTCGAAAAAGGTAGCGACCGATCTTGCCGATGGTGACAAGGGTCAAAAAGGTAGACGGTCTTGCCGATGGTGACAAGGACCGAAAGGGTAGATGGTCTTGCCGATGGTGACAAGGACCGAAAAGGGGTAGCGACCCATCTTGCTGATGGTGACAATGGTCGAAAAAGGTAGATGATCTTGCCGATGGTGACAAGGACCGAAAAGGTAACGACCGATCTTGCCAATGGTGACAAGGGTCAAAAAAGGTAGATGGTCTTGTCGATGGTGACAAGGACCGAAAAGGTAGCGACCGATCTTGACGATGGTGACAAGGGTCGAAAAGGTAGATGGAAGTGGAATGACGAACGAGGGTAACCTCGTTACTACATCATCTTTTCATTTCATTCATTTTTTTTTCATTCATTTTTTTATCACATTACTGACTCAAGCGCCCTTTCGGGTTTTCGCCGAAGCCAGCCCCCTCTTGCTTTTGCCCACGCGCCCTTTCGGGTTTTCAAGTGGTGGGATACCCAATTTTGCCTGCAACGCCCTCTCAGGTTTTTGCCGTAGCCGGGTGATAGCCATTTTTGCCCTTGTCCTGGTTTAGGAACAAGGCCGGCGGGATATCTCTATTTTTAACCCCATTTTTCTTTTTTATTTTTTTTTGTACTGCGTGGAGAATCCGGAACACGGGAGAGGTTGCGTACTAGAGTGCCGACCGGCCTTGTTGATGATGACAAGGGTCGGACCCTAGTTTAGTTCGTCGACATTGGTTCAATGCCGAAGCAAAGACTATATAGCTCTCAACAGGGACGAAAGGTCCAAGTTAAGGGATAGAGATCGACCTATCTCGCCGATGATGACGAGGGTCGAAGATGGGTTTGTTCATCGGCATGAGTTACATGCCGAAGCAAAGGTATGTTTATTAACAGGGACGAAAGGTCTGAGTTAAAGGATAGAGGCCGACCGTTCTCGCCGATGATGACGAGGGTCGAACACGGGTTTGTTCATCGACATGGGTTACATGTCGAAGTAAGGGTATGTTCATTAACAGGGATGAAAGGTCCGAGTTAAAGGATAGAGGCCGACCGATCTCACCGATGATGACGAGGGTCTAACACGGGTTTGTTCATCAATATAGGTTACATGTCAAAGCAAGGGTATGTTTATTAATATGGACGAAAGGTCTGAGTTAAAGGATAGAGGACGACCGATCTCGCTGATGATGACGAGGGTCGAATATGGGTTTGTTCATCGGCATGAGTTACATGTCGAAGCAAAGGTATGTTTATTAACAGGGACGAAAGGTCCGAGTTAAAGGATAGAGGTCGACCGATCTCGCCGATGATAATGAGGGTCGAATATGGGTTTAGTACATAGGGGATCTCCGGTGGGACCTTTGATGGTTATCCCTTGGGAGTTTCATTAGGAGGAGAATAAAGAGGAACTTTTTAGATTACCACTTTACTGACCTAAGCGCCCTTTCGGGTTTTCGTCGAGGCCAGCCCCCTCTTGCTTTTGCCCACACGCCCTTTCGGGTTTTCACTTGGCGGGGTACCCGATTTTGCCTGCAACGCCCTTTCGGGTTTTCGCCACAGTCGGGTTATAGCCATTTTTGCCCTTGTTCCGAATACAGGAACAAGTCCGGCAGGGTATCTCTATTTTTAACCCCATTTTATTTTTTTCTTTCTTTCTTATATAACAGAAGGACGTTGAGAGAGTCGGCTAGGACATGAAGTCTCGTGTCGAGAAAGAGGGTTTACTCGTCAGCACGAAGGCAATGCTGACGCAAGGGATAGCTTTGTGTCGATTCGAGCGTAAGGCCCGCAGTGGCAATGTTGTATAAAGGTCAGCTAGGACACGAAGTCTTGCGTCGAGAAAAGGGGTTTATTCATCAGCAAGGAGACAATGCTAACGCAAGGGATAGATTCGTGCCGGTTCGAGCGTAAGGCCCGCAATGGCAATGTTGTATAAAGGTTGGCTAGGACACGAAGTCTTGCGCCAAGGAGAAGGGTTTATTCGTCAGAAAGGAAACAATGCTAACGCAAAGGAGTGATCTGTGCCGATTCGGGCGTAAGGCCCGCAATGGCAAAGATGTATAAAGGTTGGCTAGGACACGAAGTCTTGCGCCGGAGAAGGGGTTTATTTGTTAGCAAGAAGGTAATGCTAATTAACGCAAAGGATGGATTTGTGCCGATTCGGGTGTAAGGCCCGCAATGGCAATATTGTAAGTATTATGCAAGCTTGGCTAGGGGAGAGTACCACTAGACTGAGGTGTGGTAGCTCGATCAGGGCGGAGTGCCACTAGACCAAGGTAAAGGTATCTCGGCCAGGGCAGATCGCCACTAGACCAAGATGAAGGTAGCTCGGCCAGGGCGGAGTGCCACTAGACCAGGGTAAGGTAGCTCGGCCAAGGCGGAGCGCCACTAGACCAAGGTAAGGTAGCTCGATCCAGGGCGGAGTGCCACTGGACCAAGGTAAGGTAGCTCGGTCAGGGCGGAGCGCCACTAGACCAGGGTAAGGTAGCTCGGCCAGGGCAGAGCGCCACTAGACCAAGGTAAGGTAGCTCGATCCAGGGCGGAGTGCCACTGGACCAGGGTAAAGGTAGCTCGGTCAGGGCGGAGTGCCACTATACCAAGATGAAGGTAGCTAGGTCAGGGCGGAGTGCTATTAGACCAATGCGAAGGTAGCTCGATCAGGACAGAGTGCCACTAGACCTAGGTGAAGGTAGCTTGGTCAGGGCGGGGTGCCACTAGACCAAGATGAGGGTAGGTAGGTCAGGGCGGAGTGCCACTAGACCAAGGTGAAGGTAGCTCGATCAGGACGGAGTGCCACTAGACCGAGGTGAAGGTAGCTCGGTCAGGGCGGGGTGCCATTAGACCAAGATGAGGGTAGCTCGATCAGGGTAGAGTGTCACTAGACCAAGGTAAAGGTAGCTCGATCAGGACAGAGTGCCACTAGACCGAGGTGAAGGTAGCTCCATCAGGGAACGTCGGTTATGCTGTGTGATACAGCTTTAGGTGTTTCCCATTAAGGGGAGAGAACTGGATGACTCCTTTGTGATCCACAAGGACATACGCACCCCCTTCATATACTCGGTAGACGACATACGGTCCTACCCAGTTTTCAACCAACTTCCCCTTGGGGTTGGAGGCCATCACTTCTCTCTTTTTGACCATTACCAGGTCTCCTTTCTTGAATTCTCGACCTTTGACCAACTTATCGAAAGCACGGGCCATGCGAGCTTGGTAGAGTTGAATATTTTGTTGCGCACGGAGGCGCTTTCCTTCGAGCTCAGCGAGCTCTTCGAGTCTTCTTTCTGCATTAGTTTGTTCACCGCTGACTAGTCCATGCTGGATGGCGACTCGCAGCGAGGGGACTTCTAATTCAATCGGCACCATAGCCTCTGACCCATACACGAGGGAGAATGGCAAACAGCCGGTTTGGGTTTTATAGACGGTACGATAGGCCCAGAGTGCCTCGTACATCTTTTCTTCCCAGTCTTTTTATTAGACTTGACAGTCTTTGCCAGCAACATGCATAGTGTTTTGTTGAAGGCTTCTGCAAGTCCATTGGCCTGAGGGATGTAGGGGGAGGATGTCCTCCAGTCAATCTTGTATTTGTCAGCTAGCCGATAAACCTTCTGGTTTTTGAAATGGCTGCCGTTGTCGGAGATGATCCGGATAGGAATCCCGAACCGGAATATTATGTTCTGCCGGAAGAACCATGCAACCAATTCTCCCGTCACTTCTCTTAGTGCTGTTGCCTCTGCCCATCTGGAGAAGTAATCTGTAGCTGCTAAGATGTATTTGCCCCTTAATGAAGATGTTGGCAGTGGCCCTACCACGTCCGTGCCCCACTAAGCAAATGGCCAGCTTCGTAAGGTAGGATGTAGTGGCACTAGAGGTCTTCTTGGCACATTGGCATGCTCTTGACATTTCTGACAAGCCTTGGCGAACTTGCAACAGTCATCAAATATAGTGGGCCAATAGTAACCCCATTTCTTTATCTTAATTTTCATTTTCGGGCCGGCCTGATGTGCCCGGCTGAACCCGCATGGACTTCTTGCATCACCTGCCTAGCTTCTGCTGAAGACAAGCAACGAAGTAGGACTTTTCTTCGGGCATCCGCCATTATCCAGAACAGGGTTCCGTTTCTCATCTCGTAAGAGTCTTTGACCCTCAGGAGTTTCATTCTTTGTTTTTTCTCTTTTGGGAGCTGCTGGTGCTGCAACAATCGTAGGAGATTTTCCCGCCAATCGGGCTGTTGAACCTCTTCGACGGCTGCCACCTCACTCTGTTGTTCGTCGGCCAAGACCTCTGTCACACTGGGGACCTGCCTGCGGTTGATCATGGTTATGTTCAAGCTCGTGTCTGGCAGGATTGCCAAAGAGCTGGCCAATTTAGCGAGGGCGTCCGCCTGAGCGTTCTGTCCTCAGTTGACATGCTTGACGCTGATGAAGTGAAATCTTGACATCAGGCGGGTTGCCAACTGATGGTAGGGGAGGAGCTCTTGTTTCCGTACATCAAACTCTCCTTCCAACTGTTTTATAACTAGCATGGAGTCTTCGAATGCTTCCAGCATCTGAATCCCCATGGACAGTGCAATCTGTAATCCGATTATCAGGGCTTCATACTCTGCTTCATTATTTGTGCATGGCTTGTTTATTGAGTAAGATGTGTGAACAACTTCCCCTTCTGGAGACTTCAGGACTATGCCTGCTCCTGCTCTGACCTTGGCTGACCCAGTGACCGAGGTGTCAATTCTGGAAGCGCCATCAAAATATAGCTGCCACAAGGAGGGCTGTACTTGAGCGGCTTCTAGGGTTTCATCTTCGGGAAGCTCCGGTTCTAGCGGATAGTCTTCCGGCACTGGATGTTCAGCGAAGAAGTCTGCAATAGCTTGTCCCTTGACAGCCTTTCGCGGCACATAGGAGATGTCAAACTCCATAAGGATGACTGCCCATTTGCCTAAGCGACCTTTGAGTGCCGGATGGGACATAATATATTTCAGCGGGTCCTCTTTGGATACCAGGCTGATTTCATGCAACAACATATAATGTCGAAGCTTCTTGACTGTGAAAACCAGTGATAGACAGGTCTTCTCAATATAAGTATATTTCTCCTCAGTCCTGACCAGTCTCCGACTGAGGTAGTAGAGGGCTTGTTCTTTCCCTTATTCATTGTTCTGGGCTAGCATTGCCCCCAGAGAGTTGTGTGTGGCTGCTATATATAATATCAGCGGCCGACCTTTCACCGGTGCACCCAGCACTAGAGGAGTCTTCAGATAGTCTTTCAGCTTGTCAAAGGCTGTCTGGCAATCTTCGTCCCAGTAAAAGGGGACATCCTTCATCATTAGTTTGTGGAAAGGTTAGCATCGCCCTGACAAATTGGAAATGAACCACCGGATATAAGCTAGGCGGCCCTGCAGTGATCTCAGTTCGGAGAGGTTCCTTGGTGCAGGTAGCTCCTGAATTGCTTTGATCTTTGTGGGGTCTATCTCGATTCCCCGATATCTGACAATGAAACCCAAGAATTTTTCGCTCGATACTCCGAATGCGCATTTCATAGGGTTCATTTTTAATTCATGCTGTCTTAGCCTCTGAAAAATGATTCGAAGGTCCTGCAGATGGTCTTCTTTTCTTCTGGTCTTGACCACCAGATCATCTATGTAGCACTCGACCTTGTGCTAGAGCAATTCATCAAATATTCTGGTCATTGCGCGCTGATAAGTTGCGCCAGCATTCTTTAGTCTGAACGGCATCCTCTTGTAGTGATAGACGCCTTTAAGGGTCCAGAAGGCAGTGTGGACACGGTCATGCTCCGTGATCCAGATCTGGTTGTAGCCGGACGACCAGTCCATGAATGACAGGACCTCATGGCCAGTCGTAGCATCAATCATGACTTCCGTTATTGGCACCGAAAAGTCATCCTTGGGACAGGCTTTATTCAAATCTCGGAAGTCAACACATATTCGTATCTATCCATTCTTCTTCTTCACAGGGATGATATTCGCCAGCCATGTGGTGTACTGATTTTCTTCGACAAATCCCACGTCAATGAGCTTGTCGACTTCTGCACAGATTTGAGTGATGAGCTCTGGCCTCATGCGCTGCGGTGGTTACTTCACCGGCTCGGCTTCGGGGCTAATCGCCAACTCATGTTGCGAGACTGCAGGGCTCAGACCTGGCATTTCTTTGTAAGTCCAGGCGAAGCAATCCCGGTACTCTTGCAGCAGCTGGATGTACAACTCCCGTTCTTCTGGCGACAGCTGGGCACAGAGAAAGGTAGGCCTGGGGTCTACCTCATCTCCCATATTGACTTCTATCAACTCATCGACCGTGGCTTGGCTTCTGTCTTCTATCTTCGGAGGTGCCGGCTGGAGGTCAATGAAATCTGGAATACCATCTTTGGGGTCGAGGACCTCGACTTCCTCATTTGACATCATCAGAGCTTCTCGAAAGTCCTCTGCTTCACTTAATAGCGACCGTGCATATTGCTCTCTCAGCAAATCCATTGCCGTTGCAGTCTCCAAGGGTGAGAGAGCAGCTTCAGCCCTTATAGACGGGGTTGCAGCCGTGGCAGACTGGTGGTTGCTTGTTCTTGGGCTGGAGCAGCATCTCAGCCTTGTCACAGAGGGAGGGGAGGCCTCGCCTTCTGGGGCAGCCGTGTCTTCAATAGAAGTGGCCTTCCCTTTCTTGACAGGATATACCTCTTGATCGGAGCTGGTAGAGGCTTCCCCGATTGGCACAAGAGGTGCTGAGGTCATCATCAATAGGACTCTACTGGAGGGAGAGGTCCCTTCTTCTTCAACATCTTCGGCTTCGCTGTTGCTAGCCGTATCAAATTTGGCTTGAAGGGTCGCCTCTCCAGGACAGACCTGCTCCCAACATCGGCAAGGAATTATGGCCTCCGCTTCTTGATTTCCAGTTTGAGCCGGCTCAGCATATTCAACTTCCGCTGGGTATTCATCAAAGGTTGCCCCTAGTGGGCTATCTTTAGCAGGGTGGAAGGCGGAGATGGTGTCCACCTCGTATCGCCCACTGTAGTAGTATTCTTCCAGGGTGAAGCCCAACCCCGGGTGTTGAGAGACGCGTCTCATTTCCTTATCCAGACTTGCGGGGTACCACATTTTCTGGAAAGCTTCTTTATTTTTACGAGATTGATCGGAGGGGAAGTGTTGCTTTTAGAACATCCTGGCCATCCGGCTGGTTGTGAATGCCAGACCCTTGACGGGGACTGACATATTGCTTATATCTTCCGGGAGGCAGCAGTCTGTATCTTCCCGAGTAGGGTGCTCTTCAGCCGTGTTGAACAAGATGATGGGTCCATCTATATGTGTCACCTCCCATGTTTTGAAAGGCTCGACAGTGGGGTCATCGAGGCCGGGAGGTGAGGCCGTCCGGGACTCCAATGTGGTCGTGATGCCGACTGACCTGAACCTCATTAGCTTCGGGGTATAATGTTGGGGGTTCTGTTCTACCCACGTCCCCGGATGCTGTGATATGAGAGACCGCCTTGGGCTTGACATATCCGTGCGGCGATGGTGGGTACCAATTATCGCCGGATGCGCCTCTTGATGCCCCCGTAGGGGTCTTAGCTTCAGAGGTCTTCTGAGAAGGCCCCGCATATAGGTTGGCGTCCGCCAAGTGACATTCAAATACCTCGAACGGGTGGAGGTCAGCAAATATCCTCTCCTCTTTCCCTTGGAAGCTGTATTTGATACATTGGTGGAGCGAAGAGGGCACCACCATGTTTTCATGCAGCCATGGGCGGCCGAGAAGCGCCTTGTACGAGGTGCGGGAGTCGATGACATGGAACTGCACCGTCGTAGTGAAATCCACTAGGGTAAGTGTGAACTCCGCCACCCCCATCGACACTTCACATTTTTGATTGAAGCCGGCGATATGCATATCCCCGATCTTCTCGAGATGCACATTGAAGTGGTGCCTCTCGTAGATTCTATAGGGTAAAATATTGACAGCTGCACCGAGATCGACCAGAATTATGTTCAGCTCCATTCCGTTCAGGTGTCCCTTCATATACAGCGGCTTGTTGTGGCTGATGGTAGGTAGCAGCATGTCCTCTGGAGTGAAGGTCATGCTAGCCTCTGGCATTGCTTCGGCCGAGCAGGTCTCAAAATGAGCAGGCGTCTGCAGAGCAATGATGATCGCCTGTCGAGTCTCTTCACTCAAAGAGAGGATCTCCCAGATTGTAAATCGAGCAGGGAGCTTCTTGAGTTGCTTCATTATGCGGCTCCCAGCTCGGACATTGGAAAGATCCATCTCCTCAACCCACCTGGGCTTAGGAGAGTCTTGAGTTGCGGCCCCTGACGGACCTGCTTCATCTGCCTCGGACTCGGCACCTTTTTGGCTAGCACCGGATCCTTGGTTCTCTTCATTAGCTGCTGTAGGGCAAGCTCCATCTGCATTCGGAGCTTCGGCAGATTGTGTTGGCTATGGGTGAACATCCCCGGGTGTAGGGTTAGCCTCCTGGCAAGGTTGCTTCCCCTTAGACATCTTCATGAATTCAAGAAATGAAGGGACTTCCTTGCCCCCACTCTTGTTATATAGGCCTGGCGGAGGAGGGATCTGGACTCTCTTGATCTCCGACGGAGGTGTCTTGTAGGGCTGCTCTCCCCTGAACATGATGTTGTGGTTGGGTGGCGGCTGGCGCCCCCATTTTCGGCCTGATCGGGTAGCATGTGTAGCAGTTGCGGCCTCGGCCCTGCCTCCCCCGATGGGGGGCGTGAAGCAAATGCCCTCTTCTTCCTCCTCTCCGGGTAGGTTGAAGAGTGTTGATAGAGTATTGCAGGAGACAACTTGCACTTTATCGGCCTTAGCGGCCTTTCTCTTCTTCTTCTTTTGCTTCAGCTTCTTCCTTCCTTCAACAAGCGCCTACCCCCAGAACAGACTGCCCTCCTTGTCGGATGTCGCATCAGCTTCTTCCTTTTGCTCGAGTGAGAGCTGCCCCAGTTCTTGCCATGGGACATGGTCCCACACCAGCAAGGGTTTCAATTCGGGCTGCACATACTCATCCAGCCCTTCAATAAGGTCTTGTAGTTGGCGGATCCCATGACTAGTTTCCTTGACCACCGGTAGCGGAGTCTGTGATGCGGGACGAGACACGGACATGACAAGCTCGCGATCGTCCCTTGACGAGGGAAGCGTCGGACGTGCACGGTTGAGAAACCGGCTAGAGTTAGGGTGGTCAATTCACACTTTCGTGCCCGGATCGGGTCACGGGATGGTCACGCTCTCTCTCGCAGCAGCGGTGATATGAAAATAAAGCGAGCTACGATCCTAGAACATGCTCTCTAGCAGTGGCATAAATAAGTATATATGAAAATAAGCAAATGCCGAGTGTAGGGAGCGAGAGTGGTACCTCTACGCGCTCGGCGTGAGGAAGACGGACCCGACCGAAACTCGTACTCCCGGAACAATAATACACAAGATTACAGTATTACAACTCGCTGCCCACTCCACGCAGGGAGGTAAAGGGCTACACAATGGGGTCCGGGAGGACCGAATTCGGGTTGACGGGCGGCTTCTCGCGTTGATTCTGCAACACCCGAACTAGTGACGGTGGGGCCCACGTGCTGTCCGGAGGGGCCGTGTGGGACCCGGTGGCACCGATGTGGTGGTGGATGCCTGGATGAGCGCTCCCTGGAGTGGACACACGCTGGTTCGCCGGCCGGAGGTCGGGCGGCTCCGATCGGCACCGGTCGGAATAACCGGCCACGGATCTGCAACTTCTGGTTTTCAGCGCGCGTCCCGGCGAGAACGGGCGCTACGATCAGCCCCGATGTCGGATCGACACGAGACTGGCGCCGTTGGAAAGCTAACTTCAAATCCTTTAATCTAGGCCTAAAGATCTAGCCTGGATCTTCACAGATCTGGAATTTAATGAATTGTTGAGTTGCTGTTGTACAGTGACAGGACTCTAAGATCTGCCAAGAACTTGTCTGAGAACTACCTTTGACCGATATGTGAACGTCCGAATCTGAAGTTAAGGTCTTCCGCAAAGTTGTAGGAAATCAAGATAGGAAAATGGGACTATTTTTTAGGAAGGGTTTGTAGGTGGTGGTGATTTGTTCTGATTTTTGAAGTGGAGGGTGGTCGGATCTAGAACTTGGCTGAAAACATTGTAGCAGAGATAGAACATGAATTTTGAAAAAATGGATAGAGAGCGAATCAAAAATCAAGAAAAATGGTGGATGTAGGGGATGATGGACAGAACTCCCAGTAAAATTGGGAAGATTTGGAAAAAATCAAAAAGAGGGTCGGAGGTGAGAAACACAGGGCTGCTGTCACTGTACACAGAGACAAAACAGATCTGGGAATGAAAGATGCATGAAAATGGAAAATACTAAACGAGGGATTTTGGACCTGAATTGTTTTTGGGATGATGGGGTGGAAGATAGGAACACACCATAAAAATTGCAGACCACGACGAGGACGTGGCTGGTAGCAGAATTTTCGGGAAGACACCTCTGTCCAGAAGGACAGAATACCGAAGACGGCTTCACGGCGGCTCGAAGGCGGCACGAACGGCGGTGGCGGCGGCACCGGTGAAGATCAGAGGTTGAGAGGGGATGATAGAAGAGGGATATACTCTAGAACTGGAGGTTGAGGAGAGGAAACCAGGGGGAGAGGAGCTGGGGGCGCAAGGAGCTTCCTTGAACATTCAACAAATTTCTGATTTTTCATTGATTTCTAAATGAAAATACAAGGTTATATATGACTCCAATCAAATCAATTGTGCACCCTTGGATCTAGGGATGTGGATTGAAGGGCTGAGATGAAGTGTGAACAACACACCAAATACAACTTTTTAAATCTAACTTGACCATTTCTATTCAAACTTAGACTAATTCTATTCCAACTCCACCTACCTAGCCTAATAAAGTCAAAGAAGGGGGCGCCCCCTTCATGGGCCTCCCTTAGGCCAAGTATGGTCAAAGGCCATGTAACAAGCCCACTAACCATGCTAGACTCTTCCACCCTTGGTGGCCCATAAGAGGGAGAAGCCTATTTGGGCCTAAGTGGTTATTAAGGTCTATAATGATGGCCTTAAGACCCAATATGGAATAAGCTCCTAATGGACTCTACTAATGGCAACCTAGCCATGGACTCTACATTAAAAATGGCCCATTGGCTTGATATAAGCCTTACAAGGGGCCCAAATGAAAGAAATTACACAATTACAATCTCAAACAAGCCATAACACACAAATACACTCCACCAGTATAAGGAAATCACCTTTGATGTCCCATCAATTCTCCCCGGGTGGGAGGAACTCGACCCCGTCGAGTAAGGGGTGCGGCTGCTCGAGTACATCGGCGGATCCGTCACAGTGCCAAGTAGCACGAGTATGCTCCACTCCAAGTGATCATCACCTGCTCATTCCTTATATACTCGATATGCACAAGCTGCTGTGGGCTAAAGGTGGACACTCCGGGTGGGGCACTCTCAAAAGGGAAGGAAGCGGCTCGAAGACTCACTAGGAATCACCGCTGTGTCCCAGTAGGTGACTGATCCGGGTATAGAGGTAGAACCGATCCCATACTCATCGAGTGAGGCGACTCGCTTCACACTCATAAGGAACTGACATCGACGAGCTTGCACAAGACACATGCAGACAAACCAAACACTAACACACATATGCAAACAACACAAATAAGAAACGGACCCATGCATGACTCTAGACAAAACTAGTGTTAGTCCGACCCGTACATGGGTGACGGTGAACCAGGACACCCGAATGTGTGCCATGCATGCATTTGACGTAACCGGAGGTTGACGTCATGGGGAACTCCTAGACACCCTACGATGCACCAATCATGGACATTGGTCTTGGATGTGGGAACTCCGGGAGGCGCGGGTGGTTTAGATGGATCGGGGAAACCAAAGTTTTCATTACCCCCGAATGAAGGTTCGGACCTATGGCTATGTGGAGGTTGCTTGGCCCGAGTGGAAAAGGCTTGATAGTGAACTCCGTGGAGGAAGTGAAGTGAAGATGGAGACTCGGGAGATTCACTAGTGAAGGGGTCAAAAGGGTCGAAGAAGGTATGACCTCGTGAGATGGGTTCCAACATGACATGGTCCCAAGTTTGGAATTCATAATCACCGCCATACATTATGATCGGTGGGACGACGGACATGTGTAGGAAATAAGATTCCTCCCTTGGGCAAAAGGGAACGAAGTCGGACTCGACCGGCATCGGGAGGAGTAGAAGAATCTCCGTGGTGACACACCCCACGGTGCACACGGAGGTAATGGACCCTAAGGCCGGATGGGTGAAGCTAAGACTAGCGGGTTGGTCAAAGCCTCGGGCCAAAAGATGCGTCAACTTCCATTATGAATCTAATCCGATGACAAGATCGTCTAACGTGTCAACATGGTGACTAGATCGAAATGTGGTATGGAAGGAGTTGACCGGCACTAAAGGTAGGCTGGGTCCATGGATGGAAAGGGATGTGGGATCGAGTCTTCTTTGAGCCATCTAAGAAGTGGCTCGGCTATATAAAGAGTACCCGTTAGAAATACGGGTGGTTCGGGCTTTGGTAGTTCCAAATGAGATGGTTCCGAATCAAGTTCAGAAATAGAGAGTGATGACATTGGAGCTCTCATGGGTGAGGAAGGAATGTCCTTCTCATGGTGAAGGGGTCCTTGGGGTGGCTCCGGGAACAACCAATCTACCCCGATATACCGATCTAGGCTAGTACTAAATCGATCTAGGCTTGTACTAAACCTTTGCACTTGTCCCATCATGGCTTGGAACATTGCGCCCACTTCATCGGGACTATAGGCTCGGGATGCGGCCATGGCTGTAAAGATGGGGTTGGGTCCCCTAGGAATGGAGATGCAAGACCATTTTTTTTTAAAGTTTAAAAGTAAAATGTGATGCTAACTAATGCACCTAGACATAACCAAAACTCAGTACGCGGCGGAGATAACCGATCCGAAGACCACTCGCGCAAGTGTGCGACCTTCCCGATAGGCGTAGCCTAACGTTCGGACAACACCTTTTGATATACCGGGTTATTGGGATGCAATGCAAAAGACACTTTTTTTTGACACCCTAGACTCAACCTGGCTCTGATACCAAATTGATGCGGGACGAGACACGGACACGACAAGCTCGCGATCGTCCCTTGACGAGGGAAGCGTCGGACGTGCACGGTTGAGAAACCGCCTAGAGTGAGGGTGGTCAATTCACATTTTTGTGCCCGGATCGGGTCACGGGACGGTCACACTCTCTCTCGCAGCAGCGGTGATATGAAAATAAAGCGAGCTACGATCCTAGAACATGCTCCCTAGCAGTGGCATAAACAAGTATATATGAAAATAAGCAAATGCCGAGTGTAGGGAGCGAGAGCGGTACCTCCACGCGCTCGGCGTGGGGAAGACGGACCCGGCCGAAACTCGTACTCCCGGAACAATAATACACAAGATTACAGCAATACAACTCACTGCCCACTCCACGCACGGAGGTAAAGGGCTACACAATGGGGTCCGGGAGGACCGAATTCGGGTTGACGGGTGGCTTCTCGCGTTGATTCGGCAACACCCGAACTAGTGACGGTGGGGCCCACGTGCTGTCCGGAGGGACCGTGTGGGACCCGGTGGCACTGCTGTGGTGGTGGATGCCTGGATGAGCGCTCCCTGGAGTGGAGGCGCACTGGTTCGCCGGCCGGAGGCCAGGCGGCTCCGATCGGCACCGGTCGGAATAACCGGCCACGGATCTGCAACTTCTAGTTTTCAGCGCTCATCCCGGCGAGAACGGACGCTGCGATCAGCCCCGATGTCGGATCGACACGAGACTGGCGCCGTTGGAAAGCTAACTTCAAATTCTTCAATCTAGGCCTAAAGATCTGGCCGAGATCTTCACGGATCTGGGCTTTAATGAATTGTTGAGTTGCTATTGTACAGTGACAGGACTCTCAGATTTGCCAAGAACTTGTCTGAGAAGTGCCTTTGACCGATATGTGAACGTCCAAATCGGAAGTTATGGTCTTCAGAAAAGTTGTAGGAAATCAAGATAGGAAACTGGGACTATTTTTTAGGAAGGGTTTGGAGGTGGTGGTGATTTGTTCTGATATTTGAAGTGGAGGGTGGTCGGATCTGGAACTTGGCTGAAAACACTGTAGCAGAGATAGAATATGAATTTTGAAAAAATGGATAGAGGGCGAATCAAAAATCAAGAAAAATGGTGGATGTAGGGGATGATAGATAGAACTCCCAGTAAAAATGGGAGGGTTTGGAAAAATCAAAAAAAAGGTCGGAGGTGAGAAACACAGGGCTGCTGTCACTATAGACAGAGACAAAACAGATCTGGGAATGAAAGATGCACGAAAATAGAAAAATACTAAACGAGGGATTTTGGACCTGAAGGTTTTTGTGGATGATGGGGTGGACGATAGGAAGACACCATAAAAATTTCAGATCACGAAGAGGCCGTGGCTGGTAGCAGAATTTTCGGGAAGACACCTCTCTCCAGCAAGATAGAATACCAAAGACGGCTTCGCGGTGGCTCAAAGGCGGCACGAACGGCGGCGGCGGCGGCACCGGTGAAGATCAGAGGTTGAGAGGGGATGATAGAAGAGGGATACACTCTAGAACTGGAGGTTGAGGAGAGGAAACCAGGGGGAGAGGAGCTGGGGGCGCAAGGAGCTTCCTTGAACATTCAACAAATTTCTGATTTTTCATTGATTTCTAAATAAAAATACAAGGTTATATATGACTCCAATCAAATCAATTGTGCACCCTTGGATCTAGGGATTGGGATTGAAGGGCTGAGATGAAGTGTGAACAACACACCAAATACAATTTTTTTTAATCTAACTTGACCATTTCTATTCAAACTTAGACTAATTCTATTCCAACTCCACCTACCTAGCCTAATAAAGCCAAAGAAGGGGGCGCCCCCTTCATGGGCCTCCCTTGGGCCAAGTATGGTCAAAGGCCATGTAACAAGCCCACTAACCATGCTAGACTCTTCCACCCTTGGTGGCCCGTGAGAGGGAGAAGCCTATTTGGGCCTAAGTGGTTATTAAGGTCCATAATGATGGCCTTAAGACCCAATATGGAATAAGCTCCTAATGGACTCTACTAATGGCAACCTAGCCATGGACTCTACATTACAAATGGCCCATTGGCTTGATATAAACCTTACAAGGGGCCCAAATGAAAGAAATTACACAATTATAATCTCGTACAAGCCATAACACACAAATACACTCCACCCGTATAAGGAAATCACCTTTGATGCCCCATCAGTCTGTCTCCTCCGATTGCGTGTATGTACCTTGATGACTGCAGATGGAGTGGTCCACACAGGTGCTGCCACCGGTGGAGCACGTCATGGTGTAACACCATGGATATGTGCCCCCACTTTCGGGCGGGGTGCCCTCTTCTTTCTATGCTTCACAGGGACCTGCTACCATCCCTGCTGTTCTTTCGCGAGCTCCAAGAAATGAGTTTCATAGGTGCTCCGCGCACTTGCTTCAGATATCTCCCCAGGCAATGCCTGGTATAGGGAGATCATGTTGACTCCTGCCCTCCTCAGAGGGGCTTCATGTGGTTGAGGAGGGTCCACTTTGTACTCTCCCAACTCTATTTCATTTTTCTTCACCATCCCTTCGATGATGTCCTTGAAAACATAGCAGTCTTCGATTGGGTGCCCCAGCATCTGGTGGTAGGGATAGAATCTTGGGTTGTCTTTTCTCTTTAGGTCCTCCGGCCTCTTCGGCTCTGGCAGGGTGACCATGCCATACTCCGTTACCCAGTCGAACAGAATCATGGTCTTGTCCTTCGGGAAGGAGTAGGCTTTCTTCATCTTGTCCTGTAGCGAGGGACCTTCTTTGCCGTCCGGGGCTTTTGCAGGCTGTGGGGCGTCTGCCTTCTTGCCTTTATCTTTTTATTGTTCGAACAACTTGATATCAAGAGCATTTGCTTCTTTAGGCACCTGGCACCGCTCCACGGCCTTGCCCTTCTGGGTTGTGCTGGCAGTTGATGCAGGGACGGGTCTGGCCAGGGAAGCTTCCACCTCGGCCACGACATTGTTCAATCGGTCAAACGACCGTATTTCCATTCCAATTCCCGAACCTCCCTCCTGAGGTTCTGTTTGCATATTTGTACAGCGTCCTCCTGATGCGGGGACCGCTTGCACCTCATTCCGAGGTTCCTCCACCTCTTGATATAGTCGAGGGCTGTCTCATCTGCCCTTTGCTTTGTTGCGTAGAGTTCGGCCACTGTGACTTCCCTTTCTGTAACATGGAATCTTTCCCTGAACTTCCTCTGCATGTCCGACCAGTCGCTGATCGACCCGGCAGGGAGGCTGGAGTACCATTCAAATGCGAGCCCCGTCAGCGATGACCCGAAAAATTTCAGCAAGTATGACTCATCGGTGGCCAAATCATCCATGACGGTCATATAATATGCAACGTGTTCTTTCAGGGATCCCTTCCCATTGAACTTGTCGAACTTGGGCGGCTTGTTGATCCCTGGGGGAAGCCGCTTGATAGCATGGTGTTGCGAGTAAGGCACCCGATAGGCATCAAATGCGACCTAGTCACCTTCACTCCTTTCTGCGAGCTTCAGCTCGATCATCCTTTCCACCATCATCCGGTTCATGACCACGGGGTCAACTGGCTCCGGATAGAAGTGTGCTGGCTGCAGGTACGGGGTGACCAGAGTGGTAGCCTGTGGAGGACGCAGTAGTGGGGGTGTCTGGTGCACTTGAGGGAGCACCGGCGGCATCAGCGGCTATGACTGTGGTGGCCGCTGCTGAGTCATTGCCATGCTCGGCTCTGACAACTGAGGCAAGGTGTAGAGCGGCGGAGGGTCGGTATGACGGACCGCTCCCCGAGATGATTAGCCCTGGACTTCGGGTGGCTTGGAAGCTGATGACTGTTCAGTCTTCTCCATCAGCTGTTTCTTCAGCAAGTCTATCTCTTGCCGATATCTTTGAAGTAGCATCAGGACCGACAAGTCCATAGTTGATGTGCTGGGGATGGCCTCTGTTGCTTCCCCGGACATACCCTCGGGCAGGATGTCGAGGAGGACGTCATCTTCTTCTTCCGCCATCACTACATTGGCGGTCAGGATAGCAGCTTCATCATCCCACTGGTGACAGCCGAGGGGTTGTTCTCCTTTAGCTGCCGCCAAGAGCTCCCTTGCGGCTTCTGCCCTTCGGGTATTCGGCCCCGGCCTCGCGGCCAGTTGAGCCAACTCGCGGGGGTCTTCAGGAAGTCCCCCATATTAGCCGAATGTGCCAGCTATATTGCAGGTGAAGACCTGCATCCTTCTTCCCCGTCGATGGACCTTCCTCTTGGCCTGCTTCGGGAAGGTCAACCTTTCAAACACAGAAGTCCTTCTTGCTTCTTCTCGCCTAGGGGCGGTTTCATCGGCTTCGATCTCAAAGCCGTCATCACAACCATTGTCGCCGATTGACGACACCATCATTCTTTCTCGTACATCTTCTTCAACTGCCATTGATGGGCAGTAGTCTTCATCGGCTGCGGCCACTTGCATCAACCGCTGCTGCCCAAGCGAGGGGTTGCCTAGCCCTCAGAAATAGTTCTTGACCAAATTGGTCATCTCTTCTCGACCCCGTTCTTGATGCAGCATGGGGGACGATTGTCGACCTCCCGCAGGAGGGATGCAAGCCAGCCGAGCTTTGTCGGCCGGTTGCTAAAATCTTCATCCCACAGCAGGGACGTTGGCTTGGCGAGCGCAGGCCCGGAAGCTTTCGCGGCGCGGAGGGTCCGCAACCACTTCTTCTTCTTTCGGGGGTAGGCCCCTTTCTTTCCTACCTTCCGCTCCGTCGCGAGTAGGGCGATGGCAGACAGGTGCAGCCTGGTGGGCAGGTTGGACCCTCTTAGGGACCCACACCTATTTGAACTTCTTTGGCCTGGGGGCCAACTTCTCTTGGCCGTAGTGGCCGGCTTCTTCTCTTTCCGCCCTCCTTCCAGTGAGGGCTTGATATGAGTTGCGGACAGGGATGGTATGGACGACCCGGTCTGGGACTATCCGTGTGTCGCGTCTATTGAGGAAGACACGCATGCCACCAACCATCATGGATTTACCGGACTGCGAGAGGGATCCGGTAACCACAGCAGTACCCCTCCGGAGTTGCTTGCGCTGACGACCTCCAGAGTTCTTTTTGACAGCATCGGGGCGGACCCCACAGATGGCATGGTGCACGAGGCAGCTGGCGACCAGGGTTGGACTCTTGGATGAGTCATTGCAGCATCGGGCCTTCAGAGGCTCCATCTCCTTTGCAGCTCCCTTGACGGGCTCTGAGGATTCCACCTCCAGCATGTCTACGAAGGCTAGCCCCAAGAAGTTGGGGAAGCTAATAGCGGCAGGGAAGCTGCCGAACACCGTGGGCACCGCCAGGTACCCTTGCGCATGACCAGCAACGATCAAAGGGCCAAAGCCAACGCCAGTCAGTCCGGTTGTTGTCGTCATTGTTTGCCTGAAAAGATCAACAAATCGACGATCAGTAGCCTTTGGCAGGGCCTCGAAGCCCAAGTATCTCGGCAAAGAGATGAAAGGTGACACTGGTCCCATCGGGCGTGTCAGACTGTTTCGATGGGACTTATTAATTTTATTTTCTTTTTATTAAAAATTAATTTTATTGGTGTTTGTTTGGTTTATTTACGCGCCAATCAACCAATTAATTAACCGATAATTAACTGACTGATTGACTGCGCAGGCGTGCCAGTCACGTAAGTGACGAGTTTATTGTGCGCTCATTCTAACCGGTGTCGGGCGAGAGTGAGATTCGGTCGGGACCAGCAGTCCGCCATATCATAAAGGCTATGGCGTTAATTACATCCCCCGCGAAGAGGAAAAACTTTTTGATTAATTACCGAGATAGTAGGCTGTCGAGGCCGAAATAAGGAATGTAAAGGATGCAGATGGTCATGCAAGATATTCTAGTCTATCATGCACAGTTCATTAGGGCGAAACCCTCAATACTTGGCGGAGGACTTAGGCCCGGAGACCATCATCACGCATGACAAGAGCTTTTCTGTCGGGCATTGCCCGGATTTCCGCTAATGCCATTTGATATACCAAGGGCTCACGCACTCAAGTATACATTGGTGCGATGCGAATGCTTAAACTCAATCATGACGATGAAGCTATGAAGCTAATTAATTCAGGTTTAGATAAACTAATTTATTTGGCTTATTAATTATAGAGTTCATTTAATTCTGTTATTAGCATCGAAAGTCACCCCGGAGACGAGGAGAGTATCGAAGCGGCACAACGACGCGATTCGACGCGAAACCAGCGCGGTACGCGTAGATGTGGAACTTGAAACGGCGTGGGAAGCGTAGGTAAAAGCCTAAAACGGCGCCGTTGGAACGTAGGTATAAGGGATGGGTTAAAACGGCGGGGCACTTATCTGAATGTTAAAACGGCGCGGTGGCCAAACGGGTCAAACCGGCGTGACGGTTAGCTGAGGCTAATACGGCGCGGTGGTAAATTAGGGCTTAATACGGCGCGATAGCCAAAGGGGAGGTGAATACGGCGCGCCCTGGCGCGCCGGATAGGGGCTCATTAAGTTCAAAGAACTTATGAGTCTAATGTTAAAACGGCGCGAGGGGGGCGCACCGGAAATTGGCGCGCCGGATTCGGGCCGCGCCGGATTATGGGGGTTTAAGGTTTATTCAAGTCTGATTGAAACTTATGCATATTTATTGAGACCTTGTTGATGTTTTTAGAAGATTAGAAGATTTATTTGACTACAGAAGCACTGTAATCGAGACAGTCATGGACTTATGCGAGGTTCCTACTCAAGCATAGTCTTTGATAAATTTGTCATAGCAAATTTGACTAAGTTACCAGTCCGAATTTTGGCAGCACCTCCCCATGATTGGGGGGGTTTGCAGGGGTGAAGTGGAGAGTCCCACTAGTTAGGGGTGCGCTCCTTCAAGGCCGGGAATGCCAAATGGTGACCGACGGACTTCATCGGAGAGGAAGGACCCCGAGGACTAGCCTGCTAGGGTTATCCAACTCCACGAGTCAAAACAATTAAGCGACGGCCAAGATGAGATATCACCTCGAGGGCCAGCCTACGAGAGGTGATCTTCTCACAGCCACCACCCCTCCCTTGAGAAGATGGTGGATTTGATGTTGGGTTAGGGTCAACCCTATTGATGTTCATTATATGAAACATAGAGTGCATATCGTCGGGGGATATGACTCTGTTCCCCGATGATGATCGAAGATGATGGGGATGTCCCCCTCCCCGGGCAGAAAATCCCACGAAAGGATAAATCACTAAGGAACACTATGATTGGAATGCATTTAGTTGGGGAACGAGCATTAGATGACTATATACATACGCGCTCGTTGAAGGGGCAGGTTAAAAGAGGAGCCAACATACTGGACTTAAGACCCAGAGGTCGGCCAACAGACTGAGCTTCTACAAGAGGCACAAGGTCGAATAGCTCGATAGCATCTCCAGTACGCACAGCTATATGATAAGAACGGCGGAGATGTTCATTCTCCGAACCCTGAATCGTGAACAGGGACGGACTGAGGAGCCATCCCCAGGGGCGAAGGATGATGCGATGGTAAGCATCCCTCCGGCCAGGGGGGAACTTCTGAGCACATTGGCTCATTCAAATCATCTATTCGACAGCGGAAGAAAGAACCTCAGGGAGGGGGATTATTGATATTGCCTCCAGGATCTGAGGCGTATTCAGCGGTAGAAAACTCAAACGAATAACATACACGGGGTCACGGAGATAGACTACGAGGCAGCAGCAAACACACCCTTTCATTCATTCAGTCACATAATAAAAATATTACAACCCTTTCGGCTCAGCGTTGTCGCCTGAGACCGATTTCATTCTCGAAAGGAGGAAAGAAAAGAAACAGAGGCGATTAGAGTGACGGGGTTCGAGAAAAGCCCCGGGCTCATATCATCACCCTTTGGGGATAATGCTCCGTGGAGCTACATTAGTAGCGAAAGAGAAGAAGTGGCAGAGACGGACGCCGTCGGGCTCTCCAACCAACCTTGAAACTTCGCAGCAGATGGCGGGAGGAAGAACAGGGTATCGGAACGAGACAGGCACTCTGCTCTCCTTTCTTCTTCTCTAAGCTCTCTCTTTCTTTTTTTTTTCTTCTGAGGTTCTCCTCTTCGATCCCCTTTCTTCTGTTTGATTCCCCCTCCTCCCTTTATCTCGAACATGATGCCTCCTTATATAGGAAACCCCTCAAACAAGCTTAATCCGGTGCGAGGTGTAGCACGCCGATTTACCATCAGTTGGCGCGCCGGATTCTAGCCAAAAGGGGCGCGCAGGCTGCCCAAGGTTAAGAAGGCGTGCCGAATTTGAGAGGCGCGTTGGTTTAGCAGGAGCGTGCCGTATTCGAGCCATTTGGTCGCCTTGCCCCGGTACGGGCCCGATAACGGGCTTCGGACTGACCCCGGGGGTTGCTGCGACCGTTCATCTCTTCGCATCTTGTCGGGGCATAGAAGAGACTATAGACGAGATTCCTGGGCCGCCAAATGTCTGCTTTTGGAACTTGTGCACCTTAAGCTCGAACATACGGGTTTTTCGCAGACATGGCTCTCGGCATCACGAGTTGTATTGCCAGCTCGTCTTGACTCGCATTGGTAGCTCCCATGGGTAGTGATATGCCACCCGACGGGCGATCATGTGGCCGCCGATGGGCCCAATGTGCTGAGAAGCCGTACACGTGCTGGGTAATTGGGGTCTTCTGCTGACAGAACCTTCGGTCTTTCGCTTTGAGAGGCCGAGGGCGTTCTTCCTCCTCAGGAGAGTCTTCATTGAGGTGGCGGGCCACCAGTTAGACTGTCGTCCTTGGTCGGGCGATAGGTGTGGGGTAGCGACACGACGGAGTCGATGCCGGATCATTAGGCAGGCTTGGTCGCGCTGCCGGTTGGTTGTGGATTCATCTTGACTCTCCCGAGGTGAAGTCCCCGGGGTTCATCCCAGGTGACCCAAGGCCCTGGCAGCTTGAGAAGTCTTCAATGTGTTGATCTTCATTGGCTTCTGTGCTTCAGTGGGCCGTATCTTTTATCTCTTTGGCTTGATCACCGTTGATCATATTTTGCGTGCCAACAGGTGGATGTAGGTCTGGAGGATCGAACCACCTAAAATCTTCTACCCATCGTGGTTTGATTGCCTTGTCTGATCCGCTAGATGTATGCTTAGGTTCGATCTATATTTCTCATCTAGTGGGTATTTGGTTTGCACACCGAGCATTTGACTCTGGTCTCGAGAGAGAGAGCCAATCTGATCAGATGAACTAAGTCATCTATTTTGCATATATAGAGTGATCAAAAGGTCAGGCTATATGATCTTCCTCTTGTCATTCGAAGAGAGCATCCTAGTTAATCAAGGTACATGTTAGCTTTAATTCCCCATCTCTATTTGTTATAAGATTTAATTGGGCAAAGTTTTGAAGAGGGATTCATTCACCCCCCTCTGAATCTGAGCCTTGCACCCCAACAATTGGTATCAGACCAGGTTGCTGTGTAATCGGATCAAACGATCCGCAGCAGATCCTATTGCTTTCTTGGTGCATTTCAGAGGGTCTTGTCTCTTTGTGTTTAGTGCTTCGTTTTGTTGATTTGGTGTCGTGTCTTGCTATTGTTTGACTTCGGTGCATTCTTCATACATTGCTCTTAGATCTATACTTGGTCAGTCATCCTTCGATGGCTCATCCTCCAATCTTCAGAGGTAATGATTTCGATCTATGGTTGGAGAACTTGCATCGGTATGTAAGATCAACAGATCCTGACCTTTGGAAGGTAATTGTTCACGGTCCACATAAATTATCGAGAGATAAATCTAAATGGACTGATAAGGATAGATTGAAAGACTCTGTCAACTCTAGAGCATTAGATTTAATGAAAGCATCACTTGACAGAGCTCTAACTTCATGTTTTTCATGCTGCAGGTCTGCCAAGGAGATTCTGGACAAATTGAAGCTTACCAGGAACTGCAACACATGCCTGATGGTTGAAAATGATCGACAGCAAGAAGAAGATGGAGATGAGGTACCTTCTGAATTTGACAATTATACTGTGGATGATTGGATTGGAGCATACAATGATTTGCTTGATTCTTACGAACAGTTGAGAAAACAAAATAACAGGCTGAAAAAAAAATTGATCAGAACAGTACTAACTCATCTTGTGAAAATTACTTGAATCTGAAACAATCGTATGATGTTTGTCTATGTGTTACTCTTAGGTTTAAAGAACAAATCTCCTGGATGAAAAATGAGAACAATGAATTTGTTGATAATATTTCTGAACTAGAGAATAAACTGAATTCAATGAATGATGATCATATTCAAGATGAAGAACTGAGAGCTGAAATTGATAAACTCAAAATGAAATTATAGGAATTGAGTAAGGTGATATCTGAATTGAACAGATTAAAATCTGAGAATGACAGTCTTAGAAATAAATCTCTTGAAGTAGAAAACATATGCTCAAAAGAAGAAAATGATGAATGTGTGTTTCTAAAAGAAGTGATTGAAGATCTTTATTCTGAGGTTGATATGTTGAAGAATTTGAATGCATCATTGAAAGATGAAGATCAAGAACGTTTGAACAAGATTTCTAATTTGGAAGATGAGTTGAATGCTAAAAATGAACATTTATTGAAACTGCAAGAATTGAATAAGATTAATTCTGAAGTGGATAAATTGAAAATTGAAAATGCTGAACTTCAGAAGAATAATGAAAAGTTTGTAGCTAGACTAAAAGAATTCAAGGAGGAAGCTTCACATACTTGCTCTGTAAAGTTAGTCTGTCACAAATGTCTTCACCTAAGAGAACGTAATGAAGATCTGTATGATGAAAATGAATGGCAGAGAAAATTAATTGTCTCCCTAAAAGAAGAAAACAAATACTTGTTAGATGAAAAACTTAAAGTTGAACAAAGAGAAGAAAAACTGATCGAAAGATTGGACTCAATATCCAGTGGTAAAAACTATGATGAAGAAATTGAGAAGCTAATTGAGAAGAATAAAGATTTGAAGGAACAGAACAAGAAACTCATGGCTCTGAACACTGTCATGTCAGAGAAATGGTTGACTATCAAGAAAGGAAAATGTGTGATGAAGGAGGATGAGATTAACAGAGAGCAAAAGCACACACAAGAAATTGCAACTTTAAAGAGTTTGAATGCTGAATTGCATCAGCAGATCATTTCTTGTGAAACCGAGATCATTGGCTATGAAGATAACATTACTTCCTTAAATTCTGAAATCCAGGATCTTAAAAGCTCTCTATCAAAATTTGTTGAAGGAAAGAGCAATCCTGATAAGATCCTTGGAACTAAGGTTGATGTTCAGAAGGAAGGACTGGGTCACAATGTGACCGATAAGAGGAAACTTGAAAATAAGTTATCCTTCCCTTTTGCTAGTTGCTCTGTGCCACTTAAAACACCTCCATCATCAGTGTTTCAATTCAAGGCTCAGAAAGATGAAAAACAAATAAAAATTGTGAGAAATGATAAAAAAATCAAAAAGGAATGGTCATATGAATAAAGTCAAAAGTGTCCCTATGTGTGCTGCGAATTCTGCTAGTTCTGTGGAATCTGATAGCTTAATGCATGCTGCTCATAAGTCTTTTACTCATTCGCATGCACAAGAAAAGAATGGTTCATGCCATTACTATGGTAAACTAGGCCATGTAATGGATGATTGCAAATTAATGATAGAGGATGAGCTTGTCTGTGAGACAATGCATTCAAAGAAATCTCTCAACAGATCCATGCTACTAGGAAATCTGATGCTTCATGCCATTACTGTGGTAGGTATGGTCATTTCATGAATGAATGTTTTATCATGAAACAAGATGATAGGATGCATGATAAAGTCTCTATAAATCATCATGGATCTTATAGAAACAAACATGTCTCAAACCAGCACATCATATGTTTTAATTGTAATAAGCCTAGTCACAAGGCTATTGAATGCTGGTCAGGGTCTCATTGGGCTAATACAGGCTCTAGAGGTAAGCACATCAGGTGCTTCGAATGTGGAAAGCATGGCCATACAGTCAAGAACTATTGGCATGCTCAGGAAAATTCAGTTAAATCCAAATTTGCTAAATTCCCTGTAAAAAGATATGATTTTGATAGGAGCCTCAACAGAATGAATTCTTCATGTTTTAATTGTGGAAAGCCAGGTCATAAATCTACAAACTGTTGGCTAACTAAAAATAAGAGACAAACTGTTCAGGTAAACAACAGAAAATTTCATGCTCATGCACATAGATTTCATGTTCATGCTGATGTGCATAATAAGATCAAAAATTCTGTTGTTTCATGTAAATACTGTGGAAAATTTGGACATTTTATGGCTGACTACTCTCAAATGGAATTTAATGATCATCTCGCTAAGAAATTGTTTAGAACACCTGTTAGGGGTAATACAGGACTCAAGGCTGCTTGGGTTCCTACTAGATCAAAATAATATGTTGTTTTGCAGGTGTACCTTGGAATGGAATAAAGGGGGTTAATAAACCAAGGCATTCAAAAATTAAAAACCCCATGATTGCACTCTTCAGGTCAGTTCTTAAAACTCTGATTAAATTCTGTCTTCTAAATTTGTCTGCTTTAAATGTATGCATGTCATGTTAATTCTTTTGTGCATCATCTAACTGAATCTCTTTGAAAGTCTAAAATGCACATGGAAATAATTGTAGTTTATCTCTAAATGCATTGCATATTTATGTCATGATGCATGACTTGTCAAACACCCTGTATGTTGAGTATTGCACATAAGGCAGTCATGTCATAAGACCTCATGCTTGACGCTCATTGCATATATTGCATTTTGAGTTCAGTCATATAATGCATATAGTCAGAAGGAGTTTGTCTGTCCTTGCACCATGTAGTTAATTACATTGCATGTCTTTTATACTGAAAAATCCAAAAAGGGATTGAATTATTGCATCTAGATAGGGGGAGCATTTTAGACTCAGTAGTCTTTTTCAATCTGAACCCTTCTTGTCTAGTCACTTAAATCATACTCCTACTCCTGTGTGTTGATTGGCCTCTGAATTATCCATCATCTGAATTCATATCTTTTCTTGAAGCTGAAGGAATGTTGCACTCGCATTCATTCTTGACAAGCTGATCTGTCTGTATTCCAGACTCAGCTATTGGTTTCTTGTAAATCTATCTAATGCATATTGATCATACCTGTTGTAAGCATGAGTTTCATTTTTCTTACTCTCTATGCATGCTTGTCAAATGCCTCTTGCTGTTGAATGTCTTGTCTATGTTAAACGTACAGAGAAGTGAAGTAATATCAGTTTGTGTATCCTTTCATAAATCTGAAATCACCTCTAATGAAGAATCTTCTATCATACAGGTTTAAGAATGTTTGTTGATTTGAATTTATTTAAGTCTTATGTATTCCTAAGTTTGAATTTGAAGGACCTGAAAATGTCTGAATCAGTTTTTTTAATAAACCTTAACTAACTGTCTCATGTAAGTTCATGTAAGATCTTCCAACATCTGAAAATTGAAACCTTGATTTACTTTGGTTGAAATGCATGAAACCGGTATTATTTTTAAATAAATCACTTTAAAAATTAAAAGGGCAGTAATAGTAAAATCATTGTAAAAGAAATGTATATAGTGGCAGAGCAATGACTGAATTGCACTGAGAAACTAAACCCTCCGTCAAAGAAATGGAGAGGAATTCATGTCATGAAGTGCTTCATGTTACCTCTGTTCATATGGTCAAATCTATAGGGCTGGTTTCACTTAGTAACTGGGGGTACTGGCGTCTGATAAACGTGTAATCCTAATGTCAAAGGTGTAAATCATCTGTGTAGTTGTTGATCAGAGATAGATATGGTAGTTTATACTTAGTAACTGGGGGTACTGGCGTCTAACCCACGTGTACCCATAATGTCAAAGGTATAAATGACACTTGTCTGTTCACTAAGCTCAATGTTAAAAGTAAAAGTGAAAAAGATTTGTTGTAACCCTTGTAATTTAAAATTCACTAAGTGTCATCTTGTTTAACCTCAATACTCTTGACTGTTTTTCCTAAAGAAGTCATTGGAATTAATTGTGTAAGATGAAAGGAGGTTGAACTAGAATGTTATATGAGAAATTGGTTCATTTTTATTAAAAGGTTACTTCATATATGAGTATTGTATTTCATTGACAAACCTTATATACATCATTCTTAAACCATGCTTGTCAATTAAAGCCATTTCATAAGCTTTTATAATAGAAGATTTGAAACTTAAACTTAGATATATGGATTGGGTACCCCACTGAAAACCTTTTCTTCTCATATACTTCGGCTTGGAGATCACACCTGCTAAGATTCTACTCACTCTATTTGTTGCACTGCCCTTGAAAGATCTTGTATCCTGCATGCTATCTTGACATCCTTCCTAAACTTACTCTTGACATACCCCTCACCTTACACTCTTGAGAGCCTTGCTTCATTTTGAACAAGGAGCATTGGTTCATTTTAAAGGAGAGGATAGGTCGTGTCTAGACTACACTTATTACTTTTTCAAGGGGGAGGTTTGTATGTGATCTTGTCTGGATAAGTCAAAGGGGGAGCATAGCTTGATTGGTGCTTGCTGGTTTAACTGCCCCTGTGTTTGCAGATTTCATTCCTTTATTAAGGGGGAGATTTTAATTCAATCATCTCATGCATGCTTGTATTTCTTATATCAAATTATTTTCTTTTTGATGAAGTCAAAGGGGGAGAATAGTTTGACATGACTCATAGTGTTGCCATCATCAAAAAGGGGGAGATTGTTGCGTCCCTGTGATTTTGATGATAGCAAACACTATAAGTCATCATGTGTTTGCATGAAAGTTTGAATGATGATAACATAAGACATTGCTTATGTATCGGGTTTTTATATGTTATGTTACATAGAACTTCATCAGAGTGCATGCACGCTTTGCATTTCATCATACAGGTTGCAGGCACACATATATCTTCCTTTGCATATGTAGAGGGTCCATGCATATTCACTGCTCATATGCATATGGTAAGAGTCGACACCATGAGTCGACATTCTGATTCACGCATTGAGGGACCATGCACATTTGCTCTCCGATTGGTCATTTAAGGTCGGTGCAGGTTGTGTCTAAAGCAGACACATGGTCGGTGCATCTCAAGGATGTCTGTTGGTCTGTGCTACATGAAGTCTGTACACTTAGGCTTTGCATGTTCTGACTTAGGCGTTGCATGTTCTGTCGTAGGCTTTGCATCAAGATCTGTGCACTTCTGTTGAGGTCAGTGCAGTTCTAGTTGTTTGCATACTTATCTCAGTGCATACTCAAGTCCATGCATATCTGGTCGGCAAATTGAAGTCAGTGCACATCATTGTTTCGCCTTAGGTTAACTAAGGTTTGTGCATATCTGTGCTACCAGCATATAGGTCCGTGCAACCTTTGTGGGGTCAGTGCATTCCGTGCCTCGGTGCAGGTCTTGCACTACGCACACTAGGGTCAATGCATATGTCACTGATCATGTGCATCTAGGTCGGTGTAAGGTATGCTTTGTGCGCACCAAGTCGGTGCATTCCCTTGGTCGCTCATACACAAGGTCGGTGCATATAGTTTGCTGCGAGCATAAGATCGGTGCATGTTTTCTTGAGTATCTATGAAGTCGGTGCAAGGTTTGCCTTGGTGCAGTTTTGCCTCTATGCAGATTCTGTCATTAGACATATTGCAGTCAGTGCAGGTTTTTGTCTACTGTACATATAGTCGGTGCAAACTTTGCTTTATGCTACATATGTAGTCTATGCATCTTTCTGCCTTACAGCCATAGTAGGTTTGTGCAAGTCTCGCATGTGCATAACTAAGTCAGTGCAAGTCTTGTTTTGAGCTAACCAAGTCGGTGCATTCATTGCTTATGCACACACGTAGTCTACGCATCACTTAGCTCTACACTCATATTAAGTCTGTGCATGTTTGCGCCGCTGATACTTATAGTCTGTGCATGTCTCACTCTAAGCACCCCAAGGTCTGTGGACATCTTCCATACATGCCCAAAGCCTGTGCATAGTTTCACATTGATTGCTATTGGGTCCGTGCATATTTTATGCTAGTGGTTATAATGTCAGTATTCACTTTAGCTTGATGGAAACAAGGTCCATGCACATTAGTTCATACGTCATCGAGTCTATGTAATATTCATACATGTTTAACTGTTAAATGTTTTGACATTTTAACAGGACAAATGTTCGTGACCTATTAAGAAGGGCACGTCATCCAAAGTAGACTGTCCCTGAAAGAAGTCGCCACATGGATTCTCAGATCAAAATTTTGACACGTGGCAAATACATTCCTGAAGCTTCTTGGCAGGAGTGTTCCCTCCACACACCTAGGGTGTGAGCTCGTGGGTTCCAGACTGAAGATATATAAAAGCCCTTCTTCTACGATCAGAAAAATAACAACGAAGAGTGGAGATCTGAGAAGAGAAAAAGAGTAGAACAAGAGCAGAGCTGAAGAAGAAGAAAAAGAGAGCAGAAGAGTCTAAGAGCAAAAGAGCTTGTGAGAAGAATTGGAGAGACAGTAGCAGTAAGAGTTTGAGAAAGAAGAAAAGGAAGGAAGAGTGAGAGAGATCATGGAGAGAAGATTGAAGCAACCTGAAGACCTATTCCACTGGACCTTGGATCAAATCCAGGCCAGTCAGCTCCTGCGAAAGACATATCTGTTTTGCAATTTCTTCCAGCTCTCCGGTGTTGTGATTTTCCATCTTTTGTTTTTCTTTTATACCTTTGTTTCAAGCTGTAAGTCAGTAGAGCAAGCTGTGTTGCTCAGTGGTTGTAGACGATCGGTTCCTCTGGTCGGCTAAGCTGTATTGCCCAACGGTCAAGCTATTCGTCAGCGGTTGGCTCAAGCTGTAATGCCCAGTGGTTGAAGCTATGAATCAGCAGTTGTAGGCAAGCTGTGAGGCCCAGCGGATTAAACTGTGTATCTGCAGGAATCCACACTCTTGTTTGAGTGTGGGGTGGACGTAGGTCTGGAGGACCGAACCACCTAAAATCTTCTGCCCATCGTGGTTTGATTGCCTTGTCTGATCCGCTAGATGTATGCTTAGGTTTGATCTATATTTCTCATCTAGTGAATATTTGGTTTGCACACCGAGCATTTTACTCTGGTCTCGAGAGAGAGAGCCAATTTGATCAGATGAACTGAGTCATCTATTTAGTGTATATAGAGTGATCAAAAGGTCAGGCTATATGATCTTCCTCTTGTCATTCGAAGAGAGCATCCAAGTTAATCAAGGCACCTGTTAGCTTTAATTCCGCATCTCTGTTTGTTATAAGATTTAATTGGGCAAAGTTTTAAAGAGCGATTCATTCACCCCCCCCCTCTGAATCTGAGCCTTGCACCCCAACATTGATGAGTCTGAGAAGAGAAGAAAACCCCTAGCTCTCAAAGTCAATTCTAGCAAAGGGTCATCCAATGAGTACAGCTGCACTAGTTCTGAGGAGGATCAGGATGAGTTTGCTATAATCACCAGGAATTTCAAGAAATTCCTGAGGAAAGAAGGGAAAGGGCTAAGAAGAAAGTATTTCTATAGAAAAAGACAGCCTAAACACAAATTTGAACCTGCAAAGAAAACTGATGTCATTGTTTGCTACAATTGTAGGAAAGCAGGACATCTCAAGGCGGATTGTCCGGAGCTCAAGGACAAGCATCCCAGGTGGAAGACCAAAAAGGGAAAAGCTATGGTGAGCACCTGGAGCGATGAAGAAGAAGGAAGTCAGAGTAGCTCCTCTAACAGTGAGAAAGAAGACCAGATATGCTTGATGGTGAAAAGTGATGATGAGGTAATTTCCCCGTTTGACAATTTTACACAGAATGAATGGGAGGATGCTTATGCTGAAATTTTGGCAAAATATGAAGACATGCGTAGGGAGAACAGACACTTAAAAAAGAAAGTGATTTCATTAGCTAATGATACTTCTTTGTCTGATAATATTGCTTGTTTACAAACTGAAAACTTAGAACTGAAAAACTCCCTTAATGAAGCTGAATGTAGTAAAAGCATGTTAGTTGATTTGAAAAAGGAAAATGAGAATTTTCAGAACACTATTGATGAACTCAAAATGAAAATCCATGCTTTTCAGGATGAAACAAAAATTGCCACTAAAAAATATGATGCTATCAATGGCGTAAATACTGAACTGAAATAGATAATAGAAAATTTAGAAAAATAAAACAAAGATAAACAAAACTCCCTTGAAGGCATGACACAAGGTGCAGAAATCTGAATGCCATCTTGGGAACAAAAGGAAATTTCAGAAAGGAAGGTTTGGGTTTCAACCCAACTAATAAGGAGATGTTTGACATGATAACTATCTCCTTTGTGGCAGAAAAGGGGACATTTCAACCCCTGATAAAAATAACTTCTGGAGAAAGTCAAAAAAAGAACAAAATGAAAAACATTGAGAAAACTAAGCCCAGTGCCAAGGACAAGGGCAAAAGGAAGATAGAGGTGTCTAGGGATCAGACCAATGGACAGGCTAGGGGTCAGACTTCAGGAGCTAGAGTTCAAGGAAGCCCCAAGACCAAAATAGACCAATCTCCACAGATGAATTGTTTTACTTCATCTAGGTACAAGTCCTTTAGGAATCAAGGGCCGAGTAGAAGAACCTCAGGTCAAGGCTACTACAATACAGTTCCTACCTACCCTACATTTCATAGCACTTATCATCATAACCTTGGAAAGGGAGGTCTAGGCAGTTTCTACATGAGGCCAATGCAGAATCATTTTCAGAATTCATACTCCACTCAAAGGCATCAGCCTCATCCTTGTAATTCCTATATGGCTGGGCACAATAATTTCAGAAGTCAGAATTCTTGTAGCTTTGTCAACTCCATGCCAAGTCAGTCCAGGATCTATAGTGCACCTACTACTCCCAATGCCTGTTGGACTAATCGCTGGCAAAGAAACTCTCAGAATGATTTTAAAAAGAAGAAACAAGCCATACCTAAGAAACAATTTTCAAAGAATAAAAGTGGCAAGAAAAAGCAGACCAAACTGAATGAGAAGAGATCCACAACTACTATGAATAATCCAAATCAAATGTGGATACCAAAACATCTAGTTTCTAGTCTGCATGAGATAAATGTTTTATGGGACCCAAGAAGTTATGGGTTCCAAATCATTCCACTTGATTCCCTTGCAGGTATGCCTGACAGCCAATCACAACAAGTGGTATCTGGATAGTGGCTGTTCCCGGCACATGACCGGAGATAAAGAAAAATTTTGATGTTGGTGAAGAAAGATGCTGGTCATGTTACTTTTGGAGGTAATACCAAGGGAAGGATTATTGGATCGGGAAAGGTTGGCAAGTGATCTTCCTGATTGATTGAAGAATTATTGTTAGTTGAAGGATTAGCCTACAATCTTCTTAGCATAAGTCAACTCTGTGACAGCGGTCATAAAGTTATCTTTGACTCTCTTGCATGCACCATCTATGAACCCAATTCTGATTCTGTGAAATTTACTGGTAAGAGAGTCAATAACATCTATATGGTAGACTTAGATGATGTAGCACACTCTAATCTCTGTCTTAATGTTAATAAGGATGACCTAGCCTACCTATGGCATCGTAGATTATGTCATGCCAGTTATAGTGTACTTCATAAACTGAATAAACATAGCATGGTAAAAGGGCTTCCTGAAATTTCTTTTAAAAATGACAATAAAATCTGTGAGGCATGCACCCAATGTAAACAGACCAGAAAATCATTTAAATCTAGAACTGAAAACCTATCTTCTAAACCATATGAGCTAATTCACATGGACCTATTTGGACCCACTAGGTCAGTTAGCTTATCTGGAAAGAGATATGGTTTTGTGCTTGTTGATGACTTCTCTAGATTTACTTGGGTCTTTTACTTGTCTCACAAAAATGAAACCTTTGAAGAATTTCAGGAGTTCTTTTACAAAATAAAACAGACCAATGAGCATGCTATTTTGAACATTTTGTCTGATAATGGTGGTGAGTTTGTCAACTCACACTTTGATGACTTTTGTAGGGAGAATGACATCACTCACAGGTTCTCCTCACCAAGAACTCCAGAGCAGAATGGAGTGGTGGAGAGAAGAAACCGAACATTAGTTGAGATGGCTCGGACTATGCTGGTAGAAGGTAACCTACCAAGGAAGTTTTGGGCTTAGGCTATTAACACTTCATGTTACATCATCAATAGAGCCCTGGTAAGACCTACAACTCAAATGACTCCCTATGAAATTCTTAAGGGTAAGAAGCCTTCGCTAGCTCATTTCAAGGTTTTCGGTTGTAAATATTTTGTTCATATAAATTTTAAACGAGACCTTGATAAGTTTGAACCCAAAAGTGAACCTAGAATATTTCTAGGTTATTCTGATCAGTCTATAGCCTACAGGATTTTTAATCTCAATTCTAAACTTGTTGAAGAATCTCCTCATGTTGTCTTTGATGAGTCTGCAATTAGAACTGAAATTGGTTTATGCAGGAACAAAATTGATGGAGAAATCTTGAAGACCAAAGATGATCATAATGAAGAATCTGCTGAAGAAGCTGAAGCAGAAGGATCTAAAGCTCAGGGGGAGGTAAGTGAAAATCCAGGTAATCAGGTCACCAACCTTAAATTTCTTAGAGACCATCCTCTTGAGAACATTATTGGTAATCTAAATGAACCACCAAGAACTAGAGCTCACTTAAGAATTGAAAATGAATTGAGCTCTTTTGCTTTAGTATCTCAGATAGAACCAAAGAATATAGATAGTGCCCTTCAGGATGAACATTGGATTAATGCCATGCTTGAAGAACTTAGTCAATTTGATAGGAACAAGGTCTGGCACTTAGTTCATAAACCCTCTCATGGCAACATAATAGGCACTAAATGGGTCTTTCGGAATAAAACTTATGAGCAAGGTAAAATTGTTAGAAATAAGGCTAGGCTAGTTGCTCATGGGTACAACCAAGAGTTTGGTATTAACTTTGAAGAGTCTTTTGCCCCAGTAGCTAGGCTAGAAGCCATTAGGATTCTTTTGGCCACTGCATGCAGTCTAGGAATAACTCTACAACAGATGGATGTCAAATATGCTTTTCTAAATGGTGAAATAAAAGAGGATGTATATGTAAAGCAACCCCCTGGATTTGAGTGTCTTGAATTTCCTGACCATGTTTATGAACTTGATAAGGCACTCTGTGGATTAAAGCAAGCTCCCTGAGCATGGTATGACAGACTGAGCAAGTTCCTCACAGAAAAGGGATTCTCCAGAGATAAGGTTGACCAAACATTATTCACAAAGGAATGTGAAAAAGAAATTTTGATTATTAAAATTTATGTAGATGATATAGTGTTTGGATCAACTAATTTATCCATGTGTGAGGAATTCTCAGCTTTAATGACTAGTGAATTTGAGATGAGCTCAATGGGAGAGCTAAACATTTTTCTTGGGTTACAGATCTGTCAGACCAAAGAAGGAACATTTATAACTCAGGAGAAATATATCAAGGATCTTCTGAAGAAATTCAAGATGGAGAACCTCAAAGCAATAACCGCACCAATGGGAACATCTACCAGCCTTGATTCTGACCCTGAAGGTAAAACGGTAGACCCCAAGCTATACAGAGGTATGATTGAATCCTTGCTATACCTTACTGCTTCTCGACCTGATATTTAGTTTTCAGTATGTTTGTGTGCTCGTTTTCAAGCATGTCCTAAGGAATCACATTTGATAGCTGTGAAATGGATTTTTAGGTATCTGTCTGGCACCCTAGACTTAGACTTATGGTACCCTGCTAAGTGTGAGCTGGACCTTATAGCTTACACTGATACAGACTATGCTGGGTGTAGGATTGATAGGAAAAGCACTAGTGGATACTATCAATGTCTAGGTGGTTGTCAAGTGTCTTGGGCATCTAAGAAACAGCATACTGTAGCCTTATCCACTGCTGAGGCAAAGTATGTGGCTGCAGGAAACTGTGCTGCCCAAGTCCTATGGATTAAACACCAGTTAATTGACTATCTTATCAATCTTGGTTGCATTACAATTTTTTATGATAACACTAGTGCCATTTCCTTAACTAAAAATTTTGTTCACCATTCTAGGACTAAACACATTGAAATCAAACATCACTTTCTTCGAGATGAAGTTAATAAAAAGGAGATTGAGCTTGAATTCATTGAATATGAAAGACAAATTTCTGACTTTTTTACAAAACCACTTGGAAATGAAAGATTTAAGCTTTTAAGAAGAGAACTTGGTCCTTGTAAATTCTTAGCATGAATGCTCATTTAGATTTAGTTTATCTCCTGGATGCTTCTGATGTAATTTGAGTCATTGAATGGCTGTTTACTACACTTCATGGTTGACCCATAGGTATATCAAATGGAAGATGGGGGAAGGACAGATATTTTCTATTTGAAAACCCACTCTATGCGTAGAGGCTAGTCCTTCGCCTAGTACCATAGGTCAATTTACATATGTCTAAGGCAGGTTAGTGCCTTTCTCATACATATCTGAAACCTCACGTACACAGTCAGGGGGAGTTTGTGCATTCTCATATCATCTCTATAATTTCATTTCATGCATCTTAATTTCATCTCATACATCTTGATAGGGGGAGTTCAGAATAATTCTTCAATGATTGAACAGATTATTGCTCAATAATGTCGACTTGCAATGTCGACTCCTGATCATTGCTAAAAAATGTCAACTTTTTGTGTCGACTCCTTTGAAAACTCACTCTGTCTTTCTTGAATCTGTCTGATATACTCTCCGTTTATCTGATATATTCTCATCATTGGCATCAGTATTCGAACATTTCTTGGAATCATTTGTTGATTCTGATCAAGTGACAAACTGATAGACATGTTCATTAATCCACGCTGCTAAAATGTAAGACCCCAGAATTTTTATAAATTATTTTTGGTATATTTAATTATTTTCTGGAAATTTTAAAGACCCAAAATAGATTAATAAATAAATAATTGATTAAATAAGTCATTATAAGGCCCAATTTATGTTAAGTAATTAATCTAGCTTTGATAATTAAAACCCAATAGGTTAAAAGACCAAGCCCATTAAGTTTGGCCCATATTCTAGAAGGTTATTTAGCCAATCCATGAATTTTAAAGATAAATACTCTTTTATAATAGATAATTAGAAGGATAAATGAATAAAAGAGTTTTAATAAATTAAAACTCTGTACACGTTGGATGTAACGATCTATCGGGTGACCGCCACATGAATGTAACGCATCAAGCCTGGACCGTTACACTCTGTTAATTCCGTGAGCTGAAGAACTTATAAAAAGATTAGATTTTTGCTAGCTTATCTCTTAGGGATCGAGATGGGAAGACTAATAGAGGTGTTAAGAACTCTTAGAAGTTGATCTAAGCTTTAACAAAGATTCTAGAATCGATCTAATCCTCAAAGACTAGCCAAAACCCTATAAATATGACCTAGTTCTGAACTGAGCAACCCTTACTTTTGGCTCATGAAGAAATAAGGTAAGGAGTCACAATTTCGAGTAAGTTCTTTAGAACTCTTTGTTTATAATACTAAGGACTAATAGCTCTCCAAATTTCGTGCTAGGAGATCAACCAACCAAGGAGATTGAAGCTTCCAAAGTTGTTGGTCGGACCATAGTAACCTAGGAATCTGAACGCAAGTCCCCTGAAGATCAAGAGATTAGGACGTCTAAACAAGATAATTAGAGTTCAATCCTTTAGAACTTTTTGTTCACCTTAGTTTCAGCTTCTTACCCTCAAAATTTCACGTCCTTAGGTCAAGAGGTCGAGGAGTTAGAGCAGCGTGAAGTTGCTGGAAACTCACTAGAAAGGGAGAACTAGGGCACGTCTTTCAGACTCAAATTAGAAGTTTAAAGCCCAGTTAAGCAATAAGTTATCTCATGATTAGCAAAAACATCTTGTTAAGGATAAAAGCCCTCTGATTTGACTTGATTGCATGCATTATAGACTATGAATTTCATGTTTTAGTGGGTTCATGCATACATACATATCCTTAGCCCTAATCAAAGATCAAAGATATTATCTTGTCTATTCACTAAAACCTATGCATGTAGTTGGCCTATACTTCGTTTATCATGTCTAGAACAGTTGTAGTATTTTTATTTCCAAGCATGTTATATTTTCATAAACCTTTACTTTATTTTACTGCTAGCAGATGACATGACGCACCGATGTAAGACCGTCACAGTGATCTAACGGCCTTACGACAAGCCGTCACACCTTCTGTTGTTTTTAAATTTCTCTGTTATCTCTGACGACCCAGACTCAGTGCGTTACAACACTGTAACGGTCCCACGATAAATCGTCACAATCACTGTAACGCCCCCGTTCTCGACCGTTAGAGTAATTATAGATAGAATTGAAGAACAGTCACATTAACTTATAAATATGCCTAGTTATCTAAGTTTTGACCTGTTGATATGACTTTAAATTTATTAATTGGTTCATGATAAGTATCGCATGTTAAAAGCATCTTGATGTATTTTAAGGATATGTTAATTTCATGCCAAAGCACTATAGTTTGTATTAACTCCATGATTTTAAATGATGTATTGACGGAGTTTTATCATGGTTTCATATTGTTACACATTCTCTCCTATCAATAGAGTCATTTTCCTTAAGTACATGGCACATATTCCGGTATGTTGTCCATTAGTTCACACTTTGCACTATAGGAACATATTCTTGGACTTGAGGACCTCTCTATTGGATATTCCTTCCAATGGACTAGGAAATCTTGTTTCAAAACCTCTGTAATTCTCTACGAGCCTGGGATTCCCACTAGGATGCCGAGTTGGTTGTACCATTAAAACCCAATTGATTAGAAAGCATTATCGATGTTTTCTGGTTCTAGCTATGTAACAGATCAAGATTGGACCGTCAGAGTCACCTAACGGCCCAAGATACGACCGTCACATTTTACTGAGTCTATTCTATTATTCTGGATTCAATCCAATGTAACGGCCCAACACTGGAGCGTCACATGAATGTAACGACCCAGTATTAGACCGTCACAATGCTTGAGTACATTAACCCGAGGTTTGACCAAAGGGTTGATATTCTAAAGTCCCTAGATGGCTTGATAATGATCTAGAACTTATCATATCGATCAAGAAACTTAATATAATGAATGAAAGTTAAAGAAATGTATCGTTATGCTGACGATTTGTTTCCATAAGCATAACATTGTCTTAATTCATTCTTGATCTCTCATATTCTAAAATTGAAGCATTCATTCAATTGAATTATTGTTATCATGAACTTGTTGAACTTATTACATTCGTGGCCATACTTTATTGTTACACTCATGGAAGTAGCTTGATTTATACGTGAAGATGCAGTTCGGGCGCTGATTATGTCCAAGGGCTCTATGCTAGTCCCCTCGGCTGATTGCCGGAAACATACTATTATAAACCATGGGATATGATGCTACTGGCGTCGCATTGCGCTGGGAGTACTTTCTTTATAAATAAGTGAAATCCATGAGCACTCGTGAAAATGTAGTGAATTGCTGCATGATTGATGTTCTCGTGCATAACCTTTATGGTTATGAAAGTGAAAAGTGAAAGTGCATTCTCGTTACATTCTTATTCATAAAAGGCCATGCTATATTCTTGATCATACTTGTTACGTTCTTGCTAGTTCATACTCGTTCATCCTATCTTACATGATCGTCTTGTTACTTTGATTTGATCGCATGATTTATCGCATTTCGCATGATTTTGCCTAAATTCCTTAGAGCTAAAATACTAATTACTTTAATAGTGCTAATCATGTTGATGCGAAGATACCTACTGGGCAAGTGTGTTCATTACCTATTTCTAATCTTTTTCAGGAGATGGAAGTGAGTCGGGTTCGGATTCGGAATGTTCAAGTAGCGTATCCAAGAGTGAATAAAGAATGAGTGAAGGCTTAGGAAGTCTATATTGTTTAGATTGAGTCTATGTAATTTTATTATTTCTTGAGTCTAGCATGATGAAGATAAGTTGAATTAGTGGTTGTATTTGAATATTTGATTATTATGAAATAAAGTTGGAGTTTGAGTAAATGTTGTGCAATTGTATTTATGTGTGTGATTGTCCCGCGCTCTGATTATTCTTGCTTGCAAGAGACTTATCATGCCGGCTGTTCACGTTCCTCGAGCGAGTCTTCCGCTGTCATAAAGGCTCTAGGCGTGACATGAAATCAGAAAGCTTCTCTTATAAGAAACAGTAATGAACCCTGAATGAATTATTGGTTTAAACTTAATGATCTTTAGAGACTAAAAACCAAACTCAATGAAGAAGGACTCTGGAATACCTTCTAATAGTTCTTAACCATTTTGTGCATGTCATGTTTAATTGAGTCTTTCAGAATCTGAATTTATCTAGACTCAGGTTTAATTGGTTGAGAAGACCTAAAAATATGTATTGTTCTTAAACAACACCTTCTAAAAATCAAATGGATAGTTGTGTCAAAATGACAAAGTATATACTCTAAAGGCAAAGCAATGATTGAATGCACTGAGAAAATGGGTACTTCATTAATGAAATGGAGAAAAACTCATGTCATGAAGTGCTTCAATTTATCTTTGTTCAGAAAATAAAATGTTAGTCCCACTAAGTAACTAGGGGTACTATCGTCTGATAAACATGTACCCTTACGCGAAAAGGTGGATACTATACCTGAGACAGAATAGTAGATCTTGCTGAGTAACTAGGGGTACTGGCGTCTTATAAACATGTACTCTTGTGTAAAAAGGCAAAATTATACTTGACTGTTCTAAAGAAGTAAAGAAAAGAAATGCATGAAATCATCTCTGCTCCACTGAAAATTAATTCAGAACTGTGGAGTTTGTTTAATATCAATACAAGTTCTAGTCTATCCTGATGATGCCTTGAGGCTTAGATAAATGAGATCAAGTAAGACATAAGCTGACATGTCCCATGTGCTCCTGGTTCATTACTATTAAAAGCTTATACAGACTGGTTCTCACAGAGCGAAGTGGCTAGTCTCTCACTTTCATAATTCTTTAAACCACATAAGTTCAGGAATGCACTATCTACTCTCTTATACTAGAAGAATATGTGCTTTACTTGCTTGGTTACTGAAAAGCCTAAATAGTTTGTCACATAAGATTTCTTCTTCATTATAGTACTCATCTTAATATCTTCCACTATCCTTTCGGCTAATGGCAAAGGGGGAGAGATTTTGATATAGATAAGTCTTTTGGTGTTGTTGGAGAGAGAGAGAGAGGTTGATGGGGAAAGTGTTTTGAATGTTTTGCATTTTTGCATTTGCATCTCTTGAATTTTGCTGTGTGAATACTATGTGCATATTGCTGTGAGCATAATTCTTGACTCTTATTAAAATCATTGTTGACATCAAAATGTAAACGTGTTGCCATCATCAAAAAGGGGGAGAATGTTGTGGGAGCTTATGTGAGATAATATATTTTATGTCATGTCTCCTTTGACTTAATTCTCGGAGTTTAGTTTCCTATTTTGTTTTGATATTATTGGGTCCCGGAGTTCAGGAACACGGTTCTAGAGGGGGGGTGAATAGAACCCTCTACTAAAAACTATGTCCAATTAAAAACTTAAAACTTACTCGCACAGCGGAATTAGCAAGATTAACAAGATTGAGGAATTTAAGCTAAACAGCATAAACTTATCCTCTCAATCTCACCGAACTCACACGACTGCGAAAATAGATTAAAAGGAGATGCACACAATCACACAATTCAAACCATGAGACACGGGAATTTTTAAGGTGGTTCGGGACCACAGCGGGCTCCCTACGTCCACCCCTCACCAAATCGGTGAGGCTTTTTCCACACGCTGCGAATGCAGCAAACACGGGGATTTCTCCCCACATACACGGGGCAAAAACTCCAATACACACGTGGATATGCTCCGCACCAAATGATGCACAAGCGTCAACGCAAACCACTCGGAGAAACCATTCTCCTAACCCACACACAAAATAATCGTTCAAAGTTGCATGAAGTGTTCAGAGATGGATACAATAAACGCAAAACAACTTCTAAACAATGAACCAAAGAACATATATGAAATGTAAAGCTTCCCCTTCTCAAAACGATCCGGCTCTCCTTGGTTCGGAGTCGGATGACGGCGATTCCGGCTTCCTCTTGTTCCTCTTCTCGAGCCGCTCTCTTTCCTCTTCTTTCACAAACTTCAAATCTTCAAGGAAGTAGATGAAATCGCCCTTTCAACAGCTCCTCTTCGCTTTCCCTTTTTCTTCTCCTACAAGACAACATAAAATAAGCATTAGTGTTCATCTATGTTGAAATTCGGAGTTCACATATGAGTATATATAGAAGGCACCAAAAGACCCATATACCCATGTAAAACCCTAGAAAAACCACCCTAATATGTTCATTAGTAACCTAAGGGCATTAGGGTAAAATTTCACCCCAATCGGAGGTCATTTGATAGGGTTTCGATGGCTTACAGAAATATCGCGCAGAGCTACGAACAGGGGGGGTCGACCCATCTAGAGGGGGGGTCGACCCATCTGGCCAGACATAATCTATCTGGCCAATTTTTGTCACAGGGGTCGACCCATCTCTGAGGGGGGTCGACCCATCTGCTGGCTAGAACACTTTTTGAGCAGTTTTAGCCCAGGGGTCGACCCATTGAGTGGGGGGGTCGACCCATTCACCTTGAAACCTCAAAAAATGATTTCTAAACCATTCCCAATGACCTAAACATGCAACCCAATGAATTCAAACATCCATTCATAAATTTCAATGATGAAAAAAAAATTATTTCAAATGGAGTGCATGTAATTCAACATCATGAAGGTTTTCGCATGAAGGCACATCCTAAACCCGGATTTCATCAATTCAAGCTCAATGAAAAACTATTCTTCCTCATTCAACATATAAATCAAATAACCATGTATTGTAACAAGATGTTGGCATATTTTTAGACCTCATTCAACAAATGGTCATTTCAATGGCTTAAGTATTTTGTAATCTCAAAGAAAAAGTCATTTATACAATGCATGAAACACTTTGAAAACCACAACACCATATGAAGTGAATGCGTGAAAGAGTTTTCAAACCACCAAAACCTCAAGTGGAAACAAAGTCATTCAAACCACTTAAACTCATTATATGGGCACCATGAAACTAATTTCACTTTGATGAATGTGAATGTATTAAGCACATAATAACCCTCAAGAACCATAAGGTATATTCATGAACCATGCTAAGGGCTTTTCTAGCCTACTAAAAGGTCATTTTTCACAGGTAAAAAATATAGGGATATTACCATGCATCCAAGTGATATCAAACTGATTTCCATCAATGTTCATCCTGTAAAAACAAGATAAACCATTAGATCTACATGGAAATCAAGATCAATGAGTTCCACTCTTAAGACATGCATTCAACCATGAGTGCTATAAAAGAGTCAAACATATTATGAGCCTTAAGGATCATGAAGAAACCATGAATCACAAACAAGGGTATTGCAACCCATACACATTATGCATGAAAACTCATGAATACACAAGATTGCTTCTATCACATGAGCACACTAGCATTCAAATGAGCATTATGCCATTTCACCAATACAAGATTTTGTTATGATGAACTTGAATCTATCACTCATCTAAATATAAAGACATAAAAGCTCAACCTCAACCTCCTCCAATTCAAGCACACAAGGTGGTTAGATATTACCATGATCCCATGAGTATCAACCATGAATTTTCCTCCTGAAAAGCATGATAAAGCACGAGGTTAGATGAGAATCAAAATCCTTGCATCAAACATCAATTCTATGAACATGTTCACAATAAAATACATCAATGAACCTGTTCAAACATGTAGTTTACTTCTCATATCAATCAACAAAATATATTTGACCAAAATACAAGGTTTTGAAATGATAAGCATGAATATATCATTCAATCAAATATATTGACATGGGAGCTCAAACATTCAAATAGCTTACATGTATCTTTCATAATTTCAACATCAAAATGATTCAATACCCAAATGTTAACAATCATGCCAAATGCAAAGCATGTAGGAAAGTATGGGAACACATTCATTCAAATGGCATTCTTGTTGACAAAAACTAACATTCATGAAGCATTGTTTTCCACAAAAACTTTCTCATCAATACAGAGCCATGAAAACATGAATAACCATTCAAGCACAAGGCCAAGGAAGTCTAGGCAATAAAGTCATTTTGTAATCATCAAAATCACATACACAACAAGTCCCAAGTTGTTGAATATAGCCGGGCCAAGAAGAGTCGGATCGTTTTTAGAAGGGGAAGCTTTACATTTCATATATGTTCTTTGGTTCAGTGTTTAGAAGTTATTTTGGGTTTATTGTATCCATCTCTGAACACTTCATCCAACTCTAAACGATTATTCTGTGTGTGGGTTCGGAGAATGGTTTTTCCGAGTGGTTTGTGTTGACGCTTGTGTGTCATTTGGTGTGGAGCATATCCACGTGTGTATTGGGGTTTTTGCCCCGTGTGTGTGGGGAGAAATCCCTATGTGTTGCTGCATTCGCAGCGTGTGGTTTGGGGTTTTTACCCCGTGTGTGTGGGGAGAAATCCCCGTGTTTGATGTATTTGCAGCGTGTGGAAAAAGTCTCACCGGTTTGGTGAGGGGTAGACGTAGGGAGCCCGCTGTGGTCCCGAACCACCTTAAAAATTCCCGTGTCTCATGGTTTGAATTGTGTGATTGTGTGCATCTCCTTTTAATCTATTTTCGCAGTCGTGTGAGTTCGGTGAGATTGAGAGGATAAGTTTATGTTGTTTGGCTTAAATTCCTCAATCTTGTTAATCTTGCTAATGTCACTGTGCGAGTAGGTTTTAAGTTTTTAATTGGACATAGTTTTTAGTAGAGGGTTCTATTCACCCCCCCCCCCCTCTAGAACCGTGTTCTTACACTCCGGGACCCAACAATTGATATCAAAGCCAGGCTCTGTTGTCCCTAGATCTCACGATCTACAGAGCGATCCCAGTGCATTCTACAATCAGGAATTTTTCTATTGATCAAATCTCTATGAATTGCATTCCGACTTTTGATGGTCATGATTATCTTTCTTGGAGAAATGCTATGTGTGTTTATCTTGGTTTGCATGAGCCTAATGTTTGGAAGGTCATATGTGAAGGTTCATACAAGCTTCCTACTTAACATAACAAATGGGATGATATGCTTGTCAAGAAAAATGCAATGAATGTTAGAGCATTAAATTTCCTCATGAATGTCATTGAATCTAATATACTTTCACAAATTCCCTTGTGTAAGTCAGCAAGAGACCTTTGGGACGAGTTGGCACGAAAGTATGAAGAAGAAGTGATGGATCCATGCTTAATGGCTCATGGAGACGAAAATGCAAATGAGGTAAATTCTAACTCTAACTCTGATGAAGATGAAATGTCATTTGAAGAACTACTTGATGCTTATGAGGAGTTATCGAGTAGATATAAGAAAATCAAGTCAGAAAATAAAAAATTGAAAAAGGAAGTTGAAGATAATGTTCATGACTCCCTCTGTGAAAAATGTGCTAAGAATGAGGAATTAAATGAGGTACGCATGATTGAAATTAAAGAATACAAAGATACAATTGCATGTTTAAGGAGTGAAAATGAAGCTCTCAAGGATGAATTTAATCAAATAAAGAAAAATGAAGAATGCCTTAAGAACAAGCTTGCCTCTTTATCTGATGATAAGAAATTATTTGAAAAACTTCTTGATAATGAAATTGATAGCAAGAGCATCATAGATGAAAATGAAGAACTTAAAGAGAAAAATGGTGCCATGCTAATTGAAATTTCTCTTCTTGAGGGTAGCTTGAAATGTCTTGAAAATTTGAAAAAGAAAATGCGTTGTTAAAATCTAAAAATGAAAAGTTGAAACATTTAAACAATGCCATGTCTAAAAAACTGTTAACTTTTGAAAAAGGGAAAGCTTTGGATGTCAATGTTGAATCTGAAAAACTACTTGTGCTAGAACAAGAACTTGAAAGCTATAAAACTGTAAATAAAGTGTTGAATGAATGTAATGTTTGCAGTGAACAAGAAATTGCTAGCTATGAGTTGCACATTGTATCCCTTGAAAATGAAATCATTAATTTGAATGCATCTTTGTCCAAATTTGTCAAGGGGAAAGACAACCTAGATAAAATCTTGGGGACCAAGGTGAATTTTCAAAGGGAAGGTCTTGGATATGAACCCACTAAAAAGAAAGCTTTTGGTCTGAAAACCCAAATGTCATTCGTGCATGCTTCATGTTCTTCTAATGCATCTTTTGTTGAGAAATCCCAGATTAAAACTCATGCCCAACCTAGGAGCAAGAAATTTGCTCCATCACCCAACTGTCAAAATGGTCCTAAGAGTCATAATAGAAAATTTGATTCTCACCAAAATCATGAAAAGCATGCTCATGTTCCTAAAAGTTCAAAGTTGAGTTATTTTTACTGTGGCATGCATGGTCATGTTATGGATGATTGTGGTATCATGAAAAAAAGATGACCAAAATGCATGCAAAGAAAAATTTACTTTCAAAAGACAAAGAAATGTTTCTTGCTCTCATTGTCATAAACTTGGTCATGTGATAGACAATTGTTATGTGAAGCAAAAAGATGAACTTCATGCCATGAATGCTAAGTCTAATGTTCAAAGAAAATTCAATGACAAACATGCCTTTCGTCCTCAAAGGTTTTCAACTAACAAGGAAAAGTTCTATGAAAAAACTCAAGCTCACAATGAAAAATCATTTGGAAGAACTACCACTCCTTGTTACTTTCATTATGGTAAATATGGGAATGTAATGAAAAACTGGTGGTTATTGAAAAGTGATAATTTTCATGCTTCTAGAATGAATGCTATGTTTAATTTTGTTAGACCTAGATCTTTTGAAAATAGAAGATGGAATACTGTTGAAAATACTTTTACTCATGAAAGAACATCTTTTGCTAGAAATACTTCTCCTCAATATTTTTATTATGGAAATCATGGTCATGTGATTGAGGACTGCAAGATCATGAGAAATGACGACATTGAAGCAATGAATGTGTGGAAGAATTCGGTTGGTGGTAATGCTACTAACTCCAAGGGACCCAAGAAGGCTTGGGTTCCCAAATTTGTCAAATGAGTTAGATTTGATGCAGGTGTGTCTTGAGGAAATAAATTGAAAGGAGTTCCAATAAAAGGGAACAAGACACACTCGTTTGGTAAAACCCCGACTTTACTTTTTCTTATTGTCAAACTTGGTGATTTTGATGTTTTCACTTCTATTGCTTTGTTATGTTGTTGGAATCATGTTTTACATTTCTTCACAAGCCATACATGTTTTCATTGAATGAATATTTGGCATATCAAATGGTGATATGTGAAATGACAGATCAAGTCTGTCAGGAAGCTATCACTATGTGAGAGGTGATCTTAAGATCAACGTACTCCACCTTGTACCAATATTCAAAATTTCAATTTGGTTGGCTTATGAGGATTCATGTATTTTGAATGGAATTGATTTGTCTTTAATTTGCATATCTTTCAAATTGAATCTGGAAAACTCTCTTGTTTCAAAAAGGTAAAGATTTCTGAACTGTGGAATTGCTTATTCTTTAATACAACAATTGGCATTGGATGATGACTATGGCTTAGTTTAAAGCCTGTTGACTGTGTGTGTGGTTGCTCTGCATGATCGATAAATTGCTTGATTTGTTCAATCTGAAAATTTATCTCATGCAATACCATTTTGAATGATCATAGTCGAATGTTTGGGTTGTAAGGAAAATAGCTGTTCATGATAAAGCCTGAAATGAAATGCTCATGGTTCTGTGTTAAATTCATTGAAAACTCAACTCATGCATTTACTGAATTCATGCTCACTTGAGTATTCAAGAATGCACAAAAATTGAAATCTCCATAAAAATATCGCATTGGCATTTTTGCATATCATTCACATATCATGCATGCTTTGTGAATTTGAGTCTCTTGCATACGTTGACTTATTTATGCTTGAAAGCCATGATTTTGGGTACACAAAATAAAATAAAAAAATGCATATTGCATATTCATGCATATAGGACATATGCATATATTTCATGATAATTACATATCATGAATCATGAGTGCTTGCATGAATAGTTTGTTAAAACCTTGCTTGTTCATACATTCCCCCTTCGTCTAATTTTGAGCATAAACTTTAGATTTGAAAGATGGAAGTCATAGTGTGCATAGTTTCATATATTGCATACTTATCACTCATATAGTGCATACTCATTTCATTTGAAAGATGAAGCTCATTGTGTGCCTATGTGCATATTTGGCATTTTCAGCATGCATATAGTGCATACTTTGAGATGCATCATTTTGAACATCGCTAACCTTCATGAACTGAAACTTCATAACATTGGGCCTTTAATTTGCATCTTACATTGCATTCTCATGTTGTTATAGGTTGCACGCATAAGAGTTTGTGCATTAGGTGCATTTGGAACATTCATATAAAATCTGAAATTCTACATTCATGATGCACTCTACATTGCATATTTGCATGTTTCCATTGTATGCTTGCATGTTAATATATACTAAAACCCCTTCTTTGAAACTTCTAAGACCTCATATCTCTTGAGAAATAATGTTGTATCTGAGTCTTAACTATTGTGCTTAATGTTAAACACTTAGGGGGAGCATTTCCTATTTAGTGCATTCACATAGGGGGAGCTGCACTATCTTGTGTTGAGTTAAATTTTCTCCATACATGTTAAATCAAATTCTCACACTTCATGCACTTTAATGTGAAAAAGAGTGTTATTCATAAGGATATAAGAATTTCATTTCACACTCTAAAGTAATTAAACTTGCTGCATTTATGATAAAGAGGCAGTTGAGGAAAAAGCTGCCTGCCTCAGCTGAAAAAATTTGGATGAAATGAAAGGCAGAGCAATGCTTAGTCTCACTTAGTAAATTGGATACACGTCACCTGAGACATAATGTGGTTCATTCCTGAAAAGTGTTGACTAAAGTACCTCCGTTCAAAATGAAGTGAAATGGTTCAGTATTCTGAGTAACCGGAGATTCTGGCATGAGCTCCATGTGTCTCCTCGCGTAAAAAGGAATTATTTGAACCTGATCACTCGAAGAAAAATTCAGATTGTCAATGTGAAATTTTTGAGAAAAAATCTGATGAAAATTTAATGGGGCAGAGCGTAGCCTTCAATACGCTGTTCTCTAAATTTAAATGCAGTCTGTGTAATTACTCTTGTGTTCAATTGAAAATCTGGATATCCATATGACTAAAGCCTATTTTCATGTTATTCAATTATACACATGGTAATTTGATTTAATATGTGTTTTAAAAATTTGATTGACTACATGATTGGTGTATGTCTTTTGCTATCTATCTGCACACTCTCCTAGGTGTACATATGAGCACCATGATTTTATTGACTCACCTGCACTTTTCGTACACCTATTCTCTCATTATAAATAAAATGGGAGAGCTATATTGCATGTATATAGATTTACTTGCGTGGAAGTCAATCATACTTGATCATTCTACTTGCATTATGTATGTTCATATTGCCCAAAACTTGCATTTCAAACATGTGCAAATTAGTTCATGCATATTAGGCATTTAGAGCATTCACACATGCATATTTTGAATTGCATCTTCTTAAACATAATGTGCATATGGCTCTCTTAATAACCCCGTTGTCCGTCGATTCTCTGTCAATGACAAAGGGGGAGAGGCAGTTACTTTGTGCTTCTTTCATGAATATCATATTTTGCTTGTCCGTTCTCATTTTGCCATAAGGGGAGAAAGCATGTTGGTTTGGTCTTGATGCTATCGCGAATTCCCCATGTTGATCCCCATTTATGATTATGTCAAAGGGGGGGAGAGCATTAATGAGCATTAATGCATAACATTTTGTCATCATCAAAATGGGGGAGATTGTTGTGTATGTGATTTTGATGATTACAAAATGACCTTGTTGCCTAGACTTGCTTGGTCTTGTACTTGAATGGTTATTCATGTTTTCATAGCTCTGTATTGATGAGAAAGTTTTTGTGGAAAACAATGCTTCATGAATGTTAGTTTTTGTCAACAAGAATGTCATTTGAATGAATGTGTTCCCATGCTTTCCTACATGCTTTGCATTTGGCATGATTATTAACATTTGGGTATTGAATCATTTTGATGTTGAAATTATGAAAGATACATGTAAGCTATTTGAATGTTTGAGCTCCCATGTCAATATATTTGATTGAATGATATATTCATGCTTATCATTTCAAAACCTTGTCATTTGGCCAAATATATTTCTGTTGATTGATATGAGAAGTAAAATACATGTTTGAACAGGTTCATTGATGTATTTTATTGTGAACATGTTCATAGAATTGATGCTTGATGTAAGGATTTTGATTCTCATCTAACCTTGTGCTTTATCATGCTTTTCAGGAGGAAAATTCATGGTTGATACTCATGGGATCATGGTAATATCTAACCACCTTGTGTGCTTGAATTGGAGGAGGTTGAGGTTGAGCTTTCATGTCTTTATATTTGGATGAGTGATAGATTCAAGTTCATCATAACAAAATCTTGTATTGGCGAAATGACATAATGCTCATTTGAATGCTAGTTTGCTCATGTGATAGAAGCAATCTTGTGTATTCATGAGTTTTCATGCATAGTGTATGGGTTGCAATACCCTTGTTTGTGGTTCATGGTTTCTTCATGATTTTTAAGGCTCATAATATGTTTGGCTCTTTTATAACACTCATGGTTGAATGCATGTCTTAAGAGTGGAACTCCTTGATCTTGATTTCCATGTAGATCTAATGATTTATCTTATTTTTACAGGATGGACATTGATGGAATCAACTTGATATCACTTGGATGAATTGTAATATCCCTCTATTTTTTACCTGTGAAAAATGGCCTTTTAGTAGGCTAGAAAAGCCCTTAGCATGGTTCATGAATATACCTTATGGTTCTTGAGGGTTATTATGTGCTTAATACATTCACATTCATCAAAGTGAAATTGGTTTCATGGTGCCCATATAATGAGTTTAAGTGGTTTGAATGACTTTGTTTCCACTTGAGGTTTTGGTGGTTTGAAAACTCTTTCATGCATTCACTTCATATGGTGTTGTAGTTTTCAAAGTGTTTCATGCATTGTCTAAATGACTTTTCCTTTGAGGTTACAAAATGCTTAAGCCATTGAAATGACCATTTGTTGAATGAAGTCTAAAAATATGCCAACATCTTGTCTCAATGCATGGTTATTTGATTTATATGTTGAATGAGGAAGAATAGTTTTTCATTGAGCATGAATTGATGAAATTCGGGTTTAGGATGTGCCTTCATGCGAAAACCTTCATGATGTTGAATTACATGCACTCCATTTGAAATAATTTATTTTTCATCATTGAAATTCATGAATGGATGTTAGAATTCATTGGGTTGCATGTTTAGGTCATTGGGAATGGTTTAGAAATCATTGTTTGAGGTTTCAAGGTGAATGGGTCGACCCCCCCCACTCAATGGGTCGACCCCTGGGCTAAAACTGCCCAAAAAGTGTTCTGGCCAGCAGATGAGTCGACCCCCCTCAGAGATGGGTCGACCACTATGACAAAAACTGGCCAGATAGATTCTGTCTGGCCAGATGGGTCGACCCCCCCCTCCAGATGGGTCGACCCCCCCTGTTCGCAGCTCCGCGCGAGATTTCCGTAAGCCATCGAAACCCTATCAAATGACCTCCGATTGGGGTGAAATTTTACCCTAATACCCTTAGGTTACTAATGAACATATTAGGGTGGTTTTTCTAGGGTTTTACATGGGTATATGGGTCTTTTGATGCCTTCTATATATACTCATATGTGAACTCCGAATTTCAACATAGATGAACACTAATGCTTATTTTGTGTTGTCTTGCAGGAGAAGAAAAAGGGAAAACAAAGAGGAGCTGTTGAAAGGGCGATTTCATCTACTTCCTTAAATATTTGAAGCTTGTGAAAGAAGAGGAAAGGGAGTGGCTCGAGAAGAGGAACAAGAGGAAGCTGGAATCGCAGTCATCCGACTCCGAACCAAGAAGAGCCGGATCGTTTTGAGAAGGGGAAGCTTTACATTTCATATATGTTCTTTGGTTTAGTGTTTAGAAGTTGTTTTGGGTTTATTGTATCCATCTCTGAACACTTCATCCAACTCTGAACGATTATTCTATGTGTGGGTTCGGAGAATGGTTTCTCCGAGTGGTTTGTGTTGACGCTTGTGCGTCATTTGGTGCGGAGCATATCCACGTGTGTATTGGGGTTTTTGCCCCGTGTGTGTGGGGAGAAATCCCCTTGTGTTACTGCATTCGCGGCGTGTGCTTTGGGGTTTTTACCCCGTGTGTGTGGGGAGAAATCCCCGTGTTTGCTGCATTCGTAGCGTGTGGAAAAAGCGTCACCGATTTGGTGAGGGGTGGACGTAGGGAGCCCGCTGTGATCCCGAACCACCCTAAAAATTCTTGTGTCTCATGGTTTGAATTGTGTGATTGTGTGCATCTCCTTTTAATCTATTTTCGCAGTCGTGTGAGTTCGGTGAGATTGAGAGGATAAGTTTATGATGTTTAGCTTAAATTCCTCAATCTTGTTAATCTTGCTAATTCCGCTATGCGAGTATGTTTTAAGCTTTTAATTGGACATAGCTTTTAGTAGAGGGTTCTATTCACCCCCCCCCCCTCTAGAACCGTGTTCCTGCACTCCGGGACCCAACAGTTTTGATGATAGGCAACAATACCTTTTATTTTTTAGTCCTTGGATTTTGATAAATAATTATGTACAACACTATTAGCATTTTTGATGTTGATAAGCCTTTTGGTGTTTTTGGAGAGAGAGAGAGAGGTTGATGGGGAAAGTGTTTTGAGTGTTTTGCATTTGCATCTTTGCATCTCTTGAATTTTGATGTGTGAATACTATGTGCATATTGCTGTGAGCATAATTCTTGACTCTAATTAAAACCATTGTTGACATCAAAATGTAAACGTGTTGACATCATCAAAAAGGGAGAGAATGTTGTGGGAGCTTGTGTGGGATAATATATTCCATGTCATGTCTCCTTTGACTTAATTCTCTGAGTTTAGTTTCCTACTTTGTTTTGATGATAGGCAACAGTACATTTTGTTTTTCAGTCCTTGGATTTTGATAAATAATGATGTTCAACACTATTATCATTTCATAACTTCATAAACATGCATTTCATACTAAGGTCGGTGCATGATAGACTTTGTTCATAATAAAGGTCGATGCACAGTTCATGGTAAGCAGAGGCAAGGTCGGTTCACATCATCTCTTAGTCTGCTAAAGTCGGTGCAGATCTTATAGCACACATTTAAGGTCGGTGCACATCTTGTATGACTCTATACAAGGTCGTTGTACGTCTTTGTAGAAGTGCGCATAAGGTCAGTGCAGAATTTACCATGCATATCTAAGGTCGGTGCACATCGGTCTTAGTCATTGATAGAGTCTGTGCACGTCTGCATTGTGCTTGCATATAGTCGGTGTATGTCTCTGTAGAAACACTCTTGCATATATTCGGTGCACGTTTCTATAGAAACACACATAGAGTCGGTGCAGGTTTTGCATAGTACACAACAAGGTCGGTCCACTTTCTTATTCATGCACAACAAGGTCGTGCACTTTAACAGTTTGCATCATGCACACATAGGTCGGTGCACATTCCCTTGTGCATATAAGTCGATGCATACATTGTGTGTCTCCGTACAAGAACAAGCATAAAGGTCAGTGCAACTTTTTATTATGATATACAAGGTCAGTGCATCTTTATCTTTTATGCATATCAGGTCAGTGCACGTTCTGATTGGTCAGCATGTAGGTCCGTGCATACTTCGCATATCTACATATAAGGTTAGCATATAAGTCGGTGCATGTTTGAAGGAATAAGGTCAATGCTAGTCTCGTGTCGCATGCATATAAAGTCGATGCTAGTAGCATTCTCCCTGTGCTAAAAAGCTAACAATTCTGTCTATTATATTGCCAGGTCAGTCACTTGGTCGAACAAATGATGGGTGTACTGACAACCTGTGAACTTATCTCACGTGGAAGTCAAAGTACCAGGTTAATGGCACGTGATCTGAGGCAAGGAACAGAACAGATGATCCTACCACATGGACAGCTATAGTGCTGAGATTCTGACACGTGGAACCTCGAGGGATCAGATCTGAGCGAAACTTTGGCGGGAACGTGGTGGCCACACGCCGATCACCTGCTGCCTATAAAAGGAAGAAAGTCGCCCAAAATTCGTGGGATAAAAAGAAAACAGAGAGAGGAGGAGAAGAAGGGAAGAGGCGGATAGAGTTGAGAGCTAAGAGGTGAAGCCAGAAGGAGAGCCTGTGGTGAAGGAAAGTAGAGTATCGTAAGGTTGAGAGAAGAGAGCTGGTGTGAGTGTCAGTCTCTGTACTTGACTCGTGGATCAAATCCAAAGTCAATCTGCTCCTCGAGAGCTACATTGTTTCATCATCTTTTTGTTTCCTTTTTAATTCCTGAATTTCTTTAAGTTGTGTGTCAACGGGCGAGGGTAAATCCTCGGACAGCGAAGTTGTAAAGCTCAGCGGTAGCAAGCTGTGAGGCTCAACGGTCTGGGATCATTTCCCCAAAGCTGTGGATCAGCGGTTTGTAGGGACTCATTCCCCGAAGCTGTGGATCAGCGGTTTGAAGCTGTGAATCAGTAGTAAGCCACACTTGGTCTGAGTGTGGGGTGGATGTAGGCAAAAATCGAACCACCTAAAATCCCTTGTGTTCTGTGTGATTGTTTTGTGCCTCAATGTGCTTACAACTTATGTCCACTCGGTGTTTAGATGAATGCTTAGGAGCGTTTGAGAGAAACATGCTTTCATTTATTAACGTTGCTATCCGAAATTGTTGCTAAAGCCTTTCATCTAGTAGGTATATCAAAAGGCGTGGTTGAAAGGATAAGCTACGCTTATCTAGAATTCCACCTCTTGCGTGAGGTTGGCCTCCGCCATCGTACCTACCTGGGTGTTTGGGTGACTGTTGAGTGCAATCATCTAATCTCTTTTGATATTGTTGAAATTCATCTCTTACAGTATTTTGGGGATTCTATCTGACATTTTATAGTAATTTTTTAAACTGTTATTGAGCATTGCTCTTCGTGCATACTTGTTAGCATGCTTAGATGTTCCTACTCCTTCTCTATGTCTGCTACTGTCTAAATCTGGTTATAGATTCTTATATTTGTGATTAGTGCATCTGATAGCTTCGTAGTAGAACCTTTAATTCCGCACTTAATTTTTGTTAGTGTTTTAAGGGGTAGATCTATTCACCCCCCCTCTAGATCTTAGCGTCCATCCGTTCCAACAAAGTGGTCTTAGGTTGTGCTCAGCCGTATGTGTCTTGGAGCTTGTCCCCGTGTTTTTGCTGCACTTGCAGCTCATTTCTTTTCCTTGTTTGTATGTGTGTGTGGGGGGTTTGTCCCCTTGTGTGTTGAGGACTTTGTCCTCGTGAGGAGCTTGCTCCTCGTGTATGTGTGTGGGGCATCATCCCCCGTGTGGTGCTGTGTTTGCAACGTGTGGTAAAGCCTCACCGGTTTGGTGAGAGGTGGATATAGGTCTGCGGGTTGCAAACTGAACCACCTTAAAAATTCCTGTGTTATGGGTTGTGACTTGTGTGATTGCTCCATGTTCTCTATCCCCATTCACAGGTTCGTGTGTCAGTTTTAATGTTTGAAATTCTGGTTGATCACAAACCACACACACAGTTATTCTGCTCATCTATCCAGTTGGAGTTTGATGAGATCCCTGCATTCTAGTGCAGCAGATTTCCCTAACTTTTGAACTAGCTCTGAGCCTGCGTCGACCCCACGGTGTGGGTGCGTCGACCTCAGCTACCCTGTTAGCTGTGTCTCTTTGAAGGTGCATCGACCTCACCGAACCGGTGCATCGACCTCATCAGTCTGCATAGGTTGTTTTGGTCCGATCTTCTCTTGTTAAATCCACTGTGCACTGAGCTCAAGTGTTTTATTTTTATTATAGCAGTGGTTTATGTTTTATTTAGCTAAGTTTTTAATTGGGGAAAGTTTTGATAGGATCTATTCAACCCCCCCTTCTAGATCCGGTTGCACCCTTAGGACCTAATATGGCTACCCTGAGGAAACCTGTAAACATTGAACAACACATCAGAAGGAGCCCTAGGTGTGATCCTAGGGGACAACCCTCTGATGCTTAACTCAAATACTTGTGCGAAAGTAAAATGAGAGAGTAGAGAGAGAGGGAGATAAAAGTTGTGGAGGGAAAGTGAATGCTCGATAGGGTGTCATGTGCTCGGAGGTGTGGCTTGGGCCTAGAGGTATCGTAGATGCCTCTATTTCTCCCTAAGAGCAAGAAGACAAGTGTGTCGGGGAGTCTACGTATATGCATTTGTGCGTGTCTTTGTCTCTGTGTGTGTGTGTCACCTTGTCCGTCTAGGTCCGTCTGAGACTTATTTATACCAGTCGTAGTGGCATCATCCCTTCCAGACTTAGCGAGGGCGTGCATGGTTAGTGGAGCGATGCCCTACTCGATCGTAGGGATCATCCTTTGCCCACTCGTCCATTCTTTGTGGAAGGGCATCGTAGCGGGCATCTTGGCAGCATGGACGTGATTCGACACTCGTCAGGGTAAGCCCCATAACTGTGGCCTCAACACTCGTTCGTTGGTGACTCTCACGGCATCCAGGAGGCACGTGTGCGAGAATCTTGCATGTGTGCCAGGCAGTCTTGAGTGGGCCTTAATTGGGCTACGTTCCTCGACCATGGGTCAGCTGGCTATGGCCACTATGGGCTTGGTGACATCGGGCCATACTGGGCCGACGTTGGTGGGCCATGCTGGGTTTGGCAGTCCCCCCCCCCCCCACTAGCCCCCCACTCATGAGCAGTGAGAGTGCTCGATGCTCGGGAGGAATTGGAGGAGGTCAGATGAGGGGGATGCTTGATTAAGCTTTCTCGAACATTCTCATACCTCTGACATGGGGAACCATGTTACCTACAGCCTTTCTTGGTGTGCAAGATAGTTCGGATGCGAGTAGGGAGACCTCACCATTATCATGATGGTGTCTTTTCATTTCTAGAGAAGCAGAATTGAAAGGCTATTAGTGAAGCCCTTGGCTTTCCTATCGAGTGAACAGGCGGTGGCGATTGTGCTTTCGACCAGTCACTCGATCAGAGATGTCAGAACGAGGTGGATACACCGTAACTCACGTGTATTTAACCTGAGTTAAGTGTGTCTTAAATAGTAAAATATCTAATCTACCCTTAGTTAACAAAAAATCAAAAATAAAAATAACCCAGGTTATCCTCTCCCTATCCCCCTCTCTTTCTCTCTCATAGATGAAACCCTAGGCAGGAGTGGTGTGGGGCGGGGTGGGGGCCGGAGCTGCAGAGAGGGGAGGGGGCTCGCCGGACATCTGTATGGGAGGGTGGCCTATGTAGTAGGAAGGGGGATGGGGCATCTGCGCAAGGGGAGTGTGTTGGTATTAGGTGTCCTATAGACCAATTTCGGGTCAGGTAGGCCTGATAGTTGTACAATCTTGTTTCTCATTAATAAAGTGGTATTTGAGCATAAATTTGTAATTAATTTATATTATCCCTAGGATATGTGGTTGCAAAGTCAACTCAAGATGGGATCTCGATCATGAGACTAACTTTACATTGACACATACCTTAAAATTATCTCTAGTTGGAGGGTTATCACTCAAGGACATTGATTACCTGTTAAGCTAGTATACATGATGTGTGGGTAGTCAATCTCATGGTCACTGGTGCGGGACATCAACACATATGTATAGGTGTACGTCTTGAGAGGATGCACACTGGATTGATCTGTCATTGGATCTTCAGATGGTTTATTATAACTAATGTCAACTGAAGATCCAACTGTCTCAGTAGCATCGTTGGTCCTTTGACTTGAGACATTGATCGGATCTTACACGAGAACTAGCATAGTTTGATATTTGGTTAAGTGACTTTAGCCATAAGTCATGAAACGCCAAGTCATTGACCATGTCAAGATATGTGTGAAGATCATCAATGGTCAAGAGGGGATCGCTCACTGTTAGGTATATAACAGACATTTATTCGGTCAAGACATTGACGCTCCCCTAAATCCCTGGCCAAGGTCGTGTGAGTTCGTTTGGAATGGACGTCATACACTTGTAGGAGGTCATTGTCAAATGGCACGATCATGGGGTTTGACAGTTACCATACCCTCGATCGAACCAGACTCATAGAAGGAGCAAAGGATTATAGCGACGCGGCAACTGTAGACAAATAGGTACTAGACATGGTGGTTTGAACCTGATATCCTCTGAGATCACACAGATTTACTTAACCCAACGTAATCATAGGCCTAGAATGAATTAAATTATTATTCGGTTCTTGTAGAAGTAAATAATAAGTTTAATTTACTTTTAATTGAGAATTAGAAGTTAATGGGCCTTAAACCAGAGTGACTATGGGTCTAGAGGATCACACACAAAAGATTCTCAGATGATGAGAGTATTATTATGTAGATATTATATATATATATATATGAAAGCCTTAAATTCTTATGGGAAAGGAATGATTTGGAGGGCTTTATATATACATACCCAATAGTGCTTATGATATATATATAATATGTAGTTGAATGGCCTAGGGAAAGAGTCTTATATATATATATATATATATATATATATATATATATATATATATATATATATATATATATATATATATATATATAATCCACTAGATTTTCTAAAATGGCAAGCATGTAACCAGAAAACCCAACGGCCGCCACTTTCTTCTTTTTCCTCCCCCCCCCCCTCTCGCATGTGACTCTCTTTCCCCTCTGCCACGGTGCTCTCTCTCATCCTCTCCCTCTCCCAAGTTGCTTTCCAGTTGTTCTCTCTCAAGGAAGAAAGGCACAAAGGGAAAATAGGAGCTGAGAGATATGTGGTTTGTGTACACAGGGAATAAAGGAATGGGCATACATTGTCAGAGCGCGAGGATCGGTGTGGATCTACTCTAGAGGTATGATGTGTTCAAGAAAATCTACATCGGACATTACAGACAGCATCGTTCTGTGCAAGATATACATCAACAACCTCCTTTTGTTTTGGGTTGTTCAATGATTGTATCGATCAGGACACGGTTCTTGGATTCTAGGGGATCCGAGTTTTAATTTAATTTTTATTTTTTTGTTGTGCTATTAGAACCTGGGTAGGCAGAATTCTTATAGTGGTATCAGAGATAGGTTCGCTCTGATCGATACAATCTTGATCTGCATAGAATCATTTTTTGGGGTTGTTCTTCACGTTCTTCAATTATTATTATTTTATTTGGACCAGATGATGGTTTTTAGCCGCATATAGGGCGTTGGGCACCGCCGTGGATGGTCAATGCGGGGGGCTAGCACGCCCCAAACGAGGCCAGCGGCCACCGCCGCCTGGCACCCGGCGCGGTGTACCCGAGGCTGAGAGACATCAATAACTGTCGGTTCAAATTATTCTCAATAGATAATTATCTCCTTTTAAATTCAAATTTTTAATTTCAAAATATCGTTATGAGAGATAATTATGACAGTTTGTCAAGACAATTATTTTCTCACCAAATTTTTAAATTTTGAATTTGAAATTCAGTTAGTTGAGATAATTATCCCTAATTTGAGATAAATGAGAAATAATTAAAGATAATTATAAAAAATCAAATTTTTGAATATTTAATTATTGGATAATTGGTAAATTCGAATTTAGAATGTTGAAGATAATTACTAAAATTCTTATTTTGATTTTTTAATTATTGGATAGTCATTAAATTCAATTTTTAAATTTTTATAAATGATAATTGAGGATAATTACATCATTTAAATTTATTTTAAAATTTAATTATTAGATGATTAATTTAAATTTAAATAATTATCTTATTTAAATTTAATTATTAAATAATTATATTTAAATTTAAATAATTATCTCAATTATCTGAGTTATTTGAATTTGATTCAAATATGCATGCCCATTTTACTAGTGATGGTTCTATGTATGCCTTGCTTCTTGTTGTACTATATTGGCTTAGTTATGTGAATTAATTTTAGTTAATCTAATTTAGATTTTTAAAATTAATAAAGCTAAAGTGTTTTTATTTGCACATCCCACTTTTCAATCCAAATATAAGGATTCTTTTAAAAAATAACCCTTTGCTTGATTTATTTGAATGTGTGGATTGGCGAGTGATCATGGACATAGTTAATGCTTTTGTCAATTCGTTTGGGGCCTGTGAGCCTCCCTTCTCCCTTTGGCATATTTCCTATGTATTTCTACCTTTCTCTACTAGTTGTACTCACCCTGAGGGCTTCTGAAAATATTTGCAAGTAATTTAAGTTTTTCAGGCATGCGAGCCGTGTAAACATTTGTAATTTATGCGACAACAGAGATTGAAGGCGTGGAGGATGAACTATGAGAATGATCCAATTGCTTTGGAAGCGAGCCGTGTGTCTTAGTAGCATTAGGCTAAGGGTCCGTGATCACTCGATTTTAATTTTCTACATTGGATGCATTTATCTTGTGCAACCTACAAATTAAGTATGGTAAATATATTGGATATATTTATATTACCACCTAGGGTGAGACCAAGATAAAATCAAAATCTCTCACAATTTAATTTTAGATCTGATAAGCATAGCTCTAGGAGCCGTCATGGCCCTCCACCATTATGGGGTGAATGAATGTCTTCATCCCATACATTTGTTATGCTTTTCACAAGGTTCGTAGGCTGATGGCATGATTCCAACTCCAAGGCTAGGCCTCAATGGGGTGAGAAATTGAACTTGGCCTTGTTGTGCTTTCCACAAAGGTCGGGTCATGAACTCACTACTGTGTGGTAATGGCTATAAGATCTAACTGAGTGAATCCCTTGTTGTGCTTTCTACAAGGGGATGACTTCCCGAGGGCCGAAAGTCGAATATTACATTAGATGCAAGTGCTGGTTGATTGCCCTTGAGATGATGTATGGCTTGTTGTGCTTTCCACAACGTCATACCTCAGTCTCGTTAGGATTCCGACCCACTAGGATGATCACGTTGATCTCCCGTTCTATATACTGAGGGTTATATAGTTTGACCGAAAAATAGTGGAGCTAACTAAGATAGAAAACTACATCTAAGTTAGAAATTGAACACATGCTAAGTTGTTGTTTATTTCTTATCTAGATCACCATTCGTCGTCTAACCCCCTCTGTGGCATCTTAGATGCCAATAGGTTGACTGGACTAAACTTCCTAGACTGGCTATGCAATTTACGTATAGTCCTAAAATTGTCTATGTGTTGGACACTATCCATTCTGAGCCGGCCAATGAGGGCGATCTCATGACTTATGCCAAATGGTCATAAGATTATTCCCTTGCCCAATGTTATATGCTAGCCTCTATGGCTCCCGAGATGCAGAGGTAATTTGAAAATACTGATTGTAGAACTATACTTCTTAACCTACGCCAGCTCTTCGAGGACCAGGGTAGGATAGAGAGGTATGTGATATCCAAGAAGCTTTTCAGGACCCAGCTGTCAGAGGGTGCTTCAGTACAGCCTCATATACTGAAAATGATGGAGTGGATTGAGAGACTCAATGGACTGGGGTTCAAGTTGCATCAAACTATTGATCTCATTCTCTGGTCATTGCCTGACTCCTTTTCTTCTTTCATCATAAACTTCAACATGAATAGGATTGAAGCAACTCTCCTCGAGCTGCTCAACATGTTGAAGAGTGGTGAGGGGACCATGTAGAAAGATAAGTCATCTTCTATAATGGTTGTTGGCCGGGCCAACAAGAAAAGGAAGGCAACCCAGACATCCACCAAAGGGAAGGGAAAGAAGCAGGCTAAGGGTAAGGAAATCGCCAAAGGTGATAAAGGAAAAGGCAAGAAGAATGAAAAAGAAGACAAATATATTTGGTGTGGACAGATTGGGCATTGGAAAATGAATTGCAAGGTAATTTTGAATGAACATATTTTTGTCATAGACCTTAATTTGTCATATACATAATCCACATCATAGGTATTGGATACTAGATGTGCATCTCATATCTGCAATTCTATGCAGGTGCTAACAAATAAGAGGAGATTGGGTGAACGGAGATTGAGTTGAGGATAGGCAATGGATTTTTAGTTGTTACTAAAGTTGTTGGGACTACAAGTCTCAGTTTGCCTTCAGAGGTCATTCTAGAATTGAATGACTATTATTTTGTTCCATTAAAAATAACATTATCTCAATCTCCAGTTTAAATAACGTTAAATATGCGTTGACTTTTAATTGTACTGGATGCTTTATTATGAATAATGGTTCTGGTGCGGATACACGCCGCATTACACGCTGGTGGACGAGGACACGCCAGGGCCCGATTAGCTCGCGGAGGACGTGGACGGATCGGCCAAGTCATCATCCTTATTTCATATTTTTTGGCCATGTTGGGCCCTATTTTAGTCCATGTTGGACAATTGTACTCTTGTATGGCATATGGGCTACACTAGACTAATGGGCTAGAGTTAATGGTAATTCTTTTTTTTTCATTTAACACCGACCCCTAGCATCAAAACCCTGGTCGAATGCATGTTCCCCCAGCAGGGGAACATGTGCTCACTCCCCCAGGTTGACACTATGGCCCAGACTTTTTTATTGATATGTGAAAAAGTACAGTATCACCGGGGCATACCCTTGTCTATACAAGCAACCAAAAGAATACCCAAAGAATCACAGAACTTACAAAAGCGAAAGGAAGGGCTAGGTGTGAAGAAGTCCAAGGGCTAGGTGTGCTAGGTATGAAAGGGGTTAATGGAAGGTGGGCTTGGTGGCTAGTAGAAGGGGGTGTCCCCCTTCTTGGTCCAAGAGGTAGGCTGCCACCTACCCTCCCTTGACTCCCTCCCTCTTATTTTTAAAGGAAGGAAGCTTCCTTCCCCCTCCCCTTGGTCTCTCTCCTCCACCTAAGTCAAGGGGGCGCACCCCCTCTCTCTCCCCTCTCTCCCACGCCATTCTTCACCCCCCCTCCCCTTGCCATTCTCTATATAAGCAAATGTATAGTGTCATTTGAGAATTTAATGAAGAATTTGTGAGAAAAATTTGTGTTAAGAGAGAGATTCTCTTCCCCCTCTTGGGTGTGATGCCCTAGACCAAAATCCTGTGATGGGATTTACTTAGCGTGTGACTCGCCCCCCTTATCCTCCCTATCCTCTTCGTATATGGTTCTGAGAAAATTTTCAGTGAAGCTTCTGCAAGTCAGGAAGAAGTTGGCGCTGGTTTTGCGTCGATCGGAGCTCTCGATCGCCGGCAACAATTCTTCTCGTGAAGTCGCGCAAGCCTGTCCGAGCCTGCTGTCCCAGATCCTTAGTTTCCTGAGAAGTAATTTCTATGGCTTTACTCTCAAGTCTTCTGGATCTGAGAAAGTAAGTGGTCGTAGGATTTTCTGTCCTCTTCTCGTTGCCACCGAGCTCGTGTCGTTCTGAGGTCGGTGCTGGCCGTGGCGGAGATTCTTGTGGGACTGCGCAACCCTATGCAGATCCGACCCAGAAGCAAAGGTGACTTCCAGAAGCTTCCCTGCCCTCCTCTTTACAGATCTGACTAAACCCCTGGGTCAGATCCTTTCGCTAGACGTCGCCGACGATCTGCAACAAACGGCGCATCGTTCCGACACCGGGAGCCATTTTTCCAGTAATTATTTATCTTTCTATGCAGTTCTATGCGAGTAGAACCAGAGGCTTAGTGTAGAAGCTGTCACGCCCAGATCTGACCAAATCTGACATCGCCGTTTGGCTAAGGTGTTCTTCTTCCAGTCGCCGACATTCTCCAACAAACGACACCCTAATCGGACCCCGGATCTAGCCGTACCGGCCTCCGCAAGTCTGCTGCGTCGGGTGACCTACGCGGGCAGAACTTGTCGGCTTCCATTCGGCTCACCCGAATCGGCCCCGACTCGCCTCCCTCGGCTCCCTTGAGTGCTGCCCGTCAACCCAAGTCCCAGTAACCCTGAATTTGTGATTGTAGCCTGTTATCTCCCTGCGAGGAGTGGGTCATATTTCTAGAATTGTAATAATTAATTATTTGTGTGTATCGGGGTTGTCAGATTCGGTTGGTGTTTTCTTCCCCACGCGCTAGTCATGGAGGTACACGCTTCGATCCTACAATCGTATTGCTGATTTAGTATACTTTCTATCATGCTGCGTTTGTGAGATTGGGGCCCATATCTAGTCTCAAATCACCGTGATTGTGAGTTGTGAGCGCCCGTTCCTTAGCTCCAGTCGAGCACCGAGCTCAGACTGCACCACCCTCGGTGATAGTGGTTCTTTAACCGCTACAATCCCACGTTTCCCTCATAAGGGACGATCGTCTGGCTAGCTAGAGTTCCTATTGAGAGACGTCTCCACCCAGAGAATGCCATGGTAGTCAGCCGCTCGGCTTACCTTAGTGTGCTAGTGCTAGCCGCACATCGAGTCGGTCGTACGTCCTAGCCCGGTCGCGTCACCCATCCCGCATCAAATTGGTATCAGAGCAGTTTAAGTCTAGGGTGATCTTTGCCTAGGTCGTCTTGTCCTAGGTTGCATTTCATCCCACTACCCAGTATATCAAAAGGTGTTCCCAGGATGATAGGTTACGTCTCTTGGGAAGGTAGCACACTTGCGAGAGAGGATCTTCGGATCCCGTAACTCTGCCACGTACTGGATATTGGAGTCTAGGTCATCTTTCTTTTTACTTTGGTCCATCCATATAGGTCGTAGTAAGTCACCCCTTAGTTCCCTTTAGGTCCTCTCCCATTGCATGCCCACCCAGCGAGGTACCTAATACCATCGCCCCGCGTCTATGGCAAACCCACGGGATGTCGCCTCGAGAGACTTTCACTCCTTGCATGAGGCGATGATGGCCATCATGGCCCGGTTGGACCAATCCAAGCTACCTTTCGGAACTTCTCTGACAATATGGATGGTCGCCTTAGGGCCATGGAGGAATGCATGGAGTCATCTGACAAATCTGTCCAAGGCCAGGTTGGACGGTTGGATAGATTGTCACACGGGGACCCTCCTAGAGCGGCCCAGGGCCCACCCACACCTGCTCCCGTGGTGGCCCAAGTCCAAATCGCTCCCAAGGCCCAAGTCCAACCCGCTCCCGTGGCATAGGAGTAGCCTGCACCCGCTCCTCAGCCTACCCCTCACCGATCCATCGAACCACAACATCGTGACCTTGGTCTAGAGGACTATGGGTCCGATAATGCTTATGAGGGGTATGGCTGATGCCATCGTGGCCTTCATCAGCCAAGGGATGAAGAGGATGATAGGGTCCTCAGGACCGTGCGAGCAGACCCTCCCACATTTGACGGGTCCTTGGACCCAAATGTCTATCTTGATTGGGAGGCCGGCATGGACTGGTACTTCGAGTGGTTCGAGATGACGGACCTTCGGAGAGTCAAGTTCGCTAAAATGAAGTTGCTGGGGCAAGCGCAAACTTATTGGCGCAATGTAAAGAGCTTGCTATATCAGCGTTGGGAGCCCCAGGTCGACTCTTGGGATGAGATGAATGATAGACTTAGAACTAAGTATCTTCCTGCCACGTACCGTCAGAGACTCATTGATAGATGGCAGAATCTCAACCAAGGGGATCGGTCCGTGTCCGAGTACATCGCAGAGTTTGATAAATATTTTTTGCGATGTGATGTCTCGGAAGAGAGCTCGATGCATGTTTCCCGCTTCCGTCGTGGTCTGCGGCCCCACTTTCAATATGAACTCTTTCGCCGTAATGTAACCACCCTGGAGGCTGTGTATCAGGTCGCTCTCGAGTTAGAGCAGTTTGAGTCAGAGTTCACTCCCGTCCAGCGACTGGGGACCATCTATCAGCGTGGGTCCGACCCTCGTACCATGCCCAGTTCTTATAGTCGGTTTTCGATTGCTCGTCCCCCGGAACCTCCTCGCCAGGACCCTACTGCTCTCAGGCCTCGCACTTTCCCTCCAAGGGATCCTTCCCCTCGCCAATAGGCGCCATTCCCCACCCCGGGCCCTCAGTAGCCCACGTTGCCTGCCCGACCCCAACTCCCACCACCCCCGACCCGTCGAGAAGACAAGGGAAAGGGGCCGATGACCGGTGGAGCATCTTCTAGCACAGGGCCGCGTGACCAGTGCTATAGGTGTGGTGAGATTGGCCACTTTGGGGGCCAAGTGTCCCACTCGGGAATCTTTGGTTATTTCGGACACTCCAGCCCGCCACCCCACACCGGAGCTAGTGCCGGTCAGCTATGAACCGGATCCAAAACTCGCGGAGGAGTTCTTTGATGGGCTTTTAGAAGAGCACGCTGCCATCCCGGGTACTCAGCCCTAGGATAATGTGCAATTGGGTGTGATCCTCCCAAACCTATGAACCCCCATTAAGAAGTCAGTAGGTACATGTTAGATGTCTAAGAGTCCCAAACTTTGGGTTGCATCGTTTGTATGCGAGTGTTACTTATGGTTGTCTAGGTTTGTCTAAGGTCATGTATGAGTTAGTTTTACTTATACAGTTTGTTTGTCGTGCATTTGGAGTTTGCATAAAGTCGTGTCCCAATAAAAGGTCAGCCATGCATGTATAAGGGGTTAGCTGATGCACGTCGACAGGCCCGTGAGTTCAAAAAGGGAGAGTATGTCATGATCAGGGTCATACCTGAACCGTTTCCCCTCAGGGACCGTAAAGAAACTCCAGGCTCGTGATACCCGCCCTTTCCGAGACAAGAAATAAGTGGGTTCAAATGCGTACGTTATTGAACTACCAGATGACTATGGTGTCAGTTCGACGTTCAATGTTTCAGATCTGGTAACATATCGGAACCCCGCGGTGATCCCTAGTGAGTTTTGGGCTTTCTCCTCCTATTGTGAGTGACACACCACCCGAGAGTCCACCTCTTCCAGTCTCAACGCAAGCATATAGATTGTATACTGGATGAGCAGGTGATCACCACTAGGAACGAAGCGTATCAACACTTCTTTGTGCATTGGAGAGGACGCCCCGTGCCAGATGATGCCTTGATCACACACGGAGAGCTCAAGCCTTGGGACCCTTACTCAACGGGGTCGAGTTCCTCCCACCCAGGGAGAATTGGTGCGGACACACGCCGCATTACAAGCCGGTGGACGAGGACACACCGGGGCCCGGTTAGCTCGCGGAGGACGTAGACACATTGACCAAGCCATCATCCTTATTTCACATTTTTTGGCCATGTTGGGCCCTATTTTAGTCCATGTTGGACAATTGTACTCTTGTATGGCATATGGGCTACACTAGACTAATGGGCTAGAGTTAATGGGCCTTGGGCTTGAAATAGGCCAAAAGGGCTAGGTGTGAACAAGTCCAAGGGCTAGGTGTGCTAGGTATGAAAGGGGTTAATGGAAGGTGGGCTTGGTGGCTAGTGGAAGGGGGCGCCCCCCTTCTTGGTCCAAGAGGTAGGCTGCCACCTACCCTCCCTTGACTCCCTCCCTCTTATTTTCAAAGGAAGGAAGCTTCCTTCCCCCTCCCCTTGGTCTCCCTCCTCCACCTAAGTCAAGGGGGCACACCCCCTCTCTCTCCCCTCTCTCCCACGCCATTCTCCACCCCCCTCCCCTTGCCATTCTCTATATAAGTAAATGTATTGTGTCATTTGAGAAGTTAATGAAGAATTTGTGAGAAAAATTTGTGTTAAGAGAGAGATTCTCTTCCCCCTCTTAGGTGTGATGCTCTAGACCAAAATCCTGTGACGGGATTTGCTTGGCTTGTGACTCGCCCCCCTATCCTCCCTATTCTCTTCGTATCTAGTTCTAAGAAAATTTTTAGTGAAGCTTCTGCAAGTCAAGAAGAAGTTGGCGCTGGTTTTGCGTCGATCAGAGCTCTGGATCGCCGGCAACAATTCTTCTCGTGAAGTCGCGCAAGCCTGTCTGAGCCTGCTGTCCCAGATCCTTAGTTTCCTAAGAAGTAATTTCTATGGCTCTACTCTCAAGTCCTCTGGATTTTAGATTCTGATTGGTCGTAGGATTTTCTTTCCTCTTCGCGTTGCCGCCAAGCTTGTGTCATTCTGAGGTCGGTGCTAGCCGTGGCGAGGATTCTCGTGGGACTGCGCAGACCACCCTGTGCAGATCTGACCCAGAAGCAGAGGCGACTTCCAGAAGCTGCCCCACCCTTCTCTTTGCAGATCTGACCAAACCCCTTGGTCAGATCCTTTCGCTAGACGTCGCCGACGATTTGTAACAAACAGCGCCTCGTTCCAACACCGGGAGCCATTTTTCCAGTAAGTATTTGTCTTTCTGTGCAGTTCTGTGTGAGCAGAACCAGAGGCTTAGTGCAGAAGTTGTCACGCCCAGATCTGAGCAGATTTAATGGCGCCGTTTGGCTGAGGTGTTCTTACTCCAGTCGTCGACATTCTCCAACAAACGACACCCTAATCGGACGCCAGATCTAGTCGTACCGGCCTCCGCAAGTCTGCTGCGTCGGGTGACCTGCGCGGGCAGAACCTGTCGGCTTCCATTCGGCTCACCCGGATCGGCCCCGACTTGCCTCCCTCGGCTCCCTCGAGTGCTGCCCATCAACCCGAGTCCCAGCAACCCTGAATTTGTGATTGTAGCCTGTTATCTCCCTACGAGGAGTGGGCCATATTTCTGGAATTGTAACAATTAATTATTTGTGTGTATTGGGGTTGTCGGATTCGACCAGAGTTTTCTTTCCCACGCGCTAGTCGTGGAGGTACGCGCTTCGATCCTACAATCGTATTGATAATTTAGTATACTTTCTATCATGCTGCGTTTGTGAGATTAGGGCCGATAGCTAATCTCAAATCACCATGATTGTGAGTTGTGAGCGCCCGTTCCTTAGCTCCAGTCGCGCACCGAGCTCGGACTGCACCACCCTAGGCGATAGTGGTTCTTTAACCGCTACGATCTCACATTTCCCTCGCAAGGGATGATCATCGGGCTAGCTAGAATTCCTATTGAGAGACGTCTCCACCCGGAGAATGTCACGGTAGTCAGCCGCTCGGCTTACCTTAGTGTGCTAGTGCTGGTCGCACATCGAGTCAGTCGTACGTCTTAGCCCGGTCTGGTCACCCGTCCCGCATCAGGTTCGATAGTAGCCAATGGTTTATTAGTCATTGGTCTTTATGTATTGGATACATGTTCTAATGTTATGCAGGTTTCCAATGCAAATTTAAAAGAAGTGAATCATGTATACTTCTGGCATTGCAGGCTTAGTCATGTAGGTGAGAAGAGGGTCTCTCACTTACACTCAAATGGGTATTTGAACTCATTTGAAAGCAAGTCATTTCATACATGTGAGTCCTATCTCATAGGGAACATGACCAAGTCTCCTTTTAGTGGACATGGTGAGAGGACTGCTGACCTTCTCGAACTCATACACTCGGATGTGTGTGGACCCATGTCCATAGAGGTAAAATGGGGTCATCTCTACTTCATATCTTTTATGGATGACTTCTCGAGATATGGCTATGTGTATTTAATGTGGCATAAATCACAAGTCTTTGAGAAGTTCAAAGAATACAAGAATGAAGTAGAGAAACATATTGACAAGAGTATTAAGGCTCTTCGATCTTGGGGGGGAGAATACCTTAGTCATGGATTCACTTCTTACCTTAAGAACAATGTGATTGTTTCTCAATGGATCTCACCGTATATAGCACAACACAATGGTGTATCTGAGAGGAGAAACATGACCTTGTTAGACATGGTCCGATCTATAATGTCCATGTCAGGACTACCCTTATCTCTCTGGGACTATGCCTTACAGACTGTGACCTATTTACTGAATAGGATCTAAAGCAAATATGTTCCTTCTATACCATATGAGATATGGAAGGGTAGGAAAATAAATTTTAATCACATTAAAATTTGAGGGTGTCCAACCCACGTGAAGAGGAACGAAAGTGATAAGCTTGAGTCCAGAATCGATATGTGTAGGTTTGTGGGATATCCAAAGGAGACCTTTGGATATTATTTCTATCAGCCCTCTGAGCAAAGGGTCTTGTGGCTAAGAGAGCTGCATTTCTGAAAAGGGGATATCTACTCAAGAAAAATAGTGGGAGCCAGATAGAATTGGACGAGGTCCAAGAACCAAAAACCAAGGACACTGTCTCATTGGATGAGACAACATTGGTCGATCCTATTCAAAGTGAAACACAGGCACTATGAAGATCTGGTAGGATACCTAGAGAATTTGAGAGATATGTTGGACATGTCTCAGAGGGGTCGTCTAAGGCACATATCAACGAGGATGAAGATCCTCAATCCTACCATGAGGCGATCCATAGTGCAAACTCTGAGAAATGGAAGGTGGCAATGAATTCTGAAATCTAGTCTATGTACACCAACTAAATTTTGAACTTGGTTGATGTACCCGAAGGGATAGTCCCTATCGACTACAAGTAGATATTCAAGAGGAAGATCGGTGCAGATGGATGCATTAACACATACAAGGCCAGATTAGTGATGACGGGGTATCCTCAAAGACAAGGCATTTACCAAGGTATCAGAGCCCAGTCTCTGATTTTTATTCAGCGGACCTCACGGTCTAGGAGAAAAGATCCTTTAAGATGGCTAGCTAGTGTGAATCTGGTTCCTGTCTTTGATGGTTTTGATTATGCTTCATGGCTTGGAAAATTTTACGTTTGGATATCAAGTCTTGATCCGAAGCTTATAAAATTAATTACTCATGGTCCTCACAGTTTACCAAGAAATAAGTCAAATTGGACCGATGAGCATAAGAAAATGAATTCTGATAACCTTTTGTTCTGAGTGTTCTTAAGACTGCAGTGAGCACTAACGTACTTCCTTCTATTTTCTCTTGTAAGTCAGCCAATGAAATTTGGAATGGGCTGAATAAAGCTCAGAGAAGGAAAGATAATGTAGAATGTCTCAAGGTGAGCGGCAGTGGGAGACGAATCAAGGAAAATTCTGAGGTATCCTCTAGTTCTGATTCTGATGATGAGGAATTTAGTTTCGAGGAATTGATGGATGCATATGAGCTCTTAGTTGAAAAATATAAATTGGTGAAATATGAAAATTGAAAATTGAAAAAGGCAATTCAAAGCACTACACATGTTGCCTCCTCATGTGAGGAGTGCTCTGAACTTAGGAACTTGAATGAACATTTATTGCATGATGTTGATGTGCACAAAGAAACAATTTCATGTTTGAGAGATGAGTTGAAAGTTCTTGAAAAAGGAAAACATGTGGTTGTTGATGATTCTGAAAATGTTCATGTTATGGAACAAGAAGTTGTGAGCTATAAGACTATCAATTCTCTTTTGAGTGACAAAATTACACTGTGTGAAGAAGAGATTGTTGATTCTGAATTGCACATTTCGTCATTGGAAAATGAAATTAAAAATATGAATAAATGCTTGTCCACATTTGCAAACAAAAATCAAAAATAGAAAAATGACTCCGACTTCTCCAATTTGCGTGCCAACTGTTCACATAACAAACACCTTCACGCAACCAAAAGAAGGAATGTTTCTTGTTTTTATTGCAACAAATTTGGCCATGAAATGTACGATTGTTTCTTGATGAAGCTAGATGATGATGAAGCATTGAAATCTAGAATGAAAATGTCTGATGATTCAAAAAATCATGAGAAATTCATAAAGAAAAAACTCAATGTACATTGCTTCTGCTGCGGGCTACATGGTCATGTTTTTGAAGATTGTTTTACAAAGAAAAGTGATAATGAGTGGTCTATCAAAAGAAACTTTTCTTGTCATTATTGCGGTAGATTTGGACATCTAATGAATAATTATTGTGTGATGAAAAATGATAAAAAATGGTCTATGAGAAGAAAATCTTCTAGCTTCTTTTATTATGGCCAGGCCGGTCATTCAATGGATGACTGTGCCACTATGAGATTCGATGATGAATGGTATGAGAGGAAGAATAGAAAATCTTTTGTTCGAAATGAAACTAACCCCTCGGGACCCAAGATGGCTTGGGTACCCAAATCTTCAAAATAAGAATTTGTTTTACAGGGGCGTCTTGAGGCTAAGGAAAGTTAATAAATAAAGGACTCTCAAGGCGAGAAACAAAAATGGTTTGATATTAAGACCTCATCTGCTTGAGTTCACTTTGAAAAATCTGTAAAGGTAAAAATTGGGTGTTGAATATTTTTCTATTCAAACTGCTTAAGCTCATTTGAGATTAACTGAGTGCCTGGTATCTCAAATGGTGTGCAGTAGAAAGGTGGATTACGTTCACCTAGATACTCTCACTATGTGTCAGTAGGGTCTTCAGACCCCCACCTACACCTCGTACTAGAACTCGGTGAAATCAAATGGCCACTTGTGAATGTTTTCTTTTACTGATTTGCATAAATCTGAAAATGAATATCTGAAATGGCTCAAAAAATATATTTCTAAGCTACCTCTCAAATCATGCTCACTGCGTATTTTTGAGCTAGCCCGTTTGTGGAATGGACTGCATGTTTACATATTTTTCGTGCTAGATGTCTTTGACTGAATTTTGAAATATGTGTGGGGGGTGTTGCATATTCCTAAACATATATAAATCTTTGTTCACAAAAACATGGACATTTTGTGATATCCTTGTTTACTAGTTTGGACTCATCTTTTGTTGATTTTGGCAATTACGAAAGTGCTGAGATTTTATGAGTTCATTGATTAGATGACTTGAACACTTTTCATTGCATATCTTATGAATAAATCTAGTTTTGAATTGCTTAACACTACACATACATAGTTTTTCATACACACCTTTTCCTCCGTTTTACAAATAACAATTCAGTTTTTGAATGTCTTTGTCTGTGCATAAAGTCTTTCACACTTTTACTCATATTGTGCAAATAACAATTCAGTTCCTGAATGCTTCAGTTTGAACATAAAATTCTCCACATTTTCAATCACCTTTTTGTAAATAACAGTTCACATGTGCATATACAGTTCACATACGTATTTTCATTCTCATATCATGCATACCTTTGCATACTTGTAGAAAGGAATGTTTTTCAATCATCTTTCAATTCACATCCATATACTTGCATATATACTCGACATATTGTGTGCTTGAATGCCATGGTTATTCGGTATATCAAATGGCGATAGTGGAAGGTTGGATTATGTCCAACTGGAAACTTTCCTTATGCGTGAGGTGGTCTTCAGACCTACGTTCTCCGCCAAGTACCGATAATCAATTTGCTTGCAATCATTGAAAGATCCCTGGTTGATTGCATGTATATACTTTATACAACCACTTCTTGATATCCCTCTATGACCTTTCACCTTGCTAAATAAAATTGCATTGATTTAGACATGCTTATTACATGGCATATATTAAGCAGGAGATTTTTTTTTATATAACTGTGCATACATTTAGGGGGAGACATTACTGTGATGAGACTAATTCATCTTTTAGATTCAATACAACCACCCTCTCAAATTATCCTTTTTGAGATAAATGATTCAATCTAATAAGAATTTCAGTTATTCCTCTCAACACTTTAGAGGATTCTTGAATCTCTACATGGAAATCACATGTCTCGTGAGAAAAAAGTTATTTGCCCCACCAAAAATTCTGTATAAGTGGAATGTCGATTCGAGTAGCCGGGAATCCTCCCTGAAACAAAGGAGAAAACTCATGATGAAAAGTGAAGCAAATTCATTATTAAAAATAAGTGGGAACTGCCACTGAGTAGCCGAGAAGTGCCCCTGAGACAAAGGATACAACTCGTGCCGAAAAGTGACAAAATCCGTAATTAAGATAAGTGACGAAACTGAGTAACCGGGAAATACCCTTGAGACAAAGGGTATAACTCGCGTCAAAAGGTCAGTCACACCATTTATAGTAATTTAAAAAAATAAAAAGATTTGGGGCCATACGTAGCTACCAATATTCGAGCATTGTGTATGAAAGTATATGGATGATAAGTTCTTTTTTGTGTTATTTAGAAAATCTGATTATCCATATTGCTTTGGAATTCATTGCTCAATCTTCTCTTATACACTTTAGGTATGATTGTGTGAATGCACTTTATGAATCAGTCGCATTTCATGATTTATGCAGTATCATCTTTATGTCAGCACGACCTTCTTAGTATTGCACATGTTCATCATGTTCAATAGTTAATTGCATAATCCTTACTCCTGTCCCAAAGGGACTTGCTTGACTCTATATTTAATTATGCATGCTTGACTGCTTGACTGCTTGATCCTTTTTGTTCATACCATACATCATTTCATATTGATGCATACATGTATATATCAGCTTAAATAATCCCATTGTCAGTCAATTTTTGTTAATGACAAAGGGAGAAAATAATGTGATTTTCAATAGAGCATTTGCATATAGAATATTTTCATATTGCTGGGTTCGCACGCCATTTCTGTTAAAATTTCATATTTGGTTGTTCCTCTAGGTCCCCCACTTTTTGATAATGTCAAAGGGGGAGAGAATCATGTTGGCCACAATATATTGTCATCATCAAAAAGGGAAATATTGTTGGGTTCGTGGCACTCCCTCTTTGTCCTTGGTGATGGTTTTGATGATAACAATATACTGTGTGTAAGTATTGTGGAAAACACGCATTGATCATTTTGGAGCTCACGGTTGTTATCTTGTTTTGTAGGTTTGGATACTCGGTGAAGAACATTAACAGATACACAATTGTTCTGAGGACTGTCGACCTCACTCACTCATGGAATGGACTTGGTTTAATTGGACTGAATCAATGTTTTGTTTAATTTGAATTGAATTAAAGTTCTTGGAATGAACTTTGAATTCTGGACTGAACTTGGATTACTTGCATTGGACTGTGTCTATTAGTCTTGGACTGCATGTTAATTACATATATGAAATCTATATGGGTTCAGACCGATGTGCATTGATTCTGAACTTTTGGACTGAACTTGATTGTCTTGGACAACTCTTGAAAGTCATGTGTGGATATATCATAAATGAACAAAGTTTTGATGAATTTGTTTTGGAATTAGTTTTTCCATACATGCAACAAATTTTGGTATGTGAGCTTATGATGAAAATGGATTGAAAGTGAGCTAACCACCTTTATACATGATTGCATTTCAAGATACTTAGATGCACGTTGAAGGAGGTTATCTTGTAGAGGAATTGCTTTGAAGGAAGCTCTTCAAATGCATTTGGTTTAATATTGACATGCCTCTGAACTTTTAGAATGTGCAGGTTCATACTGCCCACAATGCGATGGATCCAATTTAAGAGTTTATATTGAATCTATGGTAATTTTCTTCAAATCTTGAATTGAAGATTATGGGTTTTCAAAGTGAGTTCATGCATATCTTTCATGGGTTTTTGAGGTGGTTTTCTGCTCAACACGCTAGCTGAAGATCTTGGTTAAACAAGGCTCATTGTAGTTTCTAAATCCTTTTAATGCATGGCCCATGATTGTATTGGAATGGGTTTGAAAATCCCTGAATCACTCACATGGGTTATTGCATTTCAATTCTTGAACTTGCAGGTTGAACAAACTATGATAGTGCATTTGAGTAATAATTTGTAATTCTTTAAGATTATCTTGAGTGTTTTGCTAACTCCAAATGCATGTTCACATTGGTGTCATTCAGTTGGAATCAAAGGTATAAGTTTATGTTTAAATGAATTTCCATGTGCCTTGATAGGGTTTAATTCCTTGAATACCTTTATTTTTCTGGTCTGGAGTTGCAAGAGTCGACTCTCAGAGTCGACTCCTGCAGTCCTGGGGACTATTTTTGGTAAAACAGAATCCCAGGTGAAATGTGTCGACTCAAGGAGTCGACACTTTCACCCTGGGTGTTGATAAAAAGTGCACCGACCAAAACTTGCACCGACCGTGTTTGCCTGACTTTGCACCGACCTTCCTTGCTTGATAAAAACTTGCACCGACCTCATCTTCTACAAACTTTGCACCAACCCTCCTTATGTTTCATAATACATGCACCGACCTGCCCTTGAATGTGCACAGATCCATAGCCTCTACATAACATGCACCGACCCTTTCATTTGTGCACCGACCTGGTCTTTGCTGCTTTACAAACATGCACCGACCCTGCCTTTTCATATGCATTGACCATGGGTTCATATGCACAGACACCTTAGCCTGTGTATTGGTTTTTCTATATGTTGGCAGGACACTTTGTCTGGTTCAGATCCGGATCGTGTTTTCTGGATTGATTTCGAAATGCCCATTTGAAGATCCGATTGACTTGATCTTTTACCATAATATCCTTAGGGTTTCTCCATATATTTGGGTGGTGTTTTGAGAGGATTTTGGCATGGGCTATTATGTCCTTTTGCCTTCTTTTCCCATGGTATATGTATGCTATGATTCCCATTGAAGAAGGTATCTCTCTTGGGCTAAAGACTTTTATCTTTGCAGGAAGAGAGGGAGAGGGCGATGCAAACACTTGGAGGAGGAAGAGGAAGAAGAGGAGAACGCCATCAACGAGCCTATATCTGCTGATCTGAATCAGCTGGGAGCAAGGTCGCTGAACCACTCTCCCTGGGGCATCTTCTACAAGTTTGAGCGGCTTCCACTCTGCGGACAGATATTTCCGGTGTACCCATTCTCCAAGAACGAGATTGATAGCAGATTTGAGGGGGAATCCTTCGTGTCCGGGCTGTGTTCCCTGACTGCGTGTGTGTGTGCTACAGTGGCAGCGGCTTGGGGCTAGGCCACGTGTGCGTGTATTGCTGTGGAAGCAGCGTGTGTGGTGTTGGGGCTCGTCCCCGTGTTGCTATAGTTCGTAGTGTGGTAGTGAAGTCTCACCGGGTTCGGTGAGGGGTGGACGTAGGGAGCCCGTCGTGGTCCCGAACCACCTAAAAATCTATGTTCTTTGTGAATACATGTGTGATTATCCTTTTCCTCTATCTTCATTCACAGGTCAATTATATTGGTTTTTATTCACTACACCATCGCACATTGCTTCATCCGCTATCCGTGTTAAGATTTATTTCTACCATCTATTACATAGTTTATTCGAGTGAGATCGAAAAGTTTGAGAGAATACTTTAATCTCACGTCTGTTTAGGCTAAACAATGTAGTTAATTTTAATTTCGCTGTGATTAGTTTAGATCGTTTTTAAAATCCGCCATCTCGACAATGGGACAATTCAACCCCCCTTCTTGTCCGCCATCTAGTCTGGGCCAACAAACACATACAAGGCCAGATTAGTGACGAAGGGGTATCCTCAAAGACAAGGCATTGACCAATGGCCATGGTTAAGTCAATCAAAATCCTCCTTGCCATTATTGTATTCCTGGATTATGAGATTTAGCAAATGGATGTGAAGATAACTTTTCTTAATGGAAACCTATCAGAAGAGATGTACATGGTACAACCTGAAGGATTCACCTCCAACCTTCATCCTAATAAGGTATGCAAATTTCAGAGGTTCATTTATGGACTGAAGCAAGGATCTTGGAGCTGGAACTTGAGATTTGATGAGACTATCAAATCTTTCGACTTCATTCGGAATGAAGATGAACCTTGTGTTTACAAGAAGGTCAGTGGGAGCTCTGTGACATTCTTAGTCCCATGTGTTGATGACATCTTACTCATTGGGAATGATGTAAGGATGTTGACATCAATTAAGTCTCTGTTGTCCAAGACCTTCTCTATGAAGGATTTAGGAGAAGCATCCTATGTACTAAACATAAGGATCTATCGAGATAGATCTAAAAGGATGATGGGGTTATCCCAATCCATGTACATAAACACTATCCTTAGAAATTTTAGGATGAAAAATTCCAAGAGAGGTCTCATACTTACGAGACATGTAATTTACCTGTCCAGGGGGATGAGCCCTAAGACACGAGAGGAAGTGGCACACATTAGTAAGGTGCCCTATGCTTCGGCCATAGGATCGATCATGTATGCAATGCTATGTACACGGCCTGATGTTGCCAATGGTTTGAGCATTGTCAGTAGATATCAGGCAAATCCAGGCGAGAAGTACTGGAAGGTAGTAAAGTGCATCCTTAAGTACTTGCGAAGGACTAAGGATCTTTTTTTACTTTATAGAGGAGAGGACCTATAGCTTAGAGCCTACACATACTCTAGTTCCCAGTCAGATCCAGATGACTGCAAATCCATGTCTGGATTTATATTCATGTTGAATGGAGGGGCAGTCAGTTGGAGAAGCTCCAAGTAGGATACTACTGCAAACTCAACGATAGAGGCAGAATACATTGCTACAGTTGAAGCTACAAAGGAGGCCGCCTGGATGAAGAAATTCATCTTGGATCTCGGCATGATCCCCAACATATCAGCTCTCGTCCCATTATTTTGTGATAATAATGGAGCCATCGCCCAGGCGAAGGAACAGAGGTCTCACCAAAGGTCAAAGCACATTCCGAGACGCTTCCACATTATTCGAGAGATTATTGATCGCGAAGATGTTATGGTAAAGTGTGTACCATCTGAAGACATAGCAGATCCACTAACTAAGCCTTTGTCACATATTGTGTTTGAGTGCCATCGGGATAAGATGGGCCTCAAGGTTGTGGGTAATTGGTTGTAGTTTAAGTGGGAGATTGTTGGTATTGGGTGTCCTACCGGTCAATTTCGAGTCGGGTAAGCCAGATAGTTGTACAATATTGTTCCTCATTAATAAAGTGATATTTGAGCATAAATTCGTAGTTGCTTTACGTTGTCCCTACGATATGTGATTGCAAAGTCAACTCGAGATGAGACCTCGATCATGAGTCTAACTTTATATGGACATATATCTTAAAATTATCCCTAGTTGGTGGGTAATCACTCAAGGACATTGATTACCTATTAAGCCAGTACACATGATGTCTGGGTAACCAATCTCATGGTCACTGGTGCAGGGCATCAACACATATGTATAGGTGTACGTCCTGGGAGGATGCACACTGGATTGATCTGCCATTGGATCTTCAAATGGTTTATTATACCTAATGTCAACTGAAGATTCACTTGTCTCAGTAGCATCGTTGGTCCTTTGACCTAAGATATTGATCGGATCTTACACGAGGACTGACATGCTTTGATGTTTGGTTAAGTAACTTTAACCATAAGTCATGAAACGCCAAGTCATTGACCATGTCAACATACATGTGAAGATCGTCAATGGTCAAGAGAGGATTGCTCACTGTCAGGTATATAATAGACACTTAATGGGTCAAGACACTAATGCTTCACTAAACCCCTGGACAAGGTTTGGAATGGATGTCATACGCTTTTAGGAGGTCATGGTCAAATGGCACGATCATGAGATTTGACAGTTACCATACCCTCGATCGAACCAGACTCATAGAAGGAGAAAGGGATTAAACAGGTACCATATAGGGTGGTTTGAACCCGACGTCCTCTGGGATCACGCGGATTTATTTAACCCAATGTGATCATAGGTCTAGAATGAATTAAACTATTATTCGACTCTTGTAGAAGTAAATAATAAGTTTAATCTACTTCTAATTGGGAATTAGAAGTTAACGGGCCTTAAACCAGAGTGACTATGGGCCTAGAGGATCACACATAAAAGGTTCTCGGGTGATGGGGTTATTATTGTGCAGATATATATATGAAAGCGTTAAGTTCTTTTTGGAAAAGAATGATTAAGCGGGCTTTATATATACATACACAATAGTGCTTAGGATACATATATAATGAAGGGTCTCGGGGAAGAGTCTTATATATATATATATATATTCCATTAGGTTTTCTAAAATGGCAAGCACGTAACGAGAAAACCCAAAAGCCACCACTTTCTTCTTTCTCCCCCCCCTCTTGCGTGCGACTCTCTTTCCCCTCTACCACGGTGCTCTCTCTCTCATCCTCTCCCTCTCCCACGTTGTTTTCTAAGTTGTTCTCTCTCAAGGAAGAAAGGCACAAATGGAAAATAAGATACGATCTGAGAGATCTGTGGTTCGTGCACACGGGGAGTAAAGGAACAGGCGAACACTATCACAGTATGAGGATCGGTGTGTATCTACTCTAGAGGCCGGATATCTGTGCGACTCTGCACTTGAGAAAATCTACATTGGGCATTGCGGACAGTGTCGTTCCGCGCAAGGTATAGATCAACAACCTTCTTTTATTTTGGGTTGTTTAATGTTTGCATCGATCAGGGCACGATTCTTAGATTCTAGGGGAACTGGGTTTCAATTTAATTTTTATTTTTCCGTTGTGCTATTGGAACCCAGGTAGGAAGAATCCTTACAGAGTGGGGGTTGGGAGGGTGGGGGGGAGCTGCGAAGAGAGGGTAGGGGGGCTTGGCCGGAGGTGGCAGGGGGGTGGGGGCTTGGCTAGAGGTGGCAGTGGAGGTGGGAGGCGACGTGAATCTGTAGATTGAGAGGGTGGGGGGGGCTTGGCCGGAGGTGACAACGGGGTGGGGGGCTTGGCCAGAGGTGGTAGGGGGTGGGGCCTTGGCCAATGGTGGGAGGGGGTGGGGGCTTGGCTGGAGGTGGGAGGGGGAGTGGTGGTCACCGGAGGTGGGAGGGAGACCTCCTATATCTCCTCATCTCTCTCTCTCTCTCTCTCTCTCTCTCTCTCTCTCTCTCTCTCTCTCTCACACACACACACACACACACACACACAGAGTAACGGAGCTGCAGAGAAAGGGTGGGGGCATAGGGAGGGAGACGGTGGGGGAGGGGGCACCGACGGTGAGGTGGGGGCCTCTATGAGGAGCCGATAGTGAGGGGTGGGGGGGAGCAGCAGGGAGGGCACCGACAGTGAGGTGGGGGGAGAGGGAGGCTGAGACGGCGGGGGAGGGGGTGCCAAGGATGAGATGGGAGACAGGGGGAGGGGCGCCACCAATGAGTTGGGGGAAGAGGGAGGGAGACGACGAGGGAGGGGGCTGCACCGGCGGTGAGGTGGGGGGAGAGGGGGAGAGGCATTGGCGATGACATGGGAGGAGAGGGGGCACCGATTGCTCTCTCTCTCTCTCTCTCTCTCTCTCTCTCTCTCTCTCTCTCTCTCTCTCTCTCTCTCTCTCTCTCTCTCTCTCTCTCTCCGGTGAGGTGGGGGAAGAGGGGGAGAGACATTGGCGATGACATGGGAGGAGAGGGGGCACCGATTGCGCTCACATTGGCGATGACATGGGAGGAGAGGGGGCACCGATTGCGCTCTCTCTCTCTCTCTCTCTCTCTCTCTCTCTCTCTCTCTCTCTCTCTCTCTCTCTCTCTCTCTCTCTCTCTCTCTCTCTCTCTCTCTCTCTCTCTCTCTCTCTCTCTGTGTGTGTGTGTGTGTAGGGGTATTTTGGGTATTCTACTATACTTAACGACGGTATATGAAATATTCTACAGAATATTCGACTTCCATTGACAGCATTAAACCCGGAGGGTATAACCATAATATTTAAGACTAAATGAAGGGTATTCATGATAATAGGTCTAAACCAAGGGTATATTTGACAAAACTGATATTTAGAATGGTATATATGTAAAAATCCCAATATTGAAAGTCAAAAGTTGTTGTAATGCAGAGAAAAACTCGGATGTCTAAATTTTTGTAAATACTCCTCTGTAATTTAAATGAGAAGGTATTTTTAAGCAATGATTAAGATATTTTATCAAATAATCTGAAGATGAGATTACCTTGTATCTTCAGATATTAGACATTAAATAAATGTTGTCAAACAGAACATAACCCTTAGTTTCATCTCTCTCTCTCTCTCTCTCTCTCCCCATAAATTTTTTTTTAGATTTTTTGCATGAAAACTATTGTTAAAAGGAAATTTGCAAAAAAATCATTCCTAAAAATGTATTAGCAGGTATATCACTGAGTTAATTCAAATAGTGCATAAATACCATTTAAGCGTGATTTTCTTGCAAGTTGTTGGTAAAAAAGAAGTGATATGCATGTAAATAAATATGACATTTTTGCACAATTCAGATTACACAGTGATATACTTGCTAATGTATTTTTAGGAATGATTTTTTTACAAATTCACTTTTAACAATAATTTTCATGTAAAAAACCCTTTTTTGGGGGGGGCGGAGAGGGGGAACAACCCCATTCCCGACATCTCTCTCTCTCTCTCTCTTCTTTTTATTTTTTAATTATTGAGAAGGATGATTTTGACTAGTCCATGAATAGTTCCGTCTAGTTCCATATTTCAAATGGTTATTAGAAAGAAGTTCTTTTCTAAAAAGAGAATTTTTAAAAGAGCGGTGACCGAGAAATATAACTGTTCATAATTCGATTCAAATTAAAAAAAAGAACTGAACTGTTCGGCTCAATTCAGTTTGGTTCGATTTGAAGTCCAATTCGATTCGATTCGATTTCATAAGGTGTGAAATCGAATCAAACTGAATAAATTAAATTTATTATTTATATTATTATTATTATATATTATAAAAGTATTTAAAATATTTATAAATTTAATTATATATATATATAAATATATATATATAAATAATTTTATTTTTATTATATATTTTATTTATTAAATTTATATATATTATAATAAAATATAAAATTTTGATTCAAAATTGAATCAAATTATATTTTTTAATTTAATTCAATTCAATTTCATAGGTAAATTAGGTTGGATTAGATTTAAAAAAAATAGTCCCAAATCCAATCAAACTTAACCGGGATCACCCTTAACCATAAATGCCACCGGCTTTGACTTTTACCATCCTGCCGGAAAAAAAGAAGGAACATAATCTAAAAGAGCTATCATTCTGTTGGCGTTTCCTACACCGACAACTAGTTTTCTGATTTCTGTAGAAGGAATGAAAAAGTGAAGGTTTTGTAGGGAAGGTTAATGAAAAAGAATTTTAAAAAAAAAATCAAAACATCTAATAAGGACATTTGACAGAGTAAATATTTAGAAAAGATACTCATGTACTACCTCATACATATAAGAGCTAACCGACCAATAATGCCCCTAACTATTTTCCAAATAAATTTTCTTAATATAAGTCTATTTATTATAATTTTGTATCCTCGGACACAAAATATTTAAACGATGAAATGGCTTGTGTCGCGTCCAGATTCCAGCCCATATCTGAAACCAACGAGATAAAAATATATATATTATAATATACATAAATATATCAAAATATAAATTATTCTGCACATAAAAATGGTATATTTCACCGAACCAGCTTCCTTTGCGTGTAATGATCTCTTCAAGAAAAGAGATGTCAATGAGTCAACTTTATATTTTTTTATCTTAACTAATATAATAATCAGACTATTTTTAATTATTAAGAATAATATTAGTAGCCTTTAAAAAATATTTATAAAACAATTGGGGTATTTTTGATACTATATTAGAAAAAAATGACTTTTCTTCTTAACAGATATGAACTTTAGGAAGAATATCATTTTGAAATATTTTAAACTTAGAGCGCCACATTTTGAAAACTTTTTTGCCCTTCTCAATGATTTTCCTTCAGTTGTGTACAACAATCCCTTCAACATCGGTCAGCCAACGTGAGGTGGTCTCCCAGTCCGTCCCATTTCCGCCAAAGAGAGACCAATCGGTTAAACCAACCTCCGTGGACGACCCCTAGGTTACAATAGATGAGATGACCTGAATTTATCTGGAGATATATCTCCAAGGTCTCTCTCTATTGTACACCTTATGATGGCTGTGGCTCCTTTAAATGTCAGAAGGCTGTAGCCCTGGCAGATACAGGCATGCTGTAATAGTCCAATTCTCTATCATGGAGTCAGCACAATGACATACATGAACAGGAATGTCTAGAAAAGATAAAGCAGCAGCTAGGAACAAGCATCATAGGAACTTCACATTATGCGCATCCCAAAACAAATTCCAATTGCTCATCAGAAAGAAAGAGAGCAAAGAAGGGAGTAAATGTTACAAGCATACAAACATGAAATACTGTAACAGGAAGGCACTTATCCATTTCCCATGCCTCTCTCTCTCTCTCTCACTTTGTGGCATAAAATTATGGCATGGATACAAGAAGAGATGATAAGAAACCAACCCCAAAATTCCACACTTGGCCACTAAGACACTGTTACCTGAACAAATCTTAAAAGAATGACCACCACCTCCTGTTCCGGCTGTTGCTATTCACTGATGACGGGTTAATTGATGAGGACCTCTGTGGCTGCTGATTATCCCATCCCCCAATGCTGAACTGTCTCCTTCCTCCAACAATAGGTTTCCCAAGCCACAAAACGATAGCAACACCTACAATACTGACGATAGGAGCAGCAGCAAGAAATAGCCATCCTCTTCCACCACCCCCTGTATTTGAACCGCCATGTCCAGAATTAACCACTCCAGCATCCAAATTGTCCAGTCTTTCATGGCCTAGGTCATGTGTTTCATCTACTACCTCCAAATCACTCGATGTACTGGAGGAACTTTCCTCGGCATGCTCTTGACGCCGAATCTCTCGTAACCCCATTCGACTGCCTGAATTCCTCTTCCCTTCCTCATAATCATGGTCGTCCGTAGGAAGTTCATATCGGCACACAGGACATGAGTTCCTTGTGGTTAGCCATGGTCGGATGCAGGATGGATGGTAGAAGTGGAAGCAAGGGAGCTGGCTCGCTCCAGTGCCTATGAGTAGTGGATCTTTACAAATGGCACAAATCAAATCACCGTTCTTCTCATGATCCTTGGAGACAATCACCCAAGGAAGGTTGTCCACAAAAGATACTGCTGTTGGGGGTGCGCCTCTTCTTGAGTCATCAGTCTCTGCAAGATGTTCAAGTAGCTCCTCGAAACGTCTTCCATCAAGATAGTCACCTGATCTCCTAATGTAAAGAGGCATTTCTGATTCTTCTAGATCAGAAAAAATGTTTGGATGGCGTAGGCGTCTATTTTCCCGTGTCCCCCAACTGATTCTGGCCCTATTCACAACTGGACTGCCATTTACATCTTGGATTTGACCATCTTGATGCATTTGTCCACTCACTTCCTCCTCGATATCAACTTCTTCCCATTCACCATCATCTTCGTCTTGATCATCAGAATTCCATGGATCTAATCCTGTGTGCATGGGATCAATATCTGTGTCGGTGTTAATATGACTCTCATCATCAAACTGAATAAACATTTCTCGATCCATTAAACTATGCCCATCAACTGAAGCATCCGATTCCCCACCATAGCCACTAAAACTGAAGTTGGAGTCAGTCTCACCATACAGGGAATCCATGTGATCGTGCCCATCACTCTCCGTATCTGAAAGTGCCCGCCTCCACCTCATAGACCGGTTCCTACTAGAGGAACCATTTGATTGTGTATTAAGCATATTGCCACCATCAAGTTGGGCCCCAGGATTCTGTCTAACCAGACTTATAAGCTGCGAAAATTCTTGGAGAAACAGGTCCTCAATCGACTCTGAACTCTCCTGTCTCACTCTTCCTCTCCTCTGCCTCCTCCTATGAATCTCTCTTGTTGTTGCATTTGTCCCTAGATCATCAAAAACTATGGTTTTACAGTCTCTGCAAATCCAAATTGCATCAAAAGCCTCATTAGTCTCACTCTCTGGCTGAAACTCTCTTCTGCAGACAATGCAGTGGGCATTTAGCTCATAAGCATTGCGGATTAAACCATTACTATCCTGTGGATCCACTGAATGAACCGACCCATGGGGTGACAGCTGTGGCTCATCATCCATCTGGAACTATTACAAGCATCAGTAAATGCCAGTCTTTCCTGATCACAAAACCATGATGGACATTCACTCTAGCAGATTGGGAACCATAGTTGAGTTCTTGCCCTGCATTAAAAAGAAAGAAAAGTCAAATTTAGAAGGATTTGAAGAGTTAAAATGGTTAGACTGGAAGGGGCCATCCCACAGTCGTTCATGGACTTGCCATATAGCGGTCCGGTATGCATTGAGGTGGTTTACAAACTCACCCTCGTGCAGCTGAGACCACATAGGGCATGGCCTTCTCACAAAATGGTAACGGCTTGTCGTAGCAAAAAGTGGGGTAGTTTCCTCTCCTTAATCTCAAAACACAGATACAACAGATTTAATGATGCAATGACATAAAAGGCTGCCAACAAATTCCCCAACGTACTTGAAGTTTTCTTGTTATTTTTCAGCACCAGCATTCCCCAAAGCAGGAATGGTCGGAAAAGTGAATCCACCCCTAAAGGAAGGAGAAAAGCAGGGAGTAGAACAATCCAAATTGGATGCGTAGAACAACCTCTCCGGTATAACCCACTCGCATCCAAACAAACGAGACAAACAGGATAAAAAGATTGGAATTTGACGATCTAACAGCATTCCCCTAATAAATCCAAATGGGAACCGGAAGTTGAAGCAAAAAACTGCAGCCCTCTTATCAGATACCAATCCTACATTAACCCCCGTGATCCAAATGTCAGACTTGGCAAGATCTCGAAGCATGAATACGTGGTTAAAAACAAAAAAAAAGGGAAAAAGAAAAAAATCCACACAACGATTAAAACCGCAAAAACCCAAACTTGACGAGAGATTAAAGCATCAACAAAGAACGCGGGGTCTCAGAAACCAAAGATTCCATATTTTGGCAAAACCCAGATGCTTGGCAAACTCCATACCTTTGCCCACCTCCCATTCCAGCCTCTGGAAACGCGGGGAAGGGGTTCGCCGGAGCAACAGAAAGAAACCAGCTTTAGCGAACCGACAGAGAGGGCGTGGAGCCGACCCGTAGAACAGCCCACCGATCGGATCAGATAACGGAGACGAAACCCGTGAGATCGGCAAGAATCGAGACGACTGTTTGGATGAATGCCGTCCGCAGGGGGCTGGGTGGGGAGGAGCAGGAAGAATTAAACGGAGGAAAAGGGGGTGGGAACAAAATAAATAGGCCTCCGAAATGGGGATTTATCTCGTTTCCTTCGCAGCCGTCCATCAGGTGGATGCGCGACGACCATATCGATCTGACGATAAAATCAAAGAGGCTGCGGTGGGGCACTGCCGTCAGGACGTGGAACTGGTGTTGTGTTGTCTATAAATCTTTCACCTTTGTGCAATTAATGTCGCCGCCGTCAAATCTCCGTCCGCTCGCACACACACCCCCGTCTTATTTGGACATTTTTTAGAACTTCGGGCGTGATGTCAACATCCTCTCAGATCTACGATTAAAATTTGATTTTTTTTACCAACAAACAAAATTGTGCACCGGGAGAAAATTAAGAAATAAGTTTGAGAAATAACTTTTGAGGAATGTTAATGAGCTGCATTTTCTTGTCACCTAATTTGTCACTTTCACTGGTCATCCGAAAATGTGATTACAATGTCGAGATGAGATCAGTCTCGAGTGTAATTACAATTTCAGAAATATATATGTTAAATAACTGAAAAAGAATATGACAAATTGGATAGGGAAAAAATATGGCACCATACATATGTGATACTATCATCTATGTGAAGATCAAAATATTTAAAAATTAAAAAACATATAACTATCATATCAAAAATCTATTTCGAGTGTAAAATTATTATTCAGATTCTTGAACCCTTGTTTCTATTTTATCTTTAAATTATATTACAGATTTTTTTAAATCTAGACTCCCAAACACTCAAGTTAAAGTTTGATTTGAAATCACAGCCGAAAAGAAAAAATACCGAAATAATCCACTACGCCTCTCATTATCTAACACAACAGATTATAGGAGATCCTAAAATAAGTGCGAAAATGGCTTGACATGCTTCACATTATATATAAGGAAGGTATTATAAGATTCTTTCAAAGGTGGAGGTTGAAATCTGATTTTTATGTCACGTACCATCTTCTCTATTTATTGAATGGGGAAGAACGTCTAGCACCCGTGGAAGCCTACAAGCACCAGAAGTAAGAACGGACGTCAGAAGGAGTCCCGGGTGTTATCTCAGGAGACAACCCTTTGATGCTTAAGTCAGCAACGGATTAATCAAGAGTAGAGAAGAGTAGGCGAGAGAGTGAGAGAGAGGCCATAGTAGAGGGTCGAGGAGCTGTGTAGATCCTCCAAATGAGTGCTCGCCGTTTTCAGTGCTCACTCGGTGAGTGCTCGCTGGGTGGAAAAGTCGTGCAGAGGGAATCCTCCCTCTGGACGTGGATTGTCGTCACTTCTCTCTTTCTGTAACAAGGCTAGTAGCTCTATTCTCTTGCGTAGCGATTTGGCAGAATGATCCACCGTGTCCTTTCTTCTCTGTCAATGTCCCTTTTATAGGGGGTTATCTTGGAGCAAGAGGCCTATCCCTTAACAAGGAAGGGTGCAAGTAGTGGAGTAACGCTTTCCGCGATTGTGGCGGGAGTTTTCCGTTGGAGGGCAGTTACCCCGACGTCAGTTGGTCCCTAGACGAGTCTTACAGCACTCGTAGGCCGTACTCGCCCATTACGGGGTCTAGGCCGACGTCGTAGGGGGTAACGGTCGATCGTCGGAGGGTCCTCCGGCGGTCATTGCGCTTGGGCCGTAACCTTTCTGTGATGTTGAATCCGATGCTGAGGCGTAGGGGCCACACCATAATAGGCTGCAGCCGCTGGGCTACCCTTTGGGCGCGCTGTAGATCCGGAGCTGGATTGGGCTCATTATAACAGGCCGGTTATGGGCCGAGCTAAATTTACCCTCCTCAAAAGGTAATAGAAAAAATCAAAATGTAGTTTTGATCTAAAATTTGGGGTTTTTAAATATATATCTCACGTAAATATCAATTTTGTCAAATAAAGCCTCATTTAAACCTGTTATCAAAAATATCCTTCAAATATCACGAATGCTTGCGCTTATACTCTCGTGGTTCCCAATTGTCAACGAGGGACAAATATTAGGTGTAATATGCCACAAAAAATGTTAGGATATGTGAAATATCTATAATACCCCGAGAGAGAGAGAGAGAGAGAGAGAGAGAGAGAGAGAGATGTTGCAGGAGATTGTTGCATCTCCTAGTGTTTGATTTTAATGATAACAAAATAACTGTGCTATGTTTGGTATTTGGTTTTAATGATAACAAAATGATTGTGCTTGTGTGTGGTTCATTGAGCAACATGTTTATGTCGTTGACTGAGCAATATGTTTATGTCATTGATTGATGAATTGAAAGATGGATTTTGATGAGATGAAAGAATGACTTCAATGTTCACTCTTGAAAGTCATATGAATCTTTGGTGTTTAAGGAACTAATGCCATATTTATCTTGGCTTGTAGGAACAAGTCCATGGCTCATGCTGAGAACTCAAAGGAGTGCATCAATGAAGTTCTTCTTCCAACAAGGGAGTTACCTTTCTCATTGCATTGCATTGACTCTTACTATATTTTATACATTCCACATGTCTCTTGTATACGCTCATATTTGCCTAAAAAGTATGACTTAAGAAAGTGTTTCTTGTTTGAGAAAGATTGGGCTCCTATGTGCTTGAAGTTGTGATATGGAATAAAGTTTCAATAACTTTTTATGTATGGTTTTGAATGCACTCCATGCAAATTCTTCATAGGGTCTTGAGGCTAGTTTAAATGTTTGAGTTCATCATGTAAATCTTAGAAGAAATGAGTTGTTAGTGCTCAAGCTTGAATCTCATGTGACCTTTGATAAATTTGGGTTGAATGATGCTCGTATACATTGCATATACACTTGGCAAATTAGACCCAATCACATTGTTGAATGGCATCCTCATGATATATGAAATTTGATTCAATGATGCTATCTTATTGCACAAATTGGATAGCCATATGATCTTGATGTTATGTTGTGGCTGATTGAGTTTTTCAAGTGTTTTCATCCTCCTTATTAATGATTTCATGTATGTACTTAATGCATTCATCACTTGGGATCATTGGGCATATTTTCTTACATGTTTACTAATGTTTTTATTTTTTCTGTATTTTTTCTGCAGGTTTAGGTCGACCTAAAGGATAGTTTAAGTCGACCTAAAATTACTGTAGCTAGCGGTCGACCGCCAGAAAGTTTAGGTCGACCGAAATTCCCAGTGATGGGAGTTTTAGCCCTGCAGAATTCGGTCGACCGCTAGCCCCGTGTAGGTCGACCGCCAACGGCGAAAAGTCAAAAACGTGGTTCCGAAATCCATCCAAACCAAGTTAACTTGTGCCTAACTCTTTCTCCTTTGCCCTTGGGTTGATGGGAGACCTATTGGGAGTCCTTTTGGAGGTTTCTAGAATGGCTATACTAATCTTTTGGTGCTTCCTATTAGTATGCATATGAGAGCTACGAATTTAACAAGTCTTAACCCTAATGTGTTTATGTTTTCTTCTTGCAGGTGAAGAAAGAGGAGAAAGGAAGGAAAAGCTCAAGCCATGATGATTTGATCAACATCCAGGAAGATTTGGAGATCGTGTATGAAGAGAAAGTGAAGCGAATTGAGAAGAGGAACACGTTGATGTTCAAATTGTCTGCATCCGGCATACCTCCGAATCGAGCATCAAGGAACATCATCGTTCGGCCATTGGAGATAGAAGGGGGAACAACTTCCACACCCTATTCCTATCTATCTGTGATTGTTCTCTTGGTTTTCATTTGTGTCTAAGCTTGTCTTGAGTATGTGTTTTTCATTTCCTCAACTCATAGAGATATTCGTGTGTGTGTGACCGTCTGCGTATGGTCGTGTGATCTCGGTGCTGCGGGTGTTACAGCGTGTGTTTGTGTGTGTCTTTTGCTGCATTTGTTGCGGCAAGTCTGTGTGCATTGTGATCCGGTGTCGGATCGTATTAGAGACTCCATCTCCGTGTTTGTGTGTGTGTTGGGGTGCGTCCCCGTGTGTGCGTGTAGGCGTATTCATGTGTGTGTGTGTGTGTTGGAGCGTTGCTCCGCGTTGGGGATTCATCCCCGTGTGTGTGTTGGAGCCTTGCTCCGTGTTGGGGAGTCTTCCCCGTGCTGATTTATCCAGCGAGTGGAGCCTTACCGGTTTGGTAAGGGGTGGACGTAGGGAGCCCGTCGTGGTCTCGAACCACCTTAAAATTCTCATTATCTTGTGGTTTGCTTTGTGGGATTGTGTGATGTGACTGTTATATTCCGATCGTGTGAGATCGGAGAGGTTGAGAGAATTTAGTTCCTTGCTCAGTGAATTTCTCAATCTCGATAAAACTTGTTAATTCCCCTTAGATAGTTTTTAAATTACCATTTTTAGTGGGGGATAATTCAACCCCCCCTTCTTGTCCGCTCGCCTACCCGGGACCAACAATTGGTATCAGAGCACGGCTCTAATTTCTTGGGTCTAACGACTTTTAGAGTGATCTCTCGGCGAGTTTCATTGAGCGTCATGTCTTATGCTTGCTTGTCTTCCTTTCCTCCATGCTTTGATGGTCACGACTATATTTCTTGGAAAAATAAAATATCTTTCTATCTTGGTATGAAAGAGCGTGAAATCTGGGAAGTTATAGGTAATGGTCCACGTAAACTTCCATCAAATGAAAGAGAATGGAGTGCAAAGCATGAAAAGAAAAATGAAATCAATCTTCGAGCCTTGAATTTTATAAGGAATTATATAGAGTCTAATGTTCTTTCCCAAATCTCATCCTGCAGGTCAGCCAGAGATCTATGGGATAAACTGGCTATATTTGAAGGAAACCCAGAAGATTCCCAAGTGGGTACATGCTTGATGGCTAATGGTGAGGAAAGCTCGAGTCAGGTAAATTCTAATTCTGAAGAACCCTCAATTGAAGAATGGCAATTAGCATGTGCCGATTTGCATGACAGATGCAAAAAATACAAATCTGAAATCAAGAGATTGAAAAAGAGAAATGATGAGAATGGGCATGCTAATTCCTCCTGTGAGAACTGCAAAACCTTGGAGTCAAAAATTGAACATCTGCAAGAACAAAATGAATCTCTTGAATCAAGAGTTGAAATGTTTTCAGAAGAGATTTCCTTGTTGAATGAAGATGTTGAAATGGCTAGAAAACATAACACATCTTTTCAAATTGAAAATGAGTGTGATGAGCTGCGTGAGCAAAATAAATTCCTCATGTCTAAAAACTCCATGCTTGAGAAAAATGAAGAATATCTTAAGAACAAGCTAGTTTCTTTATCTGATGATGATAAAATACTTGAAAAGCTACTTGATTCTAAAATTGATAGCAAGAGCATCATGGATGAAAATGAAGATCTTAAAAAGAAAAATAGTGCCATGTTAATTCAGAACTCCTTGCTTGAGGGGAAGATTGAAATACTTTGATAAGTTTGAAAAAGGAAATTCTTTATTGAAATCTGAAAATGAAAAATTGCTTGTTAAGATTTCAAAGTTTGTTGAAACTGAGAAAGTTCTTGAAAACTTAACTGAAAAACTCTATGCCATGAATGATGAAAATAAGGAAATCTTGAAAGAGAATGAAAACTTGGAATCTGTGAATTACTTAGTGAGAAAATCCTTGCATGTGAAAAAGAGACAAATGATTTAAAAAATGACTTGTCTAGATTTGTCAAAGGGAAGGAGAACTAAGATAAAATGTTAGGTGTCAAGATAAATTTTTAAAAAGAGGGTCTTGGATACACCCCAGTCAATAAAAAATCTTTTGAACATAAAATGACAACCTCTCTTGTTCATGCATCCGACATTCCTAGCACCTCCAAAGCTGCTCCTCTCATTTTTCAAAAGAAAACTTCCGAAAATGATTTTGAGAAAAAGAAAAATCTCCACACAAAACCCACCATGCAAAAAGGGTTTCAAAAAATTCAGAATGGGCGAAAAATGAACTTGAATGTTGAATGCTTTTACTGTGGCATGCATGGCCATGAAATGAATGATTGTGTTGTCATAAAAATAGATGATGAAAAAGCATGCAAAGATAACTCTGCCTTCAAAACAAAGAGAAATGTTTCTTGCTTCTATTGTCATAAACTAGGCCATGTGATGGATAATTGCTTTGTGAAGCAAAAGGATGATTTTCAAGCCATGAATGTTAAGCGTGATTTTCAAAGAAAATTAGAAATGAACATTCTTTCATGCTCAAAGGTTTGCATCCAATAAGAGAAATTTGTTCACAAAAAATCATGCAAACGATGGTAACTCATTCCGTAGACCCACATCACCTTGTTACTTTCATTGTGGAAAATACTGTCATGTTATGAAAGAATGTTGGTTCTTGAAAATATAAATTTTCCATGCTTCTAGAATGAATGTTAGTTTAATTTTGTTAAATCTAGATCCTTTGAAAATAGAAGATGGAATGCATTTGAAAATTCCTTTGCTCCTAAAGGAAATCTTTTGGCAAAAATACTTCTCCTCAATGCCGTTATTTTGGAAACCATGGACATATTATTGAAGATTGCAGGATCATGAAGAATGATGACATGATGGCTATGAGAATGTCAAGGAGAGATTCTGGTAGAAATGTTTCTAATCTCCAAGGGCCCAAGAAAGCTTGGGTGCCAAAATTCGACGAATGAGTCGGTTGTGGTAAAGGTGTGCCTTGAGGTAAATGAGAAATGAAAGGGGTTCAATAAAATGGAACAAGACACACTCAAATGGTAAAATCCCAACTTTGTTTCTTCTTTGTCAAATTGGCATTTCTGATGGTTTCCTTCGGCTACTTTGTTATGTATGAATTGCATCTCCTTACAAGCCACTCATGCTCTCATTAAATGTATATTTGGTATATCAAATGATGTTATATGAAATGACAGATTAAGTCTGTCAGGAAGCTAACACCATGCGTGAGGTGATTCTCGGATCAAGTATTCCACCTTGTACCAAAATTCAAAATGGATTATTTTGGCCAATGAGGAATCATGTCTTTAGAAGGAAATCATTTTACCTTGAGATTTTGAAATATCATGTGCACTCGAATTGAATCTGAAATTCTTTCTTGCTTCAGAAGGCAAAGTTTTTGAAATGTAAATTGTTCATTTGACAGATTTTGTTTCTGAAAACATCATCTGTTACTCTTGTATTCTGCTTTGATGAACATGTCTCATTGGTTGAATGAATTAAAAATTTTGAGGAATAAGCATGATGTCTTTGTCTATTGAATGCTTCTCTATCTGAAATGCATGAGTATCTGAACCTAATTGAGTTTCTGATATATCAAATGGTGTGTAGTGGAAGGGTGGATTATGTTCACCTAGAAGCTCTCACTATGTGTGAGTTGGGTTTTCGGACCTTTACCTCCACCTCGTACCGGAACTTTAAAAAATATGTTTGGCATGTGGATGACTTTTTAAACTTGTGAAATTTTATTGAAAATCTATTTTTGAACAGGTTCTGAAAATAAATGGGCTGCATTACCCATTTCCAATCTTTTATGCACCCTTGTTGTGAAAGGCCTAGTGCTGAAATGCTTGTTGTTCATCTTTCAAAACTGAATATCATCTTGTGGAATATGAAAACAGTTCTAAAAATCAGTCTTCCCATCTTATTTTTGCATCTTGCATTCCTTCTCATATAGGGATAGGTTGCATGCATTAGAATTCAATGCATTAGGTGCATTTAGACCATCAAAATTAAAAACTGAACTTGTAATTTACATCCATGCTACATCTTGCATCTTGCATTGCATTTTCATGTGTTTATAAGCTGCATGCATTAGAAAATTCATAAAGTGTATTTAAACCATATATCATATTGCATATTTACATATAATTGCACATTTGCACATCATATCTATTTGCATATCATATCTACATATCATTCACGTAGTGCATTTGCTTTCAACATTGGTATCATGTCTTCGGGACCAACAAGAATTACATTTTGCATTACATATTACATATACTCCCGTTGTGTGCTTGCATGTTATTATATGCTAATCACCCCTTTCCTTGAAATTTCTAAGACATCATATTTCTTGCTAAATAACGTTACAAATTGAGTCATCACTAGAGTGCTTCATGTCTTATACTCAGGGGGAGTAATCTTATGATAAGTGCATCTATTTAGGGGGAGCTGCACTGTTATATGTTCATGAAATTTTTGGTATACATGCTAAATCAAATTCGCACACTCCATGCACCAAATGTGAAAATGAGTGTTAGAGATAAGGATGTAGGAATTTCCTTTCAACACTCTAGAAATATTAAACTTGTTGCATGAATGTCAAAGAGACAATTGAGGAAAAAGTTGTCTGCCTACTTTTGTAGAAAGAATCTGAAAAGAATGACAGAGTAATGCCTAGTTTCACTGAGTAAATTGGGCACATGTCACCTGAGACGTGATGTGGTTCACTTCAGAAAGGTGTTGTACTAGTATCTCTGCTCAAAATGAGGTGGAATGGTTCAGTATTCTGAGTAACCGGAGATTCTGGCATGAGCTCCATGTGTCTCCTCGCGTAAAAAGGAATCATTCGAACATGATCACTCTTGAAAAATTATATCTATCATGTGATATTAGTTGAGCTGAAAAATTGGTGAAAACTCATTGTGGCAGAGCGTAGCCTCCAATACGCTGTTCTCTTAATGAAATGCAGTTTGTATAATCTATCATTGTGTTGATCTGAAAATATGAATATCCATATGACTACAGTCTATTTTCATATTGTTCACCTACACATATGAAAATTTGATTTAATATGTATTCAGAAAATTGATTGACTGCATTGACTACTGCATAACTCCTCTGTGTGATTACACAATCCCCTAGGTGATACATATAAGCATCCTAGTTGTTCTGACTCTCATGCACTTTTCTTATACCCATTCCCCTCTTAAATGAGTAAGGGGGAGCTGTATTGTATGTATATACGTATACATATCTGCTTGGTTGCATAGTGCATTATACATCTCATCATTTGTATGCATTTAGCCTCATGCATTCCTAAAGAAAATTAAAATATATATATTGAAAATCATGAAAATCAAAACTTTGTGACCCTCACATAGAAATAATCAACATGGTTTTTGAATTCAACATTTGGCCTAGTTGGTATTTATTACATTGCATGCTTGCATTGAGTTTCATATGCTTGCATTCATAGTGTCATCATATTTGTTCAGTTGCAATGCATGCTTTCATAGTGTCATCATATGCTTGCATTGAGTTTTTACGCATTTTCAGAAAATATAAAAATCAGAAAATTTAAAAATCAAAGAAAATCATTTTATATGCCATCTTGCTGTTGTTTTGCTCTTGCATCTTGTGAATATCTACAATGGGTTCTCGACCTTGAATGCTATCATGCTGAATGCTTCATGTTGCATAAATCTTCAACCAATGGTTCATCTCTTTGAGACCACACATATCCCATAATTGGTATCATGTCACATACCCCCTATCTTTGCATCAATTGATCTTCACATTGGTATCATCTCTTCCAGCCTAACATGTTCATATCATGTCAAATAACCCCATGTCTTTTTGTAGATGACAAAAAGAGGGAGAGAAATGTTGTGTGCTCAATGGTTGGTTGTGTGCTCAATGCATGTTGGTTGTGTGCTCAAAGGGTAGAAGAATGTTGGTTGAGAATGTTGTTGTGTACTCTCGCACACATTATTTTGTCATCATCAAAAAGGGAGAGATTGTTGCAGGAGATTGTTGCATCTCCTAGTGTTTGATTTTAATGATAACAAAATAACTGTGCTATGTTTGATATTTAGTTTTAATGATAACAAAATGATTGTGCTTGTGTGTGGTTCATTGAGCAACATGTTTATGTCGTTGACTGAGCAATATGTTTATGTCATTGATTGATGAATTGAAAGATGGCGTTTGATGAGATGAACGAACGACTTCAAGGTTCACTCTTGAAAGTCATATGAATCTTTGGTGTTTAAGGAACTAATATCATATTTATCTTGGCTTGTAGGAACAAGTCCATGGCTCATGCTGGGAACTCAAAGGAGTGCATCTATGGAGTTCTTCTTTCAAAAAGGGGGTTACCTTTCTCATTGCATTGCATTGACTCTTACTATATTTTATACATTCCACATGTCTCTTGTATACGCTCATATTTGCCTAAAAAGTATGGCGTAAGAAAGTGTTTCTTGTTTGAGAAAGATTGGGCTCCTATGTGCTTGAAGTTGTGATATGGAATAAAGTTTCAATAGCTTTTTATGTATGGTTTTGAATGCACTCCATGCATATTCTTCATAGGGTCTTGAGGCTAGTTTAAATATTTGAGTTCATCATGTAAATCATAGAAGAAATGAGTTGTTAGTGCTCAAGCTTGAATCTCATGTGACCTTTGGTAAATTTGGGTTGAATGATGCTCATATACATTGCATATACACTAATTAGACCCAATCACATTGTTGAATGGCATCCTCATGATATATGAAATTTGGTTCAATGATGCTATCTTATTGCACAAATTGGATAACCATATGATCTTGATGTTATGTTGTGGTTGATTGAGTTTTTCAAGTGTTTTCATCCTCCTTATTAATGATTTCATGTATGTACTTAATGCATTCATCACTTGGGATCATTGGGCATATTTTCTTACATGTTTACTAATGTTTTTATTTTTTCTGTATTTTTTCTGCAGGTTTAGGTCGACCAAAAGGACAGTTTAAGTCGACCTAAAATTACTGCAGCTAGCGGTAGACCGCCAGAAAGTTTAGGTCGACCAAAATTCCCAGTGATGGGAGTTTTCAGCCCTGCAGAATTCCGGTCGACCGCTAGCCCCGTGTAGGTCGACCGCCAACGGCGAAAAGTCAAAAACGTGATTATGAAATCCATCCAAACCAAGTCAACTTGTGCCTAACTCTTTCTCCTTTGCCCTTGGGTTGATGGGAGACCTATTGGGGGTCCTTTTGAAAATTTCTAGAAGGGCTATACTAGTCTTTTGGTGCTTCCTATTAGTATGCATATGAGAGCTACGAATTTAACAAGTCTTAACCCTAATGTGTTCATGTTTTCTTCTTACAGGTGAAGAAAGAGGAGAAATGAAGGAAAAGCTCAAGCCATGGTGATTTGATCAACATCCAGGAAGATTTGGAGATCGTGTATGAAGAGAAAGTGAAGCGGATTGAGAAGAGGAACACGTTGATGTTCAAATCGTCGGCATCCGACATACCTCCGAATCGAGCATCAATGAACATCATCGTCCGGCCATTGGAGATCGAAGGGGGAACAACTTCCACACCCTATTCCTATCTATTTGTGATTGTTCTTATGGTTTTAATTTGTGTCTAAGCTTGTCCTGAGTATGTGTTTTTCATTTCCTCAACTCATAGAGATATTCGTGTGTGTGTGTGTGACCATCTGCGTATGGTCGTGTGATCTCGGTGCTGCGGGTGTTGCAGCGCGTGTTTGTGTATGTCGTTTGCTGCATTTGTTGCGGCAAGTCTATGTGCACTGTGATCCGGTGTTGGATCGTGTTGGAGACTTCGTCTCCGTGTTTGTGTGTGTGTTGGGGCGCGTCTCCGTGTGTGTGTGCAGGCGTATTCCTGCGTGTGTGTGTGTTGGAGCGTTGCTCCGTGTTGGGGATTTATTCTCATGTGTGTTGGAGCCTTGCTCTGTGTTGGGGAGTTTTTCCCGTGCTGGTCTATCCAGCGAGTGGAGCCTTACCGGTTTGGTAAGGGGTGGACGTAGGGAGCCCGTCGTGATCCCGAACCACCTTAAAAATTTCATTGTCTTGTGGTTTACTTTGTGGGATTGTGTGATGTGACTGTTATATTCCTTTGTATGATCGTGTGAGATCGGATAGGTTGAGAGAATTTAGTTCCTTGCTCAGTGAATTCCTCAATCTCGATAAAACTTGTTAATTCCGCTTATATAGTTTTTAAATTGCCATTTTTAGTGGGGGGACAATTCAACCCCCCCTTCTTGTCCCCTCGCCTACCCGGGACCAACAAGAGAGAGAGACTATCGTCCCCAGGTCTCAGATCGTATTTCTGCGGGTTATGGATCGTGTCCGTGTGAGTTTTAGACTTGAATATTAGATTTTCGGACCCTTAGATGGTGCTTATGTGGATTATTTTGGGTCCGTGGCGGCGCGTGGAGTGACTCCGCTTTTTCCCAATTTTTTTCTGAGTTAGAATATATTTTTTGGGATTTTTCCAGAGTTCGCTAAATAGAATAGAAAAAAATTAAAAAAAATAAAACCCTATTTTAACCCCCCCTCTCTCCCCCTCCGTTCTCTCATCTCTCTTGCGTCTCACCCGCACTCTCCCGTCTCTCTTTCCCCTCCCACATTCTCACCTCCGGCGGCCGACGGCGGTGGGAAGGTCCAGGGCGGAGCGACGATGGTGGCGTGCGGCAATGACGAAGATAAGGAGCGTGCAGAACGGCGAGGCGGAGGCTGTGTGGGAACACTTATTTATTTATCTTTGTTCATTTATTTTAATTTTTTTATTCAGTGCATAGACGTGTCAGTCACAAGGTGACAGTTTATTCAGACTCTGAAGACTGAAATGGTTTGGAGTCATGAGTGCGTGCGCCATCTAACTAGTCAGACGATAGTGGATAGCGAGTTAGGACTGAAACCTGCCGTGCCATAAAGGACATGACGTTAATTACTTCTCCCCGAATGGGAGAAAACCCTTGATTAATCGCTAGGAGAAAGGGCCCTATGGCCAAAATTTTATATAAATGCATCCATGAAAATGAATAGAAGTCCCCATCGGGACCTTATTGATTCGGCAAGGAGAGAGTCCTACGCTACTCATGATCATTTCATTATGATCATAATTATTATTCTTTTGTTATTCTTTTGTTATTCTTTTATTATTATTAATAATATTTATTATCTTCTTATTCTTGATTGTCATGGTTTTATTGCACTTGTATCGAGACTTATCACGATTTTTTATTATTTTGATTTATTACTATTATTTTATATTTATTTTTTAATTTATTGTTATTTTTTATTTTCTTTATTTATTTTATTTTTTATTCTGATTTAATTGCATTATTCATATGCATATCTTTTATTGTCTTGATTTTATTACATTATTTATTTTGATTTTATCTACTTTACTTTTATTATGTTATCCTTTTTTATTATTTTGGCTTTCTTATATATTATTTTTGTACTTTGATGTTACTTTATTATTATTATTATTATTATTTATTTTCTTTCTCGTTATGTTATTATTATTATATTTATTATTTTGATTTTATTACATTTTTAAATATATTTCTCTTATTCTCTTATTATTTATTTTTATTTATTTATTTATTTATTTATTTGCCGTGACTTAAGCGATAAACAATTAAATTTTGGCGGCATCTCCCCCTGTCCCGGAGTATGTCGGGGGGATGTACGATCCCTTAATCGTCCAGGTGTAAATGAAGCGGCAGCACCCGGGTACATATTGAATGTAGTACCCGCAAGGGTTAGCCTACCAGGAGGTTCAGGTCATTCGAGGGAGTTCTCGATCATATTTGCGCAAGTCTTTCGACTCATCGTTGACACCATCGCATACGCATAGGTTCAAAGGTGAACCGGTGTAGCCCCGAGCCATCGAGTTTGGAACTAAAAGCGTCGTAGAAAATTTATTCGGATATCGATCCAGGACTGATTTATGCTGACGACGTAGCAACGCCGTGGGCAATCCTTTAGACATATGTTCACCTATGATCCGGCGTCATTTATTATTAAGAAAGGGGACGAAACCTAGCAAGAGTAGGTCTGACCTAAAGGGTCATCGGCCCCGAAGTGAGGTCAGATCATAGACATAGTGGGGCAAACCCATAGACGTAAACCCGGCTCGTGATAGGCCCTGTTTGTATTCATTTTATTCATAACTCAAGGATACCCAGTCGGGATGAATGGCCGCAAAAGGGCTAACTCGGGGGTTCCGACCGGGGCAATACAACACAGAGTGAAGTCCGGTGGTCGAGGGTCACGTGAGCGGTAAAAAGAACTCGTTCTGAGACGTAGAATCGCAATGGTGGCAAAAATAACGAAATTTAGCCCTTGATGGACCCAAAATGAATAGTTAAAGGTTACTATTCATTAACGCTCTCTTTTTCATCGATATCCAGCTGTGTGGCAGTCCAGAGGATCCCCTTTTGGACAAGACGTAGGGGATCACTGGCTCTAACCCCTGGGACGAACGGGGCAGCGATGCGAGATGAAATGGACACCCAGTAAAGTAAATAGTGCAAAAGGTGATCAGTGACGTGAATAAAAAAGAATTAAAATCAATGTATAGTGACATGCCGGATGGAGTGTTTGAAGGTTATTATTCATTGGCGTCTACTTTTTCGTCGATATCCGGTTATCTGACAGTCCGGAGGATCCCCCTTTTGGATAAGGAGTAGGGGATCACTGGCTGTACCCCTAGTACGAGCGGGACGACGATGCGGGGTCAAATGGACACCCGAGGAGGTAATTAGTGAGAAAGGTGAATAGTGTTCATAATAATAAAAATTCTTTATTTTTTTACATGCATGCCTCGCACATTAAGAACGTTGGCATAAATCACACGCCGAATCACGTGTTAACAATGTAAAAAAAAAAAGAGGACATGTCGGATCACCTTGTTAACAGTGTAAAAGAAGTGATAAAGAAGGGGAGGGGTTGTCGGATCGTGGCACCCATGGGTGTCGGATCCAGTACCCAACCCCTTTTCTTTCTTTCTTTTTATTCATGAAAACATTAAATGCACATATTTGAATATAGTTGCTGCTGGATGACGAGGGGGGGGGGGCTGCCGGATGGTTTGGTGTTGTTTTGTTCTTCTTCTTTTTTTTATACGTGGAAGGGAGGACCTACCCGTCTGAGGCACCCATGGGTGTCGAATCAAGGCAACCATGGGTGCCGGATCGCCTGTTTTTTTTTAATATCTTCCTTTCTTCTTTTCTTCTATTTCCTCTCTTTTTTTATTTTTCCTTCATTCTAGTCACATATTTTATTTTTATATTTCTTGATCTCTCCAATATATTTATTTTATATATTTTTTCATTTTTTTATTTCATTCTTGTTGTTTTGATTTTGTTTTTGAGCATTTTCTTTTCTTAGGAATTATCTTATCCCTTTTTATTATTACTATTATTATCTTTTATTGTTTATTTCTTTTATTTATCGGCCTAAGGTCTCGGTGAAATTTCGACAGCATCTCCCCTAGACCCGGGACACTGGGGGGGGTGTGAAGCGGGTACACACATCCACGGCGATCCGAGATGGTCCCTTAATTAAACGGATGCGCACAAGAGCGGCAATATCCACAGTTCGAGCACCGTATCCCCGAGGACTAGCCTACTAAGGGATAGAAGTTGTCGGGATGCTATAAGTGCAACTAAGGAGCACATGGTGTGACTGTGGTAGGGGTCTATCGTTTCACCTGGTGAGGAAGATGACACAGGGGATGTAGCACCCTTGGTGATTTTCTAGAATTTTTTTTAAAATTAAATGGAATTATTTAAGTATTTAATAAAGTTTAAAAAGACTTAATGGGTTAATTAATGGATTAATAGGTTAAAGTCTTTGATAAATAGGCCCACCTATTAACTAAATGGTTAAGCGCAATTAGAATGGACCTTAAAACCTAAAACTAAGCTTTTTGACCCAAGCCCAAACCCTTGACACGTGTTAGGGATAAATTCCCTAATTAAAAGGGGAGTTAGGGGATAATTAGAAGTGGAGTTAAGATCAAACTCAATTTTCGGAAAGCCAGGCAAGGTCGTGGTCTGTCGCGCGATCACGTTCTGAAGATAGCGGTCCAGACCAAACCGTTACCTGCTTTCGAAAATGGAAACTGGATAAACACGGAAAGCTCAGATTTTGATCCGTGAGATGGCCATGATTCGAGGTAATCTTGAAGGAAAAACCTATCTAGGGCTTTAGGGGATCGATTTGACACCAACTAGGGATCTTAATTCGAAGCCAAACCCTAACCCTAGGCCACCTAGAACCTCCTACGCGAGCCCTAGGTTTTGGATCGCGCGTACCAGAGGTAAGACGTCATCATTTCAAGTTATTCCTTTAGAACTTTTTATTCCCTTTAGTATCTTCTAACGTCCCTCCAAATTTCTTGTTAGGAGATTAAGTGGTCAAAGAATTAGAGTGGACGGAAGTTGTTGGTTCCACGCAGGACGCACAAGAACGGAGCCTTCTTCTGGCGAGAAATTCAAAGTTTAGGGACTGTCCTAAAGGTAGGTTGGCTCGTGATTGGCATAAACATTATATTAGGAACAAAAGTCCTCTCCTATCTCTCGATTTCATGCTTTCTACATGAAGAATTTCCAGTTTTTCCATGACTGCGCAATAGGGTTTCTAACTCATGTTGTCCATGTAACCTTAACTAAAAGATAATAACTTTCCTTGATCACCTACCTTTTTCATGCATTATTTACATGTTACCATGCTTTTACTTTCAGTTTCATATTGGTTTTATCTTTATTTGCCATAGAATAGACCCTGCAAGTCGGGATTTGCTTTTGTCTGGTGACAGACAGATAGCAGTCCTACAGAGACCACTACCTCTTTATAGCGGTTCTCTACCAACCGCAATCTGCGTTTTGTTAACCTGAAATAGTCAGTAACCAGACCAAGAGTCATAATTTTCTTGCTATACATAATATCGTCTATACTATATTTCATGGTAGTTATGCTTTATGTTGTAGCATGATTCAATGAGGAATGTGTTTTCGTGCCTCTTATGTGTTAAAAGCTTATCTTCACATATGCTAATTTCACAAAAATATACCTTATAGTATTGTATTTAAAGGATTTTACATTTGATGGAACTTCTACACTTTGATTTCTATTTTAGCACGATTTCTTCTTATCTTATTTCTGGTTTCGTTACTTGCACATAGCCCGTACTCCGGTACGTTGCTATTAGTCACTTGCACATGATAGGAACACCTTCTTGGACATTGAATGCCTCTCCGTCAGATATTCCTTCTGTCGAATAAAGAATTCATATTTCAAGGCCTCTGTAAGTCTCCACGAGCCTGGGATTTCCACTAAGACGCCGAGCTGGTTGTACCCTAAAAGCCCAATTGCTAGATGAGCACTTCATGTTTTACACTCTGTTCTCATAGCAGTCAGGAAGCAACCGCTACCTGCAGATAGCAGCTGGCCAATGACCGCGTTCTTCTCAGAGTGTGAATAGTTCAGCCGACCGATGTCCTTGTTCTCAGTCGACCGACTTCTGATAGTGGATGCCAATCGACCGCTACCTCCATATAGCAGTCCTCACCGAACGGCGTTCTGTCAAAATTTCCTCAGCCCGTGGTTTGACCAAAAGGGTTGATTGTGTTCTATTCTCAGACGATCTTCTGACTGTCCAGAACCTAAACTTTATTCATCAAGTCATTAATTAACTATGAATTTTAATAAGATGTCGTTATGCTGTCGAATTACTTCCATAGCACAACGTCCTCTATAATTCATTCTTGACCTCTCAATTCTCAATGTTCAAGTGCATTCTTACCTTGTTTACTATCGCCCTAAAGGCATTATTGAATTTGATATTCTTGGCCGAACCTTATTTCTCGTGGAAGTAGCTTGATTTATAACTTGAAGATACAATGGTGGGCACGGACGGTGTCTAAGGGCTCCAGTCTAGCCCCCTCGACAGATGGCCAGAAATATACTATTAACCATGGGGTATAATGATTACTGGCATCGCATTGCGCTGGGAGTACTTTTTTTATAAATTTGTGAAATCCACGAGAGCAATTCATGAAATTTACATGCTTGCTTGAAAGTACATTCTCGTTACATGACATTCTTGTGCATAGCCTTCTATGGTTATGAAAGTACATTCTCGTGATATTACATGTTTGATTGAAAGACCAACTGATATTCTTGCTAGATCGTGATCATATATTCTTACAAATTATATTGTTCTTTACATTCCTATCTTGTTACTTGTTACTATGGTTTTATTCGCATGTTTTGTCGGACTCTCATTATATTATCTTTTAGAGCTAAGATGTTAATCATGTAAACTTGCCGTCATGTTGATATGAAGATACCTACTGGGTGAGTGCGCTCATTCCCGACTTTCTCCAATCTTTTCAGGAAGTTCTAGTGGCTCGGAGTTGGATTATGCAAGTGGTGATTCTGAGAGTGAATGAAGTTCGAGAGAAGACCTAGAAAGGTAGAGTGTCTTGAAGACTACCGCCAACACTTTGTGAAGGGGCCGTTACATCTTGGCACCTTGAAGACACCGCCCCACCCTGACGAGAAAGAAAATGCCGCCTGCACTATTTCTGGCCCACCACCGCCACCGAAGGGGTCGATTGATGATATGAAGGATTTTTGTGAAGATTCTGAAAAGTTGTTTTATGAAGAAAGCTGTTCGGTAAAGTCGGAGATGCGGATTATGGAGTACTCGCGAGGAAAGCCAGCTCGAAGTCTACGGGAAGAGGGGAGCTCACTTATTGCCTTTTCTTGGTCTCCTTCCCTCCTTATTTCCCTTTTTTAAAAGCTGGAGTTTATACCCCGCTCACATCCCATCATGATTGATCTGTTGTTGGTGGAGATGCCAACAGAATTCTTGATTGTGACTGGTCCGTGTGGGCGCTGCACGCCAGTTGATCTTTCCAATATATGGTTCTCTTCCTCCGACCCCTTTTTCGATGTCCTTTTTCCATCTCTCTATCCTCTGACACTTCCTCCACCTCCTTCCCCTTCGGCTCCATCCTGTTGCGTGCTCTCTACTAGTCTCCATAAAAAAACACCAATTTTAAAATAGAGATTTCAGTTGAGGACAACGCTATTCTTGATTTATCATCCTCCCAGCGGCACGAGGCCCCTGATTCCCTTCCATTAGGTTTGTTTGATTCTATCCGTTCTAGGCTAGGATTAGGATTTGTCGAGTCTTCTAGGGTAGCAGAGTCTGTGAAAGTAGGTTCATGTTTTAGGGTTTCTAGTCTTCCCATGCTTGCGGCGCGCCCGATGATGCACCATTCTAAATCCATCCCTGATAGGTTCCTCCAGGATCTCGCCCAACGCTGTCATGCCCTCCTTAAGTGCCCGGAGTTTGTAGAAATAGCCATCGCCCTCGAGGACGATGAAGAGCAAGAAGGGGTGTGGAGCGATGACGGACTAGGAGTCTACGAGATCATGGATGGGAAATACCCGGTTGACTTTGAGGACAACAGTGTAGATGACACTGCTGACTTGTACGCACAAGGTTTAAAGAGGTTCGATGAGCTGTCGTCGGTAGTGGATGAACCTACGAAAGAAATAAATCTTGGAACTGAAGAGGATCCTAGGATCATTCTTATTTCTGCTAATCTCCCTCCTCAAGTTGAAGAAGAATTGGTCAAAGTTTTGAGGGAGTATAGCGATTCCTTTGCCTGGTCCTATGAGGACATGTCGGGTCTTGACCCCTCCTTGGTGGAACATCGACTAGTGCTTGAACCAGGGGCAAGACACGTGAAGCAAAAACTAAGAAGATTTCACCCCCACATGGCCTTGAAGATGAAGGAAGATGTTGATAAACTGCATAAGGCCAGATTCATTCGCATCATCTTATATCCTCAGTGGGTGGCGAATATAGTCCATGTCATGAAAAAGGATGGAAAAGTGCGAATTTGCATTGATTTCATGGATTTGAATAAGACATGTCCCAAAGATGATTTTTCGCTACCTCATATTGATGTGTTAGTGGATAACACAGTTGGGTACGAAACTCTCTCATTCATAGATGGTTATTCCGATTATAACCAAATCCGTCTAGCTCCGGAAGACCAAGAGAAAACCTCGTTCACCACGCCCTGGGGCACTTACTGTTATGTGGTTATGCCTTTCGGTCCGAAGAATACAGGAGCCACTTATCAATGGGCGATGATGGCAATATTCCATGATGTGATGCATGTATATATGGAAGCTTATGTGGATGACATTCTGGTGAAGTCGAGGTCGAAGGAAGAACACCCCGCTATTTTGGCCAAGGTGTTACAAAGGGCTCGGGAGTACAAATTGAAGATGAATCCGAAGAAATGTGTATTTGGAGTGTCCTCAGGGAAGCTGTTAGGATTCCTAGTTAGCAAACGGGGAATTCAGATCAATCCTAATAAGGCAAAGGATGTCATGGATATGCCCCCGCCAAAGAACATCACTGAACTTCGAGGGTTAATTGGATGTCTACAGTTCATTCGAAGATTTATATCTCAACATTCTCAAAGGTGCCATCCATTTTACGAACTGCTTAAGGCGGGGGTTAAATTTGAATGGAATGAGGAATGTCAAAAGGCCTATGAGGATCTGAAGGTTTATCTATCTAATCCCTTGGTTCTGTAACCTCCTGTCCCTGGGAAACCCATAATCTTATACATTTCTATCATTGAGGACTCCCTAGGAGCTGTCCTGGCGAAAGTGGACAACGAAGGGAGAGAAAGGGCAGCTTATTACCTCTCTAGGTTGTTCAACCCTGTAGAGGCCAAATACACTGCCATGGAGAAGACCTATGCAGTATTAGTTTGGGTAGCCTAGAAATTGAAACATTATTTCCTTGCCCATGAGGTTAAGTTGATCTCTAGAATGGACCCAATTCGTTATCTCTTAGAGAAGCCCATCCTCTCTAGCAGATTGGCTCACTTGTAGAGCTTCCTTTCCCAATTCGACATCACCTTCGTCGTCCAAAAGATAGTTAAGGGCTATGCCATCGCTGAACATCTTGCCCATTTGCCTGTTCCTTGCACAGATTCCGTCCAGGATGAGTTTCCTGATGAACACCTTGCCATTCTCACTCGTCATCCCTTCTGGTCCCTGCACTTTGATTGTGAGCTTAATTCTCAGGGCCGAGAGATCAGCGCTGTTTTCCTCACTCCGGAGGGAGTAACCATTCCGTTGGTAAATCAAATCTCTTTTCATGCTACCAAAAATATAGCCGAGTATGAGGCTCTCCTCGCTGGATTAAAGCACGCCTATCTCTTGGGCGCACGGTATTTAAATATTATAGGAGATTCTCAGCTGGTTCTGTGCCAAGTCCTTTCTACCTATCGCACCTATGACCCAAAGCTCAAGCCCTATCAAGATTTGGTCACTCTCTTGGCTAGGCAGTTCGCCAAATTTATTTATATTCATACTCCTCGATCTCAAAACATTCTTGCTGATGCACTTGCATTGCTTGCTTCTTCCCTGGCCTTTCCTCTCAGTCATTCTACTGAGATCATTGTGGTCCAACGGTTAGACGCTCCTTCCCTTCAGGTCCCTGGTTTGATAACCTTAGGAAATCTGTAGGGAAGAAAGCTGAAAAGGAAGATTTGAAAGAGGTATCATTAGCAGAATTGGAAGAGATCTTGGAAGAAGAGGAGTTGCCTTGGTACCATGAAATTGAGATGTATTCTAGAGATGGTTTGTTCCCGGAGTCAGCTAACGCAGAGTAGCGTAAGGCCATGAGAAAGGTCGCCTCAAGATACACAATTATTGCTGGAGAATTGTATAGGCACGCTCTTAATGGAGTTCTTATGAGATGCTTAGACGATGATGAGGCCTGGAAGGTTGTTGAAGCAACTCATTCAAGTGAGTGTGGAGGGCATGTTAATGGTCAGGTGCTGGCAAAGAAAATTCTTAGGCAGGGCTATTACTAGCTAACCTTAGAAGAAGATTGTTCCATTTATGTTCGTACGTGTATTCAGTGCCAACTTCACGCTAATAAGATTCATGCTCCCGCTTCATCCCTTCATCCTCTTTCTGCTCTTTGGCCATTCTCCATGTGGGCCTTTGACATTGTAGGCCCGCTGGGTGACCCCAATTCTCAGATCAAGCAGAAGTCATTCATCCTTACTGCCACTGAGTATTTCACCAAGTGGGCTGAAGCTGAAGAATACACAGAAATCAAAACTTCCACGATTTATCGCTTCATCTTAAAGAACATCATCTCGCGATTTAGAGTGCCAAGCGACATCGTCACCGACAACAGATCGCAGTTCGTGTCACAAGAGCTCCAGGACCTCTGTAAGAAGTTTAATATTGCATTGCATCATTCATCTCCATATTATCCACAAGGTAACGGCCAAGCCGAGGCCACTAATAAAACTCTTCTTAAAATCATCAAGAAAACATGCGAGTCGCACAAATTTTCTGATTGGCCTGAAAGATTAGTAGAAGCTCTATGGGCTTATCGCACCTCCGTCCGTACTCCCACGGGGTAAACTCCTTTTGCTCTCACTTATGGGGTAGAGACGGTACTTTCATATGAGATTTTGATCTCTTCCCTAAGAGTACATCTTGATAAGGAACTTAATCTCGATGAGCGTCGAGAGGCGTTGCTAGTCCAGCTGGAACTCTTGGATGAGAAGAGGCTTAATGCGGCCAATCATGTCTCTGTATATCAAAAGCGAGTTTCATGTCATTTTCAAAAGAAGGTCATTGAACGTAAATTTCAAGTGGGTAACATGGTTTTGAAACATAAATTTATTAAAACAGGAGGTCCCAGGTCTAAGCTGCAACCCAACTGGGAGGGCCCGTTCATAGTCAAGGAGGTCTATCCTGGGAACGTGTGTCACTTGATTAACGTTGAGGGTGAGGAATTGTCGCACGCATGGAATGGGCTTTATCTTAAATGTTTTTATCCTTAAAGAGTATGACTAACGATAATCGGGCGGTGAGGCGTCTTTCCTTTAATCACTAGAGAAGATTCTTTAGCACAACACTCACACACTACACGACTCCCTTGGTCAGGGTCTTCTCTTTTGTGAAACACCATTTCTCCTTCGGCCATGCTCGGGGGAGGTGAAAGTCCTTACTTTTCTTTCTTCGGCCAAACGTAGGGGCAGGAGATTGATGGATGGAATATCCAACCTAGCCAATCCCCAATACGAGAGTTGTTTCAAATAGGGGCAGTCTTCAAAAAAAGAAAGAAGAAGAGAAAAAAGAGGAAAAGAAAAAAAACACCATGAAAAATACCCCTGATCCTAGTAATCGGGTCTGCTTCTCCTAAGGCAAGAGTCGAGGTTCACGTAAATGGTGAAGGGTTGTGCAGTATCATGTTTGTATCAAAATCAACGAAATTCATAAAATCAAAGACACAAAGCCCTGGCGTAACAAGCCGACTCTTTGAGGGGTAGTGCCTTGGAAGGAAGTCGAGTCCTGATATCTCCCATCCCTACGTGAGGCTTGCCCCAAATTTTCTTCCATTCTCTCCCTGAAGACAAGGTCTTACCCTGGGTATGGCCTTGGGAGAGACATCGTCATGGGAATCAAGTGGACGTGTTGAGAACTAATCATGGTCCTTATGTCCTTTGAGTTGGGTAGAAATTCCTCTAGGATCAGAGAGGGGTCTATAGAGGAAACTGTATGACACACTAAGTCCTCGTCCCCTACCTTGGACCTAGGAAGGGCTAGCAATGTCTCAACCTCTTCTAAGAGGATAGTAGCTTCAAACGAGGGGTAGACAAATGTGTGGGTTTGAGGATGCCATATCTCCACTAGAGCTGAAATGCTGTGCCAATTGAGTGAGAGTTTGTGGTAATTTTTAGCCAAGACAAGTAATGGATGGAGGTGCCAGGCTTTTAGGATGGAGATCACACCTAGTGGAAGTTCACGGACCATAGGAACCACCCATTTTAGGTTGGAGTAACGCCTAGGGCCAGGAAGAAGCTATGGAAAGAAAGAAAGAAAAAAGAGGAGAAAGAGAGGAGCAATATAAGGATTTGGAAAACAATTTCATCAAATTTGAAAGGTGATTGATAAATCCTACCTCTCGCAAGGGATTGGTGCTCAAATGATTAGGAATGGAAGTCAGCCATTGTAGCACCTGACGCTCCTTCCTAGCTGATTATGTCCCATTGTGGGAGCTCTCCCCCATTGTGCTAGCCTCAAGAGCCCTTTTCATATTGATTTGGGTGGTTGCACTAAGATTTTCAAGGCTAGAAAGAGGGGCTTGGTGTGAGTTACGAATTTGAGAGTCCCCCTACTTATAGAGCCCAAGTTCTTAGCCTTCAGCCACTAGGATCGAGTTAGGATAGGCTCAATCAAGGTTAGGATTGCTCTTAGCGCAGTTGGATAGGTTTATCCATGGGTTGGGACTCTCCAAGAGAGTCCCGATCGGAGTTAATAGTCTTTCCAACCTTACTGTCTATCGAGCGACCGCTTCCCAGTCTTAGCGATCTTTCCATGACCATTTCCATCTCCGCTCACATTCTTATCCAGCTGTGTGGTTAACGGTCTTGGCTAGACCATCTTCATTTTAAAGCGGTCTTAATGGGACTGTCTTTCCTGCTTCGCGGTCTTGAATGAACCGTCTTCTTCACCCATCCAGTTGTGGCTCGTTCAGTCTTTAGCAGCCTGTCGAGGGACTGCCAAGCTCATTTAGCGGCCTTGCCGAGACCGTTTCTCTCTGCTGTCTTAGTTTTCTTTTTTTCAAACATCCCATACCTAAGTGTCTCTCCCCTTTTCCTTTTTCATCACTCTCTTTTGTAATCTCGTGTTGTCAGTCATAGGGATTGTTAAGTTAGGATTAGTTAGTGTCAGTGTGCACGTATTTATCAGAAAAAGTCAAAAAAATCATGCCATTCCACTAATACCATATATGCATACATCTCGTGAGGTACATCAAGGCTGTCCCTCCCCTGGACCGCCGCTCTCTCCTGAGCCCTCATGGTGCTTCTCTGGTGGTGCCATGGAGGTGCTCCCTCTCGCCGGCGGCGGCGTCGCTCCTCCTCCTCGTTCCTCCAGTGGCCAGAGGAACCCGTGAAGTAATCTCTGTAGGCATTGCTGGGCGCGCCAATCTGGGTCCTACTTGTTGTGCCCCTGTGGTTTTGATGTCAGCAAGCACTATGAGTATGAATGATCTATCATCATGTGTCTGCACTTGTTGGTTCTTCTGCACACTGCATCAATGCATTCATCAGTCGATTCAATTCGATGCGTGCTCATTATGCATAAGTCGATGCGTGTTCATTATGCATACATAGTCAGTGCAGGGTTAATTGTCTAGGCTTGTGCATTTCATAAATATGTTTCATGGTGGTAATAAGTTAGTGAGTGCCTAGACTCATGCATGTTCAAGGAATAAAGTATGTACATTCTTTGGTGGCTGTCTGTACAACCTCCATTGTCTCATTCGACCAAGTCAGTTCAGCTAGTGGTCTATGCATTGATTTGTCTCACACATACACATAGTCTGCACACTCTCTGTTAGCATGTCTTCTTAGTGCAATACTGTTTCATCAAGTTTGTACAACATTTGTTGCTGCACGTGACTAACTATACGCATTTGTGCAACTTTCACTGCAATGTCTATACACTCTTCGACGGGAGGTCTATGCATCGCTTGTTCATCGCACGCAAAGTATATACATCCATTCCTTGATAACTGAACAAGTCTATACATCCGTTAGCTCAGCTCATGGCTTAGTCAATGCAATTGTGCATGTGTACATACCATTGCTGGTATGAGTGTTTAAGTCCATACATCATTTCATCAGAGTCTGTACATCATCGTGTACATTGCATACAAAGTATGTACACTCGTTGGTGGCATGTCTGCGCAATTCATCTTCAATGTGCATACTTCCCTATATGCAATTGTGCATCTTTTAAGACAAAGTCTGCACATTCTCTGCTGATATGTTTGTGCATCATTATATCATAGTCTATACATCGTCGCATGCATGCAAAGTCTGTATATTGGTGTCGCACGCACACTAAGTCCATACACTCACACGCATAGGTTGTACATCATGCATTCATGCTTAAACTCTAGGCATAGTAAGTCCGCACATTGTTTGTACATTGCACGCAGAGTCTGCACACTCGTTGCTAGCAAGTCTATACATTCATGAGCATAGTCAGTGCATTCGGTTGTTTCAATTTATATGCAAAGTGTGTACATTCTTTGACAGCATGCCTGAGCACTCATCTTCGTTGTGCATACTTTGATAGATGCAAAGTCTATACACTCTTTACCATGCATTAAAAAGTCTATACATTCCATTGCTGGTACGAGTGGTTAAGTTCATGCATCATCACTTCAACGAGTCTGTACATTGGTGTCGCATGCACACCAAGTCCATACAGTCCCTGATGACATGCTTGTGCATTCATTATCAATGTGCATACTTTACTATATGCATACTGCATTACATATTATAAAGTATGTACATGCTTTGTTCAAAACACAAACTTACTAAGTGCATCCTCGTCTGACCTGACAGAATATCTGCTCGAGGAAATTGAGAAGGGCACGTGATCCAAGAAGCCAGGATCGTGACACGTGTAGTGCAGCAGGCTGAAATGCTGCCACGTGGTCAAGGCGCTTGGGCGGGAATCGTGGAGAGCATACGCCCTATCTGTTCATTGCTCTATAAATAAGAAGCTTCTTCCAGAGGAGCAGGGTGATTGAGAAGCAGTGAGGAGCCTGCACGATCCAGAAGAAGAGAAAGAGAAAGAAAAAGAGAAAGAGAGATCAGCAGAAGAAGAAAAAGGAGAGTGAAAGGAGAGATAGAGAGTTCGTGAAGAAGAAGATAGAAGACTTCATTGAAGATTTGTTATCTGTTGGCTCTTGGATCAGATCTAGACCAACTTGCTCCTGTGGGAGTCACGTTTATGTTGCTATCTTTTACAGCTTTCAGTCGCTGTGTTTTATCATTTCTTGTTTTCTTTTACACTCTTTGCTTCAAGCTGTTAGTCAGCAGAGCAAGCTGTGATGCTCAGCAGGCAAGGTGGTTACCTTGGACAGCAAGCTGTGATGCTCAGCGGGATAGTAAGCTGTGATGCTCAGCGGATGGCAAGCTGTGAGGCCCAGCTGATTTAGGCAAGCTGTGTTGCCCAGCCGTTCAAGCTGTGAGTCAGCAGGAATCCACACTCGAGTTGAGTGTGGGGTGGACGTAGGTCTGCGGACTGAACCACCTAAAACTCTTCGTGCACTGTGGTTTGAATGTTCTTTTCTGCTTCCGCTAGATGAACTCTTACGCCGATCTACTTCTTCTGTTTAGTAGAGATTTGATTGCATATTTTGTGTTTGATTAAACACATCACTGTATTTCAGTTTCGGTCTTTCAGTTTTAGTAGAACTGAATCTATTTTTAACTTCTCATCTCTGAGTGTTCTAAGTTTTCAATTGGGGCAATATTTTTGAAGGGGAGATTCATTCACCCCCCCCTCTGAATATATCGCACCGATCACAACAATTGGTATCAGAGCGGGTCTCTGTGCATTTAGATCCAACGATCTGCAGAGGATCCTGCTATTTTCGGTGTATTATTGCTTCTACTATCCCGTGTTTAGTGCTTCACTACCCTGTGCATTCGTGTTGAATTTCATTATCGATCTGCATCAATGGATCATCCTACCGTCTACGATGGGTTTAACTTCAATAACTGGTTAGGCGGCCTCCGGGTACACCTGAACTCCATTGATCCCAGTCTGTGGATTCAAGTATCAAGAGGCCCATATGAGTTACCTCACAATCAGACCAAGTGGTCAAGAGAGGACAGATTAAAGAACCATGATAATATCACAGTTCTTAACATTTTGAGAGGAGCGGTCAACACTGATAAATTCCCCTTTGTTCATAGGTGTGTCTCTGGAAAGGAGATCCTAAATAGATTAAAGATTGCCTACGGTAGAGATGATGATCAATGCATGATGGCTCAAGGGAGTGAACAAAGTAGCAATCAAGATGAAGAACAGGACGATGATCAGGTAAAATTATTTGAAGATTATTCCTTGGTTGATTGGATTGCTGCATACAATGAATTGCTAGAGTCTTATGATCGCTTAAGAAAATAGCATAAGAAGATGAAAAAGAAAACTTGTCAAAATGATTCTAATTCATCATGTGAAAAGTGCTTGAAGATCAATGAACTATATGATAAATGTCTATCTGAAACTGATGGGAATCGACACCGAGCCAGTACCTTTTCATATTACAGTTATATCTTTTAGTTTATTTTTATATCCACGGGAAAGTATACGCGTAATTGTACGGCTTTATCGGCCAATGCGTCACTCCCGTAGATTGTGTGGGTTTCTATGTAATTTGTCAGTAGGACCAGCAAGGGGGCCCTCAGCCCTTTCCCATTGGTCCATGTCATCTTGTGGGGCTGGTCAACCATCCTAGGTGGACATCTAGAAGGTTGGACTAGTCATATGCCACATGGGTAGACAAGTGGCCCATTTTGTCCAAGGTAGGCCACCTACCATTCAACCTCCCCTCCTAGTCAATAGGCCCCCCCCTTGCATATTATATTCTTCTTTTTGTGTTTGTGGCATGCAATCCCAGCCCTTCAATCCTCTTCCCTAGATCTAAGGGTCCACATTGCATTTGATGCAAGTCATATAAAATGTTGTATTTTCATATGAATATCAATGAAAAATCAGAATTTTTTGTGTGTAAACAAGGAGCTTGGTGCGCCCCTCTCTCCTCCCCTACTGTTCTTCCCTCCCCAACCCCAGATCTAGAGTGTTTCTACCTCCTATCCCCTCCTTTCAACCTCCGGTGATCGTCTGTGCCGCCGCCGCCGCCGTTCGTGCCGCCATCGAGCCGCCTCTACAGTTCTGTCTTCGTCCGACCACAGCAGCTTCCACGAATTGTCTGTCTCAGCCACGAGCTTGGATTGATCTGAATTTTTTTATGATCCCAGATCCGACCACCCTCCACTTCCAAAGTCAGAACAAATCACCACCACCTCCAAATCCAGATCCAAAAATATTCCTGGTTTCCTTGTTCGATTTCCCACAACTTTGCTGAAGAACACATCTTCAAATTCGGGCATCTACTTCACGGTCAAAGGCAATCAACAGGAAAGTTCTCTGCAGATCTGAATCTTCGGTTACTGTACAACAGCAGCATATAAAATTCGCCAACACAAAGTAAAAATCTGGTGAATTTTTCTGAAGGCCACTAGATTGTAGTACTTCGAAGCAGCTTTCCAACGGCTCTGATCTCGTCGCATTCCGACACCGGTGCTGATCGCAGCGTCCGTTCTCGCCGGAGCGCGGGTTGAAATACAGAACCGGCAGATTTTCGATCGGTTTTTCCGACCGGTGCCGAACGGAGCGCCCGGCCTCCGGCCGGCGAACCAGCGTGCCGCCAGCCCGGGGAGCGCTTCTCCAAGTGTCTCCACTACAGCGGTACCACCGGGTCCCACACGGCCCCTCCGGACAGCACGTGGGCCCCACGGTCGTGAACACGCGTGTAGCCGAATCAACACACGAAGCTGCCCGTCAACCCGAATTCGGTCCTCCCGGGCCCATTTGTATAGCCCTTTACCTCCCTGCGTGGAGTGGGCATGTTCCCATTGCTGTAATTATTGTGTGTTAAGTGTCCCGGGAGTACGAGTTTTCGGCCGGGTCCGTCTTCCCTACGCCGAGCGCGTGGAGGTATCGTTCTCGCTCCCTACACTTGGCATTTGCTTATTTTCATATATACTTATTTATGCCGCTGCTAGAGAGCATGCTTTAGGTCCGTTAGCTCGCTATATTATCATTCACCGCTGCTACGAGAGAGAGCATGATCGTCCCGTGACCCGATCCGGGCACGAAAGTGCGAACCGACCACCCTAGCTCTTGCCGGTTTCTCAACCGCGCACGTCTGACGCTTCCCTCGTTAAGGGACGATCGCGAGCTTGTCGTGTCCGTGTCCCGTCCCGCATCAATTTGGTATCAGAGTGAGTTTGAGTCTAGGGTGTCCAAAAACAACAACAAAAAGAGAGAGTCATTTACGTCTAGTCATTAGTCGGTTTAAGTCGAGTCTAGGATCATCATATTTCTAAAACACAAAAAGAGAGTATTTTTTAATTGCATTTCATCCCGATAATTCGGTATATCAAAATGTGTTATCCGAACGTTAGGCTACGCCTATCGGGAAGGCCGCACACTTGTGCGAGTGACCTTCGGGTCGATTATCTCCGCCACGTACCGGATATTGGTTTAGGTCTAGGTGCATCATATTAGTGTGCATTTGCATTAGTCGGTGTTTCCTAGTCCGCGTCGTTGTATGCCCACTCGGCGAGGTACCCAATACCATCGCCCTTCCCCTATGGCTAACCCACGAGATGGCGCCTCGGGAGACTTCCACTCCCTACACGAGGTGATGATGGCCATTATGACTAGGTTGGACCAATCCGATGCTAACTTTCAGACTTTCTCCGATAATATGGATGGTCGCCTTAGAGCCATGGAGGGACGCATGGAGACCTCCGATAGGTCGGTCCAAGACCTCGTTGGGCGGTTAGATAGGATGTCACACGGGGACCCTCCTGGGGCAGGCCAAGGCCCACCCGCACCTCCTCCCGCAGTGGCCCAAGTCCAACCCACTCCCATGGCCCAAGTCCAGGCCGCTCCCGCGGCCCAAAACCAGCCACCACAGGCTCCTCCACCCGCCCTTCCTCGGGTTCCCCAACTACCGCACCGTGACCTTGGTCTCGAGGACTATGGTTCCGACAATGCCTATGAGGGATATGGTCAACGCCGTCGTGGTTTTCAGCCACAACAAAATGAGGATGATGATCGGGTCCTTAAGACCGTGCGAGCGGACCCTCCCGCTTTTTACCGGTCTTTGGATCCGAAAGTCTACCTAGATTGGGAGTTCGGCATGTACCGTTACTTTGAGTGGTATGATATGTCGGAGCGTCGAAGGGTCCGATTCGCCACCATGAAACTCATGGGGCAGGCACAAACCTATTGGAAGAATGTGGAGAGCCTGCTACTTCAGCGGCTAGAACCCTTGATCGACACATGGGCCGAGATGAAGAATAAACTTCGGCAAAAGTACCTTCCTCCCACATACCGCCAGTGACTCATCGATAGATGGCAAAGTCTTAGCCAGGGAGACCGGTCCGTCTCCGAATACATCACGGAGTTTGATGAGTACTTTCTACGATGTGGTGTCACGGAGGAGAGTACCATGCCTGTGTCCCGCTTTCGACGTGGTTTGTGGCCACACTACCAGTATGAGCTTTTCCGCCGCAATGCCAAGACGTTGGAAGAGGCATACCAGGTTACTCTCGAGATGGAGCAATTTGAGGGAGAGTTCGAGTCTAGCCATCGGTTGGGCCCCACCCCTCTCCATAGTACCGAGCACTGTCACTCCATAGGCCCACATTAGCGGCCTCCCATGGCTCGACCTCAGGAGCCCACCCGTCAGGAGCACTTCGCTCCACGGCCTCGTCCTCCTCCACCCCGGGATCTATTCCCACCCCAACCACCGGCACCCGTTGCCCGTCCCCCGACTCCTATAGCCCGTCCTCTGGCACCGGCACCCCCTCCACTATTGTCCAAGGCACCTACATCTCCCCCTTTGCTGCCTACACCCCCTACCCGACGGGATGATAAGGGTAAGGCCCCTTTTATAGGAGAGAGTAGTCGGTCGAGAGTGCAGTGTTTCCACTGTCATGGATTTGGCCACTTTGTCAGCGAGTGTCCCGCTCGCGCCACCCTAGCCTTAGGTGTTGGAGAGCCCGCACCTCCCGAGCTTGAGTGTGTCAATTATGAGGCTGATGACGCACTAGCCGATGAGTACTATGCCTTGGGGGGAGAGTTGGATGGCTCACCCGCCGCCCAGGATGCCGCCACCTAGTGGGCTTGTGTCACCATCTTAGTCTAGGGTCATATATGAGTCGGTGTGTTTTCCTTGTGTGGTTTATTTTGTGTGGTTTGTTTGCATGGTTTGTGTGTCGATTGTTTGTCTGCATGCGTCTTGTGTAAGCTCGTTGTCGGTCTCTTATGAGTAAGAGGCGAGTGGACTCACTTGATGAGTATGGGGTCGATTCTACATCTATACCCGGATCAGTCACCTATAGGGACTCAGCGGTGATTCCTAGTGAGTCTTTGAGCCGCTTCCCTTCCTTTTGAGAGTGCCCCACCCGGAGTGTCCACCTTCAGGCCATAGCAGTTTGCACATATCGAGTATATATGGAATGAGCATGTGACGATCATTTGGAGTGGAGCGTACCCGCCTTACTTGGCACGGTGACGGATCCGCCGGAGTATTCGAGCATCCCTACCCCTACTCGACGGGGTCGAGTTCCTCCCACCCGGGGAGAGTTGATGGGAATCGACACCGAGCCAGTACCTTTTCATATTGCATTTATATCCTTTAGTTTATTTTTATATCCACGGGAAAGTATACGCGCAATTGTACGGCTTTATCGGCCAATGCGTCACTCCCGTAGATTGTGTGGGTTTCTATGTAATTTGTCAGTAGGACCAGCAAGGGGGCCCTCAGCCCTTTCCCATTGGTCCATGTCATCTTGTGGGGCTGGTCAACCATCCTAGGTGGACATCTAGAAGGTTGGACTAGTCATATGCCACATGGGTAGACAAGTGGCCCATTTTGTCCAAGGTAGGCCACCTACCATTCAACCTTCCATTCAACCTCCCCTCCTAGTCAATAGCCCCCCCCCCCCCCCCCTTGCATATTATATTCTTCTTTTTGTGTTTGTGGCATGCAATCCCAGCCCTTCAATCCTCTTCCCTAGATCTAAGGGTCCACATTGCATTTGATGTAAGTCATATAAAATGTTGTATTTTCATATGAAATTCAATGAAAAATCAGAATTTTTTGTGTGTAAGCAAGGAGCTTGGTGCGCCCCTCTCTCCTCCCCTGCTGTTCCTCCCTCCCTAACCCCAGATCTAGAGTGTTTCTACCTCCTATCCCCTCCTTTCAACCTCCGGTGATCGTCTGTGCCGCCGCCGCCGCCGTTCGTGCCGCCATCGAGCCGCCTCTGCAGTTCTGTCTTCGTCCGACCACAGCAGCTTCCACGAATTGTCTGTCTCAGCCACGAGCTTGGATTGATCTGAATTTTTTTATGATCCCAGATCCGACCACCCTCCACTTCCAAAGTCAGAACAAATCACCACCACCTCCAAATCCAGATCCAAAAATATTCCTGGTTTCCTTGTTCGATTTCCCACAACTTTGCTGAAGAACACATCTTCAAATTCGGGCATCTACTTCAGGGTCAAAGGCAATCAACAGGAAAGTTCTCTGCAGATCTGAATCTTCGGTTACTGTACAACAGCAGCATATAAAATTCGCCAACACAAAGTAAAAATCTGGTGAATTTTTCTGAAGGCCACTAGATTGCAGTACTTCGAAGCAGCTTTCCAACGGCTCTGATCTCGTCGCATTCCGACACCGGTGCTGATCGCAGCGTCCGTTCTCGCCGGAGCGCGGGTTGAAATACAGAACCGGCAGATTTTCGATCGGTTTTTCCGACCGGTGCCGAACGGAGCCGCCCGGCCTCCGGCCGGCGAACCAGCGTGCCGCCAGCCCGGGGAGTGCTTCTCCAAGTGTCTCCACTACAGCGGTACCACCGGGTCCCACACGGCCCCTCCGGACAGCACGTGGGCCCCACGGTCGTGAACACGCGTGTAGCCGAATCAACACAAGAAGCTGCCCGTCAACCCGAATTCGGTCCTCCCGGGCCCATTTGTATAGCCCTTTACCTCCCTGCGTGGAGTGGGCATGTTCCCATTGCTGTAATTATTGTGTGTTAAGTGTCCCGGGAGTACGAGTTTTCGGCCGGGTCCGTCTTCCCCACGCCGAGCGCGTGGAGGTATCGTTCTCGCTCCCTACACTCGGCATTTGCTTATTTTCATATATACTTGTTTATGCCGCTGCTAGAGAGCATGTTTTAGGTCCGTTAGCTCGCTATATTATCATTCACCGCTGCTACGAGAGAGAGCGTGATCGTCCCGTGACCCGATCCGGGCACGAAAGTGCGAACCGACCACCCTAGCTCTTGCCGGTTTCTCAACCGCGCACGTCCGACGCTTCCCTCGTTAAGGGACGATCGCGAGCTTGTCGTGTCCCGTCCCGCATCAGAAACTCACGTGAATATGAAGCAAATGTGCATGCTAAAAAATGAAAATCAAGAATGTGCCAACAAAATTTCTGAATTAGAAAGTCAGTTAAAGCTGAAAACTAATGAACATCTGATAAATCTGGAAGAGTTGGAAAGGATTAATTCCGATCTGGAGAAATTGAAAGCTGAGAATGGAGAAACTCAGAGGAATAATGAAAATCTTAAAGCTGAAATAGAAAAAATAAGCAAGGAAGGCATGCAAGGTTTCTCTTTAACATCGATCTGCAACAAGTGCCTAGCTCTAAAAGAGCATAATGAAGATCTGTATGATACAAATGAATGGAAGAGGAAGTTGATTGCTTCCCTTAGAGAGGAAAACAAAGATTTGTTGAAACATAAACTTGATTTTGAACAAAGGGAAGAGAAACTGATTGAAAGACTGGACTTGATATCCAGTAGTGAAAAATGCAATGAAGGATTTGAGAAGTTGATTGAGGAGAATAAAGATCTGACGGAACAAAACAAAAACCTCAAAGTCCTAAACACTGTTATTTCAGAGAGGCTTCTGTCTATAGAAAGAGAAAGATGTGCTGGCAATGAAAATCAAGCTGAAAAATTCGAGAATGAGAACCACGAATTGAAAGCTGAAATTGAGAAGTTAAAACTGTTAAACACCGATATCTCCGAACAACTTCTCATGTTAAAGAAAGGAAAAATTGCTTGCAATGAAGAAACAAACATACTGAGCAGTCTAGAAGAAGAAATTGAGAAATATAAAATTACAAATAAGGTCCTGAGTGAATGCGTTAATTGCAGTGAACAGGAGATAGTCAGTTATGAACTTCATATTGCATCTCTGGAAGAAAAAATTCAGGATTTGGAAAAACCGACATCCGAGTCTGTTGAAAATAGGAGAAAAATGAAAGATGTCATAAAAAGTGAGGATAAGAACTCAAAGAAGGGGATAAGCTGTAGTTCTGATGTTAAGGAAAGTGTGAGAAACCAGCTATACACCACTTTTGTGCAAAGCTCTGATGTAGCTGGTACCTCATGTCAATCACCAAAACAAAACAAAAACCTGAAAACACCCTCATCATCTGCATTTCAATTCAAAGCACAGAAAAATGAAAAACAAACAAAAATTATGAAGAATAGTCAGAAATTGAAAAAGAAGGGTCAAACAAAGAAGGTAAAGAATGTTCCTGTTCATGACCCAAGATTTGCTAGCTTGGCTGAATTTGATGGGTCAATGCACACTGCTCATGCCTCATGTACTCATTCGCATGCATCTAGTCAGTCTGTTAGTAACCATGTTGCCAGAGAATCACAAGTGTCATGTCACTACTGTGGTAGGCATGGTCATTTTATGGATGACTGTAGTATTATGAAAAGTGATGATGTGATGCATGATAAATTCACTTCAAATCATCATCACCACCCCAAAAGAAACACGTTTGCTTCAAACCAACACATCATCTGTTATAACTGTAACAAACGTGGTCATAAAGCTGTTGAGTGCTGGTTTGGGTCTTCATGGGGATACAATGACTCAAGAGGCAAGCACCTAAGGTGCTACGAGTGTGGGAAGTATGGCCACACAGTCAAGGACTGCTGGCATGCCCAAGGAGGCAATGTTAATGATAAAAACTTCAAATACTCTGCCAAAAGACCTGTGAATTTTTCATGTTTCAACTATGGCAAACCAGGTCATAAGTCTGCAAATTGTTGGATGATGGGCAATAAGAAACAAACTATCCAAGCATCCAACAGAACATTTCACGATTATGTTCATGGGTCTCATACTACTGTTGATATGCACTATAGGACTAGAAAACATGTTGGTTCATGCAGATATTGTGGTAGAATTACACATTCCATGACTAACTGTTATTTGATGGATTTTGATGACGATGTTGCTAAAAGACTGTTTAGAACTCCTGTTAGGTCTAATACAGGACCCAAGGTGGCTTGGGTTCCTGCAGGATCAAACTGATTACTTTGCTGCAGGTGTGCCTTGGGATGAATAAAGAGGGGTCAATAAACCAAGGCACTCAAAAATTGAAAGACCCCATGATCCTGCTCTCCAGGTCAGCTCTGAAAAATCTGTTTAAATTCCATCATCTGAAAATTGCTTGTTTGAGATGGCTAAGCATCTAGTTGATTTGATTTGCGCTTAGTTGATTTGTGCTTAGTTGATTTGAGATGGCTGATCATGCTACTCTTTATCTCTTTATTAGATTTGCTGCATACTGCACATTTGAAGAGTAGTGCATGTAATAAAATTTGAAAGTCCTAAAAAGATATTCCATTGTATCTAGACAGGGGGAGCTTTCCTGATTCATCTCAAAACCTCTTAGACTCTCTCTGTCTAGCTATATGATCTACTCGCTACACTTAGGTGGTTCACCTAAATTCTCTGCTGTCACTATTGAAATAGCTGATCTGTCTGAATTCCAGACTCAGCTACTGCTTGTTGATATACTTTTCTTAATGCTCCTCTCTCTTGTTGCTGACTCTTCCACCAGCTTACACTCATCCTTCACATACTTCTTAGCTGGTGTGACTGATTTGTTTCTATTGTTGATTAGTTGGTCAGCTATATTTTTGATCTGATCTGAGGAACACAAGTTGCAGGCCATGCAATTCAGTCTGAGAATCATGTAGAAATTCCCATCTTATAGGTTTAAGCATGACCACTAAATCAGACTGATATAAGGTTAATGTATTGTCAGATTTACATTTAAATGACTTGAAAATATCTGAATGATAAGCTTTAATAAATTTTAACCATATGTGTCATGAAAACCTTAGACTCACTCATCTGAAATCTGAAAATTTGAAATCAAGGCTACTTTGGTTGAGATACATAGAGTGAGTATTGTTTTTAAACATTAACCTGAAAAATGTTGACTAAAATGACACTGAATTCAAAGCAATGACTTGGTCACTGAGAAACTGGGTTCTCTATCAATGAAATAAAGTAAACCTATGTCATGAAGTGCCATAGTTATCTATGGTGAAAATTTATTGAAAAATCTGACAGAGCAATGGCATATTTGTGTTGAGTAACTGGGGAGTCTGGCTTCTAATCAAGGTGTCTCCTCACGTAAAAAGACATTTCTATTGCTAACTCTGGTCTCAATGTTGAGAGGTAATGACAGTTATCACACTGAGTAACTAGGTCACTTCACCTGAGACGTGTTGTGCCTCACGTAAAAAGGTGTTGATTAACTTAAATTGCTCAGGAAAAGTATAATGTGCTTCAAATGAAAATATCTTACAAATTCTGTCAACTCATGCTCTTGTAAAAATGTTTAATCTCAACACTAATCTGTGTAACTCTTAAAGGAGTCATTGAGATCATGCGTGTAAGATAAAGATGATTGGTCCTGAGTGTTATCTGATCATTTGGTTCACCTTATTAAAACTTAAATTCAGATATAAGTATTGAGTTTAATTGACAAATTTGGTATACATCATAATTGAATCAGGTTGGTCAAGTTGCCAATTCATAACCCTCTATGATAGGAGAGTCTTTTCATGTTAAGACTTATTATAGTAGTGAATGCCTTAAAATCCCTCATGATCTGATTCACCCCTGACAACTCGATCAACAGGAACTTAGTTGACAATCCTCTCTTATTAGTTGATTGATTCCTGAGATGATCTACTCTCCACATTGTTGGAATCTTCCATCTTATTTCTATAACCAGTTCTGATTCTGTGGACCTTCCACCTGCTTTATTCTGTCCATGCATTTGTTTTGGAGTTCTTATGATGGCAGATTTCAGATTGCTTCATTGGATAACCAGAGTTCATTCCTGCACTTCAAGGGGAGTTCTGGGAGAGTAGCCAAACATTCATATTGATAGGGGGAGTTCTTATAGTTTATTTTCAGTACTCATTGTGCATGGTTCTATGGGGGAGAATAGGTATCATATCTCATACATGGCTTTCATTACACTCTCAAACTATTTCCTTTCTGTTGAAGTCAAAGGGGGAGATGTTTTATCAATCTTTTCATAACTGCTTAAATTTTCTCTCTCAAACTTTTCTCTTTTTGATGACGTCAAAGGGGGAGAATAGTTTGGATCTGTGTGTCTCATAGTGACTCATAGTGTTGCCATCATCAAAAAGGGGGAGATTGTTGTGCCCCTGTGGTTTTGATGTCAGCAAGCACTATGAGTATGAATGATCTATCATCATGTGTCTGCACTTGTTGGTTCTTTTGCACACTGCATCAGTGCATTCATCAGTCGATTCAATTCGATGCGTGCTCATTATGCATAAGTCGATGCGTGTTCATTATGCATACATATTCAGTGCAGGGTTAATTGTCTAGGCTTGTGCATTTCATAAATATGTTTCATGGTGGTAATAAGTTAGTGAATGCCTAGACTCATGCATGTTCAAGGAATAAAGTATGTACATTCTTTGGTGGCTGTCTGTACAACCTCCATTGTCTCATTCGACCAAGTCAGTTCAGCCAATGGTCTATGCATTGATTTGTCTCACACATACACATAGTCTGCACACTCTCTGTTAGCATGTCTTCTTAGCGTAATACTGTTTCATCAAGTCTGTACAACATTTGTTGCTGCACGCGACTAACTATACGCATTTGTGCAACTTTCACTGCAATGTCTATACACTCTTCGACGGCAGGTCTATGCATCGCTTGTTCATTGCACGCAAAGTATATACATCCATTCGCTGATAACTGAACAAGTCTATACATCCGTTAGCTCAGCTCATGGTTTAGTCAATGCAATTGTGCATGTGTACATACCGTTGCTGGTATGAGTGTTTAAGTCAATACATCATTTCATCAGAGTCTGTACATCGTCGTGTACATTGCACACAAAGTATGTACACTCGTTGGTGGCATGTCTGCGCAATTCATCTTCAATGTGCATACTTCCCTATATGTAATTTTGCATCTTTTAAGACAAAGTCTGCACATTCTCTGCTGATATGTTTGTGCATCATTATATCATAGTCTATACATCGTCGCATGCATGCAAAGTCTGTATATTGGTGTCGCACGCACACTAAGTCCATACACTCACACGCATAGGTTGTACATCATGCATTCATGCTTAAACTCTAGGCATAGTAAGTCTGCACATTATTTGTACATTGCACGCAGAGTCTGCACACTCGTTGCTAGCAAGTCTATACATTCATGATCATAGTCAGTGCATTCGGTTGTTTCAATTTATATGCAAAGTGTGTACATTCTTTGACAGCAAGCCTGAGCACTCATCTTCGTTGTGCATACTTTGATAGATGCAAAGTCTATACACTCTTTACCATGCATTCAAAAGTCTATACATTCCATTGCTGGTACGAGTGGTTAAGTTCATGCATCATCACTTCAACGAGTCTGTACATTGGTGTCGCATGCACACCAAGTCCATACAGTCCCTGATGGCATGCTTGTGCATTCATTATCAATGTGCATATTTTACTATATGCATAATGCATTACATGTTATAAAGTCTGTACATGCTTTGTTCAAAACACAAACTTACTCAGTGCATCCTCGTTTGACCTGACAGAATATCTGCTCGAGAAAATTGAGAAGGGCACGTGATCCAAGAAGCCAGGATCGTGACACGTGTAGTGCAGCAGGCTGAAATGCTGCCACGTGGTCAAGGCGCTTGGGCGGGAATCGTGGAGAGCACACGCCCTATCTGTTCACTGCTCTATAAATAAGAAGCTTCTTCCAGAGGAGCAGGGTGATCGAGAAGCAGTGAGGAGCCTGCACGATCCAGAAGAAGAGAAAGAGAAGGAAACAGAGAAAGAGAGATCAGTAGAAGAAGAAAAAGGAGAGTGAAAGGAGAGATAGAGAGTTCGTGAAGAAGAAGATAGAAGACTTCATTGAAGATCTGTTATCTGTTGGCTCTTGGATCAGATCTAGACCAACTTGCTTTTGTGGGAGTCACGTTTATGTTGCTATCTTTTACAGCTTTCAGTCGCTGTGTTTTATCATTTCTTGTTTTCTTTTACACTCTTTGCTTCAAGCTATTAGTCAGCAGAGCAAGCTGTGATGCTCAGCAGGCAAGGTGGTTACCATGGACAGCAAGCTGTGATGCTCAGCGGGATAGTAGGCTGTGATGCTCAGCGGATGGCAAGTTGTGAGGCCCAGCTGATGTAGGCAAGCTGTGCTGCCCAGCCGTTCAAGCTGTGAGTCAGCAGGAATCCACACTCGAGTTGAGTGTGGGGTGGACGTAGGTCTGCGGACTGAACCACCTAAAACTCTTCGTGCACTGTGGTTTGAATGTTCTTTTCTACTTTCGCTAGATGAACGCTTTGGCCGATTTGCTTCTTCTGTTTAGTAGAGATTTGATTGCATATTTTGTGTTTGATTAAACACATCACCATATTTTAGTTTCGATCTTTCAGTTTTGGTAGAACTGAATCTATTTTTAACTTCTCATCTCTGCGTGTTCTAAGTTTTCAATTGGGGCAATATTTTTGAAGGGGAGATTCATTCACCCCCCCCTCTGAATATATCGCACCGATCACAACACTACTACGCTCTGACTACCGACTCATCACCTGGAGGGACTACTGGTATGCTCCCACTACACCTGTCAGCTCGGCCACCTGTAGCCGGGACTGCTCCAATCTGCTCCTCAGCTCGGCCGCCTCAGCACGGAGGTGCTCTACCTCCACCGTCTCAGCATGGGATTGCTCCATCTCTGCGTGACGGCATGCTGCCTCTGCCACCTCTGCACTTAGGTGCTCTACCTCTACCCGGAAGTGCTCGGCCTCCTCTCTCTGCCGAGTAGCCTCACTCAGCGCTGCTGCCAACTCTCTCGCCTGGATATGCATTCGTCTCATAAATCATTCTTGCAGTTTTAATCAGGAAATCAAAAGGAGGAAAAGTGGTTTGCTTACCCTCTCAGCAAGAGTGGCCTCGGCCTCCTCGGCTCGCGCTGTCGCTCGTGCAAAATTTGCATCCCGCTCGGCCCGATCTGTCGGTGGCTATGAGGAAGAGGATGGTGCGTCTGGCGCCTGGCACTGGGCTCACTCGGCACATTGGATTTAGAATCATGTCCGTCTCATTTAAGCACAAATATTGCATTTTATATTTAAGGCTGAAGCTTACCAGGAGGTCCAGGGAGTGCTGGAGCTTATCCCACTGTTGGCAGAGCAACCCCTGGAGCTCCGCGATCCGTCCCTGGGGGTCTAGCTGCTTGTAGAATGTCCGTTATTAGTATGCATTTTAGTCATAAACATTTTTAGCAGGCATGAGTTTGAGAATCGTACCAGTCATCGTGCGCCACAGAAGACTTGGTCTCCGTAGCATCGGGCGTAGGCCGTCAGGTAGGCCTCGTCACTGGTGGCTCGGGTGCACATTGCTCGCCCTAGCCCAGTCCAGCCCCGGATCTGGTCTGCTCCCCAGGTGATCCAGCCTATCTCTACTGCAAGTCCGCGTGAGTGCCGTCCCACGCCCTCCTCTGGTCGCTCTCTCGCAGGGAACTCCACCTCTGGCTGGTGGACGCCCACCGTCCTCATGATCACCCGATAGTGGAGTGGCTCGATGACGTTCAGGCAGTGAAGCCAGATGTCTCGACCCGCTAGCGCCGCCACCACCCATGGCTGGCTCTCCTACCCCTAGCCCTGATACGGTGTCCACCGGACCTATAAAATAGTGACCAGTTGCATTAGCATCCAAGTATACGGTTGCATTTTAAAGAATAGGAAAATTTTAAGTTTAGACCTTATTGAGGCATAAGGTAATGTGTCAAGGTCGTCCTGGATCACCCGTACCTGGCGTCTCAAGGAGCCCACCTCTCGAACCGCTGTCCACCGCCTCGCGTTGGGCACTCGGTCCGGATGCACCTCCTGTCCTCTCCCCAGCCCGGGAAGGTACATGAAGGGCCACACCTGCATTAAAGCGTCAGCATACAACATTTCATAAAATCATATAGGAATTGCACAAGCATTTTAGGAGTCGATGCTTACCTGAAGCAGTGGGGAGAATCCGCCAAGCATCGTACGCCGGCTAGTGGAACTGAGAGTGTCGAAGAGAAAGGCTAATACAGCCGCACCCCACGCGTACTCTCCAACTTTGTCCACCTCCTCGAGCAAGGGCAGGAGCCTGCAGCTCACTCTGTCTGCCCTGGTGGCGAACAACAGCTTCCCGAAGAAGAGCATCAGGAACCGCCGTAGGACCACGTCCGCCTCAGGTCCAGGTCCAACTGCCACCCGCTCTCGTGCTCTGTCCGTCAGCCGCCCCAGGTGCTGCTCGGGCAGCTCCCCAACGGTGATCTCTGCTCCTCTCAAGCCCAGGCTCTCGTGTAGCCTCGCTCTCGGCAGGATCATAGAGTGGCGCTCCGGCCTCAATAGCTCCAATCCCAGCAGTCTCTGAGCCAGCTCTCTGTAGTCGGTGTAGGTCCTCCCGCTGACTGGTGCACCGTGTACTCGCAGCCTGGTGATGCGCGTCACATCCTCCAGTGTAGGGATCATGTGACACCACGGGAACAGGAATGCCCAGCTGACTGGGTCCCACCAGTCGTGCAGTGCGTAAAGAAGGGCGGTGTCCAACCTCGCAACCTCCATGCCGAGGAACTCCGCAAATCCCATGACCGTCAGCCTCTCCCTCTGAAAGTTTGGTAGTGCTAGGTACACTGCCTGGACCTGCAGCCATGAGATCCATGTCCGGCGTTTTCCCTGCATACATTTAACATTTTTACGTCAGTCATTCACTTCATATATAGTCATGTATTGCATTCAAAAAAAAAGTGCAGTCTGCTGAAGTAGCGGTCACACTAGGGCTATTTCCATCTGTCTGACGGTCGTTTGTGGACCGTTCTGCAATCCCAACGGTCACCCTCAGACCGTTTTCACCCCTAATAAAGCCCTTCGCTGATTTAGTTTAAGCGGTCACCCTCTGATCGTTTGTGTCTACCCAACGATATGTTAGGGACCGTTTTGTTTCTAAGCAGCCTGGTTGAGACCATTTTTCCCTCTTAAAGTCGGTTCCACCTAACGATCTGATGCGGGACGGACACGGGGACCGACTCTAAGTGATGCAGACCAGGGACTCTAAATGCGGATGTGACCAGTAACACACAAATTGGAGAGACTTCGGCCCGACACTAGGAGTTCCTATGGGCTATACATCGCTAACAGAAATGCAAGCTCACTCGTCGTCCCAAGCGAGGGAAACGCGGATCGTGCGCGGTTGAAGAACCGGCAGAGTTAAGGGTAGTCCGACTCAACTTCCGTGCTCGGATCGAGCCACGGGACGGGTCACTCTCACACTCACATCGGTGACATGGACTCACGGGCTAGTTCCTATCGCACTCGGCAGTGGCCTAAGATCATATACTAAACTAGCAAATGAATGCCAAGAAGTTACGATCGTTACCTCCACGCTCCCGGCGTGGGGAAGACAACCCCGGCCAATCACGGACTCCCGGTTAAACACTTTTACAGCAGTACAATAACTTTGACCCACTCCACGCAGGGAGGTAACAGGTCACATGTGGGACCCGAGAGTCACGACAATTGGGTTGACGGGTAGCATCTTGACGTCGTCCCGGCGGTGCCGAACCCACGTTTTGGTGCTGTCCGGACGGCGCGATCTACGGGTCCGTGGGGCCCACGAGCCGCTCTGTCCTCCGGGTCTGATGGGGTGGGTCCCGCTGTGGTGGAGACCCCTGGTAGCGCGTCCCCCGGGATGGCGGTCGGCCGGCAACACCGGTCGGATGTCAGTCGGCTCCGATCTCCAAACTTTGGAGTTGCTGCCCACGGATTTGTGCTTCTGTTTTACAGCGCGCGATCCGGCGAGATCGGCTGCTGCGATCAATCCTGACGTCGGATCGAAGCACAAAAGGTATCGCTGGAAAGCTCTTTCGAAGTACTGCAATCTAGGGCTAGAGAGATTAACTGGATCTGCACGGATATGGCCTTAGTCGATTTTTGAAGTTGCTGTTGGACAGGGCCCGAAACCTCAGGGCAGCAGAGAAGTTTCCTGAGAGCTGCCTTTGACTAAGGGGTAGACCTCAGATTCAGACCTCGGGCTCTTCATGAAAGTTGTAGAGGGGAGAGAGAGGAAGACGGCAATAATTTTGTGAAAGGTTTTGTTGAGATTTGGGTGGGGAAAAGTATTTTATACTGGCAGGTGATCGGATCTGGACTGGGGCAGATAAGATTGAATGTGATCACAAAAGGATTTTTAGAAAATATGAGATGGCCTTTAGAACTTCCACGAAAATTCTTTAATGGAGGGGTTGGCGGAGAGAACTTCCAATAAATTTGGGAGCTCCATAAAAAATCAAAGAAAGGTCCGAAGGTGGGAAACTCAGGCTTGATGTCACAGTGAACAGAAGGCTGACAGATCTGGGAGAAGATGAAGAACGAAAATGGAAAAATATCAAACGAGCTCTGGAAGCCAAACCTATTTTTCTAAGAGATGGATGGAACCTCGGGAACACACCATAAAATTTAGAACTCCAGATGAGCTCGTGGCTGAGAGCTAAAAATAGTGGAAGGGCCTGCTATTCCGAGTGGACAGAACTCCGACGATAACCGTGGTGGTGCGATGGCGGCACGATGGCGGCGGTGGCGATCACCGAAACTGATATGTGAGGCTTCCCACCTCAGAATACAGCCTTCCCAGCTGCAAAAAGAAGAGAGGGGAGAGGGAGAAGGGGGCGGCCCTTGCTGCTCCAACCAAATTCTCAAATTTTGTATGCATTAATTCCACTAAAATGTTAATACATGGTATTTGTATGAATTGTCAAAAGACATAAAATAACCCTTGATCTAGAATTGGGAGGGGTAAACTAGGGAGTCCACATTTCAATTTCCCCATGTGTTGTGGACCAAAATAAAGAAAATACATAATTTTTTCTAAGGGGGGGGGGGGGGGCGCCCCTTGGACTAAATGGCTTCCATTTTAGACTTTTTAAGTCCTTTGTCCCCCACTTGGCCCACCCTTCTAGAAGCCCACCATTGGAATGTTGACTGACCCCACATGGGCCCTAGGGATGAGGTGGATCAATGGGAGTAGGGATGGGGGGCCCGTGGGGCCCAGGGAGTCCAAATTGCAAATAAACCCCTCTTACAATCCAAATTACAAATCGAACAAAACTAAATAAACACACATGACACACAAATAAAGTCCAAATAAATGTGATAAATGCCGAGACTCAAGGGGGAGTCTCCAGACTGTCTCCGAGCCAGATGGACGCCGAAGTGGCTCGGGTGGTGCTCCGCATACGGTACCGGTGGCTCGGCGTATCGTGCTTCTCAATCGCTCGGGTGTCCGCACCAATTCTCCCCGGGTGGGAGAAACTCGACCCTGTCGAGTAAGGGTCTGCATCACTGTGGTACTGCTCCAGTAGGTCCGGATCAATCCGCTGCAACTCTCCATGGGTGATCCATGTATCCTTGGTGGCGGGCCGCCCTCTCCATCACACTAGGTAGCGCGGGTAGGATCCACTCCTGGTAACTATCACCTGCTCATCCAGTATATGTCTATATGTTCTCGCTGCCGTGGTAAAGGGGCGGGAGGTGGAAACTCAGGTGTGGGATCACTCTCAATGGGTGGGGATGGCTCGAAAGGCTCGCTAGGGATCACTGCTGGGTCCCTATATGCAACTAGATCCGATACATTGAAAGTAGAGCTTATACCATATTCCTCGGGCAGGTCCACAACATATGCATTGGATCCAACGCGTTTCAACACTCTAAATGGACCGGCTCCGCGAGCTTGCAATTTCTTTACGGTTCCAGAAGGAAACCGTTCAGGTCTTACCTTGATCATGACATATTCACCCTCTTGGAACTCACGGTGGTGTCGATGGGCATCGGCTAACTCCTTATACCATGCATTGCTGGCCTCAATGTGACGACAGATGTCGTCATGCAAACTCCTAACATGCCTAGCAAACGACTCGGCGGACTCCGACACTCGTGCATGGATGGGCATGGGAACAAGATCCACTGGCTTCCTAGGCCTACGACCTGTGACAATCTCGAATGGACTCATGCCGGTAGACCTATTAACTGAATCATTATATGCAAATTCAGCCAGTGGTAGTATGAGATCCCAATCCTCTACACGATCCCTGGCAAGACACCTCAAAAGGTCACCCAGACTCCTATTGACCACCTCGGTCTGACCATCTGTCTGGGGGTGATGTGCAGTGAAAAACTTAAGGTGAGTACCCAACATATGCCACAGTGTCTTCCAAAAATAACAGGTGAATCTAACATCACGGTCAGACACTATGGTACGAGGCAACCCGAACTTGCACACCACATGAGTAAGGAATAGGCGAGCTACCCTCGAAGCATCCGAAGTCTTCGAGCAGGGAATAAAAAGGGCCATCTTCGAGAAGCGGTGAACAACGACATAGACCGAATCATGCTTCCTGGAGGTACGTGGCAATCCCAAAACAAAATCCATGCTAACATCCTGCCACGGGGCATCATGCACGGGAAGAGGTGTATAAATGCCCGAGCTTTGCTTCTTCATTTTGTACATGTACGGCACTGAGCCACAATATGAGCAACATCACGCTTCAAGCTCGGCCAATAAAATCTATGTTCAACAGCCTCGATAGTCTTGTTCTGACCAAAGTGGCCGGCTAGACCTCCCGCATGTAGCTCCCAGACTAAGAAGTCTCGAACCGAAGTTCGGGGAACACAAAGCCTGCCTCCATGAAAGAGGTAACCCTCCTGAAGCACATAATCATCAAGGTCTCTCGAGGGTCCAGTTTGGAGAGTGGTATAAATCTGCCCGAAGTCAGGACAGTCAACATAGGCCTCTCTCATCTTCTCTAACCCTATGACCTCGGCACTCATGGTGGTAAGCAAACACGCTCGCCGACTCAAGGCATCGGCCACCTTGTTCTCCACTCCAGCCTTATGTTTTAGCACAAAGGTGAACTGCTAGAGATACTCAACCCAACGGCTGTGACGCGCATTAAGCTTCTTTTGGGAATGGAGGTACCTCAAAGCCTCATGATCGGAGTATAAGATAAACTCTTGATGTAATAGATAGTGCCTCCAATGCCTAAGAGCCTGAACAACTGCGTAGAATTCTTTATCATAAGTGGAGTATCGCAGTTTCGCGTCATTCAGCTTCTCACTGAAATATGCGACCGGGTGGGTCTCCTGACTCAAGACTCCTCCAATCCCCACACCCGACACATCACAAGAGACCTCAAACACCTTTTAGAAATATGGCAATCAAAGAATAGGTGTCTGGGTCATGCGCTCCTTGATGTCCTTGAAGGCAGCAGCTGCGGCCTTCATCCATACAAATGTGCCCTTCCGGATAGAATCCATGATCGGGGCAGTGACGGAGCTAAATCCACGGATGAAACGACGATAGAACGTCGCAAGGCCATGGAAGCTGCGGACATCATGGACTGTACGGGGTTCCGGCCACTCAACAATGGCCCGGACCTTCTCCGGATCGGCGGAGACCCCAGTACTAGACACAATAAAACACAAGAATGTAAGCTGAGGTGTCATGAAGGCACACACATGTGGGTTCGCAAACAACTGCTCTCACCTAAGAAGTAGACAGACCTGCCGAAGGTGGTCTAAGTAGTCCCCCGTGGTGCGACTATAGATAAGAATATCATCAAAGTACACTACCACAAAGACTCCAATGAAAGGTCGAAGGACCTGAGTCATGAGTCGCATGAAAGTGCTAGGGGCGTTGGTCAACCCAAAGGGCATAACCGACCACTCATATAGACCGTCCTTGGTCTTAAATGCGGTCTTCCACTCATCACCTGGCCTAATCCTCACCTGATGGTAGCCACTCTTAAGATCAATCTTCGAGAAGATAGTGGCACCAACCATCATATCTAGCATGTCATCCAAGTGGGGAATAGGGAACATGTACTTCACGGTGATTTTGTTGATGGCACGGCTATTAATGCACATTCTCCACGTGCCATCCTTCTTCGGGACGAGTAATGCAGGAATAGCACAGGGACTCATGCTGTCCCGAACAGACCCTCTCTGCATCAACTCATCGACCTGCCGTTTTAGCTCGGCATGTTCCGTGGGGCTCATGCGATAATGGGGAAGGTTGGGCAATGAGGAACCCGGAATTAGGTCGATAGCATGCTGAATATCCCGCATGGGTGGGAGTCCCTCGGGAAGCTCCTCGGGAAAGATATCAGCGAACTCCTGCAGAATAGGAATGACATCGGGTGGGAGTTCACCCTCGGACTTCGGCTCCACCTCTTGGACCGTAATAGCAAATACAGGGCAGCCCCGACTAGCCTCCCGCTCAATTTCCCAGGAGCTAATCAACATCAACCTCCTAGTCGAGGGCTCGCCTGGGCCAGATGTAACGGTCATAGCCCGAGCTGGGGATGGGGTACTGACCCGGGAATGGAAGGCTCCGGAGTACTAGGACCAGTAGGACCCCTAACTGAGGGCTTCTTGGGCTGATGGGGGTGGAGAGTAATCCGTTGGCTAGCTTGGTCGAAGGTACATGTGTTCGACCGGCCATGGAGTGTGGCATCCCGATCAAATAACCATGGCCTAACAAGAATAATGCTGCCCACCTCCATGGGGAGGACATCACACCAGATATCATCACGGTAGGCACGGAACTGTAGTGGGACCAGACACCGCAGCCTGATCGGAATGGAGGTGGAATCCACCCATGATACTCGATAGGGGCAAGGATGATCCACAGGTGTAAGACCAAGACTGGAGACAGTGCCCGTGGAGATTGCATTGATGCAACTCCCACCATCGATGATCACTTTACAAACTTGCTTACCCAGCCGACAGAATGTATGAAAGATAGTAGTCCGTCGCCAGTCATCACTGGCCTGTGGCTGGGTGAGAATACACCTGATGACCCCCAAGTGGGTATCGTCCGGATGCTGGGCATCCTGGCCATTACCTTCGGCCTCATAGTACTCATCAGCTAGCTCCGGATATGCTTCATAGCTGACTAACTCGAGGTCCGTAGGGGTGGTATCCTCGGCATGTGTGTCCCCAATGACAAGAGCTTGGCGGGTGGGACATTGGTTGGCAAAATGGCCAAACCCATTGCAGCGATAACACTGCTGCCGTGATCCACTAGGCTCCCCAATCATGGGTCCTTTCCCTTTATCCTCCCGACGGATAGGAGGTGAAGGCAACAAAGGACGGGCAGGAGGTGCGGGTGCCGGTGGACGGGCTGTGGGTGCCGTAAGATGTTGGGGACGGGGAAGGTCCCTTGGGGGTGGAGGGCGAGGCCTAGGAGCGAAAGGCTCGGGATGAGTGGGCTCCTGAGGTCGGGCCATGGGGGCCCTCGGATACGTGCCAGAAGAGCCACGGGGCTCGACACTACGAAGGGGAAAGGAGCCCAACCGATGGGGAGACTCGAACTCGGCCTTGAATTGCTCCAATTCGAGAGCAACCTGATACACTTGTTCCAAAGTGGTCGCATTGCGGTGAAAAAGTTCATATTGATAGTTTGGCCGCAGACCTCTCCGAAAGCGTGATATGGTCATGGTGCTCTCTTCCATAACTCCACACCGCAAATAATACTCATCAAACTCGGCGGTGTACTCGGTCATGGATCGGTTCTCTTGGGAGAGACTTTGCCATTTGTCTATGAGACGATGGCGATATGAGGCAGGAAGGTACTTCTCCCTCAATTTCATTTTCATGTCATCCCAAGTGCCGATCGGGAGTTGACGTCGCTGATTTAGCAGGCTCTCCACATTGGTCCAATAAGTTTGGGCCTGCCCATGCAGCTTCATCTTCGCGTATCAAACTCTCCGGTGGTCCGTCATCTCAAACCACTCGAAGTACCGATCCATGCCGGCCTCCCAATCTAAATACACCTTCGGGTCCAAGGGCCCGCTAAAAGTGGGAGGGTCCGCACGCACGCCCCTAAGAATGCGGTCATCATCATCGTCATCACAATTCCGTCGTTGATTACGACGACCATTTCCCCCTTGCTCATTATCAGATGCATAGTCAGCCACCTCATGCACCTGTTGCCTCCCAACATCTACCGCCTGAGCTCTTGGCGCAGCAGGTTGCTGAGCCGGCTCTTGTTGACCATTGGTCGGCGTGGGTTGCGCCGCCGCTGGGGCCCTCTCGTGGACGGCAATCCTCCCTACAAGACCCTGGATGGATTGGTCTGAAGATTCAGCCTGATCCTCGAGGGCTTTCATTCTCCCTTCTAGGCGCGTTCCTACGCCATCTAGACGCGTACTAAGGCCATCCATACGCGTATCGAGACGATCCATAATGGCTCGGAACATCTCGGCCGTCAAGGACTCATCGGAGCTACGGGCTCGGGAATCCGCTATAGGTGGTGGTGGCGAGTATTGGGTACCTCGATGGGTGGGCATGCTGTTGTGGGACGAGACCACGGACACGACAAGCTCTTGACTGTCCCTTAACGAGGGAAGCGTTGGACGTGCGCGGTTGAGAAACCGGCAATGAGCTAGGGTGATCGGCTCTCTCGTGTGCCCGGATTGGGTCACGGGACGGTCTCGCACTCTCTCGCAACAGCGGTAATGAATAGATAAAGCGAGCTAGATATCCCTACACATGCTCTCTAGCAGCGGCATAAACAAATATATATGAAGTAAGCAAAATGCCGAGAAGGGAGCGAAAACGATACCTCCACGCGCTCGGCGTGGGGAAGACGGACCCGGCCAAAACTCGTACTCCCGGGAGAATTAATACACCATATTAAAGCAAATGAATTACTGTCCACTCCACGCAGGGAGGTAAAGGGCTACACAAACGGGCCCGGGAGGACCGAATTCGGGTTGACGGGCGGCTTCTCGCGTCTCTTCGGTAGCACCCGAACTAGTGACGGTGGGGCCCACGTGCTGTCCGGAGGGGTCGAGTGGGACCCGGTGACACCGCTATAGTGGGGACACTTAGGGAAGCGTTCCCCGGGCTGGCGGCATGCTGGTTCACCGGCCGGAGGCCGGGCGGCTCCGATCGGCACCGGTCGGAATAACGGGCCACGGACCTGCCGGTTCTATTTTTCGGCGCGCGCTCCGGCGAGAACGGAAGCTGCGATCAGTCCCGACGTCGAAAAGCGACGAAACCGGCACCGTTGGAAAGATGCTTCGAAGGGCTTAAACCCAAAATGATTACAGAAAAATAATCAAGCCTGTACTTCTTATTGGCGAATTTTGAAGGTTGCTGTTGTACAGTTCCTGAAATCTCAGGTCAGTAGAGAACTTTCTTGTGGATTGCCTTTGACCGCGAGGTAGACGTCCGAATCTGGGGTTGTGTTCTTCGGAGACGTTGTGGGAAATCAAGCTAAGAAACCAGGACTATTTTTGGATCTGGATTTGGAGGTGGTGGTGATTTGTTCTGATTTTAGAAGTGGTGGGTGGTCGGATCTGGGATCTGACTGACAACACTGTAGCTGAGGAAGAACACGAATTTCTAAAAATAGATAGAAGGCTGATAAAAAATTAAGAAAATTTGTGGATGTAGGGGGTGATGGATAGAACTCCCAATAAAATTGGGAGGGTTTGGACAAATCAAAAAGATGGCCGGAGGTGGGAAACATAGGGCTGCTGTCACTATAGATAGAGACAAAACAGAACTAGGAATGAAAGATGCACGAAAATGGGAAAATACTAAACGATGGAATTTGGGCGTGAAAATTTAGGTGGAGCTTGGGATACAAGGGAAGAAGACACCACAAAAATGGCAGACCATGAAGAAGTCGTGGGGGATAGCAGGAATTTCAGGAAGAGACCTCTGTCCAGTAGGACAGAACACCGAGAACGGTTTCGCGACGGCTCGAAGGCGGCACGAACGGCGGCGGCGGCGGCACCGATGATCACCGAAGGTGGGGGAAAGGAGATATCACTCTAGAATGGGGGTTGGGGATGAAGAAACCAGGGGGAGAGAGAGGGGAGGTCAAAATTCTCCAAGAGAGGGGTTCTTGCACAATGATTTTTTCACTTTCATTAATATTCAAATGGAAAATATAAGTATTTATATGCCTCCAATCTAATCCAATCTCTAACATTGGATCTAGGGATGGGGAATGAATGGCTTAGATTAAATGTGACCAACACACACAAAAAAAATAAAATAACCCAAGTGGGAGACAAGCTTGACATGGTAGGTAGCCTACCTTAGACTTTTTACTCCCTTTGTCTACCCATGTGGCATTTGACATTCAACCCTTCTAGATGGCCACCTAGGATGGTTGACCAGCCCCACATAGGTGACATGGACCAATGGGAAAGGGCTGAGGGCCCCCTTGCTGGTCCTACTGTATAATTGCATAAAAACCCACACAATCCGTAGGAATGACGCATTGGCTTATAAAGCCGTACAATTGCGCATATACTTTCCCAAGGATATAACACAAACTAAGAGGACATAAATGCAAAAGTAAATGTACATGCTCGATGTCGATTCCCATCAACTCTCCCCGGGTGGGAGGAACTCGACCCCGTCGAGTAGGGGTATGGATGCTCGAGTACTCCGACGGATCCGTCACCGTGCCAAGTAACGCGGGTACGCTCCACTCCAAGTGATCGTCACCTGCTCATTCCATATATACTCGATATGCGCAAGTTGCCATGGGCTAGTGGTGGACACTCCGGGTGGGGCACTCTCAAAGGGGGAGGTGGAGGCTCGAAGACTCACTAGGAATCACCGCTGAGTCCCTGTAGGTGACTAGATCCGGGTGTAGATATAGAACCGATCCCATACTCATCGAATGAGTCCACTCGCCTCTTACTCATAAGAGAACGACAACGAGCTTGCACAAGACACATGCATACAAATAAACGACACACAAACCATGCAAACAAACCACACAAAGAAGAGATAATACCGACTCATATATGACCCTAGACATACCTAATGTTAGTCCGACCCGTACATGGGTGACGGCGGACCAGGACACCCGAATGTGTGCCATGCATGCATCTGACGTAACCGGTGGTTGACATCATGCGGAAATCCTAGACCTCCTAAGGTGGGCCATGCATGCATATGGGATGTGGATGTGGGAGGGCCAAGAGTATCTCCCCTAGACGATGGTGTATCTTGTAAGGGTACGGGCTTGGTGGGCATAGACGACCCGGCCCGTGGGGAAGGGGTGTGGTAGCGGACTCCCTCGAAGAAGTGAAGTGAATGTGGAGGGTCTAAGGATCCACTAGGGAGTGGGTCAAAGGGATCAAAGAAGGTATGACCCCTTATGGTGGGTTCCCACAAGCCACGGTCCCACGTGTAGAAGTTTTGAAGGTGTGGATAGTCACCTTCTTGAATTGTGACGGGTGGGACGGGGATCATAGGCAAGAAGTATGATTCCTCCCTCGGACAAAAGGGTATGAATTCGGGCTCGTTCGGTAGCGGGAGAAGTAGAAGAACCTACGTGGTGACACAACCCACAGTGCACTCGGAGGTAATGGACCCGAAGGCCGGATGGGTGAAGCTAAGACTAGCGGGTTGGTCAAAGCCTCAGGCCAAAAGATGCGTCAACTCCCATTGTGAATGTAATCCCATGACAAGATCATCCAACGTGTCAACATGGTGACTAGATCGAAAAGTTGTGTGGTCGGAGTTGAAGGGTACCAATGGTAGTGTGGGGTCCATAGATGGAAAGGGAGGTGGGACCAAGCCATCCTTGAGCCAACTAAAAAGTGGCTCGGTGATGTATAGCGTTCCCGTAAGAAACACGGGTGGCTCGGGGTGAGACGGCTCCAAGCATAATGGTTCTGAATGTGGAGTGGACCGCTGGGGTTGGGTGGCTGGGCATGTGAGGGTGATCTTGCCGGGTAGGTAAGGTGGGTATAAGGTGCAAGTCCTCTTGCCCCAGTCAAGATTGGCTCTTCGTTCTCCTAACCACGTTTGTCCTAAAATGATGCATGAACCAGCAAGTGTGCCGATCCTGCACCATGCGCCATCGGTGTAGAGAACAGAGCCGATCCTCTTATAGAACTCAACACAAGCAAAATCACCATAGCGGATAATCTCGCCTGTCTTGGAGAGAGACTCCACGATGTCAAGAGAAACCCAATTATCCGACTCCCTATCAGTGAAATGGAGTTCCATTGTGGACCCGTTGGGTAGAGCGACTTTCATAGTGAGAGGGGTAAAACCAAGGGCTCGGGCCATGAGGATATTGACTTTGGCCGCAAAGATTGACCACTCTGACGTATGGTCTTGGGGAACGGCCATGGGTAGCAGACATGGACATGCATACGCACGGTGACAAGACACTAGACCGACTATGCAAGTTTGGAATGCATGCACACTAAGGACCCTAGACGTAAACCAAGACTCAGTACGTGGCGGAGTTAACCGATCCGAAGATCACTCGCGCAAGTGTGCGGCCTTCCCGATAGGCGTAGCCTAACGTTCGGATAACACCTTTTGATATACCGGGTTATTGGGATGCAATGCAAAAGACACTTTTTTTTATTTATTTTAAAACAATGATGACCCTAAACACGACTTAGACGTAAATGACTAATGAATGACACTCTTTTTTTTTTGTTGACACCCTAGACTCAACTCGCTCTGATACCAAATTGATGCGGGATGAGACCACGGACACGACAATCTCGTGACTGTCCCTTAACGAGGGAAGCGTCGGACGTGCGCGGTTGAGAAACCGGTAATGAGCTAGGGTGATCGGCTCTCTCGTGTGCCCGGATCGGGTCACGGGACGGTCTCGCACTCTCTCGCAGCAGCGGTAATGAATAGATAAAGCGAACTAGATATCCCTACACATGCTCTCTAGCAGCGGCATAAATAAATATATATGAAGTAAGTAAAATGCCGAGAAGGGAGCGAAAACGATACCTCCACGCGCTCGGCGTGGGGAAGACGGACCCGGCCGAAACTCGTACTCCCGGGACAATTAATACACCATATTAAAGCAAATGAATTACTTCCCACTCCACGCAGGGAGGTAAAGGGCTACACAAACGGGCCCGGGAGGACCGAATTCGGGTTGACGGGCGGCTTCTCGCGTCTCTTCGGCAGCACCCGAACTAGTGACGGTGGGGCCCACGTGCTGTCCGGAGGGGTCGAGTGGGACCCAGTGACACCGCTGTAGTGGGGACACTTAGGGAAGCGTTCCCCAGGCTGGCGACATGCTGGTTCGCCGGCCGGAGGCCGGGCGGCTCCGATCGGCACCGGTCGGAATAACGGGCCACGGACCTGCCGGTTCTATTTTCCGGCGCGCGCTCCGGCGAGAACGGACGCTGCGATCAGTCCCGACGTCGGAATGCGATGAAACCGGCGCCGTTGGAAAGATGCTTCAAAGGGCTTAAACCCAAAATGATTACAGAAAAATAATCAAGCTTGTACTTCTGATTGGCGAATTTTGAATGTCGCTGTTGTACAGTTCCTGAAATCTCAGGTCAGTAGAGAACTTTCCTATGGATTGCCTTTGACCGTGAGGTAGACGTCCGAATCTGGGGTTGTGTTCTTCGGACACGTTGTGGAAAATCAAGCTAAGAAACCAGGACTATTTTTGGATCTGGATTTGGAGGTGGTGGTGATTTGTTCTGATTTTGGAAGTGGAGGGTGGTCGGATCTGGGATCTGACTGACAACACTGTAGCTGAGGAAGAACACGAATTTCTAAAACTAGATAGAAGGCTGATAAAAAATTAAGAAAATTTATGGATGTAGGGGGTTATAGATAGAACTCCCAGTAAAATTGGGAGGGTTTGGACAAATCAATAATATGGCCGGAGGTGGGAATCACCGGGCTGCTGTCACTGTAGACAAAGACAAAACAGAACTAGGAATGAAAGATGCACGAAAATGGGAAAATACTAAACGATGGAATTTGGGCGTGAAAATTTAGGTGGAGCTTTGGATATAAGGGAAGAACAGGCCATAAAAATTGCAGACTATGAAGAGGCCATGGCAGATAGCAGGAATTTCGGGAAGAGACCTTTGTCCAGCAGGACAGAACACCGAGAACGGTTTCGCGGCGGCTCGAAGGCGGCACGAACGGCGGCGGCGGCGGCACCGATGATCACCGGAGGTGGGGGAAAGGAGATATCACTCTATAATTGGGGTTGGGGATGAAGAAACCAGGGGGAGAGAGAGGGGAGGTCGAAATTCTCCAAGAGAGGGGTTCTTGCACAATGATTTTTTCACTTTCATTAATATTCAAATGGAAAATACAAGTATTTATATGCCTCCAATCTAATCCAATCTCTACCATTGGATCTAGGGATGGGGAAAGAATGGCCTAGATTAAATGTGACCAACACACACAAAAAAAATAAAAGACCCCAAGTGGGAGATAAGCTTGACATGGTAGGTAGCCTACCTTAGACTTTTTACTCCCTTTGTCTACCCATGTGGCATTTGACATTCAACCCTTCTAGATGGCCACCTAGGATGGTTGACCAGCCCCACATAGGTGACATGGACCAATGGGAAAGGGCTTAGGGCCCCCTTGCTGGTCCTACTGTATAATTGCATAAAAACCCACACAATCCATGGGAATGACGCATTGGCTTATAAAGCCGTACAATTGCGCAGATACTTTCCCAAGGATATAACACAAACTAAAAGGACATAAATGCAAAAGTAAATGTACATGCTCGGCGTCGATTCCCATCACATGCAAAGACACACGAACTAGGAGACACAAACTGATGCAAACACGGACTAATGCACCTAGACCTAAACGAATATCCGGTACGTGGCGGAATTAATCGATCCGAAGATCACTCCCGCAAGTTTGCGGCCTTCCCGATAGGCGTAGCCTAACGTTCGGAGAACACCTTTTAAGATACCGAATTATCGGGATGAAATGCAATTTTAAAACACCTTTTTTTTTATTTTAAAAATAATGATGATCGTAGACTTGACTTAGACCATGATGCATGCAAGACTTATGCAAAGACTACCCTAGACTCGACTGCTCTGATACCAAACTGATGCGGGACGGACACGGGGACCGACTCTAAGTGATGTGGACCAGGGACTCTAAATGCGGATGCGACCAGTAACACACAAATTGGAGAGACTTCGGCCCGACACTAGGAGTTCCTATGGGCTATATGTCGCTAACAGAAACGCAAGCTCACTCGTCGTCCCTAGCGAGGGAAACGCGGATCGTGCGCGGTTGAAGAACTGGCAGAGTTAAGGGTAGTCCGACTCAGCTTCCGTGCTCGGATCGAGCCACGGGACGGGTCGCTCTCACACTCACAGCGGTGACATGGACTCACAGGCTAGTTCCTATCGCACTCGGCAGCGGCCTAAGATCATATACTAAACTAGCAAATGAATGCCAAGAACTTACGATCGTTACCTCCACGCTCCCGGCGTGGGGAAGACAACCCCGGCCAATCACGGACTCCCGGTTAAACACTTTTACAGCAGTACAATAATTTTGACCCACTCCACGCAGGGAGGTAACAGGTCACATGTGAGGCCCGGGAGTCACGACAATTGGGTTGACGGGCAGCATCTTGACGTCGTCCCGGCAGTGCCAAACCCACGTTTTGGTGCTGTCCGGACGGCGTGATCTACAGGTCCGTGGGGCCCACGAGCCTCTCTGTCCTTCGGGTCTGATGGGGTTGGTCCCGCTGTGGTGGAGACCCCTGGTAGCGCGTCCCCCTGGATGGCGGTCGGCCGGCAACACCGGTCGGAGGCCAGTCGGCTCCGATCTCCAAACTTTGGAGTTGCTGCCCACGTATTTGTGCTTCTGTTTTACAGCGCGCGATCCGGCGAGATCGGCTGCTGCGATCAATCCTGACGTCGGATCGAAGCACAGAAGGTATCGTTGGAAAGCTCTATCGAAGTACTACGATCTAGGGCTAGTGAGATTAACTGGATCTGCACGGATCTGGCCTTAGTCGATTTTTGAAGTTGCTGTTGGACAGGGCCCGAAACCTCAGGGCAGCAGGGAAGTTTCCTGAGAACTACCTTTGAATATGGGGTAGACCTCAGATTCAGACCTTGGGCTCTTCATGAAAGTTGTAGAGGGGAGAGAGAGGAAGACGGAAATAATTTTTGTGAAAGGTTTAGTTGAGATTTGGGTGGGGAAAAATATTTTATACTAGCGGGTGGTCGGATCTGGACTAGGGCAGACAAGATTGAATGGGATCTGAAAAGGATTTTTAGAAAATATGAGATGGCCTTTAGAACTTCCACGAAAATTCTTGAATGGAGGGGTTGGTGGATAGAATTTCCCATAAATTTGGGAGCTCCATAAAAAAATCAAAGAAATTTCCGAAGATGGGAAACTCAGGCTTGCTGTCACAGTGAATAGAAGGCTGACAGATTTGGGAGAAGATGAAGAACGAAAATGGGAAAATATCAAACGAGCTCTGGAAGCCAAACCTATTTTTCTAAGAGATGGATGTAACCTCGGGAACACACCATAAAATTTAGAACTCCAGATGAGCTCGTGGCTGAGAGCTTAAAATAGTGGAAGGGCCTGCTATTCCGAGTGGACAGAACTCCGACGATAACCGTGGTGGTGCGATGGCGGCACGATGGCGGCGGCGGCGATCACCGGAACTGATATGTGAGGCTTCCCACCTCAGAATACAGTCTTTCCAACTGCAAGAAGAAATGAGGGGAGAGAGAGAAGGGGGCTACCCTTGCTGCTCCAACCAAATTCTCAAATTTTGTATGCATTAATTCCACTAAAATGTTAATACATGGTATTTGTATGAATTGCCAAAAGACATAAAATAACCCTAGATCTAGAATTGGGAGGGGTAAACTAGGGAGTCCACATTTTAATTTCCCCATGTGTTGTGGACCAAAATAAAGAAAAAATACATAATTTGTTCTAAAGGGGGGGCGCCCCTTGGACTAAATGGCTTCCATTTTGGACTTTTTAAGTCCTTTGTCCCCCACTTGGCCCACCCTTCTAGAAGCCCACCATTGGAATGTTGACTGACCCCACATGGGTCCTAGGGATGAGGTAGATCAATGGGAGTAGGGATGGGGGCCCCGTGGGGCCCAGGGAGTCTAAATTGCAAATAAACCCCTCTTACAATCCAAATTACAAACCGAACAAAACTAAATAAACACACATGACACACAAATAAAGTCTAAATAAATGTGATAAATGCCGAGACTCAAGGGGGAGTCTCCAGACTGTCTCCGAGCCAGATGGACGCCGAAGTGGCTCAGGTGGTGCTCCGCGTATGGTACCGGTGCCTCAGCATATCGTGCTTCTCAATCGCTCGGGTGTCCACACCACGGTCGCAGGCGGACCGTCCTACTTCCTCAGCGGTCCCTGCTAGGACCGTTTCTTGTTCGCCATGGCGAACGGCATTCACCCCTTCCCCCATCTCTGGAAATGGCTTTAGGGGCCCTCACATTTGGTTCTAGGGGTTGGAGTGACCCCTCTCCCTCCGTCTAGCCCTCATGCATCCATTTAAATTCAAAAATTGAGGGTTTTTTTGGGTCCACGGCCTACCTCGGACGACAGGGTTCTCCCGGCCATTTCCTTGGTTGCCGCCACTTCCTCCTCGCCCTCTTGTGGCATTGACGCTTCCTCGGGCACTTCGGCGGCTGTAGAGGGTCCCTCTCCCTAGGTCTCGGTCGGTGGCAGTATCTCCTCCCCCGCCGGGTTCACCGGCGGCTTCGCCGGCGGCACACGGTTCTCCTCTCCGGCCAATCAACGTGCGAATCTCTTCAACAGTCGCTTCTTGAGTCTCATCTAGGGGTGCTCTCGTGTGATGGGTAGGAGGAGTGAGCTAGGGGGAAGGGAATATCGGTGGAAGGCTCTCGGTCGAAGAGGTGGGCTTCGCCGGTTGGCGTTCATATGAAGTGGGGAAGGTGAGAGAGACGAAGGGGCGGTTTTTTTTTTGAAACTGATGGTCATTTAGCGATCTATCGATTAGCCGTTTACATCTTGTAAACGGTCGAGTTTTGGCCGTCTTTGTGAGTTCAGGCGGACAATCATATGACTATTTAGTTTTATTGTGCGGTCTTTCCTATGACCGTTCTTGAGGTTTAGGCGGTCATGCTCAGACCGTTTTATATTGAAGGCCATATTTTGTTATGATTAATTCATGCTTATGCCCTCTGTTAGTTGTTATGCATGATTGATATCTTGGCTATCTGACTAATGTTGAAATGCAGAATCTTCTGTCTTACCATGCTACATCTCATGCTCTCAATCCGACAGTTAAGTCAGGTAAGTATTCCGTATCCCTTATCCCTTAATGCATTACGATATGGTATTTATGCCATATTATCTTGAGAACCGGCTGGTCATTCATGTGTTTTGGGACTTGATGTTCCCCTTTAACAAAAATGATGATGATCTAGGTGCACATGTTTAATCGTTGGTTAGGCTGTTGTCGCCGGAGATATTATGCCGATGACCGGGGTGAAGGTAGGAATAGAGCGGGGAAGGAAAATACGGGAGTTTGATGTATCTCGGGTATCCCCCTTTCGGTTGTACGCCCCTCACTGCGGTACCAGGCACTCTCCTCTTACGGAAAGTCAAAAAGGGTCGGATGGCACAAAAATATTAGAGTGTAGGTTAGCTGGACAGGGTGTGGGCGTGCCAGTCAATTTCTCGACAATCACCTATGGAACCAAGGATTGACCGGGGAAGCGTCGCCAGGACACGGCACGTGGCTCAAGGGATCGGGCAACACGTGGATAAAAGGGGTTCCATGGGTGCGAGTGTGCAGGTAATTGTGGGAATCGTGTGCTGGACGTCTTTCCCCATCGACCGTAAGCAATCAGTGTTTATTTACATCAGAGTGAATCCGAACACCTTCGTTCTGTGCTGAAGAAAAGTCAGTATGTGTCTAAAGCCGTGGGTAGGGGACCGGGAGCATTCCGCAGCTGTGGGTGCGTTTTCGACTGGAAGGTGTTTGCGGAGGTCAAGGGTACTAGGCGTATATGCTGAGTGGTGGGGGTAGAAGACTGGGGCCCGCATACGGGCGCATGTGTTCAACTGGTTTGATACTATATAAGAGCCACACGGGCTTTACAAATGGGCCGAGGAGGCCAAACTACAATTGGCACAAACCGCGGGACACTTCCGATGCGTGGGTCGATCCTCGGGTCAATGCTGGATAAGGTGGATATCCGCGTGTTTTACAGAGGCTCTCCATGAGGAGATTGAGACAAACCCGATTGCCTAGGTGGCAGGGGTGGTCGTGGGCTGGCGCCTGACGAAGGTTGGATGCGGCCTAAAAATGAGCGGTTGGGTATGGGTCCTAGAGGGCGAGTGTCATCATGCTGGGGAGTCGAGGTCGGCCCCGGGAACATTACTCCTGGGCCAGTGGTCCGGCTAACTTGAGTCATCAGTCCGAGCGGTCGGCGGCTAGCTCAGGGTGAGCGGTAGTCACTCGGTTCTGTGTCTGACGTCGGTGCGGCACTGTGTCGCATGCGTAGACACCGTGGGTCGTCATACGCGGGCGGACCCGGGATGCAGGTGTGTTTGTTGTCGTCATAACGCCTTACATGCGATGGGGATGGACATGGGTGTGATGGCTAAACGCCGCGTGAGGGGAGTATGTGTGACATACTCTCGACGTGTACAAGCCAACCAACAAGCCACCCGCGCACGTACTTAGCTCCTCGCGTCCCCGACCCTTGCTGGATGCCTGCGGAGGAACTCTGAGGGTTAGGTCACAGGTTGTCCTGTTGCTATCTATATATCCTTGCATATGCCCCTTGAGCTTCTAAGGGGTGGAATTTATAAGGAATTTGAAGGGGCAGGGAATGGTTTAGGCGGACCAAGTTGGGGGTCCAACTTGGTCCGGGTAAACCCTTAGAAAAAGTTTTTTGTTTGTTTACAGAGTGGGGGAGGGAGGGTTTAGGCGGACCAGCCCAAGGGGCTGGCCTGTTCCGCCTAAACCCCTCCCCTAGGGGGATTTAGGCGGACCAGCCCAATGGGTTGGCCTGGTCCGCCTAAACCTCCATAAAGGGATTTTTTTTGTTAAAAATCTTTTATTTTATTTTATTTTGGAATGGGTTTGGGCGGACCAGCCTGGGGGGGGATGCTGGTCCGCCTAAACCCAATGGGGGTTGGCGCGATCGGGGCTGGTTTTTTTGCAAAAAAAACTTTTTTTTATTAGACCAGGGTTTAGGCGGACTAGCCTTGGGGGTGAGGCTAGTCCACCTAAACCCCTCCCCCCAGGGGGTTTAGGCGGACCAGCCTGGGGGTCCAGGCTGGTCTGCCTAAACCCTCCCCCAGGGGGGGTTTAGGCAAACTGGATAGGGGGAGAGAGAGAGGGTGGCCCCACCCCTATAAAATCTGGATTTTGTTATTTTTTAGCCCCACTTTGACTCAACTTGAACGCAAGAAGACAAAGGATACGGGCTTGGATTGGTTGGATGGCCGCTTGCATGCCTAGACCGAGGGCATTGACTTGTGTGACTCCACGTGATCCCGGGGCTTCGTCTTCGCGAATCCTTTCGTGCACGGGTACGTCGATTGATCCTGGCTGAGACTGGGAGTGACTGGGACTGGGATAATGGCCATTGGGGACACTGGGATGGGAGGAGGGTGCGCTCCCCCGAGGGAGTTCACCCTCACCAGGGAGGGGGGGCCACACCCGGGGCGACCCCCCCCGGGCGAGTCGCGGCCCCGAGGGATGGCCCTCGGGGGTCTTCTTTTGTTGTCTGGGGGGTGTCCTTTGAAGGACGAAGGGTCCAGGGATGCTGAGATTAGCCCACGGGGGTTGTTGTTGTGGAGCCATGGTTACCACTCACAAGGTGTTCGGGTAAATGCCCGACACACCCCGGGTTACCGAACGGCCTGGGTAACTGGCTGAGAGGCCTTAAAATGGGCCTTGTGTTGAGAACATAAGCTCGGGGGAGCTGTGAGGAGGTACTTTGAGCATGTGGGCTCGGTCTCGGGGCGTGTGCCACGTTGCACGGCTAGTTGGCAGGGTATCCTCGGGTTGGCCCGAGAGCTAACGATAAGCGGTTCGTCGCCGCGTGTCTGAGGGTCGTGGGTGGTCCCGACTTGCTGGAGGGTTGTTGTAGAACCCAACTAGTGTGCTGGAGCCGTGGGTTGGTCCACGGTTTTTTGTAGAAGGGCTGGAACATAAGCACCCACAAGGTGTTCGGAGAAATGCCCGACACCCGTGGGTGAGCTGTATTTACGTGCCGCGGGCCTCCAAAGCCTGTGGTTGACTTGATTAGGTCTCCCTTTCACCTTGGACGGTTGAAAGAAGGCATTTTGGGCATGGGCCCCGACCTTGTTGCTGGGTGCCGCGTGTCACGACTCTTAGTCAGGGTGCCCCCGGGTTGCCCCGGGTGGCCGTGTAGAATGCCGGAAAAACCCGCCACCGAGTGATCGGGAGTGATCCCAATCAATTGTTGATGTTGCCGTATGTCACGGCTAGCTTGTTGGGACCCTTGGTAGGGTCGGAAAGTTGTAGGAGAGGCTGTGTAGTCCATGCCTTAAAGGTGTTTGGGGAAATTCTTGAACCCTTATCCTTTAATATTTTGCTGGGAAATTATTTGGGTACAACAAATGCCCCCCACGGGGCGTGCGTCGGAGGCGGAGACGAGGGCGTACGGCCCGTGAAATCTTCATTCTGGGTTGTTGTAGTTGTATTTTGACACTTCATATGTCTTTATTTTGTTGCATTGCATATATTGCCTTTCTGGTGTGCTGATTGTTTTTGTGTGCTCCATCTCGCAGCTATGGCACAGTTTGGCAGAGATAAGCGGGTTCCGAGGCATGTGGCCCGGGAGGAGGATCACTGGGTGAGGAGGATCGAGCGGCCTATGCCTCCCCTAGGCCCGCCGATCATCCCTACAGTTGGTGTGGAACAGCTTGACTCAGGGCACATGGTGATAGCTGAGGGCCCTATTGGTGAGCGGACGAGCAGCGTTGGGGCCGTAGAGTTGGCCCGAATCTAAGAGGCGAGTGGGATCTTCACCTATGACCGCATCGGAGGCTATCTGATGGAGTTCCCCCTGGACCGCCACTTATTCGAGTTTTTCAGGAGCTACATCCCATCAGGCACGGAGGAGGGGGACTCCCGAGTTGCTGGAGCACGTCGCTGACTAGAGCGGGCGATTTTAGTAGGCAGGGACAGCCTACGCGGGATCACCCTTTGTGGTTTCCCTGTTGTGCCCCTTGTGCTTTGTTGATGATGTGGTGTTTTAATGATAGCAACATGAATGAGTCACCACATTGAATGATAGCAACATGAATGTTTATAACTGATATGAATGCATAACTGATATACTCTGTGGAAAATGCATATGACTATACACTGGTATATTATCTGGAGAATGCATGTGTTCTATCTGCATAAGTCTATACATTGCATGGCATACATTGCAGCGTCAACGCATCTATACATTGGCATACATTGCAGCGTCAACGCATTGCATCATCTTTACATGTGTGTACATTGTCCACCTTAGTTAAAGTCCATTCATTGGACTGTGCATAGTCTATACATTGCCCGTTGTTGCAAAGTCCATACATCCACAGTGCATTGCATAGTCTATACATTGCACGTTCAAGTTCAAAGTATATACATTGGGCTACTGTGCAAGTCCACACATCAGCCTTTCACTTGGAAAGTCTATACATTGTGAAGTCTTCACACCTGAAGTCTCTACATCGTCAATTGTCTGTCAAGTCTTCATATTGCCCAAGTATGTATAGCGAGCAGGCTGAGCAAGTCCATACATTGGTCGGTGGAAAGTCTGTACACTTAGAAGTCTGTACATCCACCGTCTTACTCAGCGTCTCATGCATAAGTCTGTACAGTCAGTGTAGGTTAAGCATCATCTCATTTTACGTCTCAGTTTGCAAACTCTATACATTGCTGCTGAACGCAAGTCTATACACTGCACTGGAACATGCATCTCATGCAAGTCTGTACATCGCATCATATTGTTCATGCAGTGTCTTGGTGAAGTCTATACATTGTTTCACTGTACAAGTCCATACAATGCATGCACTTTCATTCAAGTCCACACATTGATGCACTGTAGATAGCTCGTGGTGAAGTCTGTATAGCCCAAGTCTGTACATTACATCATGAGCAACTAAGCCTATACATCGTGCATCAGCAAGTCATTCATAAGTCTGTATATCACTGTAGCTGCATCGTATCATGCAGCGTCTCATTCAAGTCTGTACAGCCATTGCTTAAGGCAAGTATGTACATCGGACTGTTCATGCTTTCATCGTGAAGTCTGTACAGTGTATGCCTTCCACCAAGTCTATACATTGGTCGGTGGCAAGTCTGTACATTGGCTTCTCATTTGAGTCCAATGTCTATACATTGCTCAGTCGTTCATTCAGCACTGTTAAGTCTATACATTGATCATTACCTACGTTCTGAACTGAACTGGGTAAGTCTATACATTCCTCATATCTTTTACCTACACTCAGTTCAGTAAGTCTGTACATTGGCTTCAAAGACTCTCAAGTCTATACATTCGTTTCTGAAGGGCAAGTCTATACATTCCCAGCCTTTACCTATGTTCAGAACCCCAAGTCTATACATTGGTTCAATCTTCCAAGTCTATACAACGTTGTTGAGTGGAAGTCTATACAGCCGTTGGGTTGCCAAAGTCCATACATTGTGAACCTCAAAGCCTGTACAGACCTTGCCTTGTTCAAGTCTGTACATCGTTCATTTGTCTTGTCAAGTCTGCACATTGGTAGTCTGTACATCATTCGTGAAGATTGAACATTGAGCAAGTGTATACATTGGACGAGTCTGCATCGTGCCTCAGTCATGAAGTCTATACATCGTCTGTCTTCATTGAAGTCTCACGAAGTCTGTACATCATGGCTTTTGTGCTCCAAGTCTACACATCATGGCAAGTCCGAAGTCTACACATTGGAAGTATATTTCATTCATGCATCAATGCGTTGACCCCCTGATTAGATGAGTCGACGCCTCTTTAGACTTCTAAGTCTATACACTGTGTTCATGCTTTGTTATCATCCAAGTCTACACATTGCTGTTCTTCACAGCAAGTTTATACATTGCTCCCTCATATAGGAAGTATGTACATCGCATAGCTTCACATATATGAAGTCTATACTTTGGGTAGAGTCTGTACATTGCTTTGTTTCAAGTCTGTACAGTCTCTCCCTCAGCAAGTATATACACTGAGGTCGCATAAAGTCTTACAAGTCTATACACTCTCTCAGTGTACACACTTATTCATTGCTGCTTCTGAAGTATATACACTCGTGTTAAAAGCATGAACTAACTAAGTAGATACATTCCTTTTGTCTTTGACTGCAGGTGATTTAGGCTAATGAAGGGCACGTGATCCGAGGGCTGACAGGAAGCTGACACGTGGCCAAATATCTTGGGCGATAAATGTGGAACACACGCGCCCAGTGCTGCTCCTGCTCGAGCTGCTATATAAGAAAGACTCCGTGGTTCGAAGGAGAGGGATCGAGATTGATAGAGCAGAAGCTGTGAAGAAAAAGCAGAGTGCAGAGAGGTCTTCGATCCAGAGAAGAAAAAGAAAGAGGAGAGAAATGGAAGAAGAGAATGAGAAAGAAAGAGAGATTGAGTGAGAGATCGAGAGAGCAGAGTGTGAAGAGAAGAAGAAGAAAGAAAGAGAGATTGAGTGAGAGATCGAGAGAGTAGAGTGTGAAGAGAAGAAGAAGAAAGAGAGAGAGAGAAGAGAAAAGTAGAGAAGATAGTTCCCACTGGAAGTTGGATCAGATCAACTCCAGTCAGCTCTTTAAGAGCCACATTTTGCGCTTCACTGTTTATAGCCTTCCGATGCTGTTTTGGTTCTTGTTTTCATTTTCCATTTTATCCTTTCTTCAAGCTGTTAGCCAGCGATTTGCAGAGGTGCATCCTCTGGACGGCAAGCTGTGTTGCCCAGCGAATGTATGGCAAGCTGTGATGCCCAGCTGTTCAAGCTATGAGTCAGCGGAATCCACACTCTGGTTTGAGTGTGGGGTGGATGTAGGTTTGCTGGACCGAACCACCTAAAAACCTCTGTGCAGTGGGTTGATTTCTTCATCTGTTTTATTGCTTTCGCTAGATGCTTGCATAGGGGCGCTTCATGTGTTTGCTTCCAGTTCAACAGAGTTGATTAGCTGCGCACGCTATCTGTTTGACACTGGTATTGTGTGTTGTTTGAATTGTCTAATTGCTGCGCTCATTAGATGTCTGCTTAGGAGTACTCTGCCTACAGGTTCACAAATGACTGAACTAGTTTCTCTTAGTTAGTCTTAGTGCTGTTATTCCGCTGTTCTGAGCATTAGAATTTCTATTTGAGCGAATATTTTTAAAGGGTATTCATTCACCCCCCTCTGAATACATAGCACCGAACCCAACAATTGGTATCAGAGCAGGGTCTCTGACTAAACAGATCTAACAATCTGCAGAGGATCCTGCTAGTCCTTGGTGCATTTCAGAGTGTGTTTTCAGTGCTCGGTATTTTGTTTCATCGACTTGTGCATTGCTTTGCTCATCTGGTTCTGCTGCATTCCCTGTCATCTGATCTACTGCGCTGAATCTGTTTGCCTCTTACTCAAATGGGTCGACCTCCGGTGTATGACGGTTCTAACTTTGATAGTTGGCTAGGAGGCCTATGTGTGTACGTAGACTCCATAGATCCCAAACTATGGAGGCTACTATCTAAAGGCCCACACAAACTGCCTCATGATGAGACCAAGTGGTCTAAAGAGGACAGTATAAAGAACCGTGACAATGTCATAATCCTTAACATCTTAAGAGCTGCAATCAATACTGATATGTACCCTTTTGCTCTCAGGTGCACATCTGGAAAGGAGATATATGACGGAGTCGTTTCTGCGCATAACCAACAAGGTGATAGCTGCTTGATGGCCAACCGGGATGATGAAGATGAGACCTCATCTCAGGTAAGCTCTGAATCAGATGGATACTCTTTCGATGAATTGATAGAGATGTATGAAAATTTGTTAGAAGTATCCAAGAAATTGAAATCTGAGAATAAAAAGTTGAAAAGAATGTGATAGAATAAATCTGAAAGATTCCTGTGAAAACTGTCCAAATATGAAAAAGTCTTATGATGCATGCATGCTAGATGTTCAGAATCTTAAGAAACAAAATGATTCTCTAAAATTGAAAAACAAACATGCTTGGATAAAATGTCAGAAATAGAGAATCAGTTGAATGATAAGAAAAAGGAGCATCTAAAAGGCATGCAGGAACTTACTGAAGTTAATACTGAAATGGACAAACTGAAACTGGAGAATAAAGATTTTCAAAAGAAAAATAAAACTCTTATGGTCAGAATGAATGAAATCAATGAGGAGGTTTCACAGTCTTCTTCTGCTAAATCAAATTGTAAAATGTGCTCAGCATTAAGAGAACGTAATGAAGATCTCTTTAGTGAGAATGAATGGTTAAACAAACAAACTGCCTCACTTAAAGAAGATCACAAAAATCTGCTTGCTGAGAAAATTAAAGTAGAAGAAAGAGAAGAGGAGCTAGTTGAAAAGCTGGAGCTGATGTCTGGAAGTGGAAAATGCAATGAAACAGTCATGAAGCTATCTGAAGAGAACAAAGAACTGAGGGAACAAAACAAGAAACTGATGGTTTTAAATACTGTTTTCTCACATAGGTTTCTGACTGTCGAAAACAAAATATTGTATTAAGGAAGCTCAATCACAAAGACTTGAAGAGGAAAACACTGAACTAAAAGCTGAAGTTAAAAAATTAAAATTGTTAAATACTGGCTTATCTGAAACACTTCTCACCTTAAAGAAGGGAAAGCTCACTTGTAATGAAGAATCACAAATGTTGAACAGTCTAGAACAAGAAATTGAAAAGTATAAAACTACAAATAAAGTCTTAAGTGAATATGTCAATTACAGTGAACAGGAGATAGCTAGTTATGAGCTTCATATAACATCTTTGGAAAATAAGATTCAGGAACTAGAAAAATCAGCATCCAACTCTGCTAAAACTGAAAGAAAAATAAAAACTGTTGTGAAAAGTGAGGACAAGAATTCAAAGGGGGAACAAATTGCACTTCTGATGTTAAGAAAATCACTAAAAGCCAGCTATACAACACCTTTGTGCAAGGTTCAGATGTAGCTAGTACTTCAAAGCAATCCCCAAAATAAAATGAAAATCTGAAATCATCTTCATCTGTATTTCAGTTCAAAGCCCAGAAAAATGAAAAGCAAACAAAAATTGTGAAAGGGGGCAATAAATTGAAAAAGAATGGTCAATTGAATAAAGTCAAAATTGTCCCTGCATGTGATGTGAATTCTGCTAGCAGTGTGGAGTCTGATAGACTGACACATGTCACTCACAATTCATCCACTCACTCACATGCATCAGAGAAGAAATTATCATGCTATTATTGTGGCAAGAAAGGGCATATCATGGATGATTGCAGAATACTGAAAGAAGATGAGCATGCTAGTAAAACAGTGCATTCAAGGAAATCTTTTGATAGAAACCATGCCACTAAGAAATCTAATGCATCCTGTTATTATTGTGGTAGGCGTGGTCATTTAATGAATGCATGTTTCAAACTGAAAGAAGATAACAATGTGAATTCTAGATCTTTTACACATGCTCATGACCCACATAGACACAGATCTACTTCATGCCAGCATACTATCTGTTTCACTTGCAACAAGCCTGGGCATAAGGCAAATGAATGCTGGTCAGGAAATCACAGGGGCAAAAATGAATCAAACAGCAAGCATCTTAGATGCTTTGAATGTGGTAAGTATGGGCATGCAGTCAAGGACTGCTGGTTTGCTCAGGGAAATCATTTTAATTCCAAATTTGTAAGATTCCCTGCAAACAAAAATTTCTTGGGCAGAAATAAAGCTGGTTTTAAAGAAAAGACTCTTCTTTGTTATGAATGTGGAAAACCTGGCCACCGAGCTTCTGAATGCTGGTGGGCAGGTAATGGTAAATCAAAAATTCATGCTTACAACAGAAAAATTCATGCTCAGTTTCATAGGTCTCATGTTGCTGTAGATATGCATCATAGGACCAGAAAATCTGTTGGTTCATGTCATTATTGTGGAAATTTTGGACATTCTATGTCTGATTGCTCTCTAATGAAATTTGATGACAATATTGCTAAGAAATTATTTAGAACACCTGATAGGGGTAATTCAGGACCCAAGACTTCTTGGGTTCCTGCAGGATCAACTTGATTTTATCTTGAAGGTGTGCCTTGGAAGCTGAAGAATAAAAGCGGTTAACCAAGGCACTCAAGAATGAAAACCCATGACTACACATCAGGTCAGTTCTGAACTTTGTTTAAATTTCTTCATCTGATATTGTTGATTTGTCTGCTTGACTTCTGATGTCTTCTTCTTGTCTAGCTGATCAGTCTGCACTCCAGACTCAGCTACTAAATTTAATTCTGAACATATTTGATGCTCTTCTCACACTGCTGTTTGCTCTGAATAAATGAGATGCTAGATGCACTGCACAATCATGTTTGCAGTCGATGCATTATAGAGACTTTGTGTCAATGCATTGCATGCTTGTTGTTAAATGCATATATTGCACTGAGTTTGTATGGGTCATATAGTGCATATAGTCAATGCATGTGTCTAATGTCTGCATACATCATTTGCATGACTATTTGTGAAATCTGCTCTGCACTGCATATATTATTTGCATAACCCTGGTATATCAAATAGTAAGTTACTAAAGGCAGGGAAATCTGTCTGGAAGTTCTTACTATGTGTGAGATGGTCCTTGTGACCAGGTTCTCCGTCTAGTACCATGGGTTTAGTTTTCATATAGAGCAGTGTATTGCATATCATAATTTTAAGAAAATAAAATTCAAAAAGAAATGATTCATTGCACATCATGTATTTTGTCAGGGGGAGCTTGTTTGCTGTTGATTGATCATTATGCTCTCCTTGTTAGAATTGTTGCATACTGCATATGTAGGATAGTGCATATTATTAAATTTTAAAAAGCCTAAAAAGAAATTCATTGCACTTAGACAGGGGGAGCATTCCCATTTCATATCTTCTTCACCTCGTGAACTCCCTTTGTTTAAGTAACCTGATTCATTCTATTGACTATGCGCTATTCAACTGAATTCTCTGCTGATATCTCTAAAATAGCTGATCTGTCTGTATTCCAGACTCAGCTACTGTCTGATGATAAAATCTCTTCTGATGCTCTTCTCTATCGCTGATTCACTCTTGCACCAGCTTATACTCACCTTTCACATTCTTCTCAGCTGGTGTGACTGATCTATTTCAACTATTGATTGTTGGCTGCTGAATTCATTGTTCTGATCTGAGAAACTTATGCTGCATGTCATGCAATTCAGTCTAAGAAATTGGTAGAAACTCCTATCATATAGGTTTAAGAATTATCACTGAATCAGACTGATATAAGATTAATGTATTCTCAGGTTTGTAGTTAAATGAATTGAAAAATATCTGAATGATAAGGTTTAATAAACTTTAACCACATGTGCCATGTATACCTTAGACTCTCTCATCAGATATCTAAAAATTTGAATTCAGGGCTACTTTGGTTAAGATGCATAGAGTGTGTATTGGTGTTAAACATTAACTTGAAAAATGTTGACCAAATGAAAAATTGTGAATTCGGAGCAATGACTTGGTCACTGAGAAACTGAGTTCTTTATCAATGAAATAAAGTAATTCATGTCATGAGGTGCCATAGTTATCTCTGATAAAATTTAGTAAAACAAAATCTGACAGAGCAATGGCTTATTTATGTTGAGTAACTGGGGAGTCTGGCCTCTAATCAAGGTGTCTCCTCATGCAAAAAGACACTTATATTGCTAACTCTGGTCTCAAAGTGAGAGGCAATGACAGTTATCACACTGAGTAACTGGGTCACTTCACCTGAGACGTGTTGTGCCTCATGTAAAAAGGTGTTGATCAACTTAAATTGCTCAGGAAAAATAAAATGTGCTTCAAATAAAATTATCTTGAAAAAATCTGTCAACTCATGTTCTAGAAAAAGTGTTTAACTTCAGTACTAATCTGTGTACTTTTCAAAGGTGCTATTGAGATCATATGTGTAAGATAAAAGATGATTGATTTTGAGTGTTATCTGAATATTTGGTTCATTTTTATTAAAACTTGGATTCAGATATGAGTATTGAGTTTAATTTAACAAATTTGGTATACATAAAAATTAAATCAGATTGGTTAAGTTGCCACTTCATAACCCTTTATGATAGAAGAGTCTACACTTCTTAAGACTTATTGAAGTGATGCACGCATTAAAATTCCCTCATGATCAGATTTTCCAGATAGCCAGATCTGATTCTGACTGATTATTCATTAAGATCTCTTGTGATGATTGGTATCAGACTTATTGTTGCCCTTTTATCATCAATCACTTTACTCTCCACACTGTTAGAATCTTCCATCTTGTTCTTTAATAAGTTCTGATTCTGCGGTCTTTTCACTAGACTTCAGATTCCTTGGTATGGCTGATTTCAGATTGATTTATTGGATAACCAGAGCTCATTCTTGTGCATCAGGGGGAGTTATAGTTTATCTGCATTTAAGGGGAGTGTAGTCATTCATGCATATTGATAGGGGGAGAGATGTTTTATCCATGAACCTTGTTTTATTCTGTGTCTTAGTGTACTGCATTTTGTCTCTCAAACCATTTCCCTCTCTTTTTGATTATGTCAAAGGGGGAGAATAGTTTGACGAGTCAATGGGACTCATCATGTTGCCATCATCAAAAAGGGGGAGATTGTTGTGCCCCTTGTGCTTTGTTGATGATATGGTGTTTTAATGATAGCAACATGAATGAGTCACCACATTGAATGATAGCAACATGAATGTTTATAACTGATATGAATGCATAACTGATATACTCTGTGGAAAATGCATATGACTATACACTGGTATATTATCTGGAGAATGCATGTGTTCTGTCTGCATAAGTCTATACACTGCATGGCATACATTGTAGCATCAACGCCTCTATACATTGGCATACATTGCAGCGTCAACGCATTGCATCATCTTTACATGTGTGTACATTGTCCACCTTAGTTAAAGTCCATTCATTGGACTGTGCATAGTCTATACATTGCCCGTTGTTGCAAAGTCCATACATCCACAGTGCATTGCATAGTCTATACACTGCACGTTCAAGTTCAAAGTATATACATTGGGCTACTGTGCAAGTCCACACATCAGCCTTTCACTTGGAAAGTCTATACATCGTGAAGTCTTCACACCTGAAGTCTCTACATCGTCAATTGTCTGTCAAGTCTTCATATTGCCCAAGTATGTACAGCGAGCAGGCTGAGCAAGTCCATACATTGGTCGGTGGAAAGTCTGTACACTTAGAAGTCTGTACATCCACCGTCTTCCTCAGCGTCTCATGCATAAGTCTGTACAGTCAGTGCAGGTTAAGCATCGTCTCATTTTACGTCTCAGTTTGTAAAGTCTATACATTGCTGCTGAACGCAAGTCTATACAGTGCACTGGAGCATGCATCTCATGCAAGTCTGTACATCGCATCATATTGTTCATGCAGTGTCTTGGTGAAGTCTATAAATCGTTTCACTGTACAAGTCCATACAATGCATGCACTTTCATTCAAGTCCACACATTGATGCACTATAGATAGCTCGTGGTGAAGTCTGTATAGCCCAAGTCTGTACATTGCATCATGAGCAACTAAGTCTATAAATCGTGCATCAGCAAGTCATTCATAAGTCTGTATATCACTGTAGCTGCATCATATCATGCAGCGTCTCATTCAAGTTTTATAGCTGTTTGCATTGGATTTCAAGTCTAGACATTGCACTGTTGCATCCATCGTCTTGGCCAGTGTCTCATGTAAAGTCTATACATTTGTCTTCACTTCAAGTCTGTACAGCCATTGCTTAAGGCAAGTCTGTACATCGGACTGTTCATGCTTTCATTGTGAAGTCTGTACATTGTCTTCTCATTTGAGTCCAATGTCTATACATTGCTCAGTCGTTCATTCAGCACTGTTAAGTCTATACATTGATCATTACCTACGTTCTGAACTGAACTGGGTAAGTCTATACATTCCTCATATCTTTTACCTACACTCAGTTCAGTAAGTCTGTACATTGGCTTCAAAGACTCTCAAGTCTATACATTCGTTTCTGAAGGGCAAGTCTATACATTCCCAGCCTTTACCTACGTTCAGAACCCCAAGTCTATACATTGGTTCAATCTTCCAAGTCTATACAACGATGTTGAGTGGAAGTCTGTATAGCCGTTGGGTTGCCAAAATCCATACATTGTGAACCTCAAAGCATGTACAGACCTTGCCTTGTTCAAGTTTGTACATCGTTCATTTGTCTTGGCAAGTCTGCACATTGGTAGTCTGTACATCATTCGTGAAGATTGAACATTGAGCAAGTGTATACATTGGACGAGTCTGCATCGTGCCTCAGTCATGAAGTCTATACATCGTCTATCTTCATTGAAGTCTCACGAAGTCTGTACATCGTGGCTTTTGTGCTCCAAGTCTACACATCATGGCAAGTCCGAAGTCTACACATTGGAAGTATATTTCATTCATGCATCAATGCGTCGACCCCCTGATTAGATGAGTCGACGCCCCTTTAGACTTCTAAGTCTATACACTGTGTTCATGCTTTGTTCTCATCCAAGTCTACACATTGATGTTCTTCACAGCAAGTTTATACATTGCTCCCTCATATAGGAAGTATGTACATCGCATAGCTTCACATATATGAAGTCTATACTTTGGGTAGAGTCTGTACATTGCTTTGCTTCAAGTCTGTACAGTCTCTCCCTCAGCAAGTATATACACTGAGGTCGCATAAAGTCTTACAAGTCTATACACTCTCTCAGTGTACACACTTATTCATTGCTGCTTCTGAAGTATATACACTCGTGTTAAAAGCCTGAACTAACTAAGTAGATACATTCCTTTTGTCTTTGACTGCAGGTGATTTAGGCTAATGAAGGGCACGTGATCCGAGGGCTGACAGGAAGCTGACACGTGGCCAAATATCTTGGGCGGGAAATGTGAACACATGCGCCCAGTGCTGCTCCTGCTCGAGCTACTATATAAGAAAGACTCCGTGGTCTGAAGGAGGTGGATTGAGATTGACAGAGCAGAAGCTATGAAGAAAAAGCAGAGTGCAGAGAGGTCTTCGATCCAGAGAAGAAAAAGAAAGAGGAGAGAAAGAGAAGAAGAGAAAGAGAAAGAAAGAGAGATTGAGTGAGAGATCGAGAGAGCAGAGTGTGAAGAGAAGAAGAAGAAAGAGAGAGAGAAGAGAAAAGCAGAGAAGACCATTCCCACTAGAAGTTGGATCAGATCCACTCCAGTCAGCTCTTTAAGAGCCATATTTTATGCTTCACTGTTTACAGCCTTCCGGTGCTGTTTTGGTTCTTGTTTTCATTTTCCATTTTATCCTTTCTTCAAGCTGTTAGCCAGCGATTTGCAGAGGTGCATCCTCTGGATGGCAAGCTGTGTTGCCCAGCGGTTGTATGGCAAGCTGTGATGCCCAGCTGTTCAAGCTGTGAGTCAGCTGAATCCACAGTCGGTTTGAGTGTGGGGTGGATGTAGGTCTGCAGGACCGAACCATCTAAAAACCCCTTGTGCACTGTGGTTTGATCTCTTGTGTGTTTGGCGCTAGATGCTTGCATAGGGGCGATATGGCTTGATTGCATACCATGTGCTTGACTGTGGTATTGGGTATTCTTTGATTGGTTATTCCGCTGTTGTTCTTTGTCCTTCTGAAGAAGGTAGATTTAATTCCGCAGCTCTTAGTATTAGATTTAATTAGCCTTCAGATTGTCTAATCTGTCTTGTTAGCATTCTAGTTTTTAATTGGGTGAAATTTTTATAAGGGCTATATTCATTCACCCCCCCCTCTGAATACTTCACCGAACCCAACATTCCCGAGTTTTTCTGGAGACTACTAGAGACAGTGTCAGTTTCCTAGTGCCGAGTGCCTGGGTTTCTTTAGTAGGGCGGACCAGTTTGGGGTCCGCGTCAGGGTGATGGGTCCCACTTTCTGGGATTTGCACGGACACCACCGAGCAGAGACAGAGGGTACTACAGAGTTGGTGTTGGAGCCATCCGGGCTGCAGTACGTCGGGGAGGGCTATGATGACCACATCCTCTTGTCTGGGGTTTTACGGCAGACTGCTATTAGCTGGTACGGTCGTTGGGCGGTGATTCCTTCACACAGATACCGCCAGTGAGCTACTGAGTGGTTGATGGGGATTGTGCACCACTATAGAGTGCTGCTAGACCGGGCTGATATTAGATATGCTGTGACTGCGGCCTTGTACGAGTACCCCTGCTACACGGGGCTTTTGTAGGTGTTGGCAGAGCGTTTCAACCGTCGGTGGAAAACAGTGGCGACGACTGAGGGAGAGACGTCACTTGACTTGTGGTCTCTGTTTCGGATTGCCAGGCTGTCGATCAGCGGCGAGGGATATGAGGAGGTAGTGCTGGATGACCTCTACCGCAGCCATACAGATGGGCATGGACGATATCGGGTTCCTTACAGCTACCGGTATTTGATGAAGACCTAGAGGGATTTAGCCCTAGCCGGGAGAGAGAGGGATGTATAGACCCCCAGGGTGCCGCTGAATATGTGGATCAGCCAGTTCTACAACGGGCCCTTCTATTTCTATCAGGAGTTTGCGAGAGACCATACTCCATGGGAGGAATATACCGAAGTGGAGTTACGGTTCCGGACGTACGCACGGTACATCTACGCACCGCAAGAGAGGTGGAACCCCCATGGGTTACCGGATGTGACGCACCTAGCGGCGTACTTGGCATACTGGCTGGCGACGTTCGTGGTCCCGCATGGGGAGGACGGCCTACTGAGGGTAGAGCTGCTCTAGCCTGCATGCTTGCTGGCGGAGGGATGGAGGTTGGCCTTAGCTCCAACGGCTCTGGCCAATATTTATCAGGGGCTGGGAGTGCTAGCGGCGCATCCGGTGCTACGTGAGAGGAGTCTACTTTTGCCGACCAACTACCTCAGTGTATGGGTCGGTCTGCTGTTTCGGGGGTTGGTGACCCGAGGTTCAGTGGCGAACCAGGCAGCGCCCCTGCTGTTCAGCTTCACCGGACAGCCTGACGGAGACGTAGTCGCACAGTTGGAGGGGGCCCAGAGAGTCTTGTCCTACCTGTCCGGTACGGGCGAGGAGGCACTTCCTTTTCACAGCGCCACGAGGGACTCCCATCTTGTCTTAGTGCCTTCGAGTAGCGGGGCGGCCTGCACCCTTCCCTATCAGCGGGAGTCGGATGCGACGTTATACATAGAGTGGGTGATGAGCACCCGACCGGTGGTACTGGCACTACACCGATCCGTGACGAGCTTGCTAGAGCCGTAGTACCTGCACAGGTTAGCCCGAAACTTCGGGCATGATAGGGGATCCCGCCGAACTAGGAGTTTCCTTTAGCGAGCCAACAGTACAGAGGCCGGGACACCCACTTGCTGGCTGCAGCGTGGTGGGACTTTTACTATCGTCGGGAGCCAGAGCGATTGTCGACACCTGGGCTGGGACGCAAGGGACGGTTCGATGTCCATTACGCCAGGTGGTGGTTTGAGCACAGCCACTTGTATCGGCAGAAGGCCTCGGCGATCCGAAAGGCTGAGGAGGACCGTCTTCTAAGGGAGGATCTCCCTCCTATTCTGCTAGATGCAGAGTACCTGCGGACTTGCTTCTCTTGGATTCGCCGGGAGGTGGAGCGGTTGGCACAGTAGGCACCCCGGGGCAGCCGGGGCTCACTGTCCGTGGGACGAGGCAGCAGCGGGGCGCTGAAGCCCCTTAGGTAGGTGCGACTAGTGCCTGCAGATACTGGAGCTAAGGCATCTCGACCGAGGGCGCCGAGGAGTTGGTGGACCAAATTCTTGGTCGACTGTGGCTTTGGGAAGAAGGGCTCACTGGACCGGGTGCTTCCTGAGGGGAGTTTTGCAGACATGGTGATCGACGACCGGGGACGCCACATCACCCATGTGATTGGGTCTACCGGGCCCGTGGAGATCGTGTCCCACGTCAAGTGTGCTTAGACCCTGAGGGACGTCAAGAAGGCGATCACAAAAGCCGCGCGAGCTGTGGGTTTGAAGCCGGAGCAGCTGGTTCCCATGTAGTTGACTCCCTTTGCGGCCTCAGGCGAGACCTCTTCTCCAGCATGTTGCCCCTGCTTTATTATTTTCAGGGATATATGACCATGACATTTTGTGTGGCTATGTTTGCTGACAGACTCTGCGGGGGACGGGGATCACCCCTCCACAGAGACATCTTCTGGGAGTGGGAATGGGGGTCTTCAGCCTAGGCGGAAGCGCCCTCGGGTAGAGACCGGAGTAGTGGAAGCTGGTGAGTCCTCTCGGGGACCCGAGGCCGGTGAGCATATCGAGGCTGAGCCGGCTTTGAGTAAGTGTCATATTCATCTCTTTTGTGCCTTGTTGGTTTAGTTGTGACGATTGACTAACCCTGCATCATTGGATTGGTGTGTTGCAGCGCCGCTGGAGACCGGGGTGAACATGGCTTTCTCGCAGCCCAGGAGGTCAACCCACTGCCTGATGACGGGGTTGAGTGCGAGATAGATATGGAGAGGTTCCTCCGTATGATAGACGAGGTTGCCCCCAACATTGAGACTTTCCATGACTTTGAGTCATGGAAGGCTCTGGAAGATGCCCAGCCGGGTAGGGACTTCTGGGACAGGGCATACTCTGGTTATAGCTGTGCTCGATTCTGGGGGCTAACATAGTTGCCGGTGTTGTGCAGAGGTGGCTGAGACTTTAGGGACCGCGGCTCCTTCTGAGGTGCAGGGCGAGGTGCCCCTGTCGGTTGGAGGGTAGGAGCCAGCAGTGACCCGAGATGGCCCGGGTAAGCATTGATTGCTATGGAGGGGGTTGCCCTCCCATTGTTGCATAGTAGTTGGGCCGGAGTTGTTGACTGTGCTTGTGTTGTTATTTAACAGGCGAGGATCCGGCCGCTACTCTAGAGATGATCCTGGAGTTAGTCAGTGCTAGTCCGTCGGTGGCCCTCCCCTCTTTCGAGGTAGAGCCCGGAGCGGTGGACGCCTCGATTCCGTCTGTTACCGGGGGTGCGCCTGGCTTGCTACCGCTGCTGCTGGCAGAGATGCCTCTCGCTCCTTTACCAGCCATGGTGTCTGCCTGCACCGGAGGACTGGTCAGGTCTTCCAGCATGGGACCCTCAGGTATGTACCTGGGGACTTAGCCACTTATGGTAAGCTTTTTATGTTGTCTATTGACGCTGGGCTCCTTTTGGTGCTGGTCACAGATACTTCTTCACCTCTGGAGGAGGGTGAGCTTCCCTGCGACACGACTGAGGCGGTGGCAGAGAGACCCACTGCGGCGACTTTGACTGGAGGCGACAAAGAGATCGTCGACATCGAGAGAGTCTCGGAGGGGAGTGCTCCGACTGGTGGGCCTTCTGTTCGAGACCCTTAGCTAGAGAGTCACCTTTGTATGAGGATAGAACGTGTGGTGACCTCATTTACTTTGTTGGCTTGCAGGGGCCTCCAGTCTAGCCACCTTCGGGAGTTCATCGGAGGCTTTCTCGGGCTCTTCGGGCAACATCGGCTCGACTATAGAGACGGAGGAGAGTTCGGGCTCGAGCTCTTCCTCATCTGGGGCCTCTTCTAGTGAGGAGGCTAGGGTTGGGACTACTTCCAGAGGTATATGGGGGTTCTCCCCATCCCCGTTTGGTGTTTGTTTGCTCTTTATAATAGAGTGTTGATGCTCTTGGGTTGCATGCAGCGTCGGGGTCAAGAGAGGAGCACGTGTCGGCTCCTGCTGAGGGCAGGGAGGAGGAGCCTCCTGTCTCACCTGTGGTTGTTGGAGACGACCGGGTCATGGAGGAGTCACTGCCCTCTCTGACCCTGGCGGGTTACGCCACCGAGATGGAGGAGAGGGTGTCTTCCCTGACCTCGGCGGAAGACGCTACTGGTACGGAGGGACTTGCCCTGAGTAAGGGACGAAAACTTATCTCTTCTCAGGTTTTCCACCTTATTTATCGTAGGGAGTTTTATATGTATTTATCACTCCCTTTGGTGTTTGTTGAGGCTATGTAGGCTCTACTGGAGTGCTAGCCGCGTCAGGCGACTTCTCCCTAGACTTAGGGATCGAGTGGCCTACATCCGCTTCTCCGCCAGAGCCGTTGTTGGATGTGAGTGCAGGTGCCGCCTTGCTGTAGCGAGCTCGAGGCTACCTATAGAGCGATCCTCTTCCTTCTCCGGAGGGTCTGAGGCAGCGGCTGAGAGAGTGCACCCAGGGCTACGACGCGCTCGGCTTCCCACGTGAGCTCTGGATGTCCGGGCTAGGTGGGGTCTGGGCAGAGTACTTGTGACTTTGCGGGGCCCAGGAGCAGAGGACCGGGAGATTAGCAGCGATCCGGGAGGCGCAGGAGCAGCGGGCCCAGCTTGTGTCAGCCGTAGCAGAGCAGAGGGGGCATGCCGAGGCGACCACATTGGTTTCTCGAGACCATGCGGCACAGCTGGGAGAGGCGGAGAGCCGAGTTGAGGCCTTGAGTAAGGCCTGGGAGGAGCAGTGGTCAGCCATCGAGCGCGCCCAAGTTGAGTGGCAGATGGTCGAGACGACGGCCGAGGCTAGTGCCCAGCTTTTGTCGACCTTGGAGGCGGAACTTGTGACTGCCGACTCTCGCCTTGCGGCTCTAGAGGGGATCCAGCCCGGGGTCTAATTGTATCTCTTTTCCCCTTTCTATTTTGTGTCATCCGGACTGTATGGATTTTGTTACCCCAAGGGCATGTCTTGGGTTTCCTTTATAGAGCATTAATGACAAACCTGCCGGATTTATTTTGTTTACTGGGCTGTTCCCTCCCTTCTCCGGTGGAATGATGTGGTGTGCATGGATGGGTGACCACTTGCTGTTAGTCATGCTTGTTTCTCCCGTTGTGTATTGGTGTAAGAGACAGGGGACTGTATATGCCCGCTCTCGGGCGCAGGAGTAAAGGGGTTGAGCATGAAGAATAGTGTAGCTGGATGCTGGGTACTGGGTCCCTTGGACAGAGTGTAGGGAACTAGCGGCTGAGTACTGGGCAGTAGGGGAGAACGACTGGGTGTTGGGGCTAATCCTCGTGGAGGATAAAAGCATGTGTGACATGAAGCCGACGTAGACCCGTGGGGGTATGGCGGTCCACGCGGTTTACGGCTACTGGGTGATTTTGAGCTATATCGACCACAAATCGAGTGATAGAGTATCAGCTAGTATCATGTTGTTAGCCGGAAATGTAGTTCCCATTAGCCTGGGGCACCGGAGCCAAGCTGGCCGAGTGGCCTGGGGAAGGTGTTTCGGCCAAGAACTGGGACTGGGACTGGAGATTGAAACTGGGATTGTCATTGGAGCTGGGATGGGGCTAAGGCCAGGCGGCTGGCCTGTAAAGGCGTTGTAGCCAGGAACTGGAGACTGGGCGGCTGGCCTGTGAAGGCGTTGTAGCCGAGAACTGGAACTAGAGACTGGGCGGCTGGCCTGTGAAGGCGTTGTAGCCGAGAACTGGAACTGAAAATTGGGCGGCTGGCCTGTGAAGGCGTTGTAGCTGAGAACTAGAATTGGAGACTGGGCGGCTGCCCTGTGAAGGCATTGTAGCCAAGAACTGAAACTGGAGACTGGGTGGCTCCCTGTGAAGGTGTTGTAGCCGAGAACTGAAACTGGAGACTGGGCGGCTGGCCTGTGAAGGCGTTGTAGCCGAGAACTAGAACTGGAAACTGGGCGGCTGGCCTGTGAAGGCGTTGTAGCCGAGAACTGGAACTGGAGACTAGGCGGCTGGCCTGTGAAGGCGCTGTAGCTGAGAACTGGAACTGGAGACTGGACAGCTGGCCTGTGAAGGCGTTGTAGCCTAGAACTGGAACTGGAGACTGAGCGACTGGCCTGTGAAGGTGTTGTAGCCGAGAACTGGAACTGGAGACTGGGCGGCTAGCCTATGAAGGCGTTGTAGCTGAGAACTGGAACTGGAGACTGGCACTCGGAATGACCGACCCTTGGGGGTGTAGTGGCCACCATTGTTGTGGAGTGATGTTGAAGTTGCCATCGGCGAGATGTCACGGTCGATAGCTTTCATCAGTGAGGAGTAGAGAGGAAGAGTTTTTTTATATTCTCTTTACCAACTCCATCGCCCTTGCAGGTTTTCGCCAGAGCTGGCCCCCTGTTGCTTTTTACGGTGCGCCCTTGCGGGTTTTCACACAGAGGGGTTACCCGATTTTGCCTGAGACGCCCTTTCGGGTTTTCACCTCAGCTGGGTTGGTGTCAATTTTTCCCCCAGTCGCCTCCTCGTGATGAGGACGACTGGGTCCACCGGGGTATCTCTATTCTTAACCCCATTCTTTATTATATTATTTTTTTTTTGAAAATTGCCGTCCATAGCATGCCGCTGTCAGGGGGCGTAGCCTGGAGTTGGAGGATGTGAGTAACTGGGTATTGCCTCACTCTTAATAAGGGTTCTCACAAATTATGAGATTGCGGTGCTGGGGGCCACTTTGTCGTGGCAGGGTGTGATAGGAGCTATAGTTGGTGGGTCAGTGATTATAGAGGGGACTGGGTGCATACTAAGACTCGGGGAGTTATAGATTTGCAGGAGATGTAGGATGTAGTAGTGTGGAATGGTAAGAGTCTGGGGATAGGCTGAGACTGGCGTTGACCGGAATGGCGACTAGGATGTCGCGTAAGCATCGGGACTTATCGATCCATTGCGACGGAGCGAGGGCCGAAGGTAGAGTGGGCTAAGTAGGGTGATATAAGGCTGATTGGAGATTGCAGGGTTAATGGTCTGGCACTGTGGATTAACCGAAGGCCGGTACCTGGGGGGCCTACGACCTATTGAGGAATGGGCGGAAGGCCACCCTGATCGGTGAGGAGAGTGGGATTTTCTCATTATCGGCTCTATCGCCCTTTCGGATTTTCGCTAGAGCCGACCCCCTTTAGCTTTTTCCGATGCGCCCTTGCGGGTTTTCACATCGAGGGGTTTCCCAATTTTGCCTGAGGTGCCCTTTCGGTTTTCCGTCTCAGCCGGGTTATTGGCCTTTTTGCCCCCAGCCGCCCCCTTGTAGTGGGGATGACTGGGTCTACCGGGCATCTCTATTTTTAACCCCATTTTTTTGTTATATGTTTTTTTACTTACCTGGGAGCCCGACGGTTGGATTTTTGCTGGCGCAGAGGTGTCCTTGCTCTTGTCGTGGCAAGGCCAAAGGCAGGAGGTTGACCCTCGAGAATGCCTGGTGGTGGTTCTGGGAGGGCCTGGCTGGCCCTGTTACTTTGCTGGGCATCGGAGACTAGAAAAATAACTAGCTGAATCCTTTGCAGGGAAAGGCCGAGTTTACTGGTAGTAGCTGGGATGTGCGCTTTAGTCTGGCTAGCGCACGAACTCGTGTTCAGGTGCATAGTATAGCTTCATATGTTTGCCATTGAGAGGTGGGAAGGGTTTGTGACCCTTATGGTCAATGACCGTGTAAGCCCCACCCTCGTAGACGCTGTGAATGATGTATGGGCCTCGCTAATTCGGCTGTAGTTTTCTACTGGAGTGCCCCGTCATGATTTCCTTTTCCTTGATCATAGCGAGGTCACCTTGATTGAAGGCTCGCTGCCTGACGAGCTTATCATAGGCTTTCGCCATACAGGCCTGGTATACTTGTAGGTGTTTGTAGGCTTCAAGCCGTTTGCCTTCTAGATCGGCCAGCTCCTCGAGCCTTCTCTGGTATTCACTTTCGTCAGGGCCGGCAAGACCGGTATGGATCGCAACATGATAAGAGGCAAACTAGACTTCGATGGGGATAACGACTTCTACCTCGCAAGCGAGGGAGAAGAGCGAACACCCCGTAGGGGTTTTGTAGATCGTCCGGTAGGCCCATAGTGCCTTGAAGACCTTCTCACCCCAATCACGTTTCCAGTGGCTAACCATTTTAGCTAGGAGCTTGTAGAGGGTTTTGTTAAAGGCTTCCGCCAAGCTGTTGGCCTGGGGGTTGTAGATCGAAGAGGTTCTCCAGTCAATGTGAAACTTGGCCACTACCTAGTATACGGCCCTATTGTTGAATGGTGTATCATTGTCTGACACTATGCGACTGGGAGTATCGAATCGGTAGATGATGTTGTACCGGAAAAATCTGGCGACCACTTCGCCTGTGACCTCTCGTAAGGGGAGGGCTTCCGCCCAGCGAGAGAAGTAGTCGGTGGCGGCCAAGATGTATTTATGGCCCTTGGAAGATGGCGGGAAGGGTCCCGCGATGTCCATGCCCCACTCTGCGAATGGCCAGGTGGGGGCTGTAGGACGTAGGGGATTATACGGTTTTCTGGGTACTGGGCCAAAGGCTTGGCATTGATTACAGGTGTACTGGACGCAATCCGCGTACATGGTTGGCCAATAGAAGCCCTTGAGCTTGATGTTGTGCTTCATTCGATCTCCGGCCTAGTGCGCACCGCATAATCCGGAGTGAACTTCCTGCATGATGGCTCGAGCCTCGGTTGGAGAGACGCATCTCAGGAGAATCGACTTGTCCTTCTCGTGGACCAGTCGGTACAGGGAGTCGCCAATCAACTCATAAGAGGTTGCTCGGCTGAGTAGGTGGACTCTTTGAGCTCGGTCAGGAGGGAGCCACCCTTTCTTAAACTTGATGATGGGCTCACGCCAATCTTCTTTTTCTGGAGGGGTTTCTTGGTCAAGGTCGTGGACCTCGTAGACAGTGAGACCGCCATTGCCCTCGAGTGAGCTCGGCATCAACCTTCTGTGCTTGACGATGATGTCGACCTCGCCCTTAGGCGGGAGCTTGATAGCCGCAGCCAATTTTGCCAGAGCATTTGCCTGGCTGTTGCTGCTTCTGGGAATATGGTCTATTTCAAAGAAATAGAACTTCTGGGTTAATCTGGTGACAATGGCGTGGTGTGGAACCAACTCTGGTTGCCTCACGTCATAGATGCCGAGGACTTGCCAAACTATTAGCTGGGAGTCCCCGTAGGCTTTGAGGTATTTAATGCCCATGTCGAGAGCCATCTGAATCCCAATGAGTAGAGTTTCATATTCGGCCTCGTTGTTGGTCAAGGATTTCATGAGAGCGCATGAGTTGTACAAAACTCCGCCCTGAGGAGTCAGGAAAATAATGCCGGCACCTGCCAGGGTGGTTGGGTCCAGGTTGCTCCGGGTAACCCCTCGGGAAGCGCCATCGAAGTAGAGCTCCCAGTAAGATACACTGGCTGTGAGAGTGTCTTGATACCAGTAATGCAAGACATCTCCGCTCTGTTCAATCGGTTGTTGTGATTAGACAGCAAGGGACTCCTCGTCGGGGAGCTCCGTGTTGAAGGGTGAGTCGTCTGGTACTGGATGAGCTGCCCAGAATTCAGCTATATCCTGTCCTTTGATTGCCTTTCTGGGGACATAAGTGATGTCGTATTCCATTAACAGGAGAGCCCACCTTCCTAGTCTGCCTGAGAGGATAGGTTGTCTGAGGAGATACTTTAGGGGGTCGTGCTTAGATATAAGCTCGACTCGATGGGACAAGAGGTAATGTCATAGCTTCTTGACGGTGAACACCAATGCCAAGTAGACTTTCTCCATGGGGGAGTAACGGTACTCGGCACCGATTAGCTTCCGGCTGAGGTAATAGAGGGGTTTCTCTCTACCTTCCTCGTTGACTTGCGCCAATAGAGCTCCTAGCGAAGCGTCCATGTCGGCGATGTAGAGTATAAGGGGTTTGCCCTCGACTGGTGCCCCCAGGACTGGGGGAGTGAGGAGGTACTCCTTGATTTGCTCGAAAGCGGCGTGGCATTCTGAGTCCCATACGAATGGGGCGTCTTTCTTCATCAGCTTGCTAAAGGGCGCGCATCGACCGGAGAGATTGGAGATGAATCTCCAAATGTAGGTTAGTCTTCCTTGGAAGGACCTGAGTTCGGTGAGGTTGCTGGGGGGTGGAAGTTCCCGGATCGCTTTGATCTTTCTGGGGTCCACCTCAATTCCTCGGTATCAGACAACGAAGTCGAGGAACTTGTCGCTGGATACGCCAAAGGCGCATTTCATGGGGTTCATCTTGAGCCCGTATTGTTAGAGACGATCGAAGACCTGGCATAAATCGCGCAAATGCTCTTCCCGTCTTTTAGTCTTGACGACGAGTGTTGACAAGTTTTTACTTACTCTAACCGACCGACTTAAAAGATGTCTTCTCTCCCCTTCTACTAAATCGATGTGAGAAATAAATGGACAGTAGAAGGAGACAGAAGCAAGTAAACAAGTGTGATCGCCACCAAGGTGCCTAATGTGATTGACACACCATACCTTGGAAAGAGAGGGAGGTACTCACCTTAAGATCAGCACTGACGCATTGAACGGCTCCTGATGGACCGCCTGTAGGCACGCATGGTCCTACGATAGGCCGCTCGTCGGTGCTGAGGTGGAACGCGGGACGCAGAACTATTGGCAGATGAACGGCTCCAAGACAACCGCAGTTGGAAGAAGGACGGTCAAGGATCCACCGCACCTCCTCTTGAACGGACGTAGGGGAACCGTGCAAGACCACCACGCCAGAAGTTGTAAGAGTCCAACCTCCACCCTTTCCGGCCGGCCAGAAAGGATGGGCCTCATGTTAGTGTGTGGCTGACCTACGAAACAGAGTGTAGAACACAAAGAAAAACCCAATATCAGAACTGTGAAGTGTAGAAAATGCTAAAATGGAAAGAAGTAAACATAACTAAATGAAGTGGAGGATACGTGGGAGGTTTTAAACCCCTAGGGGCACCAAAAATGTGGGAGGATGTGTGAATGACAGTGCAAGTGCAGAAAAACGTGGAGAAGATGAAGCATGCAACGAGAAAACCGACGGTGGGACTAGTGAAATAATGACTCAAACAAACGGAATACTCCCTGAACTAGAGGCCTGTGGGGACGTAGAAGGCCTCCCTCCCTGGTACTAGGTTGCTCAAGGATTCGGCAGGGCTTCGTCGTCGACCAAAAATCTACCCCCCCTTTCGAAGGTAGCCTATAGGGTCTATTTATAGAGCCTAGGAAGCCATCCCCGAAATTAGGGTTTTTAGGCATTTTCAGGTCGAGATAATCAAAGGAAAGTCGTATATAATCAAATTATCTCTCATCCAGAAGAAATGACACTCGAAATGGCTCAATATCCACAGAGAAAATGACGGGAGAAGTTAGGGATAAAACCACAGATAGATAGAGAGAGAAAGTATGTTAATCTTTCAGGAATCGAGTAGATGAACGGTCGTACGATAGGTCAATCAATCGGATGAGCGGCCATCTCCTAGGCCGTCCAACCCTGTCGGTGGAAATTCAAATAAATCATAAATATTATCCCACTATCCATCGAACTGACCGAAATCCTCGCCGTTGGACTCTCATAGATGAATGGCTAATCATAGACCTTTCATCTACAAGAGCGGCCAGCAGGAAACCGTCCATGCCTCGTCGGTGATAAATCAAGATAAATGAGATAAATAGATAATTATCTGAAAACCAGCGATGTTAGAACTCTTGATAGATAGACGGCTTAGTATGTACCGCACAATGGTCTTATGCGGCTATGTATAGGCCGTATATATGCTTGTCGGTGATAATTCAAAAAATCAGCTAAAAATCCCATAAATATATGAACGGTCCTGTATCAACCGCACATATTGTTGCACGGCTGGAGGTTGACCGCACATGTATATGGGTGCTTGAAATCCATAGAAAAGCTCGATTAATGAAAGCCAAGGCCCATTAAGCCTTGAATCAACTCGGATCTAGCCAGGGAAGGAGGCCACCCATAAAATTGGCCGAGAATGTGCCATAAAATAGCCCAGCGAGTGATGGACAACTCGAGGCATCAATAATGGGAGTAAGAGAAATGACTCAACTTATCAGCAAAAAACGGGGTCAACAGATGCCCCTCCTTAACGTCCTATGTGCAGGGGAGCGAGCGAAGGTGAAGCGAAAGTGAAATAGAATATGGAGATGAAGATGGTTTGTTCGATTGTGTAGGCCTATTTCCAAGGGAGGCCTCAGCATCATGTCTCTTAGGCACATGGAAATTGCTCTTCGAGTTAAAATGCTGTGGCAGGCAATCCACACCAATTCTTTATGGGCTTCTTATTTTAGAGCCAAGTACATGCATCAATGTCACCTTCGAGATGCTCACTTCAAAAACATGAAGGGATTTGCAAGAAGAAGCTGGTTAAAGGCTAAAGGCTATATTCTCTAACATAAGCAGGTTATAATTGGGGATGGTCTCAATACCAACTTTTGGCATGATAAGTGGCTGGGCCACCATTATTTAAACAATTATATTTCTAATGACCTCATCCCTAATCCTAAAGCATCAGTCAGAGATGTTATTCTGCACCCTTCATCTGAAGAATCATCACTGATAGAAGATTTGATTCCCAACAGTATCCAACAAGCTATCAGAACTGTGCAATTAAATCAGGAAAAGGATTTGGGAGTTTGGAATCTCTCTTCATTTGGATTGTGTTCAGTAGCCTCGACCTATAAATCTTTGGCTCATGATCAACTCCAGACTGATATCCCTTGGACCCCGACTGTGGTCAAATTGGATTCCAATTAAAATTTCTGTCCACTTATGGAAGATTCTGAACAATTGCATACCGACTGATGATAACATTCAGAGAGTTGGTGTTATTTTCTGTTCCAAATGTTCTTGCTGCTCGGTGCCCCATGTGGAAGACCTAAACCATCTCTTCCTCAACAGTGATTTGGCAGGTTACGTTTGGACTGCTATAAAAGCAACTGGTCTACATCTTGAAGGCCGGACTGCTAGGGAACTCATTCTGAATTCCTTCAGCCATACTCAGTCAGGTTCAGCCTTTGCTCTATTCAACCTTGCATCTGTTGGGCTTGGAATGTGGGAAATTTGGAAAGCTAGAAACTTGGTCAAATATGATGATAAATCTTTCTCAAAATCCAACATCATTCATCATATCACATCCCAAGTGAAGATGGTTTGTTCGATTGCTGCACTTAAGGAGCCAAAGACTAAAAACAGGAAAACTTTGGAAGATTTGGGTATTAAAATCCAATCCCACTGCAGACAATAGCTGAAAATTGTGAAATGGCTTAGCCCTCCCTGGCCCTTTCTCAAATTAAACACTGATGGTGCTTTCAAACAATCTAGAGATTCTGGAGGAGGCGGCATTATCAGGGACTCCAGAGGCAAGGTCATCCTTGCTTTTTCTCATTTTTATGGTCAATCTAATAGCTTAATTGCTGAAGCCCGTGCCCTTCTTGACGGCATAAAATATTTACATACTGTGGATTCCAAGCCAGCATTTATAGAATGTGACTCCCTTACCCTTGTCAGGATTATCAAAAAGGAAATTCACTGTCCTTGGTCCATTCTCAGCTATGTCAGGGATATCTGGAGCATCATTTCTCAGCACGACACTATCTCTCATATCTATAGAGAAGGCAATACAGTAGCAGACCTTCTTGCTTCATTAGCTTGCACTACCAAATGTAATTCTTTTTATTCTTATAGTGAGCTCCCTTCCATTATAAAAGGCGCTGCTCGGCTAGACTCACTAGGCATGCCTAGTATCAGATTGATGTAATTCTTTATTCTTAATCAATGAAAATATCATTTGCCTCCTAGTGGTTAGATGGTGGAGTGGCTGTCTCCTTACCTCTGGTAAGGGGTGCACTCTCCCATTGACCCCTAGGTTAGGTTTCTATTGAAAAAATATGGAGATGAAGCGAAAATGAAGCGGAGTGGACCGAAAAGCAGGCGTTAAGGTAAAATGACACCCGTTTTTACCAACAAGCGACATGAATCTTCCGGAAAACTCTGAACCAAATGCAAGGAATGATTAAACCAAAAGCGACACCTGTCTGGAGGAACTAAACTAAACGAAATAAAACAAATCGATAAGACCAACCTCATGGGGGACACAATCTGGCGGTCCAATGAGGAGGCCAAAAGCAGGCAGTAAAAGTAAAGGAAACATGCTAAAGCTCCAGACGGGGACCTCTTAATCAACCAAACCAAGCGAATTGACCAAAGAGAACCTTCCAACTCAGGGCGGAATTAGTTCCTTTTACCTAAACACTGAACGCATAGCTAACCATCACTGGTGGGACACTTCGCAGGCACACAATGGGGCATGAATGCTCAAAAGATGCGCATGATGCATGCTGGGCTAAAATAAAAGAAATCGTTAAAACGAATGCAAAGAAAAGATTCAAATATAAAATACTCGAGAATAATATTGCTAAGTTGGGAGAATCAGAGTCAAGATACCATCCGCAACCACAGCGTGTGAGATAGAACCATCCTCCTCAGGCTTTCCTAACCCAACGGCTTATCCGAAGATTAAACACATGAACCTGGATCATCATCGTTTTTGTTAACGGGGAACATCGGATTCTGGAATACGTAGATAACCAACTGGTTCTCGAGATAATATAGCATAGTACCATATAGTAATGTAATAAGGGGCATAGGGATAGAAAGTCATACCTGACTTACCTGTGTAGGTGAAACGACAAGCTTTTTGGATTTTCATTTTCAGATTTTTATGAATTTTTATGAATAAGATAAATGAACAAGCATAGACAACATAATGATTAACTGAACGACAAACAACATGACATAACATGACGATCAGACAAAATGGGAGACAATGCAACACAACATATCAAAGGCAAACGAGCACATATGCAAGGGCACGAACAGACAATACGCATGCATGAACACGGTGTGACAAGACAACAAAGTGGCGGGACAATCACATGGTTGGGACAAGAATATGACGGATGATCACGTGGTTGGGAAAACACAAGGGACATAGAGGGACGACTATCAACATATGCAAGACAACTAACAACATGTGGTGAGGGACAAAACAAAATGTGTGGGACGACATGGTGGGATATAGGCACGAGATAGAAATACGGCGGGATAAAAGACATGAACAAAATACATCATTCAATCGAAACCCAAGATCAGAATGAAGCAAAACCGCCAGGTTCATAATCGCGAGGTGAAGCCCTCTCGTATAGATATAATCATTACAAACAAAAGCTGAGAATGATATGAGCTTCAGAACATATCGAGAGAGTGGATCGAAGAAGAGAACTGATCAAACATGTGAACAGGGGGATGAGCCCAAAGATATAGCAAGGAACGCCTGAGTACTTGCAACCTGCACACTTAGCAAACAGATTACGTATCTGTTCTCAAAATAAATAGATATACAAATCTTTTTAAAATTTTGAATTTTCTTGATTTTCTTGATTTTTTTATTTTTTTTGGAATTTTGAAAATATTTGAATTTTTTATTTTTGTTTTAGGATTTTGAAAATATTTGATTTTTAGAATTTTGATAATATCTGATTTTTTTGATTTTTGACAATAGCAATCCGCAGCACCTAAAGACGGGCTCAAACTACTGGCTAGGGATCGTCGTTCCCTACCCCTCTCATTAAAGGCGTCCCTTGAGCAAGGCGTGCATGTGAGGGTGGCTTGCCACAACCAGCCGCTTTTAAAGAACGGTGCCCCTACTAAGGCCATACTCGGGATACAACCCAGCCTAAGAGGGAGAATCAGAAGAAGAATTGGAGACAAGCTTCATGCAGGATGGGAGATATCAGGACTTGAATTCCTTCCAGGGCACTACCCCTCAAAGAGATAGTCTGTTGCGCCGGGGCTTTGTGTCTTTGATTTTTAGACACATATTTATCAGGCACGCATGCGACCGGGCTCATGATGTCCCGCGGGGAACTGTACTGCCACTCTTGCCATGCCTTTGATTCATAATTTTGCATTGATTCATTTCCTCATTTTGGTAGCCCTTATTGACCAGATATAGCATGAAAGCTCACTTTTGAGGGTCAAGACTGCCCCTATTTGAGACCTCTCTCGTATTAGGGAGCACCTAGGTTAGTCATCTTATCCATCAATCTATTGCCCCTGCACTTGGCCGAGCAGAGAAGAGAAAAGGACTTCGTGCATACCCAAAGTATGGCCAAAGCAACAACGGTGTGCCTTAGAGAGATAGGCTATGGCTTGTCATGTAGTGTGTGAAAAACCCATGCCTAAAGGTCACCCTCAACAATCGAGGAAAGAAACTAGACTCCCAGCGCGGAGCTATCACCAGCCTAAGGATGTGGCAAAAGCTAACTTTTTTATTTGACACAAAGTTAAGATCTAATTAAACAAAAACTCCTAAAGCCACTCAATCATGTTAAGGAATCATGTGCAGAAACAATAAAAAAATAGAAATGAAAGCACGTTTCTTGCACAAAATAAAGATACCTTTGCAAATCCATAGCGTGGAAACCATCATCCTGAAGCGATCTCGATCATCAAGCTTTGAGGAGCGCGAGTAGCTTTGTATTGCTTGCTTGCCAGGATAAAGGATGAAAGGAGAGCAAAGGATTGGATTCCTCGACACAGGGGAGTGGCAGGCATCATACTGGACAAAGAAGGGATAAAAAAGAAGAGAGACGAGGGCTAGAACTCCCTCGTTAAGGCACTGAGGCCCTGATAACAAGAAACCAGATACAGAATAAACAGGGATTATCTGAGATCAAGGCGGGCTAATGTCTCGAAAATAGTAAGAAAAAGGGTGAGAACCTAGAAAGGGTGAGGAGGAAAGAACAGAAAGACGATGAAAGGATTGCTGCGAGGATAAGGGAGAAAGAGAACGATCATCTGACGTGGTCGGAGGAAAGGAATAGTGATCACCCACCAGAGGCGGGGAAGAAAATGCACGAACACCCTACAAGGTCGGGGAAAAGAAATGGAAACCACCCGACAAATTCGGGGAAGGATAAAAAAAACCACCCGACGAGGTCGGGGAACGAGCACAAGGAATCCCCAACAGGGTCGGGGGAAAAGGATGAGAAGCGGAATCCGGACGTATCTTGTAATATCCCGGACCTTTCGGATCCTTCTTCGTGGGTCCCGGATCTGGTTTTTGGAGTGTCCGGCTCTGTTGTGTCCGAAATTTCGTTTCGGACATCTTTCGTGTTCGGATCGGCGCGATTCGGAGTCGTTTCGGAGGCCCGGAGGCGTTCCGCGGCTTTTCCGCGTGTGTTTTCCGATTCCCGGTGTGTGTTTCGGCTTTTCCTTCGGACGCTCGCTGTGGGTTAACTGGGCGGTTCACCCGGGCACGAGTGGTACCGTTGCGATCGGTGCGTTCCGAGGATTCCGGAAACGTATTTTTCTATTTTTCGGTATTTTTCCGAAAATTCAGATTTTCTATTAAGCCTAATTCTTTTTCTTTTCTCTTTCCCTTTTCTCTTTCTTCTTCCTCTTCCTCTCTCTCTCGCGACCGTGAGCCCTCCTCTCTCTCCCTCTCTCCCATTCGGACGCGGCGAGCCCCTCTCCGGCTACGGACGGCGGCGGGGCGACGGCGCGGGCGTGTGGGCGGCGGTGAGACGATCTCGTGGGCGTGCGGCAAGCGTGGGAAGCGTGGGGAGTTCGTGAAGCTTCGAGCATTCTTCGTGATTCGTGATTGATTCGGCGGAGCATTTGCTCCATTGAGGTAGGGTGACGTTCCTTAGCCTCATGTCGATCTTTTCCGCGATTTATAGGCCGCGGGGAGGCCGAGAGGGGATCATTTGAGCATTTTTGGGTTTTTCCATGATTTGGGGAGAGCTCGCCCGATCTATGAATTCAATGCATGGATTCGTGTTTTGAGGGCCTAGAATCATGCTAGGGGTCCCCAGGGGTCTTCCCCTTTGTTTTCCCCCTCTCCTATGGAGGTATGGGGGCGTGGTTAGAATTTTTGGGCGTTCTTACCGTTTTCGGCCGCGGACTGAGAACGCGCTATACTCCAGTAGTGCGTTCTTGGAGGTCACGCTGCCCCGACCGAGCGCGTTCATCGGAGAAGATGAACAGTTTGGCGGTTCGTGTCGCGCTATGGGGTCCTAGCGCGATGATCCTTGTCGCGCTAGGAGGACCTAGCGCGATGGTCCCTGTCGCGCTAGGGAGACCTAGCGCGATCTTCCCTGTTGCGCTAGGGTTCCCTAGCGCGTTCTTCCGTGTCACGCTAGGTGTCCCTAGCGCGATCTTGCCTGTTGTTGGGTGTTCCCCTTGGGCCGTGTGTGCGTCCCGGGCACCCCGTGGAGTTCCGTGACCGTGTCTTTGGTGTCCGGAAGTCCCGTTTGCCTCGGTCAGGCATTTGACCGTGGGCAGTGCGTCTGTTTCTTTTCCGACCATGGTCACCGTGCGACGGGGCTGGTGCGTGGGGTGATTCCCACACGTTGTCGGATTCGGACGTCGTTTTCCGTTGACTTGAGAGTCTACTCCTTCAGTGACCCTCCACTAGTCGTAGCCTACTAGTACGCGGGTGCTAGTCGCACCAGGGAGTGGTGTACGGGCCGACCTTTCGAGACGGTTTGTGGACCGGTTACCGTTGGGCCCCACGTCTTGCAGCCAGAGTCCGGCTGAGGGGAAAACCGGTCAGAGGGCCAGACCTGGGACGCGTGGTCTGTGTGTGCACACGTGGTTGGGGGCGGTTGGACCCACGTCGACGGGCGTGACCCCAGCTAGTCACTTGTTTGTGGTTACTTGTACGGTGTTTGCGCCTCGGGTAGGACCTACCACGTCAGGCGGTTCACCTGCGGCGCGGTGTAAGACGTCAGGGGACGCGACCGGCTGTGCTTCTAGTGGGTGGTACTCCTGTCGAGTACGGAGTGGCAGACTGTCAGTCGTGTGTTTCCGACCTTCGGGTTTTGGCGGTTCGACCCTTGAGTTTTGGTCTTCTCGTACCGTGGCACGTGTGTCGGTTTGCGTGTCGTAGGGTCTAGTTCTGTAGAGTACAGGGCTTTCCTTTCCGAGGTACTTTCCTACCCCTAGTGTAGTGGTTTCTCGTTTTACGAGGTGGGGTTCGAGTGATCCCTACTGAGTCTTGTTCCGAGACTCATTCCCTGTGTGTTTTCACCGTGTTTCAGGTGAGACGCCACCTTCGGGGAGCGCGTCAGGAGCGCAGCGTGGTGCGGGTGCTCAGAGGTAGTGCCAGAGGTCAGAGCCGGGGGATGCCCCGTGTAGCTGTACTTTTCTTTCTTGTCACTGTACTAGTCGTGGACTACTGTTGCTGTTGTTGTTATTTTTTTGTGGACCATGTAAATTGTTAATTTATTTCCTACTTAATATTATAACTGTTTAATTTCTGCAATTATCTGTGATGCTTGCGTAGTTTCCACACCATCCTTTTAACCCTTCCGAGTCTTCGGGCTCGTGGGTGGCGGTACGAGTCTCGGGTTATTGGGCCTTCCCGGTAATCGGATTCTCGGGTCGTTACATATCTGGGGTGAAAAACTATAAGATGCCCCTAGATCAGGGGAAGAGGAGGACATAGGGCGAGGCCTAGAATGGTGAGGACAGGAGAAGATGGTAGAAATATAGTTAGGTGGTGGAAGGTACACCACCCACGGATAAGAACTGAACAAAAGAAAAGATGAATGGACGGAAGGAGAAGAGGAGGAAGTGGACCCCCAAGTACAGAACTGACGGCCCTTGAACTTATGACGTCGTCTCTTTTTGGTAGAAATCTTCTTGAAACAACTCCGCCTGGTGCGGACTCGGGCCTTCGGGCTTCTTATCTTGCAATGTTTTCTTAAATAACGGGCCCACCTGGCAGACGACCTAGCCCGATCATGAATATGCAGCTTCATTGGGACGATTGCCCCTAGCTGTGCGGCGCTAACCATAGAAAGACATTCCAGAATAGTCAACTCCTTGGGATGAACATTAGGAAGCAGCGGAGTTTTGTCGTTCGGTACTAGAACATGGAGCTTTGGCATCTTCACCCGGCAGTTGGGCATGAAGCATAACTCCCTTGTCAGCCACGTAGGACGGAACTGAGGGAGGGTGATGCGTGGCATTGACGTGGCCGCCTTACCAATAAGCCGAGGGAGATTGCATAGGATGTGCATAATGTCCTTGAAAAATGTAGAAGATACGGCCAATTGCCCCTTGAATGCTGAATTGATTAAACTTTTGGCGGCCGTGTGGGTTAGCACCATCCGAGCGAAAAACTCTTCTGGGCCAGTGAACTGAATAGAAATCAAACGAGAGGTGATAACAACATCAACAGTGAATTCTCCGGCGAGCAAAGAGAATTCCACCGGCCCCGCTTTAGAAGAAACCAGCACTAATGCTAGAGAACTCTTCTTAGCAACCGTCTTCATAGCAAGTGCAGGCTGATTGTCCCTAGAATAGCCAGGGACCAGGGCTCGAACTGGCATGCGGCAAATGAAATCTTGAAGCTTGTAATGCACAGTCAAAATCTGGCTCGGTTCTTTATCTCACTGGGGACTAGACCCGAGGGGCATCAAAGGTAGTGTGTACCTGCTCCGCGAAGTGGGAAGTGGTGGAGGGAGGTTAGAAGGAGGAGGTTTGAAGGGCGCAGGTGGCGATGGTGCAAGTGATGGAGGAATAATGATGATGATGGGCATGGGTGGAGGTAAAGGTAAAAGTGGGGGTGTGGGTTTAGGCTCGGCCTACTCGGGCTTAGACGATGATGGTGAAGGAAGCGGCGTTGGTAGCGGGGATAGCTGTGAAGGTGACGGAACAAGGATCGTTGTGAGAAGAGGTGATGAAGACGGTGTTGGTGATGGCAAAGGTGATGAGGGTGGCAAAAGGGGTGATGTGGTTGATGGAGATGGTGAAGGTGAAGAGGAAGGAGGTGAAGGTAGGGGTGGGGAAGAAGGAGGAGAGGAAGGTAGTGGCGTAGTGGGGGAAGTGGCAGGTGGTGGCGCTCTTCGGCGTATCTTTACAACATGTCGAGAGGCGTCAGGGACAGGTGTGGTGGTGGAAACGGAGGGTGAAAGAGAAGTTTCCCGAGCGGAGGCTGGGGTAGGTAAAGGTGGTGGAGGAGATGGGATAGAGGAAGAAGTGGGTAACGGAGCAGGTATCTTATCAACTGAAGAAACACCAGGGTGCCCCTGGTCTTGAAGTGGAGACGGTTGCCTAGGCGGCACGGCTTGCTGCTGCTGCAGCTTTGATGGGGACATCACCCAGGATTCCCTCTAGCTCGACACCTCTCTCCCTTCCGGAGATAGGTAGTGTGTGACTGCACGACTGGATGGGCCCACGGCGACACAGGAGCATATTACTGAGGACATATTGATGTATTTTCTCCTTTCTTGAGTCATTTTGATGTACTTGTCCTTATTTTGAGTCATGTCCCTAGGTCATCACGTTATTTATCTATGTTTGTTAGGCTAGGGGGGTCATATGGGCCCAATTAGATGGGCCTGGCCCATGGGCGCCCTCTTCCTTCCCACACCCCCTTGCTTATTTGTTTTTAGCATATTCTCCAGGGACTTTTTGTAAATGTTGGGATCCCTATATATAGGACCCCAACCCCCCCTTGAGATGGTTAATGAAGTATTGAATATTTGAGCATAAGTGCCCCCCCTCTCTCTCTCTCTAGCTCTCTCATTCTCTCTCTCTCTCTCTAGGGGGCGAACCCCTCTCTCTCTTCCCCCTTCTCTCTCTCTCTCCCTTGGGTGAACCTGCCCTTTCACCTTCCCCTTCCCCTGCCACCTCACCTGCCACCTCACCCTCCAACCCTTCACCTCCCCAAGAGCCTTAACTCCCATCAATACCTCTACTTCCCCAAGCAACTCTTCCCATTCCCCATACACCTTCTCCACCTCCAAGGCACCCATCCCTCTTCCCCAAGCAGCCCTTCCACTCCCCCACACACTCATTCATATCCCCAAGCATTCAAACCCCCACCCCCACTACCATTTGCGCAACCCCCTCCATCCACTCACCCCCCCTCCTCTTACCTTGGCCGACCACTCCCTCCCCCCATCTCCTAGCTTCGGCCCCCACTCCCCTCCACCCTCCTGCACCTCCATACCACCTGCTCCGCCCCTTTCATCACCCCCACACATCCCTCCCCCATCTGCAATCACCTCCACCCTTCCCTCCATTACCAAACTCCAATCCCCCTTAACCTAACCCCACCACCATCCCATTCATTCTGTCACATCTGCAGGTGGCAGAAGAAGGCCCGTCTTGCAGAAGCTCCCCCGAGGTCATCTGGCGACATCTGAGAGTGTACCTTACCTTTATGGAAAGGTCGTCCAGTCCACTACGCAGGCAAGAAAGAATTGTACCATTCCGAGTCCGGAGCTGCCCGGGAGAGCCATTCTCCCTCGACTGCACCAAGCTCCATCTGCAGAGCACCAGAGTTCGACCAGAAGCTGAACCACGATTCACAGTGAAGGAATCTGACTGAAGTTCCTTCTTCAAAGTTCTTCCTCCCCCTGTCCCCGACCAGGAGAAAGAATCAGAGCTACATTCGGCATCCGGGAGCCAAAGTTCTGATTTTTCCCCTCCAGTCGCGCGGGACTGCCTTCTCCAGTCTTCTGCGACCAGCACTCACTCATCGGTGTCCCCCAGGCCACCCCGACCTCCGACGGCCTCCCCACCAGTTTTGCTGCAAAGAGGGTTCATTCACGGTTCCATAAATTTTTACGGTTCGAGATTCAGAGCTCGGGAGCCCATTGCACAACCTCTGCATCCTACTGCATCAGATCTGAAGCTGTCAACCCCAGATTCCTTCATCCTGTTCGAGCCTCTGCCGCGGCCAGCGACGACGTTAGAAGAATTCAGTAAAATTCAGAGGCGTCCCAGCTTCTGTCACGAACAATTCCCTCCTGGTCTCGTCACCGGAAGAATTCCGGAGTAAGAACTACGACTGCAACAGCGGCGGCCTGTCCCCTCTCACAGCAAGCGAGCAGATCCTACGTCGGCTTCCTCTCCTACAACCTCGGCGAGTTTCCCTCTCCCGCCTGGCCGGCTTAGCGCCCCTCCCTACGTGGAGGTAGTGTTTGGATGTAAGCTTGATTTCCCCACCCTTAGTCCAACCCTCCTGCGTGAGGAGTAGTGTTTGTATTAAGCAGCTCAAGCTACATCGGCGCAGTGTGCGGGATCCACACTTCCCCGCTCGCCCACGTCTCCGAACGGGGTTGGTTTCTTCAAACCAACCAGGTGAGCTCTAAACTTTGCTCCATTACTATTTAGTGTCTGTTTATTTAATATCCGTAGACGTAGCTCCGTTGTGCATGCGAGCGAGTGCCCGATCTCGGAACCACCATCTTAGTGTGGTCACCGTGGCTAAAGTGAGAGAGTGGGACCTAGTGCCCCAATTGGCACCGGCCAGCCCCATAAGCGTGGGCTACGTACCCTCGGGAGGGCAACCCTAGCCCAGCTGGCACTCTACCAGCAAGGGTCTTGATCCATCACCTCCCCCTAGCATCATTTAGTCACCCCGGGCTCGCGTGTGTGCGACGGCGATTTGGCCCCGAATTATCAACTTAATTGCTATGTGGTTGTGAATGCGGAATAGGTCCTAAGTTTTCATTTGCTTGCTGCATACCCCGTAGTGGTTTCACATCATGCTTGCTGCTAAGATCTGAAATAACTTTGTGCATAACTGCCCAATCAATCATCTTCTTATCTTCCAAACTGTAAACAAACTCCCGGAACTCGGGACAATCCTCAATCAAATACCCCTGTTGACGATGAAATTCACAGAAATGGAGCAAATTCCCGACTGCGGGTTGGCAAGGTATAACCAGAGGGAGTTTCAATGCATGGGTGGCCATCAAAGCCTTGAAAACGTTTGTAAGAGATTCCGACAACGAAGAGTGAGAAGCCCGCTTCGGGCAAGGTGGATGCCGAGGGGTATGAAAAGGTAATGGAGATGGTAGCGGGGGTTGCGTAGGCAAGGGGGATTGCGTAGGTGAAGGCAGAGGGCTAGTAAGTGAATGAGATGGAGGCGTGGAGGGAGTGGGAATATAGTGGACGGCATCCACCCGCTCTGGGTGTAGTGTTTCCTTGACCGGAAGTGGAGAGGCGTGGGGAGATGAAATAGCGGAGGGCGGACTCGTGAAGGGAGATGTAGTGGAGGGACATGTGGAGGCATATGTGGAGGTATGTGGGTAAGAGGGAGGCCGACTCGTGGAGGGATATGTAGTGGAGGGCTGACTCGCGGTGGAGGGTGGAGGGAAAGTGTGTGTAGAAGGCGAAGGTGGAGGAGACTCATGGTCAAAGGAAACTAGGAGTTGTTGGCTAACGAAGCGGGCTCGACTGTAAAGCTGTTGCCAGGAAGTGACATCATTCAGGGCTAAGATGCATCTAAGCTCGGGCGTTGCATTAGAAATAACCATTTTGATCTGCTCACCCTCCAGAATATGCCCTGGGACTTGCATGGCTAGGTGACGCCAGCAGTCGGCAAACATGGAGAATTCCTCGTCGGGCTTCATCTTTTCTCGGGCCAGATCAACCATAGAATATCTGGGCCTAACCTGATCCTGGTACTGCTGAATAAATCTTGCTTGGATGGCCTAAAAATTCATCATCTGCTCTTGTGATAATGTGAAGAACCAATCCTTGGCCGAGCCCTCTAAAGATAGGCCAAACAAATAGGCCATCAAGCGTTGATCATGTTGGAACTGGGCCGACTCATATAGGAAATCCTTCAAATGGATGTAAGGGTCACCAATTCCACCATAGCGACGATATATGGGGATTTGTGAATGTGGTGGAAGCCGAAGACCTTGAAAGGCAAATGGGACATCCAAAGAAGTTTGGGGATTGATTCGGCGTTACAATTTATCAAGCTGACGTTGGGCCTGAGCGATCATCTCCTCGGTAGGAAGAGTCTGAGAAGGATATGGGCTAGCCTGAGCAAGAGATGATGAATTTAGACCAGGATAATGATGATGCGCCGAATAGAGGGACCCAGCCTGAAAAGAAGGCAAGCCCATTCCGGGAATGGAGGAATGTATGGGCCTGGAAGAATCGTGTATGTGGGGATGAGAATTGATTGGACTAGCAACAACACGGGCGGAATAAGAAGGCCCGTTAAAAGAATAGGGTCCAATGGAGGAATAAGGAGATGGTCCCGCATGGGAAGAGGAATCCACGCGGGGATAAGAAGATGGAGAAGTATAGGAATAAGGTACAGGGGAAAAATGCTCCATGGGGAAGTGGAGACTTTATACAGTGAACTTCAAAGGAATACAAGAATAGAAACGAGCCTAGGATAAATGCAACTAAATGGAGACACACAAAGATGAACTAAACCAAATGAGCCCAAATCTGATAAAAAGATGCAAATGATGACACTGCAACATGCAATGGAGGGAAGAGATGAGAAAAGAATCAACCAATTACCCAATCAAATTCCAAATGGTGCGCGAAAATTTTTATAAGTTCCCTTTTAGGACCTTAGTGGATTAATTAAGATATGAGTTCACTCAACCACAAGGTACCTAACCAGGGTGGGGGATAGGAAACTAGCAGACTCTAAGGGACTCTCTCTCTCATGAATGCAGACCCTAGACTGGGGGATGATGTGGTACAACCTGCCCGGCGTCCGTGTGGGAATCCACGGCTCGCGGGGACTTACAGAGGTCCTCGGCAAGGTCCCCTAGTCGGTTCCAAGGAGTATGGAGACGAGAGGAAACCCTACCTCGGTAGGAATGCAACTACTAATGAGAGTGTATGATCCTATGTGCACCGGAGTGCATGCAAAATCTAGCCTATAAACTAGCAATCAATGATCAATCAAATATGTAAGAAATGAAAACAAGTATGCAACAATGATATAAGAGCAGGGGGATCAATAATCAGCACCAAATATCATGACAATCATATAACGTGGCAATCAAAGTGGAGCACGGGTGCATTGTAGCACGACAAGGACGGCCTCTGGAAGACTGCTCAGGGAGACAGACAGTTCCTGATGAACTGTTCAAACCAAGGAATAACAACAATGTAACAGAAAAATCAGGAAATGCTGGAATGGTAGATGACAGAAATGAGAAGCGTACCCAGATGAGCGGTGAATTGACAACCGTTTACGCGCTGGAACGGACCTTAAGCAACCGTGCAACAGCAACCAAACAAACAGTATGAAGATAGAGGCGTAGCTCTGCCAGCACGGTGGACGGCCAAACACAGGCCGTAGAGATGATGAACGGGCGGTCGGAGACCGCATAATGCAGTGGGCTCACAGGATGAACAGGGCTGGAAGTAATGAAATACAGACGGTCCTCATCGGCACTAAGTCCCAGACGGCTCCCACAGAACCGCACAACCACGAGAAACACTTGACCTCAAATCCAGCAAACAACTTGTGACAACTCAACACAAAGGAGACTAACAAACACCAAACAGGGGGTCAGCAAACACTAACACGATGGGCACTTGTTGTCCCACCGTGATTGCCAAAAATTGGGATGTTGACATGTTTTTACTTACTCTAACCAACCGACTTAAAAGATGTCTTCTCTCCCCTTCTACTAAATCGATGTGAGAAATAAATGGACAGTAGAAGGAGACAGAAGCAAGTAAACAAGTGTGATCGCCACCAAGGTGCCTAATGTGATTGACACACTGTACCTTGGAAAGAGAGGGAGGTACTCGCCTTAAGATCAGCACTAACGCATTGAACGGCTCCTGATGGACCACCTGTAGGCATGCGCGGTCCTACGATAGGCTGCTTGTCGGTGCTGAGGTGGAACGCGGGATGAAGAACTACTGGCAGATGAACAGCTCCAAGACAACCGCAGTTGGAAGAAGGACGGTCAAGGATCCACCGCACCTCCTCTTGACCGGACGTAGGGGAACCGTGCAAGACCACCACACCAAAAGTTGTAAGAGTCCAACCTCCACCCTTTCCGACCGGCCAGAAAGGATGGGCCTCGTGTTAGTGTGTGGCTGACCTACGAAACAGAGTGTAGAACACAAAGAAAAACACAATATCAGAACTGTGAAGTGTAGAAAATGCTAAAATGGAAAGAAGTAAACATAACTAAATGAAGTGGAGGATACCTGGGGCGTTTTTAAACTCTAGGGGCACCAAAAATGTGGGAGGATGTGTGAATGACAGTGCAAGTGAAGAAAAATGTGGAGAAGATGAATCATGCAACGAGAAAATCGACGGTGGGGCTAGTGAAATAATGACTCAAACAAACGGTATACTCCCTGAACCGGAGTCCTGTGGGGACGTAGAAGGCCTCCCTCCCTGGTACTAGGTCGCTCAAGGATTCGGCAGGGCTTCACCGTCGACCAAAAATCTTCCCCCCCTTTCGAAGGTAGCCTCTAGGGTCTATTTATAGAGCATAGGAAGCCAGCCCCAAAATTAGGGTTTTTAGGCATTTTCAGGTCGAGATAATCAAAGGAAAGTCATAGATAATCGAATTATCTCTCATCCAGAAGAAACGGCACTCGAAATGGCTCAATATCCGCGGAGAAAATGACAGGAGAAGTTAGGGATAAAACCACAGATAGATAGAGAGAGAAAATCTGTTAATCTTTTAGGAATCGAGCAGATGAACGGTCGTACGATAGGCCACTCAACCGGATGAGCGGCCATCTCCTAGGCCGTCCAACCCTGTCGGTGGAAATTCAAATAAATCATAAATATTATCCAACTCTCCATCGAACTGACCGAAATCCTCGCCGTTGGACTCTCATAGATGAACGGCTAATCATAGACCTTTCATCTACAAGATGATAGGGTGCTATGCTCGGATACAGAGGGGGGGTGAATGTATCCCCTTTAGAAATAATGCCCAAATTAAAACACAGATGCTAGACGCAATCACAGAATAAAACTAATTCAATTAAACTCATGAGCAAACACATGGAGCGCGCCTAAGCAATCATCTAGTGGAAGCAAACACACAGACAAACCACTGCTCAAGAGATTTTTTAGGTGGTTCGGTCACCAAGACCTACGTCCACCCCTCACTCCCAACCGGAGTGAGGCTTCCACTAGCACAAGCTAGAAAGCAGACTCAGTCTGCAAACAAGTTGTTGCCACACAGCTTGACTAGGGGAACAGCCTCCCCTCTTCCTCCCAACCGGAGGGACACCCCAAGTGACTCCCTGCCACTTGGAAACCAGAGACACACAGTCTCTCTTCCTCCAGTCCAGGAGGGAACACACCAGTGACTCCCCGTCACCAGCAAACCAGAGGTCGCAGACCTCTCTTCCTCCAGACCAGGAGGGACCCTTCGACTTGCAACCCACAAGCCCAGAACCGGAGATCAGATCTCCCTTTTCCTGAGTCCACAGGAGGAACCCGACCTCACTACTGAGAATCGGAAGAACAATATTAACCTGAGTAACAAAAGGAAAAATAAGAAAACATAAAAAGCACAGTGACAAAAGCTGGAAATGAAACACAAGAAATATAGCTCTCAATGAGCATAGTCGTTCTAGATTTGATCCACAAACAGACTGAACAGATCTTCAATAGAACTCTCTCCTCTCTTCCTTTCTTCCTCTTCTTTCTTCTTCTCAGCTCACGCAATCTTTCTCTTCTCTGCTCTCCTTTTCACTCTCACTGTCTTTCTCTTTTCTTTCAATCCTCACGAGCTCTCTCTTTCTCTTTTTCTTCTACTGCTCTCACTCTCTATCTTCACTCTTCTTCTTCTTCTTTCTTCTTCTTCTGCTTCTCTGCTTCTTTTCTCACAGTCTCGATCAGCCCTCTTCTATTCTCATTATTTCTCTTCAGTGGACGAAGGCTTCTATTTATATCAACTTCAGCAGGTGCTAGGGCATGTGTCCTTCAGGTTACCACCCAGAGAGCACCTCGGATCACGTGCCAGGCATCATCCTCGATTCACGTGCCCAGTCATTAACCTGAGTCATCTGCAGACAGAGACAAAACGAAACGAAATGAATTAGTTAGTTCAGGCTTTTAACAACGAGTGTATATACTTTAGAAGCAGTAAATGAGTAAGTGTGTACACTGAGAGAGTGTATAGACTTGTAGGTCTTCATGCGACCTCAGTGTATATACTTGCTGAAGAATGCATTATCATATCAGGGGGAATGTGTGGACTTCTGTGAAATGTATGAAGCCATCGAGTGTATAGACTTAGGGACATCAATTAGGCAAGTGTGTACAACGTGAGAGAGTGTATATACTTGCTGTGAAGAACAGCAATGTGTAGACTTGTGAAGCATAACTGTATGCAGTGTATAGACTTCAATGAATGCAATGCATGCACAATGATGCAATGTATAGACTATGAAGATATGTGTGTGAAGCTCAACAATGTATAGACTATGCAACGGCATCAAAGCAACATATCGATGTACAGACTTTGGCTTGATCAATGCACACTGCACAAATGGATGTACAGACTTGAAGTGGCATGTAGCAGACGATGAACAGCCAAACATGTATAGACTTACCAATGCGAGCACAGGTTGTACACACTTAGATTGCGTGCAAGAGAACGCAGTATACAGACTTTGCTGTGAAGAATAATGCATGAATGAGCCTATCCAATGTTTAGACTTGAAACATTTGAACACATGGACAATGTATACACTTGGCCTTTGAGGAATGATGTAGAGACTCTGAACGATCAGGCAGGCTGTACAGTGATGTGGCACAGCCCAAGGATGACTAAGTATGTAATGAACCACCTAGGACCTAGGCCCGCAAGCATACAAGCACTCCAATGATTCTCACAATAGCGTCTTACTCACACGGACACGCGATCACCCGGCGGGGCCGGGGAATGATGGCAAGGGTCCGAGGTGGGACCCAATGAATCTAATGGACTTAGTTGGCTTAGGCTGACCCCAAAGAGTCTAGGATTCCCAACTTAGTGGGCGGCTGGCCCGCAGGGCGGGGTTTGGGGTGGCACTCTCTCCCGGACCGCGGTGGGCACCAACAAAAGAGCATACAAGTACGGGCCCTCTTCTCACCGTCCGACGAGCAATCAAAGCAATACTAAACTCGCAGAAGTAAGGCTATCAAGGTTAGTATCAGAGGTTCACCTGATCGGTGTGAAGACACCGATCCCGCTCGGAGATGAGGGCGCGCCGGGAGGCGAGGGTATACACCCGATCGTCGTGGCGATGTAGCTTGACCTGAAAGTGCAAAGAGTACAACACTACGCCTCTCACAGGAGGGTTGATCTTGGGGTGAGGATTAAGCTAATTACATCCAAAACTACCTCCACGCAGGGAGGGGCCTTCAGCCGGCCAAGCGGGGTGGGGGAGTTCTAAAGAAAACCCGACGTTCGGAGCGTTGCCGGTTCTGCCAATCTCAGAGTTGCCGGATAGTGGGGCGGTGATGATGCTGCCAAACATTCCACAGAGCTCAGAACTTGATGCGACTTGCGCCAAAAGCTTGCCAACGGACCAAGGATGATCTCTGAATTTTTGCTGGGCTTGGTAAAGTCGTTGCTGGCCGGGGCAGAGTCTGGAACCGGACTGATTGGTTCTGCCTCTGTCTGGTGCAGAACAATGTGGCTGATTGCAGAGGGTGCCACGATCTCTACCAAGCTCTGATTGAAACGAGACCTGAACCGTTGGAACCGTGGTCGAGTCTTCTTTCTGTCGGCACCAACGGCGTGGTCAGAAGATGTCGGAGAAGACCGAGACGATCAGATGAGTAGAGGGGTGTCGGTTCTGGCTCCTATAAACTGACCTGACACACTTGGAGTAGAAAATTCGTAACTTTCGATGCCAATGTCCAAATGCAGATCTGCTTCTTGAGGATGAAATAGGACTGGAGAGGGAAGATCGTTTCTGAAGAACACTTGATCTGAATCCCAAAAGATTCTTCGTGGTCGAGCTTCCACTCTCGCTCTGGTTCCCTGCCTGAGAGATCTTGCGCAGTCGAGGGAGAATCGCTCCTACCGGCAGCTCGGTGCTTGGACGAAGATGAAACCACCTCTCCTAGAAAGCTCCTTGGACGACCTTTCCAATGGTGTATGCCATGCCACCATAAGATGAGGGGAAGTGTCGAAGATGAAGCTGCTTCCAGGACCCGATCTTGCTGCCTGCGAACTGCTGATGGAGCTGCAACTTGATGGTGGCAAATGATGTAGGAGTGGGGCAACTCAGCAAGAGGGAGGTTGGCGGATGGCTGGAGAAGATGGGAAGGACGTGGCTAGGGCTTCAGGGGGTCTGGAGTGGCAGGGATAGATGGAGAGGGGGGCTGGAGCAGCTGGAGGTGGAGATGAGGGGTGGGTGTGCACTAGAGAGAGGGTGAGTGTGAGAGGAGGATGGGGGCGAACTTGGCTATGGGAGGGAAGGGGAGGTCGACCTGGAGCTGGTATGGGGGTGGAGAGATGGGAGGGAGATTCAAAAATGGCCTTGGGAGGGACCCCTTCAGCCTTGGGAATATGGAGAGGTGCTTAGGGAAGTGAATGGGGTAGGTGGTGGTTGGGAAGTAGGGCTTAGATTGGTGGAGGGTTATTGGGACTAGATGGGGAGTAAAGGGGGGTTGTGGGAAGTTGTGTGGTATTAATGGAGGTAGGTGGGGGTTGGAAGTAGTGGGGAGGGGGGAGGAGAGAGGGAGAGGTTCGCCCCTTTCCTTGTGGGAGAGAGAAGGAGAGCTAGAGAGAGAGAGGAGGGGAGAACTTTGGAGATTTGAAAGGGATTTCTTCAATATTCATCAAAAGGTGTTACAATGAGAGGGAGGGGAGGCCTATTTATAGGCTCCATACTTTCATATGACCATAATGACCCTGACAAGCTAACTAATGACCAAAGCAGTCCAAGGGAGGGGTGCCCCTGGGCCTAGCCCACTTGTTGGGCCCAATAGCTTAACAAACCAACATAATGACACAAGACTTTGGTAGATAACCTACTAACCTAGGTACATAACTCAAATAATAGGAAAATTACATGGTTTAAGACTCAAATAAAATATAAAAATTACATGACTAGACTCACAAACACATGACGAACATAATGGCATAAGTTGACGACGATTCGAGCCTCAAAAAAAAGTGGAGGGGCAAGGGATGCCCCCATCATACCCCCGGGGTGGAGAGAACTCGACCCCGTCGAGTATGGGTCCGCCTGGCGATAGTACCAACTCCAGAATGTCGAGGTCAAGTCGCTACAGGTCCTCCCGACTCGCCCAAGTATCCTCAATCGGGCGACGGTTCTTCCACCTAACCAGGTAGCGCTGATACACCTTGTGCCTAGTAATGATACTCTGCTCATCCAGTATTACCTCTACCTGCTCTCGTCGGTCTCTCAAGCTAGAAAGTGGAGTCCCTCCGGGAGTGTCTCTCTCAAGGCGGGGTAAAGGCTCAAGATCCTCGCTGGGTTCCACCGCGGGGCCCTTGTAGGGTACCAGATCCGCAACATTGAAAGTAGGGTGCACCCCAAAGCCCTCGGGTAGGTCTAGCTCATAAGCATTACTGCCAAGTCGTTTCAAAACTCGAAAGGGTCCCGAACCCCGTGCCCTCAACTTGGAGGCAGGCCCCGAAAGGAGCCGCTCCGTCCTCACCATCACCGAATCTCCCACTTGGAACTCGCAGTGGCACCGATGAGCATCTGCCCGCCTTTTGTAAGCCTCATTACTCTTTCCTATATGCTTGCGACAATGTGTATGCCATGCACTATGATGCGATGTGGATGTGAAAAGTATGGTGTGCAAAGGTGGACCTGGGCAGGCAAATGTAGACCAATCACACTTTGATGCCATGAAGATGGTGACAGACTTAGGAGGGCCGGGACATCCATAGATGAACCTTTTATGCATGGGTGTAATAGATGTCGGGGGACCCGGACATCCATGTATGCTCCTCTCATGCTTAAGACTCATGATGAATGAAGGTGGGCCAATACATCCGAATACGGTCCACTTATGCTTCCTACTTGACATGTGGGTGATGTGAATGAATGTACCCGACTTATGAATCATGTCAAATGGTGTGGTAAGTGTAGACACATGCATATTTATCCCAAAGGTGTCTTCCATGTGCATAGATGTGGGATGATTTTTGAACTTCCATGTGAATGGGTCGAAGGGATCTAGGAAGGTGGTTATGGGGTGGGGCATTTCATTACTCCCAAGGTGTTTGTTGCCTAAGGTCAAGGCTCTCATGGTGTGACCCGATTCTAGGACGGGAGAAGTTTGGGTCAACATGGGCGATATGGGTAGGGTGAGGTGGGTGGTGAATAGGGGGAGTGGGTTACATGGAGATCTAGGCTCCCTTAGGAAGGGGTTAAAGGGATCATGGTAAGTGTTACCTAGGTAGGGGTACTCCATGTTCTCAAGGTCCTCAAATGGTGAGTCATCTTCCTCCAAATTATTTGGGCCAAGGTTGCTAATGGGTTGGCCAATCAAAGCACTTGGGATCTCAATGGTTGGGGAGTAGACTAGGATGGGTTCCTCCTCCATGGGGAGCAAGTGTATGATCTCACTTGTAAATTGGCCATTAGTGTAGATGGAAGTGATGGAGCCAACGGCGGGGTAAGCTAGGCTAATGGTGCTAGGCTCCGACGGCCTCATGGCTAGCATATCGGTCAAGTGGACTTGCCAATGTAGGTAGGCCACTAAGTCTCCCAAATCTTCCACACAATAGGAAGTTTGATAAGTGACATGTGCCTGAATGGGAATGATTTGGGATTGATATCCCATGGGTAGGTGGCATGGTTGTGAACTAGGAATGGTGAGACATTTCTTGAGCCATTGGAGTATGGACTTATCTATGGTGAGGTTGGGTGTCTCTAGAGGAGCTAGGCTAGAGGTGTGTGAGTTGTTTGGCCTTTGGATTTCCTCTATGTTGGGAGGTGGATTCGGATGGGCATCCTTCTCTACTTGGGTAGGTGTGTGGGTAGCAACTTCTATTGCTAATGGAGTAGAAGGATCTATGGTGGGTGGTTTGGTGATAGCTCGCGTATGACACACCCGGGGTGGTGAACAAGCATGGGCTTGGGTTGGGATAGGAAGGGGAAGTAGAGGAGGCCTAGGTTGGGGAAAGATTTGTGTAGGAAGTGGGAGGTGGGTTGGGTGAGGGGTTTTGGGTTGATTTGTTTTAAGAGATGTGTCCCTTTTTGGGGACGATGGTGGGTTTGTGGTGGTGGTCAAGGGGGCTTGTGGGGTACGGGTTTGGTGAGGGGTTTTGGGTTTGGGGGTGGTGGCCATTATGGGCCTAGGTGGAGGGGTGGACGCGGTGTCCACTTGGTTTTTAATGGTGAGGGTTGGATAAGTGGTGGTCACCATGGAGGGAATTTGGTTGGTTAGGGGTCTCTTGTCCTTGGGATCGTTTGGGGTGGAAGTGGGGGCTAAAGGGGCTTGACTAGTGTAGGTTAGGGAAGGGGGGTTTGGTTGGGGTGTGGGGGCCCTCATGGGGTTAGGTGGGGAGGTGGAGGCCTTGGACACTTGGGTTCTAGTGGTAAGGGTTTGGACGGGTGGGGTTGGAGGAGTGGGAGTGCTCCTCGAGTTTTGGTAACCCGAGTAAGAGGGAGGAGGTCGGGGAGTGTAGACTTTCCTAAGTTCGGCTCTCATGTTCTCCCATGTGTTAATAGGCTCTAGCCTCATAACCCTCCTAAATTGTTCAATGAACTTCCACCTATCCTCGGCATGGTACACAAGTCGACTCTTGGCAAGGTAGATTTTCATGGGTTCAGTCATTGGATTCCTTTTAAAGTATTTGTCCATGTTTTGCTCCCACTCTAAATATGCACTAGGGTGGTATCCGTTAAAGATAAGGTCCTCAAATAGGACTTGGTCCAAAGGGGTGTCAATCGGTCCTTTGCGGAGGGCCGAGTGAGATAGATGTGACTTACATGAAGTAGCCATGCTAGTGGACAAAAGAGATGCAACCGAAGACTCTAAATGCATATGAGCGTCCTAGGACCAACTTGATAGAGACAAGTTGTGAACTTGCTCTGATACCACTTGATGTGGCACAGCCCAAGGATGACTAAGTATGTAATGAACCACCTAGGACCTAGGCCCGCAAGCATACAAGCACTCCAATGATTCTCACAATAGCGTCTTACTCACACGGCACACGCGATCACCCGGCGGGGCCGGGGAATGATGGCAAGGGTCCGAGGCGGGACCCAATGATTCTAATGGACTTAGTTGGCATAGGCTGACCCCAAAGAGTCTAGGATTCCCAACTTAGTGGGCGGCTGGCCCGCAGGGCGGGGTTTGGGGTGGCACTCTCTCCCAGACCGCGGTGGGCACCAACAAAAGAGCATACAAGTACGAGCCCTCTTCTCACCGTCCGATGAGCAATCAAAGCAATACTAAACTCGCAGAAGTAAGGCTATCAAGGTTAGTATCAGAGGCTCACCTGATCGGTGTGAAGACACCGATCCCGCTCGGAGACGAGGGCGCGCCGGGAGGCGAGGGTATGCACCCGATCGCCGCGGCGATGTAGCTTGACCTGAAAGTGCAAAGAGTACAACACTACGCCTCTCGCAGGAGGGGTGATCTTGGGGTGGAGATTAAGCTAATTACATCCAAAACTACCTCCACACAGGGAGGGGCCTTCAGCCGGCCAAGCGGGGTGGGGGAGTTATGAAGAAAACCCGACGTTCGGAGCGTTGCCGGTTCTGCCAATCTCAGAGTTTCCGGACAGTGGGGCGGTGATGATCCTGCCAAAAATTCCACAGAGCTCAGAACTTGATGAGACTTGCGCCAAAAGCTTGCCAACGGACCAAGGATGATCTCTGAATTTTTTCTGAGCTTGGTAAAGTCGTTGCTGGCCGGGGCAGAGTCTGGAACCGGACTAATTGGTTCTGCCTCTGTCTGGTGCAGAACAATGTGGCTGATTGCAGAGGGTGCCACAATCTCTACCAAGCTCTGATTGAGACGAGACCTAAACTGTTGGAACCGTGGTCGCGTCTTCTTTCTTTCGGCGCCAACGGCGTGATCGGAAGATGTCGGAGAAGACCGAGACGATCAGATGAGTAGAGGGGTGTCGGTTCTGGCTCCTGTAAACTGACCTGACACACGTGGAGTAGAAAATTCGTAACTTTAGATGCTGATGTCCAAATGCAGCTATGCTTCTTGAGGATGAAAGAGGACTTGAGAGGGAAGATCTTTGCTGAAGAACACTTGATCTGAATCCCAAAAGATTCTTTGTGGTCGAGCTTTCACTCTCACTCTGGTTCCCTGCCTGAGAGATCGCGCAGTCGAGGGAGAATCGCTCCTACCGGCAGCTCGGTGCTTGGACGAAGATGAAACCACCTCGCCTAGAAAGAACCTTGGACGAACTTTCCAACGGTGTATGCCATGCCACCAGAAGATGAGGGGAAGTGTCAGAGATGAAGCTGCTTCCAGGACCTGATCTTGCTGCCTGCGAACTGCTGATGGAGCTGCAACTTGATGGTGGCAAATGATGTAGGAGTGGGGCAACTCAGCAAGAGGGAGGTTGGCTGATGGCTGGAGAAGATGGGAAGGGCGTGGCTAGGGCTTCAGGGGGTCTGGAGTGGCAGGGATAGATGGAGAGGGGGGCTGGAGCAGCTGGAGGTGGAGATGAGGGGTGGGTGTGCACTAGAGAGAGGGTGAGTGTGAGAGGAGGATGGGGGCGAACTTGGCTATGGGAGGGAAGGGGAGGTCGACCTGGAGCTGGTATGGGGGTGGAGAGATGGGAGGGAGATTCAAAAATGGCCTTGGGAGGGACCCCTTCAGCCTTGGGAAGATGGAGAGGTGCTTAGGGAAGTGAATGGGGTAGGTGGTGGTTGGGAAGTAGGGCTTAGATTGGTGGAGGGTTATTGGGACTAGATGGGGAGTAAAGGGGGGTTGTGGGAAGTTGTGTGGTATTAATGGAGGTAGGTGGGGGTTGGAAGTAGTGGGGAGGGGGGAGGAGAGAGGGAGAGGTTCGCCCCTTTCCTTGTGGGAGAGAGAAGGAGAGCTAGAGAGAGAGAGGAGGGGAGAACTTTGGAGATTTGAAAGGGATTTCTTCAATATTCATCAAAAGGTGTTACAATGAGAGGGAGGGGATGCCTATTTATAGGCTCCATACTTTCATATGACCATAATGACCCTGACAAGCTAACTAATGACCAAAGCAGTCCAAGGGAGGGGTGCCCCTGGGCCTAGCCCACTAGTTGGGCCCAATAGCTTAACAAACCAACATAATGACACAAGACTTTGGTAGATAACCTACTAACCTAGGTACATGACTCAAATAATAGGAAAATTACATGGTTTAAGACTCAAATAAAATATAAAAATTACATGACTAGACTCACAAACACATGACGAACATAATGGCATAAGTTGACGACGATCCGAGCCTCAAAAAAAAGTGGAGGGGCAAGGGATGCCCCCATCATACAGACTTTGAGAATATTGAAGCAATGTATAGACTTGGTAAACCTGAACCAATGTACAGACTTGGGACGCCTGTGGACCAGTGTACAGACTTGGAATCAATGAAAGTGTTGGCTGTACAGACTTGCTTGAGCGATGTATACACTTTGCCAGTGTGTAGACTTAGGGTGTAGCTAAAGCAGCGAACGTAGGAAAAGGTTGGAATGTATAGACTTACGTTCGATCCGCAATGCATAGACTTCAACTAGGGAAGCTACAGTGCTATGTCTAGACTTAATGAAGCAGGCCTTGTATAGACAATGGAACGCTTGAAGCGATGTACAGACTTAGTGAGCGCCAAGCAATGTACAGACTTTGATGAACGCCGCTCGCTGTACAGACTTCGAATCAAGGCATGAATAGTGAATCAATGTCTAGACTTGGATGCCCAAGCCAATGTATAGACTTGTGCAGTGCAGCCAGTGTATGGACTTGTACAGTGCTGCGCAGTGTATAGACTTCCAAAGAATGCAACCGCTGTACAGACTTGCTCAAATAGACCGATGTATAGACTTGCCAACGAGAGGTCTGTACAGGCTTGAGCAATGCAAAGGCAATCGGATGTATAGACTTGGGATGTACATACTCGGAAGGCTTGAAGTCGATGTACAGACTTGGAAACCGATTGGCAAAGGCTGATGTATAGACTTGAAGGTTCACAGGATGTATAGACTTCAAATGCAACAGAAGACTCTGTATGGACTTTGAAGATGCAAGCGATGTACAGACTTGGGGTTCCACTGTGGATGTATAGACTCTGAAGAAATGAGGCGATGTGCAGACTTGACGCCTTGAAGGATGTATAGACTTCAGTTGAGCAAGCTACAGTGCCGTTGTATGGACTTGATCTTCAAGGAATGGCTGTACAGACTTTGAAGGCTTAGCGGAGGATGTACAGACTTTGAATATGAAAATCAATGTATGGACTTCAGGTGAAGACCAATGTACATACTTTGAATATGAAGACCAATGTACAGACTATGAGAGCTAAGGCCAATGTAATGACTTGCGAAACTGACAGAGTGTAGACATGATCAAGTAGTGCATGTGCCAATGTACACACTTGAAAAACTGATGTGAAGACTATGCATGAGACGGTGAGCCATGTACAGACTTTGAAGCTTAACAGAGACACAGGATGTACAGACTTCATGAAATGCATGCTATTCAATGTACACACTTTGAATTCATGCAAGCTGATGTATAGACTTCAGTTGAAGAACGATGCATGCTATGCAATGTGTGGACTTGACATGCCTACTGAAGGCGATGTACATACTTGCTGCGTGATGCTGATGTGCTGACTTATGTAAGTGTATGTGAACGCTTCATGTAGCAGATAACATGGCTGAACATCAAATATGCAATGCTTTTAGACCTGATAAACTAACAGAACAGCAGACTGACTGAACATATGAAGATGACTCATACAGCAAGATGATTCACAGTGATTAACTCACAACAAAAACCAAGCATCAAATGATTAACTCACATCAAAGCCAATCATCAAAACCGCAGGGGCACAACAATCTCCCCCTTTTTGATGATGGCAACACTACACTGTGGTTGATGTCTGATGACACAAACTATTCTCCCCCTTTGACTTCATCAAAAAGAAAATAGTTTGAGAAGTTAAAACATGTTTAAAATACAATCAATTTCTCATCCTTGCAATAAACAAGATGAACCATTGAGAGGTATGAATGCAGAAATGCAGATGCAACTAGAAGTGCAATACCTCTCCCTAAATATATGAATGCAAAGACACAATTGTTACCAATTGAGATGAACATGATTCAATATTACAAGGAAGCTCCCCCTGAGTAGATGCCAATTGATATACATCTGTTGTATTTCTCCCATTTGATATGGGTGAGAGGGGGACCACAGTGGAATTCAAGGACAGTGAGCAGAAGAGTTTCAAATAACAGATTTTCAAAGAGGCTCCAAGCACAAGAAGTTCAACAAGATTTTCAAAGAGATATCAATCTCATAAATCCAAAATATAATTTTTCAAGGTCTTCCATTATAAGGGCTTATGAATGAAGTTTATTGATCAGCATGGTTTAAACATGATGTATGCAGAGTTTATCAATAAAATTCTGTATTGATATCTAAAACCATGGTTTAATAAGAATGAACCAAGCCCTCATATTTATCTTGATTAACCTCCCTTACTCTTACACAATCAAATTTATTGACTTCTTTTGGGATTACATGCACTCGTATTGAAATCAAGCAATTATGAAGTCATGTGAATTTATCTAGGGTTGTAGCAATTTGATTTTAGCATCAATATTCAGATATTTCAATTTGTTCAACAATTTTCATGCTACAAATTTTACGAGCACTCTAGTTCAGTGCACACATTGTAACTAGAGGATATACCTTGATCAGATGCCAATATCCCTAAGCACTTAGTGTGACTAACTGTCATGTTTTATATGAACAGAGATAGCATTTACACATCATGACACACTACAAATCATTTCTTGATGAGTGAGTTGTATTTCTCAGTGTGCATGCCATTGCTCTGCCTGATTAACACTCATCTTAAGCAGAGTTAACTATGGCACCTCATGACACAGTCCTTTGGACATGTGTTTCTCAGTGACCAAAGTCATTGCTCTGACAGATATTACCCTTTAGACATTTCAGAGAAATTCATTTGCTTCAAAACAATACTAACTTCATGTACTTAATCAATTAAAGCCATGTATTCAATAGTGCAGATTTCAGAAGTTTTTACAAGACACATCATGAAATAGTTGGTTAAAGTTTATTAAACATGATTCAGATATTTTTAAGAAATTTTAAAGTCAAACTCAATGAATACATTAAACTTAAACCACATGAGTTATTTCATACATTCATAAAATCGTATAACAGAAGATTCCTAGTTCAAAAGTTTTCAGATTTATGATCGAGATAGCCCCATTGAGATCTTCATGAAAAACTGATAGAATTCAAATACCAAATGATAGAAGAGATTTTGAAGCCCAGTGTTTTCAGAATATGATCAAGGTTTGTCAACAAAATCAATAAGAAAGGATATGCAATGAGTTCTCACACGAGTATGCATTTGACAACCTACATGCAATGCATTGACTCCCCCTGACAATATTGATTAAGTCACTCTTTTTGGCATTTTTCAATGTAAGGAAATGCGATGCACTATATGTATGCAAGGACATGCAAACACTCAACATTGGATACTATGCAAAGACATGCAATTAACTCCCCCTGAAAAACATGCAATGATTTGCACTGAAGACTGAACATATGACAATGTGACTTATACTCAATCAGACTGCCCTATTAAGTAAGATGACCCATGGTACCAGGCGGAGCACTTGGTCTAAAAGACCACCTCACACATAGCAAGAACCTCCAGACAGATTTTCCTGCCTTTTGGTAGCTTACCATTTATATACCATAGAGGTCAATCATGATAATTCAACATGCAGTTCTATATGCAATACAGATTTTCAGTGAGCTATGCAACAGACAAATTTCAAACCACATTCATATGCAGTTCAGATTTTTTTTTTTAGAAATTTCAGAATGCAATTTGTTTTCAGAGATTATGCATAACAACAATTATCAAACAATTGCAATTGACATATGTATGCATCAGATGCAGACAACCCTTTTTAATCTGATATTTGCATAGAACACTCAGCAAGTTTATGATCAGAAAATGATGCAAATGGCAGATGATGAATGAAAAAGTAAAATCAGATCTAATGTGCTATGCAATAAGACTAAGAACAGGAAGTGTAAGAAATTTACCTAAAAGATTCAGGAGGGGTTTTCTTCTTGAGTGCCTTGGATTGTTACCTCTCTTTATTCTTCAGCTTCCAAGGCACACCTGCAAGTTAGCAACCTATTTTGCACAAATAGGCACCCAAGAAGTCTTGGGTCATGACATGGCAGTATCACTTCTAGCAGGTTTTCTCAGCACATTTTTAACTTGATGATCATTGAATTTTATCAGAGGATAACCATCCATCAAATGTCCAGATTTGCCATAATGATGGCAAGAAGCAGCAGTTTTCATATCTAATTTATGCACACTCTTATTAACATGAATTCTATGTGCATATGCATGAAATCTTTTGTTAACAGAATAAAAATTATGTTGACCAAAACTAGTTTGGTTTTGATATCCTGCCAGTCAACAGGTTGTAGCCCTGTGTCCTGGCTTTCCACAGTTATAACATGAGAAAACAGACTTTAGGTTCTTTTTATGCACATCATTATGAACATGAATTTTATGTGCATTGGCATGGAGATTTCTGTTATTTGCATGACCAAACTATTTTCCATAATCAAAACATTCAAAGTTTTTCCTTTTAAAAATAACTTTGCTATTTCTGAGAGCATTTGTACTTGCAGGGAATTTAAACCTTTCAGAGATGAAAATTTTCCCTTGAGCATGCCAACAGTCCTTGACTGTGTGGCCATGCTTTCCACAGTGAGAGCAATTGAGAGAATTTCTTCTATAAGAACCTGACCAGCATTCAGAGGCCTTGTGGCCTATTTTGTTGCAGTTAAAATAGATGAGGTGCTGGTTCTTTGAAACAGATTTGTTCATATTAAAAACATGCTGATTTGCAAAGTATTTTGTATGATATGAACATGATTTTTCCTTACCACTTGCAAACCAGCAATGAGCAGTAGTGTGTCCTACTTTATCACAATTAGAACATGTGACACTCTTTTTCTTAGGGACAGGAAACTTGACCTACGAATCCCTACCATGCTTTTCTCTAGCTTTCAGATCATCTGATTTCATTAAGTTACATTCATACATCAAGTGGCCAATCTTGTGACAGTAATGACATTTCATGATTTCTCTTTTATGTGCATGTCTAGGTGTATCAGTGTGTTTTACTGCATGCACATTTTCACTTTGATTCAATCCCTTCTTCACATGACTGACCTTTTCCATTTTTCCAGTTTGTTTCTGATTCTTCTGAACATTTGGTTGTTTATTTTCTGAGGTGGTGGCAACATCTGATGCTTTGATAAAAGATGTCATTAGCTTATTTTTGAAAGCCTTTTTATTGACATTGTTGTAGTCTAACCCTTCCTTTTGAGTATTGACCATAACACCTAACAACCTGTCCAGATTTTCTTGTCCATCAACAAATTTAGACAGAGATTTCCTCAAGTCTAGGATTTCATATTCTAGAGAGGCAATATGTAACTCATAACTTGCAGTCTCTTGTTCACTGCAATTGACAACCTCACTCAAAACCTTGTTGGCAATTTTGTATTCTTCGATCTCCTTTCTCTGATCATCTTCTTTTTCAGTTTCATTTGTACAGATGACTTTTCCTTTCTCCAATGTAAGAAGTCTTTCAGACATGCCACTGTTTAACAGCTTCAATTTTTCAATTTCTTCTTTAAACTTATCATTCTGAACCAATTCATTTATTAGAAGCTAGTCTTCTGAATTGACTTCATACTTTCTTCCATTTTCAATTTCCTTCATTTCTCTTTGTTGTTTTTCAAAATCTTTTTGTAATTCTATGTTTACAGATTTTATGGCATTCAATTTTTCAGTAACCAAATTCTTCTCTTGCTCAAGTTTCCCAAATTTTTCTTCATTATCTTTAACAGATTGTTTCAGAGAGTCATTTTCAAATTCTAGCCTACTTAGTTCAGACTTAACACATTCAAATTTTTTCAGTAAATTCTTACTCTGAACAGAATCATTACAAGTTAGGCTTAGCTTCTTCTCAAGTTCAGAGATCTCTTTTACATGATCTTGATTCTCAATCTTCAGCAATGTAATTTGCTTTTTCAACATTTGAATATCAGACATAAAAGCATCATGAACATTTTTCAGTTCAGCACAGTTTTTACATGGAGAATTGAAACTGTCTGACCTACTATTCTTCTTCAATTTTTTGTATTGTTTTCTTAACTGTTCATGAGACTCTAATAATTCAGCAAATGAATTTTCCCAGTCATCCAAGGTATAGTTCTCAAAGAGATTTACCTCATCATCATCATCTTCTTCATTTTGGCTGCCACTTTGATTGCTTCTGTCAGCCATCATGCAGCTGTCCTCATTTCTCTTCTGAGTTCGCTTCAGCATGTCCAGAATATCTTTAGCAGAACTGCAATCAAAGAAACATGAGTGAAAAGCTCTATCAGTAGCTACCTTCATTAGATTTATAGCTATCTGATTCTCTTCATGCAGTGATTTGTGACTGTCAGTCCATTTGGACTTTTTCTTTGGTAGTTCATGAGGACCGCGTGAAATCACTTTCCACAGGTCTGGATTAACAGATTTAGCATAATTTTTCAGACTAGCAAACTATACACTAAAATTGGAACCGTTGAAAACTGGTGGTTCACCCATGGAAACAGGTCAGATATAATGCAACAGGAATATTGATGCACCAAAACCAAATAAGCACCGAAGACTGCAGGATCGGATCTGCAGGTCGCTGGACATTCTATGCAGACACCGCTCTGATACCAATTGATAGGGTGCTATGCCCGAATACAGAGGGGGGGTGAATGTATCCCCTTCCGAAATAATGCCCAAATTAAAACACAGATGCTAGACACAATCACAGAATAAAACTAATTCAATTAAACTCATGAGCAAACACATGGAGCGCGCCTAAGCAATCATCTAGCGGAAGCAAACACACAGACAAACCACTGCTCAAGAGATTTTTTAGGTGGTTCGGTCACCAAGACCTACGTCCACACCTCACTCCCAACCGGAGTAACGCTTCCACTAGCACAAGCTAGAAAGCAGACTCAGTCTGCAAAGAAGTTGCAGCCACGCAGCTTGACCAGGGGAACAACCTCCCCTCTTCCTCCCAACCGGAGGGACACCCCAAGTGACTCCCTGCCACTTGGAAACCAGAGACACACAGTCTCTCTTCCTCCAGACCAGAAGGGAACACACCAGTGACTCCCCGTCACCAGCAAACCAGAGGTCGCAGACCTCTCTTCCTCCAGACCAGGAGGGACCCCTGGACTTATAACCCACAAGCCCAGAACCAGAGATCAGATCTCCCTTCTCCTGAGTCCACAGGAGGAACCCGAGCTCACTACTGAGAATCAGAAGAACAATATTAACCTGAGTAACAAAAGGAAAAATAAGAAAACATAAAAAGCACAGCGACAAAAGCTGGAATGAAACACAAGAAATATAGCTCTCAATGAGCATAGTCGTTCTGGATTTGATCCACCAACAGACTGAACAGATCTTCAATAGAACTCTCTCCTCCCTTCCTTTCTTCCTCTTCTTTCTTCTTCTCAGCTCACGCAATCTTTCTCTTCTCTGCTCTCCTTTTCACTCTCACTGTCTTTCTCTTTTCTTTCCATCCTCACGAGCTCTCTCTTTCTCTTTTTCTTCTGCTGCTCTCACTCTCTATCTTCACTCTTCTTCTTCTTCTTTCTTCTTCTTCTGCTTCTCTGCTTCTTTTCTCACAGTCTCAATCAACCCTCTTCTATTCTCATTATTTCTCTTCAGTGGATGAAGGCTTCTATTTATATCAGCTTCAGCAGGTGCTAGGGCGTGTGTCCTTCAGGTTCCCGCCCAGAGAGCACCTCGGATCACGTGCCAGGCATCATCCTCGGTTCATGCACCCAGTCATTAACCTGAGTCATCTGCAGACAGAGACAAAACAAAATGAAACGAATTAGTTAGTTCAGGCTTTTAACAACGACTGTATATACTTTAGAAGCAGTAAATGAGTAAGTGTGTACACTGAGAGAGTGTATAGACTTGTAGGTCTTCATGCGACCTCAGTGTATATACTTGCTGAAGAATGCATTATCATAACAGGGGGAATGTGTGGACTTCTGTGAAATGTATGAAGCCATCGAGTGTATAGACTTAGGGACATCAATTAGGCAAGTGTGTACAACGTGAGAGAGTGTATATACTTGCTATAAAGAACATCAATCTGTAGACTTGTGAAGCATAACTGTATGCAGTGTATAGACTTCAATGAATGCAATGCATGCACAATGATGCAATGTATAGACTATGAAGATATGTGTATGAAGCTCAACAATGTATAGACTATGCAACGGCATCAAAGCAACATATCGATGTACAGACTTTAGCTTGATCAATGCACACTGCACAAATGGATGTACAGACTTGAAGTGGCATGTAGCAGACGATGAACAGCCAAGCATGTATAGACTTACCAATGCGAGCACAGGTTGTACACACTTTGATTGCGTGCAAGAGAATGCAGTGTACAGACTTTGCTGTGAAGGCATGAATGAGCCTATCCAATGTATAGACTTGAAACATTTGAACACATGGACAATGTATACACTTGTCCTTTGAGGAATGATGTAGAGACTCTGAATGATAAGGCAGGCTGTACAGACTTTGAGAATATTGAAGCAATGTATAGACTTGGTAAACCTGAACCAATGTACAGACTTGGGACACCTGTGGACCAGTGTACAGACTTGGAATCAATGAAAGCGTTGGCTGTACAGACTTGCTTGAGCGATGTATACACTTTGCCAGTGTGTAGACTTATGGTGTAGCTAAAGCAGCGAACATAGGAAAAGGTTAGAATGTATAGACTTACGTTCGATCAGCAATGTATAGACTGCAACAAGGGAAGCTACAGTGCTATGTCTAGACTTAATGAAGCAGGCCTTGTATAGACAATGGAACGCTTGAAGCGATGTACAGACTTGGTGAGCGCCAAGCAATGTACAGACTTTGATGAACGCCGCGCGCTGTATAGACTTCGAATCAAGGCATGAATAGTGAATCAATGTCTAGACTTGGATGCCCAAGCCAATGTATAGACTTGTGCAGTGCAGCCAGTGTATGGACTTGTACAGTGCTGCGCAGTGTATAGACTTCCAAAGAATGCAACCGCTGTACAGACTTGCTCAAACAGACCGATGTATAGACCTGCCAACGAGAGGGCTGTACAGGCTTGAGCAATGCAAAGGCAATCGGATGTATAGACTTGGGATGTACATACTCGGAAGGCTTGAAGTCGATGTACAGACTTGGAAACCGATTGGCAAAGGCTGATGTATAGACTTGAAGGTTCACAGGATGTATAGACTTCAAATGCAACAGAAGACTCTGTATGGACTTTGAAGATGCAAGCGATGTACAGACTTGGGGTTCCACTGTGGATGTATAGACTCTGAAGAAATGAGGCGATGTGCAGACTTGACGCCTTGAAGGATGTATAGACTTCAGTTGAGCAAGCTACAGTGCCGTTGTATGGACTTGATCTTCAAGGAATGGCTGTACAGACTTTGAAGGCTTAGCGGAGGATGTACAGACTTTAAATATGAAAACCAATGTATGGACTTCAGGTGAAGACCAATGTACATACTTTGAATATGAAGACCAATGTACAGACTATGAGAGCTAAGGCCAATGTAATGACTTGCGAAACTGACAGAGTGTAGACATGATCAAGTAGTGCATGTGCCAATGTACACAATTGAAAAACCGATGTTAAGACTATGCATGAGACGGTGAGCCATGTACAGACTTTGAAGCTTAACAGAGACACAGGATGTACAGACTTCATGAAATGCATGATATTCAATGTACACACTTTGAATTCATGCAAGCTGATGTATAGACTTCAGTTGAAGAACGATGCATGCTATGCAATGTGTGGACTTGACATGCCTACTGAAGGCGATGTACATACTTGCTGCGTGATGCTGATGTGCTGACTTATGTAAGTGTATGTGAACGCTTCATGTAGCAGATAACATGGCTGAACATCAAATATGCAATGCTTTTAGACCTGATAAACTAACAGAACAGCAGACTGACTGAACATATGAAGATGACTCATACAGCAAGATGATTCACAGTGATTAACTCACAACAAAAACCAATCATCAAATGATTAACTCACATCAAAGCCAATCATCAAAACCACAGGGGCACAACATAAGAGCGGCCAGCAGGAAACCGTCCATGCCTCGTCGGTGATAAATCAAGATAAATGAGATAAATAAATAATTATCTAAAAACCAACGACGTTAGGACTCTGGATAGATAGACGGCTTAGTATGTACCGCACAATGGTCTTATGCGGCTACGTATAGGCCGTATATATGCTTGTCGGTGATAATTCAAAAAATCAGCTAAATATCCCATAAATATATGAACGGCCCTATATCAACCACACATATTGTTGCACGGCTGGAGGTTGACCGCACATGTACATGGGCGCTTGAAATCCATAGAAAAGCTCGATTAATCAAAGTCAAGGCCCATTAAGCCCTGAATCAACTCGGATCTAGCCAGGGAAGGAGGCCACCCATAAAATTGGTCGAGAATGTGCCAGAAAATAGCCCAATGAGTGATGGACAACTCGAGGCATCAATAATGGGAGTAAGAGAAATGACTCAACTTATCGATAAAAAATGGGTGTCAACAACGAGGTCGTCGACGTAGCATTCGACAATATTGTGCAATATCTCGTCGAATATTTTGGTCATAGCCCTTTGGTAAGTTGCGCCGGCATTCTTCAAATCGAAGGGCATGCGCTTGTAGTTGAAAATCCCCTTGGGGGACCTGAAGGCTGTGTGATGGGAATCAACACCGGGCACTAACTTTTATTTTTGTATTTATGTCCTTTTTGTCTGTATTTATATCCTTAGGAAGTATGTTTGCAATGGTAAGGCTTTATAAGCCAATTTGTCATTCCTTAAGGATCTTTGGGTTTTTATGTAAAAAGTCCAGTAGGACCAGCAAGGGGCCCCCATCTCCTTCCCCATTGGTCCACCTAAGTCATAGGTCCCATGTGGGGCCAGTCAAAGGTCCAAGGTGGACTTCTAGATGGATTGACCATTCAAGGGGACAATGTGTAAAAAAAGTCTAATATTCCAACCCTTAAAGTCCAAGATGCCATCCCCATTTATATTTGTTTAATAGGTTTTGTATTTTTATTTTAATTGAGTCAAAACACATGGGGAATTAAATGTGAACTTCCCCTTTTACCCCTCCCCTAATTTAGATATGAGGTTAGTTTAGGTCTTTTTACACTTTCCATATATACCTTATATTTTGTGATTTACTTAGCATTAATGAAGGAAATTCCATTGTTTGCTCAATTGGCCCAAGGGCACCACTCTCTCCCCCTATAGAGCTATGAGAGCTCTCCCTTAAGATGTGTGACACATCTCCACCACCATGTCTCTGAGTGTGACGCTCAGATCCACCGTCGCCGCCGCCGTTCGTGCCGCCATCGCGCCGCCACCGCCACCGCCACCGCCGGACTTCTGTCCAAATCAGGACAGAGCCCCCTTTTACGATTTTTGGCTCCTAATCCAGAGATCTTCTGGAGCCCAAATTTTGAGGGTAGGTTTCCCACGCAAATACCCTCTCCCAAAAAACGTTTCCCAATTTCTAGTCTTCATTTTCTATTTTTTCAATTTCATGTTCCTCAGCCTTCCAGATCTGCCAGTCTTCTGTCCTGTGTCACAGCAAGTTAGTTCTTCCTCTGTTCAACCCTCTTCCCCTTTTCTGATTGAGTCCAAATTTAGACTGGGTGTTCTGCCCATCCAAACACATCTCCACAAATTTCTGCTTGAATTTAGGAACTCTTTTTCTCCGCCAAAAAATTAAAATTGAGTCAAATTTCAGTTCTATCCTATGCAGTCCAGATCCAACCTTTGTCCAGTCAAAATTCCTTTTCCCCAACCAAACCTCTTCTAGAAATTCCACAAAAAATACCCTCGTATTCCTTACGCTCCCCTCTACAACTTTCATGAAGAGGTCAACTTTAAGATCTGAGGTTTAAGCCATGGTCAACATCTATTCTCAGGAAAACCCACCTATGTCCTGAGTTTTCTGAGTCTGTCAACCATCAACTTGGAAATTCGACCTAGGCCATCAAGGGGAGATTCAAAATTCTTTCTCTGGCCATAGATCGAAGTACTTCAAGTCAGCTTTCCAACAGTACCACTTTCACGTCGATCTGACGTCGAGAGTGATCGCAGCAGCTAATCTCTCCGGGCTGCGCGCCGTAAAAATAGAACTTCAGATCCGTAGGCAGCAAGGTCAACAAGTGAAGACCGGAGCCGACCTTCCACAAGGCGAACCAGCGTGCCGCCATCCTAGGGAGCGTCTCTCCAGGAGCTAACGTCATAGCGGTACCACTCCGGGCCCACTCGGACCCACGACCAGCACGTGGGCCCCACGTTCATGAGTACGCGTACCGACGAAGCGGATCAAGTGCTGCCCGTCAACCAAAGAACGGTCCTCCCGGGCCCACTTGTGTAGCCCTTTACCTCCCTGCGTGGGGTGGACGATAATTCACTGCTGTAATTATTGTAATATTTTGTTACCGGGAGTTATCGCACTTGGCCGGGATCGTCTTCCCCATGCCCGGCACGTGGGGGTATCGTGTTCGCTCCTTCACTCGGCATTTTGCTTTACTCGTATATTTTCTTATGCCGCTGCTAGAGAGCATGTGATAGGATATTAGCTCGTTATATTCTTATATCACCGTTGCGAGAGAGAGTGATGTGACACGCCCTTGGAATTTAATAAGCAAGCACAATTCATAATGATAACGGACCGAAATCGGCGGCCGCTCACCCGACACTCACCCAAACCCGGGGTAACTTGGCGATGCCAAGTGGAGGATGTGAGGGCTGTGCCCTTGCTGGTAGAGGGCCAGCAAGGCCAAGGTTTGTTCCCAAGGGTATGTAGGCCCAATTCAACGGAGCCGACGTTGTGTCGAGGGTACCGGTTACACTCTTCCCCACGGTGGTCACTCGAAGCAACGGAGCTTGAGGGACCGAGCACTCACTCTCACGGCCAACGGAGCTATGAGCTAATATTGAAAGGACAAGCACTAAGGGAAGCAAGGTTAGAACACTTACTCGACCGGCTTGAAGAAATCGATCCCGCTCGGAGACGTGGGCGAGTGGGGAAGCGTGGTTCCCCACACGCTGTGCCGGAGTAGCTTGACCATGTTTTAAAATTTTACAACACTACTCCCCATGCAAGGGGGTGGAACAAGGGGAGGGGCAATCACTCATACATTCAAACACTACCTCCAGCAGAGAGGGGCTTTAAGTCGGCCAGGCGGGGAGGGGAAAAATTGAAATGAAAGCCGAACGGATGGACGATGCCGGTTCTGCCAGCTCTCTGGAACAGGGGATAGAAATCTGAAGATGAAGCTGCTGTGGCCACTCCGAAATTTTGTTGTCAATGAGACCAGTGGGAAAATCTTTGGGGTTGGATCAGGTTGACATCCAATTTTTATGGAATTTTCAGGTTGACGGTGCTGGTCGGGGACAGGCTGCGAACAGGGACCCTAACTTCTGGTCTGGACTGCTACGGTACCACAGCAGCTGAAAGGAGAGGCCGCCACGAGTGCTTCCGATCTCTGAATCAAGTGTGGCTAAAGTCTTTGGAATCGTTGTTGAGTCCTCTTCGAGACGAGACCCACAGGAATGCCAGATGATGTAGGAGTAGATTGGAAGAACCCGAACAGTGGACAGGGGTCGGTTCAATCCCAGAGAGGATAGAACTGCACACCTGGGGGAGAAAAATGAGAAAACACAGCTCCGGATGTCGAACAGGGTTTCGCTTCTTGATACTGGAAGTAGACTCAGTGTAGAAACTCTCAGCCAAGGCCCGCCTTCAGAGCTTCAAGAATTTGGCTGTGGGAGCCTCTGTAACGGGCTTCAGGTTGACTGTCAGAAAGTAGATGCGCAGTCTTGGGAGATCGACTCCCCCGGGCAGCCACGAACTCAGAACTGGACGAGACCACCATTGTCGCGAAGAAGAGAGGGAGACGCTTCCAACGGTACCACTTGAGCCTCTAGGGACGCGAGGATGAAGCCAGGGTCACCTCTGCAAGCTGTTGGATCTCTGCTGCCTGTGACCTGAGAATTGCAGGTGGTGAAAGGTGGTGGGGGAATGGGGTAGAAGGGATGGGAAATGGGGTGGATGGGTGTGGGGGCAACCCTTGGCTGTGAGGGGGTCTGGGAGGGGGTGTTCCAAGGTGTGGGAGTGGCGGAATGGGGGCTGGAAGGAGGTCTAGTAGGTGGAGGGAGGGAGAGCTGCAAATTTGGTTGGATGGGAGAGAGGGAAAGGGTATTTGAAAATGGGTTTAAGGGTGGGATTAATTTCTGGTCTTGGGGATGGGAAGAGGTGTGTGGGGAAGGTAAAGGGGGGGCTTGGGGAGTGGAGAATTCTCTCTTGGGAGATGAGAGGGTGCATGGAGAAGGGGAGTGGGTGGTTGGTGGTTGGAGGGTGGAGTGGGGAGTGGTGGAATCTCCCTTGGGGCTGGGGTGGAGTTAAGGTGGGGTGGTGGGGAGTTGGGGATGAGTTATTGGAGGGGGGGAAGAGTGAGAAAGGTGGTTGGGAGGGGAGGAGAGAGAAAGGGGCGCATGTTTTAGAGAGAGAAAGTGGAGGAGAGAGAAAATGGCTTCCTAGAGAGAGAGAGGTAGAGAGAGAGGGGGGATAGGGGCTTCTCACCCACTCAATTGGCTTCTCACCAAAAGAAGATTTAAATTGGACACTTGAAAATTCAAATACTCTTTTATTCCCTTCAAATGGGGGGGAATGGGGTCCTATATATAGGCAACCCACATTTTACAAAAAGTCTCTGACTCTTGCTACAATGACAAATAACCAAGGGAGTAAGGGGCGCCCCTGGGCCTAGCCCAATGAATTGGGCCCAATAGCTAGTCTAATCAACCTAATGACACTCAAACTTAGGGGAATAAACAAAGACCTAGGGACATGACTCAAACAAAAGGGAAAATACAATGATATGACTAAAATAAAAATTACATAGGACTCAAAATAAATAACTAGAGCATGTCGGATGCAACCGGGGCGAGGAGACGAGCCGTGAATGTGGGCACGGGAGGTGATGTCCCCATCAGAGAGAGCGAGAGCCGTCCCGTGACTCGATCCGAGTACAGAATAGCCGACTACCCGACTCATTGCCGGTTTCTCAACCGCGCACGATCCCACGCATCCCTCGCGAGGGACACCCGCGAGCTAGAGTCCCAGGTCGCATGTCCGTCCCGCATCAATTTGGTATCAGAGCGCCAGTTGAGTCTAGGGTAGTATTTGTTGGTTCAAAAAAAAGTGTCTAAGTCTAGGTGTCGCATTGCATACCTTTATTCCGTATATAAAAAGGTGTTGTTCGAACGTTAGGTTACGCCTATCGGGAAGGCCGCACACTCGCGTTGAGAGGATCTTCGGGTCCCGCAACTCCTCCAAGTACCGAGTCTTGGTTGTGTCTAGTCGAGTCTGCACTCCAACTTACATTGTCATTTAGGGTCGTGTCTAGTGTCTTGTCCAAGTGTCGGCATGGCCATCCCATAGCTTCCCGTGTCCCATGGATTACCAGAAGCCCACATCCTATGCATGGTGGCGATACGCCCAAAGATGGAAAAACCAACCCGACCACCCCCGCAGGCTCATAGCCCGGGACTTCTATGGCTCCCAAGACCCGAGTGACTACCTAGAGTGGGAGGCCGCCATGGACAAATACTTTGATTGTTATACCATGTCCGAGGCCGGGTAATTCTATTTTTCCAAGGAGAGGCTTCTCCATAGGGCTGCCAAAAAGTGGAGAGACATCGAAGGCTTGAGAGAGGTTAGGAGGCAATGGCCCATCGAATCATGGTGGGACATGAAGAGAGAGCTTAGGAGGGTTTACCTACTCGGCCCGGTCACCCCTAACCGACCCCACCCAATCACCTCCAATCAAGTGGGTCATAGTTGGAGGTAAGGAGCCCCGCACTTAGGTGAGCCCCGACCCAAGCCTAGGCCGGTTGATTACGGGCGAGTCCACCGCGATACCCCTACTCCAACCCATACCATTGCCGAACTTGTGCAAATGATTTTGGAACGGGTGGATAGGAGGTGCCCTTATTTTGAGTCACTGGTCTCCCCTTGGTCACCTCCGAGGCAGGAGGTAGCCATACTCGAGCCTAGGGAGGCCATAGCCCGTAGCCCCAACCTGGCCTCACCTACGGGGTCCCAAGGACCACTTCCCCTCTGGGAGGACATGCCTTCCTCACCCATGAGAGCTCCTCTGCCACCACCCTCACATCTTTAATCAGAGCCATCTTAGCCCGAGCCACCCATGTTTCTAATGGGAACAATTTTCATCACTGAGCCACTCCTTAGCTGGCTCAAGAATGGCTTGGCCCCACCTCCCTTCCCATCCATGGACCCCACCCTACCATTAGTGCCGGTCAACTCATTCCATACCACTTTCCGGTCTAGTCATTATGTGGATACCTTGGATGACCGTCTTAAAGGATTAGATCGACAGTTGACATTTACGCACTTGTTGGCTCCAGGCTTCGACCGACCTATAGGTCGTAGCTTCACACATCCATCCTTAGGGTCTATCACCTCCGTGTGCACCATGGGTCATGTCACCACGGAGGTTCTCCTATTCCTTCCCTTGTCGGCCGAGCCAACCTTCGTACCCTTTTGCCCGAAGGAGGAACCATACCTCCTATATGAGATCACCGTCCCCTATACCCTCATGCATGAAGGTGGCCACCTACACCTTCAAGTTTTCCAAATGTGGGACCGTGACTTGTGGGAGCCCAGTTCGAGGGGTCATACCTTCTTTGATCCCTTTGACCCCTTCTCTTGTGGAGCTCTTGACTCACCACATTTACTCCACCTTTGTGAGGGGGTCCACTATCACACCCCTTCTTCACGGGCCGGTCCATCTGCACCCTCCAAGCCTGTTCACGATACACTTACATATTGGGATGATGTAGAAGATGGCCCACCCAAACCTCCCAAATCTAGAAGGCCGTCCATGCATGAATGGATCACTTTAGGATACCTTCCCCATTCTGCCAACCACAGGTTGCATCTAGTGTATGCATGGCACACCTTCTGGTGTCCTGGTCCGCCATTGCATATTTATGAGTCGGACTAACCGTAGGTTTGTTTAGGGTCATGTGTGAGTCCGTGTCTTTCTTTCTTGTCGAGTGCATAGTGAGTTTGCATGCATCGTGTCTAGTCGGTCTTTTGTACGCTCGCATTGTCAGTCCCTTTCGAGTGCGAGACTTGTCGGCATGTGGGATCAGCTTGACCATTCTCTATCTCAGATCTAGTCACATATAGGGACCCAGCGATGATTCCTAGTGAGTCTTTGAGCCGCCTCCCTCATTTGAGAGTGACCCCACCCTAGAGTGTCCACCTCGAGCCTCATTCCCCAGCAGCGAGTGCATATCGAATCTATACGGGATGGGCAGGTGTCAAATACTTGGAGTGGAGCGTACTCCGCGCTTCTTGGTCGATGACGGATCCGTCGGAGCTACTGGAGCAGCCGCACCCCATACTCGACGGGGTCAAGTTCTTCCCACCCGAGGAGCATTGATGGGAATCAACACCGGGCACTAACTTTTAATTTTATATTTATGTCCTTTTAGTCTGCATTTATATCCTTGGGAAGTATGTTTGCAATTGTAAGGCTTTATAAGCCAATCTGTCATTCCTTAAGGATCTTTGGGTTTTTATGTAAATAGTCCAGTAGGACCAGCAAGGGGCCCCCATCTCCTTCCCCATTGGTCCACCTAAGTCATAGGTCCCATGTGGGGCCAGTCAAAGGTCCAAGGTGGGCTTCTAGATGGATTGACCATTCAAGGGGATAATGTGTAAAAAAAGTCTAATATTCCAACCCTTAAAGTCCAAGATGCCATCTCCATTTATATTTGTTTAATAGGTTTTGTATTTTTATTTTAATTGAGTCAAAACACATGGGGAATTAAATGTTAACTCCCCCTTTTACCCCTCCCCTAATTTAGATCTGAGGTTAGTTTAGGTCTTTTTACACTTTCTATATATACCTTATATTTTGTGATTTACTTAGCATTAATGAAGGAAATTCTATTATTTGCTCAATTGGCTCAAGGGCACCCCACTCCCCCTCTAGAGCTGTGAGAGCTCTCCCTTCAGATGTGTGACGCATCTCCACCACCACCTCTCTGAGTGCGACGCTCAGATCCACCGCCGCCGCCGCCGTTCGTGCCGCCACCGCCAGAGTTCTGTCCAAATCAGGATAGAGCCCCCTTGTCCTATTTTTGGCTCCTAATCCAGAGATCTTCTAGAGCCCAAATTTTGAGGGTAGGTTCTCGACGCAAATACCCTCTTCTAAAAAATGTTTCCCAATTTCTAGTATTGTTTTCTATTTTTTCAATTTCGTGTTCCTTAGCCTTCCAGATCTGCCAATCTTCTATCCTGTGTCATAGCAAGTTAGTTCTTCCTCTATTCGACCCCCTTCCCCTTTTCTGATTGAGTCCAAATTTGGACTAGGTGTTCTGCCCATCCAAACACGTCTCCACAATTTTTTGCTCGAATTTAGGAAATCTTTTTTTCCACCAAAAAATTAAAACTCAGTCAAATTTTAGTTTTGTCCTGTGCAGTCCAGATCCGACCTTTCTCCAGTCAAAAATCCTTTTCCCCAACCAAACATCTTATAGAAATTCCAAAAAAAATACCCTCATTTTTCTTACTCTCCCCTTGTTTGCGATCGTTTATTTTACCAGGGGTATTTTGTTAAGTAGGTCCCTGACTGTTTGGGATGGGATTCCAATTCTGTTTGTTGGTTTATTTCACGTGTCGATCAATCAATTAACTGACTGGCAATTAACTGACTGATTGACTGCGCGGGCGTGCCAGTCACGTACGTGACAAGTTTTTTGTGTGCTCGTTCTGACCCGTGTCGGGCGAGAGTGAGGTTCGGTCGGGACCAGCAGTCCGTCATACCATAAAGGTCATGACGTTAATTACATCCCTCACGAGGAGGGAAAACCTTTGATTAATTGCCGAGGTAGTGGGCTGTCAAGGCCGGAGTAAGAGATGCAGAGCATGCGAGTGGTCATGCAAGATGCTACGATCGACTACACACAATTTATTAAGGCGGACCCTCGGTACATAGCGGAGGACTTAGGCCCGAAGACCACCATCACGCGTGACAAAACTTCCGATCGGGCGTAACTCGACTTTCCGTTAATGCCATTTGATATACCAAGGGTGCGCACACTCAGGCATGCATTGACGTGACATGAATATTCAGACTAAAGGCATGACGGTAATGATACGAAGCAGATCAATTCAAGCTTAGACAAGCTAATTTATTCAATTTATTGATCAAAAGGTTTACTTCATTCTATTATTAACATTGGGAATCACCCCAGAGACGGGGAGGGGACCGGAACGGCACAACGGCACGATTCGGAATGAAATCGGCGTGGTACGCGCAGAGAAAAGGCTTAGAATACTTGAAACGGCGCCCGAAAACGTAGGTAAAGGGCTTAAAAGGGCGTGGGAACCGTAGGTGTAGAAGGGGGGTTAAAACGGCGTGACCCCTTTTGGGGCGCGCCGTTTTAAGGCGCGCCGGATGCAAACGACGCCGGTTTAGCCCAATTTTGCGGAAACCGAGGTTTTATTTGTTATTTCTTGGGTTTGTTAAAACACTTTGGGAAACTTTGAAAGTTTATTTAAGTCATTTATTCAAAGGATCGCCTCGAGACATCCAGAAGCCGAGTCACAGGCACGCGCGAGGTTCACACTCGAGCGCGGCGATTGTTCCGAGTCAGACTCGTTCGAGCAGGAATTTCGGCAACATCTCCCCGTCCCGGAGGATTGTCGGGGAGAAGCGGGGAATACTCACGTAGCGGAGCAACCCCTGAGGGCCGGGTGGCGCAACGGCGGCCGACAAAACCTGAACGGAAAGGAAAACCCCGAGGTCCAGCCTGCTAGGGGCACCAAGTCCGTGGGTGAGAGTGGGCGGATGAGACAACTCATTAGGGGAGCGAAGACCCCGAGGACTGGCCTACGAGGGGCACGCGACCCGAGTCGACTCAACGCTCAAGTCGGGACGACCGGTTAGAGAAGGAAACCCTGAGGGCCAGCCTACGAGGGGCACGTATCTCACGGCCACCACAATGTCCATCAAGGACTGTGGGTTTGTGCATATTGGGATTAACCCATTTAATGTCCACTAATTGATCCACAAGAGAGCTCGCCACTGAGAGATGGTCCGCTGTAGTCAGAGCGGAAGAGTAGTGAATCTGGGGAATGTTCCCCTCTCCCCGGTCACCCAATCTCCTCGAAGAGGTGACAATACAGAATAGTCACAAAATCCGTTCGGTCAGTGGGCTAAGTATAGTAGCTATAGATGCGCATATATGCGTGTATATGTTAACGGGTTGATAGAACGGCTATCATATCGATATTTAGAAGACAATGAGATGGGATATAGGGACAAACTCAACTCCTCTCGTTCACAGTTAAGAATAGAGGAAAATAAGAGAATGGACCCAGGATTAGCCAAAAGAATACATTTGCTCGTATGTATCTGGCGATGAAACCTTCGATGCTCGAGAGGGAGAAAAACCCCGGGGAGAGGGGGATTAATGTAGCCCCTAACATAGTAGGGCGTATAAGCACCGAGGGAGACGGAACGGAAAAAGCCATCCATGCAGAGAAATACACGAATGCGTTCGAACACTTTACATTCACCCCGGTCGGTGCAGTGGATGGGGGCACGCATATGTCGACGTCCCTATCACGGCGCCGTCCTTGTTGAACGACGTCGTCCCACTAGCCGAAAGAGGGGTTTGCAGAGACGGGGGGATGGGATGCAGAAGAAGAAGAAGGCAACATTCACTCATTCATCATTGACATATATATACGCATATATCTATTCATTCCACGAGGGAAAGCATACAGGGTTTATTCTGGCATCGGCGTTGTCGCGCGATTGCCATTGAAACAAATGAAGAACAGATGCAGAGATAATAAACAGAAAAAATGAGAGAGGGGGGGAAGGTATGGCTCATATTATCGCCCCTCCCTCCCTTCTCATTTACATTGCGACAGCAGAAGGAAACAGACGGCAGAAGAGGGGGATCGACCTGGAGAATCACACTGGGAGAATCACACCGACCCACCTAAAATAAGAGAAAGGAGCAGACGACTCTTCTTTCTTCTCCGGCACCGGGGGTAGGGCGGAGCAGAGGACGGCGGTGGCGGCCAAAGGGAAAAAAACCCCAAAGCTCCTCTCGCCAGAACCCTTTTTTTCGAGGCCTCTCCGATTGGTGCTCTCCGACTCTTCTATCCTTTTTCTTCTTCTCCCTCTGATTCCTCTCTTTTTCCTTTTTTTGAAGCCACGGCGTATATGTAGCCATAGTTAATCCGGTACCATGGAAAGGGGCGCGCCGGATTCAATGGCGCCGGGGGATATGTCCCCAGTTGATATTGGCGCGCCGGATTTGGCAGCGCTGGATTAAGGGGCACCGACGTCCTTTTGTGCGCCGATTTAGCTTGTTCACTCCATGCGGGCTAGCCGATGGGTTCGAGGATGGTTCCGGAGGCTCCCGTTGACTGTTCCTCTCGCCCTGGTCCTTGGAAAACCCTGGCGGGTGTTGACGAAGCTCTCCACGCGGTGAATGACCTTGCTCGAAACTTCGTGTGTGTTCGGCTTCGAGCATACGGGTGTTCCGCTGGTACGGCCTTCGATACTATCATTCGTGCTTCCAGCTCAGACGGACTTGTGCTCGAAGCTTCCTTGTGGGATGGTACAACATCCGGGATAGTTCCGCCTTGGCTGGCGACCAATCGGCCACTAACGGGCCCACTATGGCGAGAAGCCGAACCCGTGTCGGGTGATCGGGACTTCTGCTGACAAAAACTTCGGCTCCTTGTTGTGAATGGCCGAGGACGTTCTTCCTCGGGAGAGTCTTCATTCAGGTGGCGAGCCACCAGGTAGACCGTCGTCCTTGGTCGGGCAATGGGTGTAGGGTTGCAGCATGACTAGGTCGATGCCGGATCATTGGGCAGGCTTGGTCGCACTGCATGTTAGTTGTGGATTTATCTCGACTTTCCTGAGGTGAAGTCCCCGGTGTTCACTTCCAGGTGACTCGAGGCTCTGGCAACTTGAGAAGCCTTCCGTCAGTTGATCTTCATCGGCTTCTGTGCTTCAGTGGGCCGTATCATTCGTCTTTGCGGCTTGGTCACCGAAAGATCATATTTTGAGTGCCAACACCCCTCTACAACTTTTATGAATAGGTCAACTTCCATATCAGAGGTTTAAGCCACGGTCAACGTCTGTTCTCAGGAAAACCAACCTCTGTCCTGAGTTTTCCGAGTCTGTCAGCCCGTAACTTGGAAATTCGACCAAGGCCATCAAAGGGAGATTCAAAATACTTTCTCTGACCATAGATCGAATTACTTCAAGTCAGCTTTCCAACGGTACCACTTTCACGTCGATATGACGTCGGGAGTGATCGCAGCAGCTGATCTCGCCGGGTCGCGTGCCGTAAAAATTAAACTTCAGATCCGTTGGCAGCAAGGTCAACAAGTCAAGACCGGAGCTAACTCGCCTTCCACAATGCAAACCAGCGTGCCGTCGTCCCAGGGAGCGCCTCTCCAGGAGCCAACGTCATAGCGGTACCACTCCGGGCCCACTCGGACCCACCGACCAGCACGTGGGCCCTACGTTCGTGACTACGTGTACGGACGAAGCGGATCAAGTGCTGCCCGTCAACCCAAGAACGGTCCTCCCGGGCCCACTTGTGTAGCCCTTTACCTCCCTGCATGGGGTGGATGATAATTCACTGCTGTAATTATTGTAATATTTTGTTATCGGGAGTTACCGCACTTGGCCGGGATCGTCTTCCCCACGCCCGGCGCGTGGAGGTATCGTGTTCGCTCCTTCACTCGACATTTTACTTTACTCGTATATTTTCTTATGCCACTGCTAGAGAGCATGTGATAGGATATTATCTTGTTATATTATTATATCACCGCTGCGAGGGAGAGAGCGAGACTCGTCCCGTGACTCGATCCGAGCACGGAAGAGTCGACTACCCAACTGATTGTCAGTTTCTCAACCGCGCACGGTCCCACGCATCCCTCGCTAGGGACACCCGCGAGCTAGAGTCCCAGGTCGCGTGTCCATCCCGCATCACTGTGTGGTTCTTGTCTTTGAGGGACATCCAGATGTGATTGTGACCGGACGACCCGTCCATGAAAGACAAGCCCTCATGTCTGGTGGTCACGTCGACCATTGTTTCTGTAATTGGAACTGGGAAGTCATCCTTTGGACAGGCTTTGTTGAGATCCCGAAAGTCGACGCAGATGCAGACTTGACCACTTATCTTCTTGACTGGGACTATGTTGGCGAGCCAGATCGGATAGATACACGGCTCGATGAAGTCGACCTCCGCCATTTTATTGGCTTCGGCCGAAACCTGGAGATCTAGCTCATGGCGCATGCACCGCTGTGGCTATTTGACTGGAGTGACTGAGGGAGAAATAGCTAGCTCATGCTCCGCTACAGAGGGGTCTAGCCCTGGCATCTCCTTGCATGTCCAGGCAAAGCCGTCTTTATATTCGAGCAGGAGCTGCTTGTAGTCCCGCTTCTCTGCCTCGGTGAGGAGAGCGCTGACGAACGTAGACTAAGAGGCTTTATCTTCACCCAAGTTGATTTCAACGAGTTCATCCATGGTCGCCTGGATGCCATCCTCCAGCTTAGGAGGAGCGGGTTGGAAGTCGATGAAATCTTCACCATCGGTGTCGGCTTTGTCTATCTCTCGATTTTTGAAACCACCGGTTGACGTCGATGGGGCTGGAGAGTTGTTGTGGCTAGAATCGATTAAGGATTGATCTGGGCCGCCAGCTTCTCGCCAACAATTGTCAACTAGGGCTACTGAGGCTTCCCTGGGGTTGCCTGCTAAAGTTGACAATCCTTCGTAGCTAGTATCAGGGATCTCTCCCTCAGCAGGAGAGTTTGTTGAACTAGGTCCTTCGACTGGCTGGGTGACCGGAGGAGCTCCTTCGGCCCTGATGTCTTTGCACGGAGGCGAGGGAGGTTCCTCGACTGCTTGGCCTGGAGCACTGGCTCAGACGAGGATCGGGATCAGGATCTCCTCTTCCTCATCCCCGGAGCTGTCGAATTTGGCCTCGACTTTAGCCCGGTCGTCGACCGGCTGTGTCAAGCCTATGACATTGACTGCATAGTGAACGTGAAAGTCCGGGTCTTGGTCATAGCCAAGCCCCCTGGTATCCTTATGAAAGGACGGGGGTTGCCCCCGGACCTGGGAAGGGGTCCACAGTCGGTGGAAATATTCACTTCGTGCGGAACCTTGCCATTGGGGAATGTTTTACTTTAGACACATTTCCCGAATATGCGGCGGCAGGTTGTCCAGTAGTTAGACTGCTTCAGGGTATCGTCGGCTCGTTTAGACCAGCCGAAGTCATCATCTGGTGGGGCTTGAGGAACCATGTCTCCCCTATAGAAGACAATGGTTTTGTCCCTGTTAGCCTTCTTCTTGTTACTGCATTATCGCTTGAAGGTGACAACAAAAGTCGTCAGCGACTCAACGCTATGTTCTTCGATGCACATGGGAACTGGATGCAGTCTGGTGGCAAGCATATGCTCTTGCCGATGGCTCGACTAATGAGGTTGGCCTCAAAGTCGATCTTGCACCTCTCGGGGCGATCTGGGGTTAACTTGGAGCTGAGGCGTAATCGATGAAGCTTGGCCTTCTCCTCGTCAATGGAGAAGAGATCATCCTCCTCCTCCTCTGAGAGCCAGCCATTGCTTTTGCTCTTGACCACGAGGTATGGACTAATCCCCTTGATGTAGAGAGCAGTGTCAGCCAGATTGCATTCCGCTGGAGTGAATGGTGACAGGTCTGCAAAGACCGTGTGTTGCTCCCCGCCCTTAGCATACTTGATGCATTGGTGGAGAGTTGACGGGACAGCCCAATTTTCATGGATCCAGGGTCTGCCCAGTAGCACCTTATACGATGTCTTGGCATCGATGATGTAGAATGTCACCTTGGAGGTGAAATCATCGAGCACCAGATCAACGCCCACTTGGCCGAGGACATCCTCGGTGTCTTGGTTGAAGCCAGATATCTTGACCGCTTGAACCTTTTGGAGGTGTGGGGTCAGATATAAAGTCTTGAATGTTTTGAGCGGCATGATGTTAACGGCGACACCAGCGTCCACCAGGATCCGGTTCACATCATGCCCATTGACCTTCCCCTTCATGTAGAGAGGACGGTTATGGCACGGAGGGGATAGTAGCATGTCCTTCTCCGTGAAGGAGACGGTGGCTGTAAAGGCTTCATAGGCAGCCGCCTGCATTTCTGCAACATGCGCTTCATAGGCTTCTGGCTCTTGGAGTATTTTAATAAGAGTTTCTCTTAACTCTTTACTCCAAGCAATGGCCTCCCAAATTGTAATGTTGGCGGGGAAGCGCTTCATCTGGTGGAGGACTTTCCGGTCGACTCAGGCTCGAGCATCCTCCAAGGAGGGTAGTACGTCAGGTTGAGCTTTCTGCGAGCTGCCGTGCTGCTCCCCATCGGGGAGTCGCACTGTCTTGCCTTTACCATCAGGATCGGATTAACTCTGATCGCATGTGGATTCTTGGAACAGGGGTGCCAATGATGGCTCTTCCGGGAGTGTCTGGTGGGCTGGCTCGTCCTTGCCGGATGGTCCTGCCTATTCCGTAGAAGAGGAGCAAGCTGGTGTAGGGACTGGGAGGTTGGCAGCAATCTCTTCGATGCTGAAGGATCGAAGATGCTGGGTCCCTTCCAAATTTCTACCTCCGAAATGGGGGTAGGTTCCTCTCCTCGAAAGAGGATGATTCACTCCGGGTCAAAGGTGGACGGGTGAAAGGGTAGCTCGGGAATTCTCCCGCGGCCTCTACCGCGTCCCCGGCCACGACCTCGGCCGTGGCCTAAGTGCTCGGGAGCTGGCTGTAGCCTGAGTGGGGCAGTGGTTCTTTGTCTGGTTCAAGAGGCCATTGGCTCGCCTCGCCGAGAAGCGTTGATGTTATCAGGAAGTGGGATGGCCACCATGTTGCAGGTGCAGCTCCGAAGCATTTCTTCCAGCTGCTCTATCGTGATCTCCTTGTCTTTATAGCACAAGGATAGCTTGTTTGGGATCAGGCGTCTTTCACCGTTCTTGAGCTTTTGGATCATCCATTGGACCCAGTTTCTGAGGCGAGCTCGCTTCTGCATTTCTTCCCAAGGAATATAGTTGTCGAGTGGGAGAGCACCGGTAGGGCGAGGAGGAACGTATTCCTCTTGTAGGGCGGCTGCTTGTTTAGCTTGTTTCTTGAGCCGCCTTCTAAGGTTCTTCCTCCTATTTTTCTTCTGTTTCTTCGTGATGACCGTCTCCAAGGGAGTAGGGGGAGAGGTGTTGGGGCCGGAGTTGATAAATCCCCATGCGGGTGCCTCCGAGTTGGTGCCTTGGCAGGGTGAGGTCGACGACCTTTCTTTGCCCAGATTTCAATCCAGGCTGCTTCCGCTTGTTGTATCTGGAAGGTGGCGTTGATTGCCTGCTCGATGACCTCAAGTGGCAATTCCTGGTATGCTGGGATACTGGGACTGGCGTCCGAAGACATGTGCACGGTTTGGTGCCTTACCCGTGGTGGCGACAAGAGTCTACCAGGAATCGACAAACTGATGCTGGCATCCGAAGACGTATGCGCGGTTTGATGCCTTAGCCGCGGTGGTGATAAGAGTCTACTAGGAATCGGTAGACTGGTGCTGGCATCCGAAGATGTATGCGCGGTTTGATGCCTTAGCCGCGATGGCGATGGCTTTTGCTGAGAAGCGGGCGAGGAAATGTGCTTATTGCCATGCTCCTTAGTCTTACCTTTGTGATCACGCTAAGGGCAGGGTCTGGCGACAGCCGAAGGTATCGCAGGGTATTGTCGCTTTGGGTAGTTACCCCGACTCTGCGCACTGACTGGGCCTTGTAGTGATGTGCCCGTCGCACGAGTCGAAGTCGCTGAAGACTCCGAAGATGTCTTCTTTGCGATCTGGATTCTGTTAGAGGGTGAGCGGGGAGGACCCGACGGCTCACCGACTGAGAGGGCATGACGCGGCTGGGCCGGGACCTCTCCTGCTTTTGTTTTCCCTTCTCATCCACGGATGCCGGGGACGGAGGTAGGGCAGAGGGAGAACAAGGGAGACCCGAGGAGCCCATCATCGTCTCGCCCACCAGAACGTCCTCTCAGCCAAGAAGGACCCGGAGAAGTCTGGCGGTGCCATTGCACAGCCGAAGTGGCAGAGGCCGGCTGGTGGTGTCTGGGAGCCCGAAGGGGCCGGAGGAATAGGGGGATGGATGACGTTGACCGAGAAGTCACTCGGTTTCATCTCTTGACTGCTGTCATGCTCCCTACGCCTTCGTAATCGCTCGAGCACTTCTCAGTTGTCGGCTCGAAACTCAAGCCATTCTGGAGTATGCTGGTATGGCAATCCATACCCATTTTCTTGAGGGGGATCTGGCCGCTCTGGCGCATCCCTGGCGATGCTTAGGGTTTCTTCGACAGCTTGCCGAAGTCGATCTTACGAGTGCCATGGAATTTCCCTCCGCATCGATCTGCTCCCACAGAATCTGTTCCTGGATGAGGTATTGAACTTCCTCATAGGACTCGATCGTGTGGCAGATCCTGGCATGGAAAGGACAATACTAGGGGTGACTAAGGTCCCAATGAGTGTAGCCCGCTAGCGGATCATGGGGCATGATTTGCCCCCTCTCGACGAGGACATCGAAGGGTCGCCGGGTTCTCTCCTTGGGGAAGGAGAGGGGTACGTGATCATGCCAGGGTCTCCACCCCGGATACCAGAGTGAATGCTCGCCTCGACTGGTGCGGGGCTCCCCTGCTTCGATGTCAGAGAGGGAGAATGTGGCCATCATATGGATCACGCTGGACGAGTAGTGGACCACGCGTGCTGCTTTGGCGGGCCTGGACAACGTATGTGGTTGTGGAGGATCGACGAGACCACTCTTCATTTTAACGAGGCCGTCTCGGATCAGCTTCTACGCCTGAGTCTTGAAGACATAGCAATCTTCAATTTGGTGACCCAACATGCGATGATATAGGCAGTAGCCGGGGTCATTGGTCTTTAGAGCCTCGTCCGGCTTGTGGATTTCTGGTAGCTCGACAATCTTTTGGGCCATGCAGAGGTCGAAGAGCATCTTCGTATGTTCCTTTTTAAAGGAGAAGGGCGTCTTCATACGCTCTGAAAAGGAAGGAGCAGTCGGCTTGTCTGCTGGCTTCATGTCAGAGCCACTTGGCTCGGCCTTCTTACTGGCCTTGGCGGCGGGGGTGAACTCGACGGTATTCACCTCCTTACCGAGCTGGCATTCTCGCGCTTGCTTACCCTTCACTGAAGTGTAGCTCGAGTTATCGGTGAAGAACATCTCTATTTCGGCGACTGCCGAATTGAGTTGGTCGAAACCTTTGATATTGGTGCCGAGAAGCTTTTCGCTGACCTCAGCCGCCAAGTCTCGACAGCATATGGTGATGGCATCTTCTTGGACTGGCGGGTTGACACAGCTCATGCTAAGGTCTCGCCATTTCTTGATGAAGTCGAGGGCGCTCTCGCCCTTCTTCTGCCAGAGAGAGCAGAGCTAGGCCAAGAAGATCTTTCGCTCGGCCGTTTGGAAGCGGTCGAGGAACTTCTTATGGGGATCCGCCCAGTCGATGACTGAGTTGGGCTTCAGGCGGGAATACCATTGGAAGGCCATTCCCGTAAGTGAAGTGGCGAAGTAGCGGAGGACATATGATTCATCCAGCGCTAACCCGCCCATGGCCGTAACATAGTAGGCCAAGTGCTCAAGTGGAGACCCCTGCCCATCAAACTTTTGCAGCTTCGGGGGCTTGGCGTACTCTGGAGGAAGCTTTTTCACCTGGTGCTGTAGCGGGTAAGGCACACTATAGAGATCTATAGTGGCAACCCCTTCGCCATACTGGGCGATCTTTGTTTCAACAATCCGTTCGATCATCTGGTGTTGTGCCACGAGACTTTTTGGCACTGGCGTGTTGGAGGCTCATGGTTGAGCTTCGGCTGGGGGCATGCCGAACCCGGCTGCTATCGGGGTTCGGGCAACTGCCGTTAAGGTGTGGGCACCATTGCGCCTAGCCGGCGGTGCCGGTGCTTCCGCCGGAGGCCTAGCAGTTTGCTGAGGATGAAGGTCCCGTTCCTGGAGGAGATCTTGCAGGAGGGCCTTCAGATGCTTATTCTCTTTCACGAGAGTCTCGAGGGTCACTTCTTGAACCTCGTTTGCGGGAGGATCATTGTTGACCGGCTCTACATTGACAGGAGGGTCACGATCCTCGACTGGGGCTTCTTCTGCACGTTCCGATGCCTGCGGTCCTGCAGAAGTGCCGATGTGACCTGTTGGGGCAGGCTGTTGGGCCTGATGCCGCGGCCTCCTGAAATGGGACAGGGGCTTGTTCAGGTCATCAGCCTGGGTGTCGGGCTGGTGTCCCGTGGTATAGCACGCGAACACCCGAACCACACCGTTGATGAACCGGGCCGTCCGCTTCCTCCGAGGGTATTCCTCAGGGTGGATGGGCATCCCTAGTCTATCAAAGACTGAAGTGCGTTGCAGAGGAGCCTCCCTCTCGACGCCGGCCTGAGGAGTCCTCGAGATGGGTTACTGGTGGGTCTGAGAATGGGCCCTTCCTTGCCTCCGCTTGCCCGAGCGGGGGACATTGGATGACTGGGCGTCGTCAGACGGTGTTGTTGTGGGGTCGGACGCATCTTGCCCGATGTCACGTCCGAGCGCTCGCAGGGGGTTTCTAATATGCGCCCTCCGAACGGCTTGAGCATCCTCTAGGGTGACCTAGATTCTTCTCAAGTTAGATTGTTGGTCTCCCTTATCGCCGTTTCTCCGAAGGGTCGTTTTGGGAGCTCGTAAATCGGGCTGATGTGGATGCCCCCGGGTGGCTACCAGGGCGCCTGCTCCTCTGAGCTTTGCCTTGTCCTCTCGCGTTTGCCGCAGGAGGTCAAAACGGTTGCAGGTAGGGACCGTGGGAACGGTCCATTCCTGGGGTGTGATTAGTTCACCCCCATCGAGGCAAATTCGCAAGTCACCGGCAAGAATAGTCTTGCCCGAGTTGCTGGTTGCAGCTGTGGGCCGCTTGCCTTTACGGCCGTGGCGACGCTTCTTCTGGGGAGCCGAGGAAGACTCCGCCCCGAGATGGTAGGCCGAGAAGACCCGACCTATGGTAACTAGCAGCATGGAGCTGTCACTTGAAAGTACTGGGACCGGCCCCCAGGGTACAAGACCCACACCGGGAGTCGATGGCCAGGCGACTTGGGTATAAGCCCTTTCCCGTGCCGATAGAAGCGTTGCCGATGCTCGAGATGACGCTCTTGCACCGGGAAACAATGCCGTTGGAAGTGCTGAGGTGCCGGCGACCCGAGGTTGAGGACCCGTATTGAGTGTCGACGTGGTCTGGGCTCGGGTCAGAAGGCCCGAGAAAGATGCTGAGGAACCTCGTCCCCTGGGTGGAAGACCCATGGGGAGAACCGGTTCGGTTGGGGCTCGGAACAAGGATCCTGAGTAAAATGCTGAGGAGTCGGGGACACGGGGCTGAGAGCCCGTATTGGGTGCCGGCTTTGCTGGGGCTCGGGGTTGAAGGCCCGAGTAAGATGCTGAGGAGGTGACCAAAACCCAGGGTGTGAGGCCCGTGTTGGAGGTCGGTCGGAGGTGGGCCCTGAGAGCTGACGCCTGTCCGGGCTGGAAGTGATCTGGGACCCCTGCGGGGGCCAGTGGTGGCGGTCTTGAGCCTGGTGCTCGGATGAACCACCGGTACCAGAGAAGTGCGTGGCGCATTGGCCACAAGAGACGGTAGAGGAACTAAGACCGACTGAGAAGCAGCCACTAGGATCACGCCCAAAAAGTAGGGTGATCCGATGACAGGGGCGAAGCTGCCGAAAGCAATTGGCGTCGCCAAATAACCCACCCGCACATGGGTGGCAATGACGATGGGGCCATAAGTGATGGCTGCCATGGTTGCTGGAGCGCTGGAACACTGGTGACTGAGGGGCGATGGTTACTAACAGTCATCGGCCACGGTTCGTTAGCCGGAGCGCTAACTGAGAGCCGCTAGGAAACACGCACGAGCACCCCCCTGTGCCTCTCCTGCAAGGACAGAAAAAGGGCACCAAGGCTTTAGGGCTGGCATAGGCTTTTCTTCAGCAAAAGAAGGAAGGCGGGAGACGTCCCACCGGGTGTGCCATCCTCTTTGTCGGGGGGGTTATTTTGCCGATGACCGGGGTGAAGGTAGGAATACAGCGGGGAAGGGTAATACGGGAGTTTGATGTATCTCGGGTATCCCCCTTTCGGTTGTACGCCCCTCACGGCGGCACCGGGCACTCTCCTCTTACAGAAAGTCGAAAAGGGTCGAATGGCACTAAAATATTGGGGTGTAGGTTAGCTAGATAGGGTGCGGGCGTGCCAGTCGATTTCTCGACAATCGCCTATGGAACCAAGGATCGATCGGGGAAGGGTCGCCGGGACGCGGTACGTGGCTCAAGGGATCAGGTGACAAGTTGATAAAAGGGGTTCCACGGGTGCGTAGGCGATTGTGGGAATCGTGTACTGGACATCTTTCCCCACCGACCGCAAGCGATTGGTGTTTATTTACATCGGATTGAATCCGAACACCTTCATTCTGTGCTGAAGAAAAGTCTGTATGTGTCTGAAGCCGTGGGTAGGGGACCGGGAGCATTCCGCAGCCGTGGGTGCATTTTCGACTGGAAGGTGTTTGCGGAGGTCAGGGGGACTATGCGTATATGCTGAGTGGTGCGGGTAGAAGACTGGGGCCCGCATACGGGCGCTTGTGTTCAACTGGTTTAATACTATATAAGAGCCACATGGGCTTTACAAATGGGCTGAGGAGGCCAAAGTACAACTGGCGCAAGCCGAGGGACAATTCCGACGCGTGGGTTAGTCCCCGAGTCAATGCTGGATAAGGTGGATATCCGCGTGTTTTACAGAGGCTCTCCATGAGGAGATTGATACAAACCCGACTGCCTAGGTGGCAGGGGCGGTTGTGGGCTGGCACCTGACGGAGGTTGGACGCGGCTCAAAAATGAGCGGTCGGGTACAGGTCTGGGAGGGTGAGTGTCATCATGCTGGGGAGTCGAGGCCGGCCCCGAGAACATTACTCCCGGGCCAGTGGTCCGGCTAACTCGAGTCATCAGTCCGAGCGATCGGTGGCTAGCTTAGGGTGAGTGGTAGTCACGCGGTTCCGTGTCTGATGTCGGTGCGGCACCGTGTCGCATGCATAGACACCGTGGGTCGTCATACACGGGCAGACCCAAGATGCGGGTGTGTTTGCCGTCATCATAATACCTTACGTGCGATGGGGATGGACATGGGTGTGATGGCCAAACGCCGCGTGAGGGGAGTATGTATGACATACCCTCAGCGTGTACAAGCCAACCAACAAGCCACCCGTGCCCATACTTAGCTCCTCGCGTCCCCGACCCTTGCCGGATGCCTGCGAAGGAACTCCGAGGGTGCAGCAGTTAGGTCACGGGTTGTCCTGTTGGTGTCTGTGTATCCTTGCATATGCCCCTTGAGCTTCTAAGGGTGGAATTTATAGGGAATTTGAAGGGGCAGGGAAGGGTTTAGGCAGACCAAGTTGGGGGTCCAACTTGGTCCGGGTAAACCCTTAGAAAAAGTTTTTTTTTTGTTTACAGAGTGGGGGAGGGAGGGTTTAGGCAGACCAGCCCAATGGGCTGGCCTGGTCTACCTAAACCCTCCAAAAAGGGTTTTTTTTTGATAAAAAGCTTTTTTTTTTATTTGGAATGGGTTTGGGCGGACTAGCCTGCGGGGGGAGGCTGGTCCGCCTAAACCCCTGGGTTTAGGCGGACCAGCCTGGGCCTCTAGGCTGGTCCGCCTAAACCCCATGGGGGTTGGCGCGACCGGGGCTGGGGGCTGGGTGTTTTTTTGCAAAAAAAACTTTTTTTTATTACACCAGGGGTTTAGTCGGACCAGCCTTGGGGGTGAGGTTGGTCCGCCTAAACCCTTCCCCCCAGGGGGTTTAGGCGGACTGGATAGGGGGAGAGAGAGAGTACAGCCCCACCCCTATAAAATCTGGATTTTGTTATTTTATAGCCCCACTTTGACTCAACTTGAATGCAAGAAGACAAAGGATATGGGCTTGGACTGGTTGGCTGGCCGCTTGCACGCGTATACCGAGGGGATTGACTTGTGTGACTCCACGTGATCCCGGGGCTTCGTCTTCACGAATCCTTCTGGGCACGGGTACGTCGATTGATCCTGGCCGAGATTGGGAGTGACTAGGACTGGGAAAATGGCCGTTGGGGCCACTGGGATTGGAGGAGGGCGCGCTCCCCCGAGGGAGTTCACCCTCACAGGGGAGGGGCGGCCGCGCCCGGGGTGAACCCCCCCGGGCAGTGGCGGCCCCGAGGGATGGCCCTCGGGGGTCTTCCTTTGTTGTTTGGGGGGTGTCCTTTGAAGGACGAAGGGTCCGGGGATGCTGGGATTAGCCCATGGGGGCTATTGTTGTGGAGCCATGGTTGCCGCTCGCAAGGTGTTTGGGTAAATGCCCGACACACCTCGGGCTGCCGAAACTGAAGAAACTGATGTCATGATAGGTGGCTAAGTATGGTTTCCCCTGTTGAGGATTATGTGTTTCCTCCGCGTGCGGAGTGTATCGGATGTTGTTCGTGCTCTTGAGAGTTTCAAGAAAGCTGAGGTGATGCCAGACTTGTCGATTTTGTGTACCCCGATCGGGTTGGGGTTTGACGTGAATTGTCTGGATAGAGCGAGAAGGCCTTATTGGCTAGTTGGGTCTGGTGATGTCCTTGGGAGAATGTGTGTGGTGAGTAGGGTGGTTGTGTGCTGATCATGAGGTCTTACCTATTGGGTGAATCCTTCCTCGTGAGTTCTATGCATTGTCCTAAATTTTGAGGATGAAATTTCTATAAGGGGGGAGGACTGTAATGTCCTTGGGTCTCGGATCGTGTTTTGGCGGGTTGCGGATCATGTCCGTGTGGGTTTCAGACTTGAATATTGGATTTTTGGACCCTTAGATAGTGCTTATGTGGATTATTTTTTTTGAGTTTTGGTTTTGATGATTGAAGGCGTTATGGTTTTGATGATAACTAAACTTAATGTGTGATTGAGTGATGATAACTAAACTTATGGTTGATTGCACATGTTCTTGATGACTGTGTACATTCATGTTTAAATATGATTGAGATGGCAAATGGCAACGGTACATGGTCTTGATTCTTGCTTGATTGAATTGGTTTTACAAGAGGCAAGAGGTTTCATAACCTCTTTAATGTGAACAAGCATGGTATTAACCCTGACTATCTTGCTTGCATGATCAAACTCATGGCAGTCACCTGGTGAACCAAACGTGTGGATAAGCACCCTGCTCCTCTACAATCCAAAACAGGTGGTATATGTCATGTGCTGTCAAGAACCATTGGTAAGGCTCTTACCCTATTATACACTCCTTGTTATTGAGTGTTCCATGAGGTTATTTCATGAATAATTTACTTGGGATGATTGAGTTTTATCTCGTGATTCTTAGCCCAGAACTTGATCCTTACCTCAGAACATGTGTGTTTCAAAGTGTTCATATGCACCTAGATCATGAGGTTTCAAGCCCTTGCAAAACTCGCCATCGTGCGCCCTCGCACGCGGATCGACCTGCGCATAATCCTTTTAATTCGTTATCTTCAAGAGTGAGCATTGAACTTGTTTCAGGAGATTTCATGTAATGAGAAATGCTCAAACGGTCTAATGCATAAACCAAGTTGAATCCAATCCCAAAATTCATGGAATTGATAAGGATATGAAGCTCTTGACTTATGGATGTGTTTCCTTGGGCTAACACTTCATTTTTGCAGGTATGGGTCATTTCGGTCGACCAACACATCATGGCCGGTCGACCAGAATTAACAGAATCGAAAAGATGGGATTTTTGCAGGTTTCGGTCAACCGCCACCATAGGGTCGGTCGACCGATTTTGCCAGAGCCAAAAATTGTTTCGACTATAAAATTCCGGTCGACCGACCCAATGCTTCCGATCGACCGATAGCCCCGAGGCCCCTTTTGTTGACTTCGATTTCAAGCTCGTGGAGAGGAATCTTTCACCCATTTCTTTAATCCAACTGCCCCCAATGTAGGAGGGATTTGTGGATCTGATCTGAGGGTTGTCCATGGACCATTCAAAGGTTATAAAACATCTTATTGGAGTCATAACCTAAACCATCCAAGAGGGCTTCAAAGAGAGATCAAGCGGGTGCTGTCCAAGGAGGAAGAAGAAGTGATGTGACACAACCTAAGACTTAGGCAAGCAAGCACATTCACAATCAAAAGGGCCAATTTTGGGCCACCGCTCTCCCCTCGCTCACCCAAGCCCGGGGTGACTTGGCGATCCCAAGTGGAGGATGTGGGGGTTGGGCCCTTGCTGGTAGAGGGCCAGCAAGGCCAAGACTTGATTCCCAATGGATGTGGAAGCCCAATTCAATGGGGCCGACAAAGTGCCAAAGGCACCGGTTTCACTTTTCCCCACGGTGATCACTCAAGGTTACGGGGCTTGAGGATCGAACTCTCACTCTCACGGCTAGCGGAACTAAGAACTAATATTGAAAGACAAGCACAATAAGCAAGGTTTTAGAGCACTTACTCGACCGGTTTGAAGAAACCGATCCCGTTCGAAGATGAGGGCGAGCGGGGAGGCGGGTGGATCCCCACACGCCGCGCCGGGGTAGCTTGACCTGCCTAAAAGATTACAATACTACACCTCTCGCAGGAGGGGGATCTTGGGGTGGGGGTTAAGGTATATTACAACTAATACTACCTCCACACAGGTAGGGGCCTTCAGCCGGCCAAGCGGGGAGGGGAAATTGAGAAAGGAACACCGAAGATGGAGGTTGCCGATTCTGCTCACGTTCGGCGAGTGCTGATAGCTGAGTGGAGATCTGACTGCTGCGACTGCTACCGATTTTTGTTGGGGATGAAACCACCTGGAAAAGCTTCATAGGAGACCAGGGAAGTCGTCCAATTTTTGTTGACTTCTTCTGGCGCCGATGCTGATCTGGATGGAGGCCCGAACAGGGAAACAGACTCCCGGACAGGCAGCTCCGGATTCCTAACAGCAGGTTGCAGAGGGTGCCTCGATAGCTCCCGAACTCGGAATCAAGCGCCGTCAGAGTCGTTGGAACCGTGGATGAGTCTTCTTTGCAGCAAAATTGACGGGGAAGCAAAACAATTCCAGAGAAGATCAGGGCGCTCTGAACAATGCTGACAGGTTGGTGCAGACTGTGGGTAGCTGATCCGCGTAGCTGAGAGATAAAAATGATAACTCTGGTTCAAGAATGCCAATTGAAGTTACGCTTCTTGATTCTGGAAGTAGTCAGGGCGAGGAAGAACTTTGTAGAAGAGCTCTTGGCCTGATTCTTCCAAGGTTTGTCGTGGTGAAGCTTCTACTCTGGTTCTGGTACACAGTAGGGGCAGCTCTGCGCCATTGTGGAAGAACGGAGCTCCCGGGCAGCTCGGAGCTTGGATGGGGACGAAACCACTTCCGTTGGGAAGAAGACAGGTAGAAGCTTCTGCGGATGCCTCTTGTGCCTTCAGATTCGCTGGGAGGTGGTGGTGGTGGCTTCTGAAAGCTACTGGTTCATCTGCATCTTCTGGACTGTTAGCAGCAACTTTAACAAAGCCTTCACTTGACCTAGAAAGAAGAAGAAGAAGGAAGTATGTGGTGGAGGGGGGGGGAATGAGGATTGGTGGAGGGAAGGTGTGGGAGGTATGGAAGGGATAATGGTGTTAGGAAGATGATGGAAGGGGGGGGGAGGGCGCAGGTTTCAGCAGGGGAGAATGGAGGTGGTGATGCAAATGGGTGAAGAGGAGTGGAGGGCAAGGGGCGAACTAGCCATATGAGGAGGAGAGAGGGGCGGCCAAAACATGGAGGGAAGGGATTCAAATTCAAAATGGCCTAGGAAGTTGGGAGATTGTGTGGGGAAGAGGAGTGGGTGTGTTGGAATGTGGAAGATAGTGTTGGAATGGGGAAGATTCTTCCTTGGAACTAGGGGGTGGAGTAATGGTGGCTATGGGAAGTGGAGGGACTTTAATGGGGTAGGTGGGGGTTGGAGATGGTTGGGAGGGGAGGAGAGAGAGAGAGGGGGGCGAACCTAGCAGAGAGAAAGAGGTAGAGAGAGAAGGTTGGGTGGGTGTGGGAAATCTCTCCCCTAGGGCCTCTCACCCACTAATGGTGTAGCAACCCTGATAAATGAATATTTGAAATGAATTAAAAACATATATATTACAGAAGTAATACAGATAATAAGAATAGGGTTAATTAGATAAAATAAAACAAATTACAAATAACGCCTCTGAGTAAGGCGTTAATTTAAAAAGACACGCCTCTACAAACGGCGTGACTAAAGAAAGGACGCCCACACGTGCGGTCGTCAACTCTCACGCGACCAAATAGGCAAGTAAAAGAAACGCCCATATCTTGGGCATGTTTCAAAAACAAGGAACGCCCTTATCCAAGACGTTTATTAATAAACGACCTGAACAAGGTCGTTAATTAAAGAATCGACGCCCTGACCCAAGGCGTTAATTCAGTTCGTGAACCGTTCTAACCCAGAACTTATCCAGGATAATAGATAAGTATTAGAAAGAGTTAAAAGGTGGTAAGGACTCTATTAGGGATATATTACCCTCACACAAACACTAACTCTAATAGGACTTCCATAACCCTATAAATAATCTACTGATCGAACCCGTGAACGCTATTTGGCGTTCGAGTTCTCTGAAGGTAATTACAGAGCAATAGCTCTTCCTTCCCTCTGTCCCTTTTTGATTTGGTGGACGGTCATTAATTCGACTTCTTCCTTCTTCCAAGTTGAAGAAGCATTGGGGTTGTGAAGAACAAAGGTAATGATCTTTCCTTTACCTTCGGTCAGGTGTTATGAAGAAAATATTAATGTTTCTTCGTATTTCTCTGTAGGAAGTTCAGTCGAAAGGGGTTCATCAAGTTGAACAGAAATACTTCTTCCTGCTGATACGGCTGAAGCAACATAGTTTTTCTCCCTTCTTCATATCAATCTTCAAATCCATTATTAAGGTAGGATCTTCTCAAGTCTTGTAGCCCAAACTAAATTTATATAATACAAGAAGCATCATGCATATCATGTATTAGTTTTATTATAGTTTCTCGGACGTTGCTGGAATATTTTAAAAGAAACGCCCCTGTCAAGGGTGCTATTTTACAAGATACGACCCTCACAAGGTCGTTAATTCAAAATTATACGCCTTATATATAGGCGTTAATTTCATGAACAAACCGCATGTAATTAATAATTGATCCTGTTTAAAATTCGATAAATATGAAATATCGATTCTAATATCTTGCATGACTCTACCTGTAAATTCCTACTAATTTTCTTGTCATGACAATGTCTCCTGTCACTTGAAATTTTATTTCCTGAAATATTGTAAATTTCTTGAATTCACGACTTGGACAAAGTCGTTTTTTATATGTTAACGCCCCAGAACAGGGCGTGATTCTGAAAGCTAACGCCCCTTCCTAGGGCGTTTCTCTGTTAAAATCCTGAAATATATTTATTCTGTAAAATAGAATTAAACAGTAACGCCCCTTCCCAGGGCGTGTTTTCTATAAATCCTGAAAATTATTTATATTCTGACAGATATATAAATAATAAGACGCCTTCTGGTGAAGTCGTCAACTCTTGAAAAAACGCCCCTGTCTAGGGCGTGTTTTAGATAAATTACTGAATTATTAAAAATTCTACAAAACGGAAACATATGTAAACGCCCTTCTGTTAGGCGTTACTTACTTGATAAAACGACTTGACCTAAGTCGTTATTTTACTATAAAACTGATTTTTCATCTGTTTCTGTTAACCGATGGTTTCATATGTTACAATATATATATATCGGCACTATTCTCCACTCCGTGAGTATAGTCCCACGTTTCATGTTGTTTCATCGATCACACTCAACTCTCATTGACATACAAGCTCTCCATTGGACATTCCGTTCCTTTGGACTAGCGAGTTAGTCATAGAGACCTCCGTAAGACTCCTCGTAGCCTTGGATTCCCTCAAGGCCGACTGAGCTGGTTGTACCCTAAAAACCCATTACATGATCTTTGCCATGTCAATCTAAAGAAACATGGTATACCGGCCCTTATGATTATACAAGGAGTATATCATAAGAAATTCTTAATGGGATGATGATATCATGCCATATCATGTCGTTCTTGTAAACCCCAATTCTATGATAAGAATGAGGGTATCTTGCTTGATCTAATGTTTATGTGGACCTCAATTCTATATAAAGAATGTCCATATTGATTTGTCATGGGACCTAAGTTAAGGTAACCATATTCTACCTAGTTTTATTGATATCATGATTTTACCGTTATTATCACCAATCTATGTCCTTTGTCATATTTTTGGACTCTATTCTGTCAAAGTTGTCATACATGTCTACAAGCTTGAATATTGAAATTCTATATTGGCTATATAAACAAGAGTGGATGATGTGACACAACCTCGGACTTAGTCAAACAAGCACATCTAAGCATCCAAATGGGCCTTAATGGGCCACCGCTCTCTTCGTTGCACTCTATTCCCGGGGTGACTATGTGATACCAAGGGTGACTTATGGGAATGGACCCTTGCTGGTAGAGGGCCAGCAAGGCCAAGAATTGATTCCCCAAGGTTGGTTGCCCAATTCGATTGGGGCCGACAAAGTGCACTCGGGCACCGGGTCACACTAACCCACGGCGATCACTCTAAGTCATGGACTTGAGGATCGGGCGCTCCTCACGAATTCAGCGGTGCATGAATCAAATATTGAGAGAGCTACACTAGGTGAGCAAGGAAGAGACACTTACTCAACCGGTTTGAAGAAACCGGTCCCGGTCGGAGACGAGGGCGAGCGGGGAGGCGGTGGTTCCCCACACGCCGCGGCGGTGTCGCTTGACCTGCCAAACCACTTACAAAACTACTCCTCTCGCAGGAGGGGGGATCTTGGGGTAGGGGTTAATATGATACATTCAAACACTACCACCACGCAGGGTGGGGCCTTCAGCCGGCCAAGCGGGGAGGGGTTGGTGGACCGAAACGAAGAGAAATGAGAACTAGGGAAGTTGCAGCTTCAATCTGGAATTCTGGACAGGGGGTCGCTGTGATGGCTATGCCGGGCTTGTCCGGACTCCAAATTGATCGAAACCAGCTCCTGAAGCTTCCTGACTGGAAGAGGTGGACTCCAGAATTTTTGGGGAAGCTCAGACGGTCGGAGGTGGCTGCACCAGCAACAGGAAGTAGCCTCCTCTGTCTGGCCGCAGGTACTGTCTGGACTGTAACAGCAAGTTGCAGAAGTGACTGAGCGCCCTCCCGAGCTCCGATCAGCACGAAACCAGTGGCATCATCTTCGTGGTCGAGGTAGCTTTCAGCAGGAGGTGACGGAGATGCATTCAGAGGTCGAGGATGGCCGGGGCACCCAGAAGAGTGGGTACTGGTCGGAGTAGACAGCAGAAAACAGAACTAGATAGATCGGGGGAGAAAATTCGTAACTTCTTCCTCCGGTGGCCGAACGGGGTTCTGTTTCTTGATCTTGAAAGATGACCGGTAGAGGAAGAACTTTGATGAAGGGGCTTCAGCCTGAATCCGCTGGGGTTTGTCGTGGCAGAAGGATCTTCCACGCTCTGGTCCAGGATGAAGACCTCTCTGCGCACTGTTGGGAGAATGGCTCTATCTGGCAGCTCCGAGCTCCGATCGTGTTGATTCCACCTCGCCTGCGAAGTAGACTGGAAGGCCTTTCCAGAAAGGTAGGCCACGCCTTCTGAAGAACTAGGATGAATCCGTGGTTGACGCTGCAACAAGGGCTGTTCTGCAGATCTGCACAGCTCCAACCTACTAGAAGAAATGAGAGGGAGATATGGCTTCTTTGGTGGAGGGAAATGGTAGGAATGACCTAAGGGAGAGTGGGGGCTCTTGTGGGGTGGAGAAGGGAGCTAATGGTGATGGGGAATGAGGTGGAGAATGGCTGGAAGCAAGTGCTAGCAGGTGGAGGAGGAAGAGCTACGAATTTGGGGAAGGTGGGTGAGAGGAGAAGGTGAGGGGGGCACAAGTGAGTGGAGGGAAGGGTGGATTTCAAATTCAAAAGGTCTTGGAAGGTGGGTGATTATGTTGGGAAGTGGAGTGCTTGCATTGGAATGGGGTAGATTTGGTTGGAAGGTGGAGGAAGGTGTTGGAATGGGGAGACTTCTACCTAGGAACTAGGGAGTGGAGTAATGGAGGCCATGGGGAAGTGGAGGGCATTAAAGGAGGTGGTTGGAGGTTGGAAGTGGATGGGAGGAGGGAGGAGAGAGAAGGAAATTCGGATTTGGGGTTGGAGGAGAGAGAAAGAGGGGTGAAATAGAGAGATTAAGAGGGGAATGGGTGGGGAATCTCTCCCCTAGGGTCTCTCACCCAAAAACTAGAGGAATCACTCCAATTTGAACTCAAATGGCAAGTTTAACTCAAAAGGATGTAATCATTCATTAACTTCAAATGAGGGGAGTGGGGTCCTATATATAGGCAACCCACTCTTTACAATAAGTCCCTGACAAAATAAACAACTACAAATAACCAAGGGGGTTGGGAGTGCTAATGGGCCTAGTCCAACGAATGGGGCCCAATAGCTTACATTAGACATCATGATGATACCAAACATAGGAAAATAAGTGCTAGACTTAGGGAAATGACTCAAATAAAATGGAAATACATCAAAATGACTCAAAGGAAAACTACAAAATGGATAAGGGGCCTTAATAGAGTGAGGCCCAAACTCAACTAGCTCCCGAATGTGAAGAAGTGGACCCGAGCCAAAGGGAGTCGTGGGTGATGCCTCCATCAAATCCCCTGGGCCGCAAAGAGCTCGACTCCGTCGAGTAAGGGTCCATCCGGCTAAGGTACCGCTCGAGGAGATCTGGATCCAATCGCTGTAGGTCCTCCCGACTTACCCATGAGTCTTCCAACGGAGGCCGATCCTTCCACCTGACGAGATAGCGCTCATAGACCTTGCTCCGGGTGGTAGTGACCTGCTCATCCAATATTTGTTCAATGCGATCACGCTGAGCTCTTTTGGCTAGTGGACTCTCCTCTCGGGTGGGTGATCTCTCAAAGGAGGGAGTGGGCTCGATCTCCTCACTAGGTCTCACCGTGGGGCCCTTGTAAGACACTAAGTCGGCGACATTGAATGTAGGACTTACCCCATAATCCTCGGGGAGATCTAATTCATAAGCATTCGCACCAATACGCCTCAAGACCTGGAAGGGCCCAGTCCCACGTGGTCTCAACTTGGAGTTGGCTCCTGGGGAGAGCCTCTCCGTCCTCACCATCACAAAGTCACCCACTTGGAACTCTAAGTGACGCCGATGAGAGTTGGCCAGCCTTTTATAAGCCTCATTCTTTTTGCTAATGTGCTTGCAAGGATTTCTCATGCAATTTTGTGAATGCTGACCTTCTAGTGGTTATGGGTGGACCTGGACAACCATAGATAGACCTATCATGCCATGATGCCATATGGACCTTGATGAGCCTTGGTGGGCCGGGGCAACCATATGTGGACTTATCATGCAATGTTGTCATGTAGACTTTGGTGGGCCTAGGTGGGCCGGGGCACCGTAGGTGACCTATCATGCAAAGTGGTGATGAATGTCGGGGGACCCGGACATCCGTAGATGCCTTTGACATGCTTAAGATCTATGATGAATGAAGGAGGACCATGACATCCGAATGTGGACCACTCATACTTTCTACTTGACATGTGGGTGATATGAATGAATGGACCCAACATAGTGTTCATGCCAAGGGGTATGGTAAGCCTAGACACATGCATGCTTTTCCCAAAGGTGACTTCCATGTGTATAGGTGTGGGACAACCTTTGAACTCCCATTGGAAAGGATCGAATGGATCTAAGAAGGTAGTCATCATGGGGTGGGGTACAACCTGATTACCTAGGGATATATGGCCCAAGGTCATGGCTCCCAAGGTATAACCCGAGTCATGGATGAGGTGGTTTGGCCCAATATGGTGGGTGAGGGTAGGAAAGGGTGGGTGGTGGTAAGATGGTTGGGTCATATGAGTCCCTTGACTCCCATTGGAATGGATCATATGGATCATAAAATGGGTCATCTAGGGGGAGGAACTCCATGTCCTCAAGATCCTTAAAAGGTGCTAAGTCATCCTTCTCCATGATAGTTGGGCCAATGTTCTTGACAAGTGGGTCGGCCATGAGTGGAGGGCTTGGCTTTCTACCCGAGATAAGAAGCTCTAAATCGAGGAGAAGGTTGGGCTCATCGGGTGTAGGGAGGAATAGAAGGAGGTCGCTAGTGTAGCAACCAATGGTGCAAACTGAGGTGATAGACCCTATGCATAGGTGTAGGAGGCTAAGGCTCCTAGGTTGTTCTACCATAGGGGTCAACATGCTAGTCATCTCTAATTGCCATGCTATGCCCTTGAGAAGGTCTCTAAGGTCTCCACTTGATAGGATGCTTGGATTGTGGTGTGATAGGAGAAGAAGGGCACTAAGGGAAGGTCTTGTTCTATGGGAGGGAAAATATGGGCCGGGTCTCTCCAATTGGGCTCTCCTTTAGCCAACTAACAATGGGTTCTCCTAAGATGAGCTTGGTCCCAACTAGAGAGGGTGATGTAAGGTGAAGACCCTCATGTGATGTTTCTTCTTCAACTTGGACTTGGGTTTCCTCCAAGGTGGAGAGTGGGTTTGGAGTGTTCACCACTATGGAGTGGGTATGGGTTCTTCTTCCAAGGAGGTGAGAGGGGCTTTTGAGGGTGTGGTGATGATTGGGGCATGGTGTATCCGGGGTGGTAGGTAGTGGGAAACTTGGGTTAGGATAGGTAAGGGTAGTAGTGGAGGCTTTGGTGGGAGTTGGATTGGGGTAGGAGAGGAAGATGGGTGGGTTGAAGGGGTTTGGGTTGATTTGTTTTGGGAGGAGTGTCCCTTTTTGGGGGTGATGGAGAGGTAGTGGTGGGGGTTACCATGGGCCTAGGTGGAGAGTTGGCCATGGGGCCCAATTGGGTATGGGGGCCTATGGTTGTGGTGTGGACTTGGAGGTGGGGTGTAAATGTAGTGGTTGGGGTGGGAGAGATGGGAAGTGGTAGGGAATGGGTGATTGGGGTCTTGGATTGACCGGGTGGGGATGAAGGAGTTGAAGTACTCCTTGGGCTTTTGTGATTTGAGTAGGAGGGAGAGGGTTGGAGAGTGTAGGTTTTCCTAAGCTCGACCTTCATCTCATCCCAAGTGCTAATGGGGGCCTCCCTGCGGATCCTTCTTAAACCTTCCACAACTAACCAATGAGTTTTAGCTTGTTTGGAGAGGTGTGCCTTGGCTAGCCTCATTCTCCTTTCTTCGTTCAAGGGGCAACTTTTAAAGAATTGGTCTAGGGAAATCTCCCAATCTAGGTAAAGGCTTGGGCTGTTGGATCCATCAAAGGGGGGGGGTTTTGATTTTCAAGTGTTCTAAAAATATGGTTTCTAGATTTCCCCAAAGGTCACTCTCATTTATTCTTGGTGCACGGCTATTTCCTTCAAGTCGGTCGAGTCGAGACATGATATCTTCAAGCCGATTAAGGACATTAGGTAGGGCTTCTATGATAGAGGTGTTGCTACCCACTTTGTTGGTAATGGAACTTCCATGAGGATTTGGGCTTCTTGGGAAAGTTGATGGGGATGGATATGATGGGTATGAAGTGGCCATTCTAGTGGACATGGGAGATGCAACCGAGGACTCTAAATGCATAAACATGCCCTAGGACCAACTTGTTGAGAGACAAGTTGTGAACTTGCTCTGATACCACTTGATGTGACACAACCTCGGACTTAGTCAAACAAGCACATCTAAGCATCCAAATGGGCCTTAATGGGCCACCGCTCTCTTCGTTGCACTCTATTCCCGGGGTGACTATGTGATACCAAGGGTGACTTATGGGAATGGACCCTTGCTGGTAGAGGGCCAGCAAGGCCAAGAATTGATTCCCCAAGGTTGGTTGCCCAATTCGATTGGGGCCGACAAAGTGCACTCGGGCACCGGGTCACACTAACCCACGGCGATCACTCTAAGTCATGGACTTGAGGATCGGGCGCTCCTCACGAATTCAGCGGTGCATGAATCAAATATTGAGAGAGCTACACTAGGTGAGCAAGGAAGAGACACTTACTCGACCGGTTTGAAGAAACCGGTCCCGGTCGGAGACGAGGGCGAGCGGGGAGGCGGTGGTTCCCCACACGCCGCGGCGGTGTCGCTTGACCTGCCAAACCACTTACAAAACTACTCCTCTCGCAGGAGGGGGGATCTTGGGGTAGGGGTTAATATGATACATTCAAACACTACCACCACGCAGGGTGGGGCCTTCAGCCGGCCAAGCGGGGAGGGGTTGGTGGACCGAAACGAAGAGAAATGAGAACTAGGGAAGTTGCAGCTTCAATCTGGAATTCTGGACAGGGGGTCGCTGTGATGGCTATGCCGGGCTTGTCCGGACTCCAAATTGATCGAAACCAGCTCCTGAAGCTTCCTGACTGGAAGAGGTGGACTCCAGAATTTTTGGGGAAGCTCAGACGGTCGGAGGTGGCTGCACCAGCAACAGGAAGTAGCCTCCTCTGTCTGGCCGCAGGTACTGTCTGGACTGTAACAGCAAGTTGCAGAAGTGACTGAGCGCCCTCCCGAGCTCCGATCAGCACGAAACCAGCGGCATCATCTTCGTGGTCGAGGTAGCTTTCAGCAGGAGGTGACGGAGATGCATTCAGAGGTCGAGGATGGCCGGGGCACCCAGAAGAGTGGGTACTGGTCGGAGTAGACAGCAGAAAACAGAACTAGATAGATCGGGGGAGAAAATTCGTAACTTCTTCCTCCGGTGGCCGAACGGGGTTCTGTTTCTTGATCTTGAAAGATGACCGGTAGAGGAAGAACTTTGATGAAGGGGCTTCAGCCTGAATCCGCTGGGGTTTGTCGTGGCAGAAGGATCTTCCACGCTCTGGTCCAGGATGAAGACCTCTCTGCGCACTGTTGGGAGAATGGCTCTATCTGGCAGCTCCGAGCTCCGATCGTGTTGATTCCACCTCGCCTGCGAAGTAGACTGGAAGGCCTTTCCAGAAAGGTAGGCCACGCCTTCTGAAGAACTAGGATGAATCCGTGGTTGACGCTGCAACAAGGGCTGTTCTGCAGATCTGCACAGCTCCAACCTACTAGAAGAAATGAGAGGGAGATATGGCTTCTTTGGTGGAGGGAAATGGTAGGAATGACCTAAGGGAGAGTGGGGGCTCTTGTGGGGTGGAGAAGGGAGCTAATGGTGATGGGGAATGAGGTGGAGAATGGCTGGAAGCAAGTGCTAGCAGGTGGAGGAGGAAGAGCTACGAATTTGGGGAAGGTGGGTGAGAGGAGAAGGTGAGGGGGGCACAAGTGAGTGGAGGGAAGGGTGGATTTCAAATTCAAAAGGTCTTGGAAGGTGGGTGATTATGTTGGGAAGTGGAGTGCTTGCATTGGAATGGGGTAGATTTGGTTGGAAGGTGGAGGAAGGTGTTGGAATGGGGAGACTTCTACCTAGGAACTAGGGAGTGGAGTAATGGAGGCCATGGGGAAGTGGAGGGCATTAAAGGAGGTGGTTGGAGGTTGGAAGTGGATGGGAGGAGGGAGGAGAGAGAAGGAAATTCGGATTTGGGGTTGGAGGAGAGAGAAAGAGGGGTGAAATAGAGAGATTAAGAGGGGAATGGGTGGGGAATCTCTCCCCTAGGGTCTCTCACCCAAAAACTAGAGGAATCACTCCAATTTGAACTCAAATGGCAAGTTTAACTCAAAAGGATGTAATCATTCATTAACTTCAAATGAGGGGAGTGGGGTCCTATATATAGGCAACCCACTCTTTACAATAAGTCCCTGACAAAATAAACAACTACAAATAACCAAGGGGGTTGGGAGTGCTAATGGGCCTAGTCCAACGAATGGGGCCCAATAGCTTACATTAGACATCATGATGATACCAAACAAAGGAAAATAAGTGCTAGACTTAGGGAAATGACTCAAATAAAATGGAAATACATCAAAATGACTCAAAGGAAAACTATAAAATGGATAAGGGGCCTTAATAGAGTGAGGCCCAAACTCAACTAGCTCCCGAATGTGAAGAAGTGGACCCGAGCCAAAGGGAGTCGTGGGTGATGCCTCCATCAGTGGATGTCAAAAATACATGATAAATGCCTACGCATATAGGGCCCGATCTGGTCCTGGGAGGAGCACCCGAAAGTACTTGTGCCCATGGGAGTTAAAATGATAAGGTATCTGGCATTATACCGAGTACTTGACTTGCTTGATTGGACATTCCACACACATCTTGTACTTGAATCGTACTTGACTTTACATGAAATGCGTGGCCCGAAAAAGGGAAATTTACTTGCTTGATACATGATAGCCAAAGTTCTTGACATGACTTGTTAAACGTACTTGCTTGAATATCTTGAATACACTTATTATCTTGTTGGAAGTTCATGATTAAGTTCATCTTATTTCTTTGATATTACATTCTCTCTATCTTGTCGTTTTATGCGAGCATGCATAGTTTTATTGCATTCATGAAAGATGTAATTACTTAAACCCCTTGCTAGTACTTGAGATATAATTTCCTACTGAGCGTTCACTCATTCCGTTTGTCCCTTTGTACTTTTTCAGGTAAGTCCGACGACGATGGAAGTCAATCGGATGGGAATAATCAAGAGTGAAAGTGATAGAGCTTCTACAAGTGTCGTCTAGTCTTCTCTATAGTTTTCTTGAGTCAACTATGTATTCTTTTCCCCTTTTATTAAACAGAGTATTGGATTTGTAATAGTCTATCCATTATGAATTAAAGGATTGAGTTATCTTGCTATTTTGCGCATCTCTGTCTTTGTGTCGAATACACGACCACTCTGATTGACATGATTGATATAAACTCGTCGCGCATCTCCGGGTATCTTCCGCGCTCGGGGCATGACAGTTTTTGTGGTATCAGAGCCTAAGGTATTCAATTCCTAGGAAAAACCCAAGTCCAAGGATAAGTTGAACCTTTAAACCAGTGAGATTGGGTAGAACCAAGGGTTAGATTTAACATAGTGTACGAGTCTTTAAATACGATCACGTACTAATATAGTTATTGTAATTGTAGGATAATGGCTGCCGAACGTGCTCAATGGCGCAACATGCAGCGTACCCTTCAAGGGATGACCCAAGTGCTACAACAGGTAGCACAAGGTGGTGCTCCACGAGCTGGAAGCTTACACCAAGCCTTTAAGAACATGAATCCCCCGAAGTTTATGGGATCGACCGATCCGGACGATGTCGAGCATTGGGTTCGGGAAACCGAACGCATATTCCGTGTCATGCAATGCACGGACCAAGACAAAGTTCTATTAGCTACATTCCAGTTAGAGAAAGATGCTAGATGCTGGTGGGAGTCTATTGAAGCAACCATCGATCCTACTCAAGTAACATGGGAAGAATTTGTGGAATACTTCAATGCTAAATATTTCTCGGACCGAGTCCAAGAAAAGAAGGCTGCCGAATTCGCTGCATTAAAGCAACGATCCTTATCATTAGCAGATTATGAAGCTCAATTCTCCAGGTTGTCTAGATATGCTAAGCATCTTATTAGCACGGAGAAGATGAAAGCCCGTAGATTTCTTAATGGGCTTAGGCCCCACTATATTACTCAACTGGCGCCTATGGACATCCAAGTTTATTCTGAGATAGTGCGCCGAGCTCAACTACTTGAAGATGCCACGGAACTATCTGATAGGATCCGAGGGAAAGACAAGAAGGAACAAGTCACGGGTTCGGGTTCTTTCAAACCCAATTTCAAGAAGAGGCCCAATAATGGAGTTTCTTCCTCTCAAGACCATAAGTTCAAAAAGACCAAGCCTTTCTCTATCACAACTACCCCTTCTAATACAGTATGCAAGCATTGTGACAAGGCTGGTCACAAGACAGAAGAATGCTGGAGGAAATTAGGAGCTTGTCTCCGTTGTGGAAGCCGTGAGCATCGGATTCCCGAGTGTCCATTAATGAATGACCAAGCCGGCGATGGTAAACGCCCGGTGACAAAGAATGCTCGTCTTCATGCAATACAGGAGACCGAACCTGAAGAAGAAGGCGGATTAGTGGAAGGTACATTGAAAATTTATTCCAAAAATGCTTATGTCTTATTTGATACGGGTGCATCACATTCCTTTATTTCTAAGAAGTTTGCCGATCCGTTACCATTAGAACCGGAATGGATAAAAATAGTTCTAACTACTCCTCTTGGAAGTGAGAATGATATTACTCATCACTACCAAAACTGTGAGGTAATGGTTCAAGGTAGGAATTTACCTATAGATCTTATATGCCTCGATCTAAAGGAGTATGATGTTATACTGGGAGCGGACTGGTTATCCAAATACCAGGCAACGGTTGATTGTCGCAATAGCCGAATTGCTTTCAAAGATTTTCCAGAATTAGTCTTTACTCGCCCCAAGAGTCGGAGCAAATCCCCTCTTATTTCGGCTCTTCGAGCAAGCAAGCTCGTCAGGAAAGGATGTGTATCGTTCCTTGCTTTTGTCACTGTTAAAGAAGCTAAGGAAACCAAGATAGAAGACATTCAGGTAGTGCGAGAATTTTCAGACGTATTTCCGGAAGATTTGCCGGGATTACCCCCTCAAAGAGAAGTGGCCTTCACCATTGACTTAGTCCCTGGTGCTGGTCCTGTTTCAAAGGCACCATATAGAATGTCCCCTGCTGAACTCAAGGAGTTGAAGGAGCAGTTGATGGAACTAATCCGAAAAGGGTTTATTAGACCAAGTACTTCCCCGTGGGGAGCACCAGTCTTATTTGTAAAGAAGAAGGATGGATCCATGAGATTGTGTATCGACTATCGACAGTTGAATCATCTTACTATCAAGAACAAGTATCCACTGCCGAGAATCGATGAGTTATTTGATCAGATTTCAGGATCCAAATATTTTTCCAAGATTGATCTCAGGTCGGGATATCATCAGTTAAGGATCAAAGATGATGACATTCATAAGACCGCATTCAGAAGCAGGTATGGCCATTATGAATTTATTGTTATGCCTTTTGGACTAACAAATGCCCCTGCTGCCTTTATGCAGTTAATGAATAGCATATTCAGGCCTTACTTGGATCAATTCATAGTAGTCTTCATTGATGATATATTGATATATTCCAAGACTAAGGAAGAACATGAAGAGCATTTAAGGATCGCATTGCAAGTATTGAGGGAAAATCAATTATATGCAAAGCTCAGCAAATGTGAATTCTGGCTTGAAGAAGTGACTTTCCTCGGACATGTGATATCCAAGGATGGTCTATCTGTTGATCCATCAAAGGTTGAAGCTGTTAGAAACTGGGGAAGACCAACCAATGCTAGCGAGATCAAAAGTTTCTTAGGTCTTGCAGGCTATTATCGGCGATTCATCAAAGATTTCTCTAAGATCGCCGTACCACTTACAAGATTAACTCGTAAGGAGATCCGATATGAATGGAGTGAGGAATGTGAAAGAAGTTTCCAAACTCTCAAGGATCATCTCACTACAGCTCCGGTGTTAGCTCTACCAATAGAAGGAGAGAAATTCGAGATCTACACTGATGCTTCTGGCATTGGCCTCGGATGTGTCCTAATGCAACAAGGAAAGGTCATAGCATACTCTTCACGTCAACTGAAGAAGCATGAGGAGAATCACCCCGTCCATGACTTAGAACTGGCCGCGGTGGTATTTGCCCTAAAGATATGGAGACACTACTTATATGGAGTGCAGTTTACTGTATACTCCGATCACAAAAGTCTCAAATATCTATTTTCACAAAAGGAGCTAAACATGAGACAAAGACGCTGGCTAGAATATCTCAAGGACTTCGACTTCAATATTCAATACCATCCCGGGTAATTATGTTGCTGATGCCCTTAGTCGAAAGCCGAGAACAATGATAGCCAATTGTATGATACAAGAATGGAGGTTACTTGAACAATTCTCCGAGCTCAATATAAGCTTGGACACGGAATCCAAATTTGTTACATTATCCCATGTAAGCATACAGTCAGATTTATTATCTGAGATACAAGCGCTTCAGGATGATGATCCTATATTAGTGGAAATCAAAGGCAGATTAGAAGGACAATCTGATTTCCAACTAACTTCTGATGGAAGTTTATTATTCAAAGGTAGAACTTGTATACCCGACTGTCCGGAATTAAAGAAGAAGATCTTAGATGAAGCTCACCGATCAAGGTACACCATTCATCCGGGATCAACTAAAATGTACCAAGATGTAAAGAGGAACTATTGGTGGCCCAACATGAAAAGAGAAATAGCGGACTATGTATCACGCTGTCTCACATGCCAACAGGTCAAGGCAGAACACCAAAAGCCTGCTGGAAAACTACATCCTCTAGATATTCCTAAGTGGAAGTGGGAGGATATTGGTATGGACTTCATCATGGGTTTGTCTAAATCTAAAGGAGGACATGATGGAATCTGGGTTATCATTGACCCATTAACTAAATCGGCGCATTTCTTGCCAATAAAAAGCCGATGGTCAATTGATGTGCTAGCTGCACTATACATCAAGGAAATAGTCAGGTTACATGGAATTCCTGTCTCAATCGTGTCTGATAGAGATCCCCGTTTCACTTCTCATTTCTGGAAGGGATTACAACATTCGTTGGGAACAAGGCTCAACTTTAGTACTGCTTTTCACCCACAAACGGATGGCCAGACCGAGAGAGCTAATCAAGTTGTTGAAGATATGCTTAGAGCATGCATCATTGACTTTGGAGGAAGCTGGCATGACCACTTGCCATTAATTGAATTTGCATATAACAACAGCTACCAAGCTAGTATCCAAATGGCACCTTTCGAAGCCTTATACGGAAGAAGTTGCAGATCACCCATATGCTGGAACGAAGTTGGAGAAAAACAACTGTTAGGTCCAGACATGGTAAGGGATACAACTGAGAAGATACAAGTAATCAGAGAAAGATTACAAGTTGCTCAGACGAGACAAAAGGCTTATGCTGATACAAGAAGGAGAGATCTTGAATTCCAAATCAGAGATCATGTATTTCTCAAGATATCGCCTGGACGTGGCATACGAAGATTTGGTGTTAAGGGTAAGCTTACGCCAAGATTCATCGGACCATTTGAGATACTCGAAAGAGTTGGCGAGGTTGCTTATCGCATCGCATTGCCTCCTCAATTGTCCGAGGTACATAATGTATTTCACATATCCATGTTGAAGAAGTATGTTCACGATCCCTCGCATATTATTGAACATGGAGATCTGGTGATCCAGAAAGATCTCACATATGAACAGAAGCCTATGAAGATCTTAAATCGTGAAATACGAGCTCTAAGGAATAAGGTTATTCCCATGCTCAAGGTGCAATGGAATAAGAATTCCGAACACGAAGCGACATGGGAGACCGAGGAATCTATGAAGAAACGATTTCTCGAGTTATTCTAAGAGGTATATGCTCTACACTCTCCGCATATATACATAATATACAAGTGAATTTGGGGACCAAATTCTTTTTAAGTAGGGGAGGGTGTAGCAACCCTGATAAATGAATATTTGAAATGAATTAAAAAAATATATATTACAGAAGTAATACAGATAATAAGAATAGGGTTAATTAGATAAAATAAAACAAATTACAAATAACGCCTCTGAGTAAGGCGTTAATTTAAAAAGACACGCCTCTACAAAAGGCGTGACTAAAGAAAGGACGCCCACACGTGCGGTCGTCAACTCTCACGCGACCAAATAGGCAAGTAAAAGAAACGCCCATATCTTGGGCATGTTTCAAAAACAAGGAACGCCCTTATCCAAGACGTTTATTAATAAACGACCTGAACAAGGTCGTTAATTAAAGAATCGACGCCCTGACCCAAGGCGTTAATTCAGTTCGTGAACCGTTCGAACCCAGAACTTATCCAGGGTAATAGATAAGTATTAGAAAGAGTTAAAAGGTGGTAAGGACTCTATTAGGGATATATTACCCTCACACAAACACTAACTCTAATAGGACTTCCATAACCCTATAAATAATCTACTGATCGAACCCGTGAACGCTATTTGGCGTTCGAGTTCTCTGAAGGTAATTACAGAGCAATAGCTCTTCCTTCCCTCTGTCCCTTTTTGATTTGGTGGACGGTCATTAATTCGACTTCTTCCTTCTTTCAGGTTGAAGAAGCATTGGGGTTGTGAAGAACAAAGGTAATGATCTTTCCTTTACCTTCGGTCAGGTGTTATGAAGAAAATATTAATGTTTCTTCGTATTTCTCTGTAGGAAGTTCAGTCGAAAGGGGTTCATCAAGTTGAACAGAAATACTTCTTCCTGCTGATACGGCTGAAGCAACATAGTTTTTCTCCCTTCTTCATATCAATCTTCAAATCCATTATTAAGGTAGGATCTTCTCAAGTCTTGTAGCCCAAACTAAATTTATATAATACAAGAAGCATCATGCATATCATGTATTAGTTTTATTATAGTTTCTCGGACGTTGCTGGAATATTTTAAAAGAAACGCCCCTGTCAAGGGCGCTATTTTACAAGATACGACCCTCACAAGGTCGTTAATTCAAAATTATACGCCTTATATATAGGCGTTAATTTCATGAACAAACCGCATGTAATTAATAATTGATCCTGTTTAAAATTCGATAAATATGAAATATCGATTCTAATATCTTGCATGACTCTACCTGTAAATTCCTACTAATTTTCTTGTCATGACCATGTCTCCTGTCACTTGAAATTTTATTTCCTGAAATATTGTAAATTTCTTGAATTCACGACTTGGACAAAGTCGTTTTTTATATGTTAACGCCCCAGAACAGGGCGTGATTCTGAAAGCTAATGCCCCTTCCTAGGGCGTTTCTCTGTTAAAATCCTAAAATATATTTATTCTGTAAAATAGAATTAAACAGTAACGCCCCTTCCCAGGGCGTGTTTTCTATAAATCCTAAAAATTATTTATATTCTGACAGATATGTAAATAATAAGACACCTTCTGGTGAAGTCGTCAACTCTTGAAAAAACGCCCCTGTCCAGGGCGTGTTTTAGATAAATTACTGAATTATTAAAAATTCTGCAAAACGGAAACATATGTAAACGCCCTTCTGTTAGGCGTTACTTACTTGATAAAACGACTTGACCTAAGTCGTTATTTTACTGTAAAACTGATTTTTCATCTGTTTCTGTTAACCGATGGTTTCATATGTTACAATATATATATATCGACACTATTCTCCACTCCGTGAGTATAGTCCCACGTTTCATGTTGTTTCATCGATCACACTCAACTCTCATTGACATACAAGCTCTCCATTGGACATTCCGTTCCTTTGGACTAGCGAGTTAGTCATAGAGACCTCCGTAAGACTCCTCGTAGCCTTGGATTCCCTCAAGGCCGACTGAGCTGGTTGTACCCTAAAAACCCATTACACGATCTTTGCCATGTCAATCTAAAGAAACATGGTATACCGGCCCTTATGATTATACAAGGAGTATATCATAAGAAATTCTTAATGGGATGATGATATCATGCCATATCATGTCGTTCTTGTAAACCTCAATTCTATGATAAGAATGAGGGTATCTTGCTTGATCTAATGTTTATGTGGACCTCAATTCTATATAAAGAATGTCCATATTGATTTGTCATGGGACCTAAGTTAAGGGAACCATATTCTACCTAGTTTTATTGATATCATGATTTTACCGTTATTATCACCAATCTATGTCCTTTGTCATATTTTTGGACTCTATTCTGTCAAAGTTGTCATACATGTCTACAAGCTTGAATATTGAAATTCTATATTGGCTATATAAACAAGAGTGGATGTCAAAAATACATGATAAATGCCTGCGCATATAGGGCCCGATCTGGTCCTGGGAGGAGCACCCGAAAGTACTTGTGCCCATGGGAGTTAAAATGATAAGGTATCTGGCATTATACCGAGTACTTGACTTGCTTGATTGGACATTCCACACACATCTTGTACTTGAATCGTACTTGACTTTACATGAAATGCGTGGCCCGAAAAAGGGAAATTTACTTGCTTGATACATGATAGCCAAAGTTCTTGACATGACTTGTTAAACGTACTTGCTTGAATATCTTGAATACACTTGTTATCTTGTTGGAAGTTCATGATTAAGTTCATCTTATTTCTTTGATATTACATTCTCTCTATCTTGTCGTTTTATGCGAGCATGCATAGCTTTATTGCATTCATGAAAGATGTAATTACTTAAACCCCTTGCTAGTACTTGAGATATAATTTCCTACTGAGCGTTCGCTCATTCCGTTTGTCCCTTTGTACTTTTTCAGGTAAGTCCGACGACGATGGAAGTCAATCAGATGGGAATGATCAAGAGTGAAAGTGATAGAGCTTCTACAAGTGTCGTCTAGTCTTCTCTATAATTTTCTTGAGTCAACTATGTATTCTTTTCCCCTTTTATTAAACAGAGTATTGGATTTGTAATAGTCTATCCATTATGAATTAAAGGATTGGGTTATCTTGCTATTTTGCGCATCTCTGTCTTTGTGTCGAATACACGACCACTCTGATTGACATGATTGATATAAACTCGTCGCGCATCTCCGGGTATCTTCCGCGCTCGGGGCGTGACAAATGGATTCACTCTAATAGAACTAAATTGAACTCTTAACTGGGAAATTTGCATTGATTCATTCATTCATTAGTCAAAAATGAAGGAAATGGGGCCCTATATATAGGCAACCCACATTTTACAATAAGACCCTGACAAAAGACTCAATGACAAATAACCGAGGGGGTAGGGGGTGCTCTTGGGCCAAGCCCAATGAATTGGGCCCAATAGCAACATAATGACACACGAACTTAGGAAAATAAACACAAGACCTAGGGACATGACTCAAATAAAATGAAAATTACATCAAATGACTCAAATAGAAAGCACAAACAGGATAAATGGGCCTTTATAGAGAGAGGCCCGAACTCAAACGATGCCGGAGTGTGAAGACAACCCTAGCCAAAGGGAGTTGTGGATGATGCCTCCATCAAATCCCCTGGGCTATGAAGAGCTCGACTCCGTCAAGTACCATCCGGCTGTGGTACTACTCGAGGAGGTCCGGATCCATCTGCTGGAGATCCTCCCGACTCACCCAAGAATCCTCCGAAGGAGGCCGATCCTTCCACCTGACGAGATAGCGCTCATAGACCTTGCTCCGAGTGGTAGTGACTTGTTCATCCAATATTTGTTCAATGCGTTCACGCTGGGCTCTCTTGGCTAGTGGTCTCTCCTTACGGGTGGGTGCTCTCTCAAGGGAAGAAGTAGGCCCAATCTCCTCACTAGGTACCACCGTGGGTCCCTTATATGGTACTAGGTCGGTGACATTGAATGTGTGACTTGTTCCATATTCCTCAGGGAGATCTAACTCGTAGGCATTTGTACCAATGCGCCTCAAGACCTGGAAGGGACCAGCCCCACGTGGCCTCAGTTTAGACATGGCTCTCGGGGAGAGCCTCTCCGTCCTTACCATCACAAAGTCACCCACATAGAATTCTTGGTGACACCGATGAGAGTCAGCCAGCCTCTTATAAGCCTCATTCTTTTTGCTGATGTGCTTGCGAATTTCTTCATGCAATTCTCTAATATGTTGTGCAAAAGACTCGGCTGAAATGGACGCTCTAGCATGCTGGGGAAGGGGAATGAGATCGGAAGGCTTTCTTGGCTTGTACCCATGCACGACTTCAAATGGACTCATCCCTATGGACTTATTGATGGAGTTGTTATATGCAAATTCGGCCTGTGGTAAGATGAGATCCCAATTTTCGGGGCGATCCTCAACAAGACACCTAAGGAGGTTCCCTAGACTCCGATTGACAACTTCTGTTTGGCCATCCGTTTGGGGGTGGTAGGCAGTGGAGAATTTGAGGAGGGTACCCATCATGTGCCAAAGAGTTTTCCAAAAGTAGCTAGTGAATTTGACATCCTTATCGGAGACTATGGTCTTAGGTAGCCCGTGGAGTCGGACAACCTCATCAAAGAACAATCGGGCCACATGGGAGGTATCGGAGGTCTTGGAGCATGGGATGAAGTGGGCCATCTTGGAAAACCTATCCACTACCACATTGATGGAGTCATGCTTTCTTTGAGTCTTGGGTAATCCTAGCATAAAGTCCATGCTCAAGTCTTGCCATGGACGGTCGGGAATGGGGAGTGGGGTGTATAGGCCGGTGTTTTGTTTCACTTGTTTGGCCGAAGCACATGTTCGGCATTGGCCCACAATCTTGCCCACATCTCTCTTGAGACTTGGCCAATAAAACTGTCCCTCAACTAGAGCAATGGTTTTGTGGACTCCAAAATGACCAGCTAGCCCTCCTGCATGTAATTCCCAAATCAAGAAGTCACGGAGTGAGGTCCGTGGGATGCAAAGCTTAGGTCCCTTGAAGAGGAACCCATCCTCTAAGACAAATCCCTCATGTTCCTTGCTAGAATGGGTAGTCAAGGTGGTATAGGTGTGCCCAAAGTTGGGGCAGCTAGGGTACTCATCCTTGATCATATCAAATCCGCTCACTTCCACTTGGATAGTGGATAACAAGGAAACTTTCCTACTAAGGGCATCCGCCGCTCGATTCTCACTCCCAGCTTTGTGTTTGATGACAAAAGTGTAAGATTGGATGAACTCAACCCATCGGGCATGTCGGACATTTAACTTTTGTTGGGAGTTGAGGTATTTGAGGGCCTCATGGTTGGAAAAGATGACAAATTCTTTGGGCAACAAGTAGTGCCTCCAATGTCGGAGGGACTGCACCACGGCATAGAACTCCTTATCATAAGTGGAGTATCTTGTCCTAGCATCACATAGCTTTTCACTAAAGAAGGCTACCGGGTGTCCCTCTTGACTAAGAATCCCTCCTATCCCTATCCCGGATGCATCACATGTGACCTCAAAGACTTTAGAGAAATTGGGAAGGCATAGGACCGGGGCTTGGGTCAACTTCTCCTTAAGCTCTTGGAAGTCTTTAGAGGCTGATTTGGTCCATACAAAAGTCCCCTTCTTGAGACAATTAGTGATTGGGCCAGTGATAGTGCTAAATCCACGGATAAACCTCCTATAGAATGTTGCCAATCCATGGAAACTTCAGACCTCATGAAGGGTGTGGGGTTCCAGCCAATCAAGAATAGCTTGGACCTTGTCGGGGTCCATGGAGACACCTTTGGTGGACACCATAAATCCTAGGAAGGTGATGGATGTGGTCATGAAGTGGCACTTTCCTAAGTTGGTAAATAGGCTCTCTTGTCGGAGGACGGTACAAACTTGCCTAAGGTGGTCAAGGTGGGCCGCTTGGGATTGACTATAGATGAGCATATCATCAAAGTAGACCACTAGAAAGATCTCAATGAAAGGCCTAAGGACCTCCGTCATAAGACGCATGAAAGTACTTGGGGCATTTGAAAGCCCAAAAGGCATGACTAACCATTCAAAGAGACCATCTTTGGTTTTGAAAGCCATTTTCCACTCATCCCCGGGCCTTATCCTAACTTGGTGATAGCCACTCTTAAGGTCAATTTTGGAGAAAATGGTGGCTCCGGCTAACATATCAAGCATGTCATCAAGCCTAGGGATGGGGAACATATACTTGACGGTGATTTTGTTAATGGCCCGACTATCCACACACATTCGCCATGACCCATCCTTCTTGAGAGTTAGAAGGGCCGGGACGGCACATGGACTTTTGCTAATGCGAATGAAGCCCTTCCTAATGAGTTCCTCTATTTACCTCCGTAGTTCGGCATGTTCAGTGGGATTGAGGCGATAATGAGGAAGGTTTGGGAGAGTGGCCCCCGGGACTAGATCAATTGCATGTTGCACATCCCGCATGGGAGGGAGTTGGTCCGGGAGCTCCGTTGGGAACACATCATGGAATTCTTCTAGGAGTTGTTGGATTTCTATGGGATGGGGATTGGTGGAAGTGGGTTCTCCTAGGCAAATGATCACCGCACATAGTGGTACTTCTTGAATTATCTCCTCTTCAAGTTCTTTCCTAGTGATGAGATGAAGACCCTTGGCCAACCCCGAGGTCCCACTTTGTTTGGGAGTCTGGGTGAGGGATGGGGTTGGAGGGGTGGAGTTCCCCGAGGCTTGTATGGTGGTGGGGTGTTATCCTTGAGGGAGAGTGTCCCTCTTGGTCATGGGACGAGGTGGGGAGGGGTTAAGATGGATAGTCTTACCCTCATGTTCAAAGGTGCATATGTTGCTCCTACCCAAGATGGTGGCATCTACATCATAAAGCCAAGGTCTTCCTAGTAGGATGCTTCTTACTTCCATGGGTATGACGTCACACCATATTTGACCATGGTATGAAGAGAAGGTGAGGGGCACAAGACATTGGGTATTGACCGGGATGGAGTTGTTGTTGATCCATGAGACCCGGTAAGGATTTGGGTGAGGGGTGATAGCTAGCCCAAGAAGCTTGATGGTATCGGGTGATACGGCATTGACACAACTCCCACTATCCAAGATCACTTTCCTTACATGGCTCCCTATCTTGACAAAGGTGTGAAAGATTGAAGTTCGATGCCAATCCTCTTCTTGGGGTTTGGTGAGGGTGCATCTAATCACTCCTAGATGAGAGTTGGTAGATGGAGTGGTGTGATCTAGACCCGTTTCTAGGTATTGGGCTTCATACTCCTCTTCCCAATCTAGTGAGGCTTCATGGTCCTCAACGACATCTTCAAGTTCCTTTTGGGGTGGAGCTTCTTCCTCAATAAGCAAGCTAGATAATCCCTTGGATGGAAATTGGCCCTCAAAGTGGCCAAACCCTTGACACCTATAGCATTGTTGACACCTGCTACCCGGAGTGGTTCCTACATTTGGGCCTTTGGGATTGTCCTCCCTTCGGGGGAGAGGGTGACTAGGGGTGGGCTTGTTTGGAGTGATGGTGGGAGGAGGGTTGTAAGGCCTTAATGGGGTACTCCCACTTGGATTAGTGATGGGGACATCGAGACAAGACAGTCCGCATTTTATTTGCATTTATGTCCTTTTATCTTTGTATGTATACCCTTGTGTTATATGGGTACGCAATTGTAAGTCTTAGTGGGTTTATATGTGAAATTCCCATAGGCCCAAGCAAGGGGACCCTCACCCCTTTCCCATTGGTCCACATAGACCATGTGGGGCTGGTCAACCATCCTAGGTGGCCATCTAGAAGGTTGGAATGCCAATTGACCACATGGTAGACAAGTGGTTAAAAAATTCAAAGGTAGGCTACCTACCTTTCCTACCTTGTCCCCCCATTAGAATTAATTAGGAATTTCATTTTTTTTATTTTATTTGGATCAAATATGATGTCCCTTAAATGCCCCTCCAGATCCTAGATCTAAGGGTATTCATGGTCTTTTTTTATTTATTATATAAGTCATGTATTTCTATTATTCTAGAATTAATGAAATGAGAAAAAGTATTGTGCAAGACCTCCCCCCCCCTTGAGTGAATTTCAACCTCCCCTCTCTCTCCCTCTGGTTTCTTCATCCCCAACCCCCATTCTATAGTGCTATCTTCTTCCCCCTACCTCCGGTGATCATCGGTGCCGCCGCCGCCGCCGTTAGTGCCGCCTACGAGCCGCCGCGGAGCCATCTTCAAGGTTCTGTCCTGCTGGATAGAGGTGACTTCCACGAAATTCTGCAGTCAGCCACGACGTCCTCTTGATCTGAAATTTTTAGAGGTTGTTCCTACCTTGAATCCCCACCTCCACCTAAATTTTCACGTCCAAAATCCTCCATTTAGTAATTTTCCATTTTCGTTCATTTTGCATTCTCAGATCTGTTTTGTCTCTATCTACAGTGACAACAGCTCCGAGTTTCCCATCTCCGACCACCTTTTTGAATTTTCCAAGCCCTCCCAATTTTATTGGGAGTTCTGTCCGTCATGCCCTACATCCACCATTTTTCCTGATTTTTGATCTGCCATCTATCCATTTTTCAAAATTTGTGTTCTATCTCAGCTACAGTGCTTTCAGCCCATTTCCAGATCCGACCCACTTCCAGGTCAAACATTGTATCATGTCGTAGCCACATCCAAACTTATTCAAACTAGTTTTGCCATTTTCCTAGCTTGATTTTCTACGACTCTTCTGAAGACCACCACTTCAGATTCGGATGTTCACATATCGGTCAAAGGTAGTTCTCAGACAAGTTCTCTGCAGATCTGAGAGCCCGGTCACTGTACAACAGTAACTCAACAATTCATTAAAGCCCAGCTCCGTGTAGATCCAGGTAAGATCTTTAGGCCTAGATTGAAGGATTTGAAGTTAGCTTTCCAACGGCGCCGGTATCGTGTCGATCCGACATCGGGGCTGATCGCAGCGCCCGTTCTCGCCGGGACGCGCGCTGAAAACCAGAAGTTGCAGATCCGTGGCCGGTTATTCCGACCGGTGCCGAACGGAGCCGCCCGGCCTCCGGCCGGCGAACCAGCGAGCCTCCACTCCAGGGAGCGCTCATCCAGGCATCCACCACTACAGCGGTGCCACCGGGTCGCACACGGCCCTCCGGAGGGCACGTGGGCCCCACCGTCACGTGTTCGGGTGTTGCCGAATCAACGCGAGAAGTCGCCCGTCAACCCGAATTCGGTCCTCCTGGGCCCAGTTGTGTAGCCCTTTACCTCCCTACGTGGAGTGGGTGATATTTCATTGCTGTCATCACTGTGTAATATTTATCTCGGGAGTACGAGTTTCGGCCGGGTTCGTCTTCCCCACGCCGAGCGCGTGGAGGTATCGCATTCGCTCCCTTACTTGGCATTTTACTTACTTCATATATATTTGTTTATGCCGCTGCTAGAGAGCATGTGTAGGGATATCTAGCTCGCTTTATCTATTCATTACCGCTGCTGCGAGAGAGTGCGAGACCGTCCCGTGACCCGATCCGGGCACACGAGAGAGCCGATCACCCTAGCTCATTGCCGGTTTCTCAACCGCGCACGTCCGACGCTTCCCTCGTTAAGGGACAGTCACGAGCTTGTCGTGTCCGTGGTCTCATCCCGCATCAATTTGGTATCAGAGAGAGTTTGAGTCTAGGGTGTCCAAAACAAAAAAAAGAGTGTCATTTAAGTCTAAGTGTCTAAGTCGGTCTTAGGAGTTGCATTTGCATACCATTAATCGGTATATAAAAAGGTGTTGTCCGAACGTTAGGCTACGCCTATCGGGAAGGCCGCACACTTGCGTGAGTGATCTTCAGATCGATTAACTCCGCCACGTACCGAGTCTTGGTGTCTTGTCCTTAGTGTGCGTGCATCCCAAACCATGCATAGTCGGTCTAGTGTCTTGTCTAAATGGCCTTGCATACCCATTCCTAGGGATCCATTCCCATCTTTTCGGCACCAATGGCCAACCCATGTCGACCTGTCCAAGGTGATAGGTCCGTGTCCGAGTACATCCGGGACTATGATAAGTACCGATTGGAATATGGCTTGGGAGAGGAGAGCACCATGACCGCATTTCAGTTCCGGAGAGGTTTGCGGTTTCACTTCCAACTTGAATGTCTTGTCCGCGACGCGTTCTCGCTGGCGCAATCTTATAAGGTCGATCTAGAGGTCGAGCCCTTTGAGTCTCATTTTTCTCGCTCTAGAGGTCGAACCCTTTGGCAAACATCTACCTCCCAATTGAGTCCCAAACCGATCGGACTACCTAACCCAATTCCTTCACCACCCGAGAGTGCTCCATTGTTACCCTCACCTTCTGATCTTAATTCGGAACCCTCTCATTTGGAGCCACCCGTGTTTCTAACGGGTACACTTTTCATCGCCGAGCCGCTTCTTAGTTGGCTCAAGGATGGCTTGGTCCCACATCCCGTCCCATCCTTGGACCCCACCTTACCTTTAGTGCCAGTCAACTCATTCCATACCACATTTCGGTCTAGTCACCATGTTGACACGTTAGACGATCTTGTCATGGGATTAGATTCACAATGGAAGTTGACGCACCTACTGGCCCGAGGCTTTGACCAACCCGCTAGTCTTAGCTTCACCCATCCGGCCTTAGGGTCCATTACCTCCGAGTGCACCGTGGGTTGTGTCACCACGGAGGTCCTCTTACTCCTCCCCTTACCGGACGAGCCCGAATTCATACCCTTTTGTCCGAGGGAGGAATCATACATCTTGCCTACGATCCCCGTCCCACCCGTTACAATTCACGAAGGTGACTACCCACACCTTCAAAACTTCTACATGTGGGACCGTGACTTGTGGGAACCCACCACAAGGGGTCATACCTTCTTTGACCCTTTTGACCCCTTCACTATTAGGCTTCCCGAGTTGCCACCCGTACTCCCCTTCTTCAAGGAAGCCCACTTTTATGCCCCTTCCCCTCGGGATGGGCCATCTACATCCACCAACCCCGACCCACCTACACCCGGCCCTTCTAAACCACCCGAGTCGCCCACATTCAAAAGACCATCCACGCATAACCACACCCGACGTATAGGTGTTCCCCATGCCATCCATTCCCAGTTGCACAACATGCATGCCTGGCACATATTCGGGTGTCCTGGTCCGCCGTCGCCCATGTACGGGTCGGACTAACATTAGGTGTGTCTAGGGTCATAGATGAGTCCGTGTGTTTTCCTTGTATGGTTTGTTTTATGTGATTTTTTTGCATGGTTTGTGTGTCGTTTTTTTGTCTGCATGTGTCTTGTGCAAGCTCGTTGTCGTTCTATTATGAGTAAGAGACTAGTGGACTCATTCGATGAGTATGGGATCGGTTCTACATCTATACCCGGATCAGTCACCTACAGGGACTCAGCGGTGATTCCTAGTGAGTCTTCGAGCTGCTTCCTTCCCTTTGCGAGTGCCCCACCCGAAGTGTCCACCTCTAGCCCACAGCAGCTTGTGCATATCGAGTATATATGGAATGAGCAGGTGACGGTCACTTGGAGTGGAGCATACCCGCGTTACTTGGCACGGTGACGGATCCGCCGGAGTACTCGAGCATCCATACCCCTACTCGACGGGGTCGAGTTCCTCCCACCCGGGGAGAATTTATGGGGACATCGAGACAAGACCGTCCGCATTTTATTTGCATTTATGTCCTTTCATCTTTGTATGTATACCCTTGTGTTATATGGGTACGCAATTGTAAGTCTTAGTGGATTTATATGTAAAATTCCCGTAGGCCCAAGCAAGGGGACCCTCACCCCTTTCCCGTTGGTCCACCTAGACCATGTGGGGTTGGTCAACCATCCTAGGTGGCCATCTAGAAGGTTAGAATGCCAATTGACCACATGGTAGACAAGTGGTTAAAAAATTCAAAGGTAGGCTATCTACCTTTCCTACCTTGTCCCCCCATTAGAATTAATTAGGAATTTTATTTTTTTTATTTTATTTGGATCAAATATGAAGTCCCTTAAATGCCCCTCCAGATCCTAGATCTAAGGGTATTCATGGTCTTTTTTTTATTTATTATATAAGTCATGTATTTCTATTATTCTAGAATTAATAAAATGAGAAAAAGCATTTTGCAAGACCCCCCCCCCCTTGAGTGAATTTCGACCTCCCCTCTCTCTCCCTCTGGTTTCTTCATCCCCAATCCCCATTCTAGAGTGCTATCTTCTTCCCCCTACCTCCGGTGATCATCGGTGCCGCCACCGCCGCCGTTCGTGCCGCCTACGAGTCGCCGCGGAGCCATCTTCAAGGTTCTATCCTGCTGGATAGAGGTGACTTCCACGAAATTCTTCAGTCAGCCACGACGTCCTCTTGATCTGAAATTTTTAGAGGTTGTTCCTACCTTGAATCCCCACCTCCACCTAAATTTTCACGTTCAAACGCCTCCATTTAGTAATTTTCCATTTTTGTTCATTTTGCATTCCTAGATCTATTTTGTCTCTGTCTACAGTGACAACAGCTCTGAGTTTCCCATCTCCAACCACCTTTTTGAATTTTTCAAGCCCTCCCAATTTTAATGGGCGTTTTCTCCATCATCCCCTACATCCACCATTTTTCCTGATTTTTTATCTACCATCTATCTATTTTTCAAAATTCATGTTCTATCTCTGCTATAGTGCTTTCAGCCCATTTCCAGTTAAAAAATCTTATCAATTCATAGACACATCCAAACTTGTTCAAACTAGTTTTTCCATTTTCCTAACTTGATGTTCTACAACTTTTATGAAGACTACCACTTCATATTCGGACGTTCACATATCGGTCAAAGGCAGTTCTCAGACAAGTTCTCTGCAGATCTGAGAGCCCGGTCACTGTACAACAGCAACTCAACAATTTATTAAAGCCCAGATCCGTGTAGATCCAGGCTAGATCTTTAGGCCTAGATTGAAAGATTTGAAGTTAGCTTTCCAACGGCGCCAGTCTTGTGTCAATCCGACATCGGGGCTGATCGCAGCGCCCGTTCTCGCCGGGATGCGCGCTGAAAACCAGAAGTTGCAGATCAGTGGCCAGTTATTCCGATCGGTGCCGAACGGAGCCGCCCGGCCTCCGGCCGGCGAACCAGCGCGCCTCCACTCCAGGGAGTGCTCATCCAGGCATCCACCACTACAGCGGTGCCACCAGGTCTCACACGGCCCTCCGGACGGCACGTGGGCCCCACCGTCACGTGTTCGGGTGTTGCCGAATCAACGCGAGAAGCCGCCCGTCAACCCGAATTCGGTCCTCCCGGGCCCAGTTGTGTAGCCCTTTACCTCCCTGCATGGAGTGGGTGATATTTCATTACTGTCATCATTGTGTAATATTTATCCCGGGAGTACGAGTTTCGGCCGGGTCTGTCTTCCCCACGCCGAGCGCGTGGAGGTATCGCATTCACTCCCTTACTTGACATTTTGCTTACTTCATATATATTTGTTTATGCCGCTGCTAGAGAGCATATGTAGGGATATCTAGCTCGCTTTATCTATTCATTACCGCTGCTGCGAGAGAGTGCGCGACCGTCCCGTGACCCGATCCGGGCACACGAGAGAGCCGATCACCATAGCTCATTGCCGGTTTCTCAACCGCGCACGTCCGACGCTTCCCTCGTTAAGGGACAGTCACGAGCTTATCGTGTCCGTGGTCTCGTCCCGCATCAATTAGGGGCTTTCATGGGGGTGGCCGGAATGGGTCGTGATCCCATATTTTTGGGATCGGCCGGTCGGGGAGTAGCAAATCGAGGGATCCTAGAGAATCTTTCTACATCCCTAGCTATTTGATAAGCTAGCTCAAGGTTGTCAACATCTCTCATGAAAAGCTCTCTCTTGATGTGACTTTGAAGCCCATTCCTAAAGCGAGACAAGATAATGGCCGGGTCCTCATGAACTCCACACTTCAAAAGATAGGAGTCAAACTTCTCAATGTATTCAACTACGGTCTTCCCTTCTTGGGTGAGGCTTTGCCATTCATCTAAGAGCATTTGATGGTAGGATTGGGGAAGGTATTTGCTCCTAAGTTGGTTCTTCATACCCTCCCAAGTATCAATAGGCTCTTCCTGCCTAATCCTTCTTAGACCCTCTTGGTTTAACCAATAAGTTTTGGCTAATTTGATGAGATGCATTTTGGCCAACCTTACCCTCCTTTGGTCGGATATAGGGTACCATTCAAAGTATTGGTCCATGGCGGTTTCCCATTCTAAGTAGACACTTGGTTCATGGGAATCATCAAGGTTTGGGGCCTCTACTTTAATCATCCTTAAGAGAGGATCATCCGGGTCGTCCCGTGGACGCCTTTCAAGAATTGGATGGTGGCGGGGTCTCTCATGGTCATGGTAAGGGTCAAGATCCAAGTCCTCCCTATAAATTTTAGCATGTGGATGATGGGCTCTTGGTCCATGGTTCCTTGGATGGAACTCGTCCTTATGAGGCTCAACATGTGGAGGGTGGACTCTTGGGTCATTGTTCCTTGGGTGGAACTCATTCCTATGCAACTCACCATGTGGTGGATGGACTCTTGGTTCATTATTCCTTGGATGAGGGTCTTCCCTATGAGGCTCAATATGTGGAGGGTGGACTCTAGGCTCATTGTTCCTTGGGTGGAACTCATGCTCTTCTAGCCGAGCAATTCGAGTGGTAAGGGACTCAAGTTGGGCAAGAATGTTTGCAAGGGCAGCATCTACCCTATTCATTTGGCCTTGAGGTTCCTCCCTAGGAGCATCTTGATTGAGTTAAGGATTGGGATCCATGGGTGGATTTGAAGATGACGGATCGGGTCTATAACTAGCACCACTACGGGTGGACATGCAAGACAAGGGGCAAATGATGTTGGACACACAATGCAAAGGTCCTAGGACTTAGACTTGATAGAGACAAGTCAATGACTTGCTCTGATACCAATTGATGTGACACAACCTAAGACTTAGGCAAGCAAGCACATTCACAATCAAAAGGGCCAATTTTGGGCCACCGCTCTCCCGTCGCTCACCCAAGTCCGGGGTGACTTGGCGATGCCAAGTGGAGGATGTGGGGGTTGGGCCCTTGCTGGTAGAGGGCTAGCAAGGCCAAGACTTGATTCCCAATGGATGTGGAAGCCCAATTCAATGGGGCCGACAAAGTGCCAAAGGCACCGGTTTCACTTTTCCCCACGGTGATCACTCAAGGTTACGGGGCTTGAGGATCGAACTCTCACTCTCACGGCCAGCGGAACTAAGAACTAATATTGAAACCGATCCCGTTCGAAGACGAGGGCGAGCGGGGAGGCGGGTGGATCCCCACACGCCGCGCCGGGGTAGCTTGACCTGCCCAAAAGATTACAATACTACACCTCTCGCAGGAGGGGGATCTTGGGGTGGGGGTTAAGGTATATTACAACTAATACTACCTCCACACAGGGAGGGGCCTTCAGCCAGCCAAGCGGGGAGGGGAAATTGAGAAAGGAACACCGAAGATGGAGGTTGCCGATTCTGCTCACGTTCTGAGAGTGCTAACAGCTGAGTGGAGATCTGACTGCTGCGACTGCTACCGATTTTTGTTGGGGACGAAACCACCTGGAAAAGCTTCGTAGGAGGCCAGGGAAGTCGTCCAATTTTTGTTGACTTCTTCTGGCGCCGATGCTGATCTAGATGAAGGCCCGAACAGGGAAGCAGACTCTCGGACTGGCAGCTCCTGATTCCTAATAGCAGGTTGCAGAGGGTGCCCCGACAGCTCCTGAACTCGGAATCAAGCGCCGTTGGAGTCGTTGGAACAGTGGATGAGTCTTCTTTGCAGAAAAACTGATGGGGAAGCCAAAAAATGCCGGAGAAGATCAGGGGGCTCTAATCAATGCTGACAGGTTGGTGTAGACTGTGAGTAGCTGATCCGCATAGCTGAGGGAGAAAAATGATAACTCTGGTTCAAGAACGCTGATTGAAGTTCCGCTTCTTGATTCTAGAAGTCGTCAGGGCGAGGAAGAACTTTGCATTAAATCTCTTGGCCTGATTCTTCCAAGGTTTGTCGTGGTGAAGCTTCTACTCCGGTTCTAGTACACAGTAGGGGCAGCTCTGCGCCGTTGTGGAAGAACGGAGCTCCCGGGCACCTCGGAGCTCGGATGGGGATGAAACCACTTCCATTGCGAATAATACAGGTAGACGCTTCTGTGGATGTCTCTTGTTCCTTCAGATTCGCTGGGAGGTGGTGGTGGTGGCTTCTGCAAGCTACTGGTTCATCTGCATCTTCTGGACTACTAGCAGCAACTTTAACAAAGCCTTCACTTGACCTAGAAAGAAGAAGAAGAAGGAAGTATGTGGTGGAGGGGGGGAATGGGGATTGGTGGAGGGAAGGTGTGGGAGGTATGGAAGGGCTAATGGTGTTAGGAAGATGATGGAAGGGGGGGGAGGGTGCAGGTTTCAGCAGGGGAGAATGGAGGTGGTGATGCAAATGGGTGAAGAGGAGTGGAGGGCAAGGGGCGAACTAGCCATATGGGGAGGAGAGAGGGGCGGCCAAAACATGGAGGGAAGGGATTTCAAATTCAAAATGGCCTAGGAAGTTGGGAGATTGTGGGGGGAAGAGCAGTGGGTGTGTTGGAATGGGGAAGATAGTGTTGGAATGGGGAAGATTCTTCCTTGGAACTAGGGGGGTGGAGTAATGGTGGCTATGGGAAGTGGAGGGACTTTAATGGGGTAGGTGGGGGTTGGAGGTGGTTGGGAGGGGAGGACAGAGAGAGGGGGGTGAACCTAGGAGAGAGAAAGAGGTAGAGAGAGAAGGTTGGGTGGGTGTGGGAAATCTCTCCCCTAGGGCCTCTCACCCACTAATGGATTCACTCCAATAGAACTAAATTAAACTCTTAACTGGGAAATTTGCATTGATTCATTCATTCATTAGTCAAAAATGAAGGAAATGGGGCCCTATATATAGGCAACCCACATTTTACAATAAGACCCTGACAAAAGACTCAATGACAAATAACCGAGGGGGTAGGGGGTGCTCTTGGGCCAAGCCCAATGAATTGGGCCCAATAGCAACATAATGACACACGAACTTAGGAAAATAAACACAAGACCTAAGGACATGACTCAAATAAAATGAAAATTACATCAAATGACTCAAATTGAAAGCATAAACAGGATAATTGGGCCTTTATAGAGAGAGGCCCGAACTCAAATGATGCCGGAGTGTGAAGACGACCCTAGCCAAAGGGAGTTGTGGATGATGCCTCCATCAAGAAGGGTACTGTAGCCGTGAACAGTACTCCATGCAGTAAGTGTTCTTCATTCATTCTCAACCCATTGAAGGCATATCTGAAGCCAACCTCCTCCAAGGAAGAGAAGTGCCAAGCAAGCAAGCAAGGATTCCAAGAAGAGTGCCTAAGGGAGAAAGAAGAGAAGCCAAGCAAGCAAGAAAGGAGAAAAGCTAAGCAAGCATGGATTGAAGCTCTGGTCAAGTGAAGATTGAAGATACGTTCAAGATCCGTAACATGCATTCAAGGGGAACCCAAAACATGAGTTTTCTAAACTAAGCCCCATCGTCTTTATGATTTGGGTGTTGTATTTGTGTTCGTCATAAACTGAAGAACTTGTGTGTGTGTGTGGATCGTTGTTGGATCCATGGTCATGTGTGTGTGTGTGTGTGTGTGTGTGTGTGTGTGTGTGTGTGTGTGTGTGTGTGTGTGTGTGTGTGTGTGTGTGTGTGTGTGTCGTATTTGATTAGTGTGTGTGCGTGGATCTTCCTAGATCTGCGTTTGTGTATGTGTGGGTCTATTTAGATCCTGTAGACACGCCAAAATTGATACTATGTTGATCAAATCTCATGTCACCATGTTAACGCCCCAAAGTGAACTTCAATATTTCCAAAGTGAAGTTTTTCTATTTTTGTGTGATTTTATGTGTTTTTCTAATTATTTTTTTGTAATTCACGACTTGAAGTAGGGCGTGTTTTAAATAACGGCTTGCTCCTGGGCGCGTTTTAAGAAAGGACGACTGAACCAAGAGGCGTCAATTTCTAGAATTTAACGAATTTCATTCAAATTGGAAAAATAAGAATTAACGTCCCTCTCTGGGTCGTGTTTTTAATTAACGCCTCTCCCTCAGGCGTCGCTTCATCATTTTCAAATAAGGAAGGTGTTTCTTACTAAAATTAAATCCATTAATTGACGCCTTTATGCCAGTCGTTATTTTAATTAACGCCCTGATCCAGGTCGTCAATTTCAGATAACGCCTTTATGTGGGTCGCCTCTTTTCCTTCCGTGTCCTGATTGAACGAAGCTTTCCTGGAGCGTTGCCTGCTCTGTTTGATCATCTTGTTGGATTAGGTAACTAGAGACCTTGCCGTGGATGGCTATTGCCAATTCTTATCCCATTAGAGCTGTGTTTTCCGCCCTATAAATGCATCCCTGGGTCGAGTTCGCAAAAGGTTGGCTGAAGGGAGAAGAAAAGAGGGATTAGTAATAGCAGAAACATGTTTTCTCCATGCATAGAAGCTTTCCACTCTCCTCTTCCCTGCGCATCCTTTGCTCCTGCGGTGGTTTCTTCTTCCTATTGCATCTGCCGAATTAATTGGTTTCTCCCTTTACTATTGTCAGGAACAGCAGGGAACTCTTTGCATCAGTTTACTGTTTCATCATTGTTCATCATAATTCTTTTGCATTAGCTTTGCATCACATCTCCTTCCTTCCCTAATTCTCTTAGGGGTTTTAGAAGAACCGAAAGGTGCACACTTTATGCTCATATTCCATCATCTTATTTTATCTTTGGGTTGATACTACACACACTTAGCTAATCCCTTTTTCTCTTGTTTGTTTGTGATTTGTTTAAGGGTAATCAAGAAGAAAAACCCCCTTCATCGGCCGGCCAGTAGAAGGAGGAGGAGGAAATCTACAATCATTCCGCATCATTGTTTTCATCAGGTATTCGCGATCAATCTCCCTTCTTTTTGAGGTAACCCCTCTGGCGATCACCCTCCATATAGCAATCTCTTGCTCCCCTTTTTATTTAGTTTTTTTCTATCTTCTATCCTTTTATGTCGGAGAGATGATCATCTTTTTAGGTGTTCACAGATCCGTTCTATCTCATGTGTGTGGATTGCTGCACTTGTGGCAGCAAGTGTGTGTGTTGTTGATCCGGTTGTTGGATTGTGTTGGAGACCTCATCTTCGTGTGTATGTGTGTGTGTTGGGGCGCGTCCCCGTGTGTTTGTGTAGGCATCGTCCTACGTGTGTGGTTGGAGCGTCGTCTCTGTTTGGGGATTTATCCCCGAGTGAAGTCTCACCGGGTTTGGTGAGGGGTGGACATAGGATTACCGTCGTTACATCCGAACCACCTTAAAAACCGCCGTGCACTATGGTTTGAATTGTGTGGTTTGGTCCTTTTCTTCTACCTCCATTCTAAGTGAGTGTCAGTGTTAATTATTATTCCGAATTTATCTACGTATATCTTGTATAATCTATATATAATCATATAAAGTTTGATAAATCCAATTTGTGTACAAATAGTTTTGAATCTCTTAACTAGCATTCTATCACATATTTCAAAAAGGCCAAAAGTTTTCGTAAAATTTGTAAACACCCAATTCACCCCCCTCTTGGGTGTCATTGATCGTGGGACTTCAATTTTGGGTCTGTGGTGACGCGTGGAGTGGCTCCACTTTTTTCCCAGAATTTTTTGGGTTAGAATATATTTTTTCGGGGGTTTTTTGGAGTTCACGTGAATTTTCTAAATGGAATAGAAAAAAAATAAAACCCTATTTTAACCCCCCTCTCTCCCCCTCCATTCTCTCATCTCTCTTGCGTCTCACCCTCACCCTCACTCTCCCATCTCTCTTTCCCCTCCCCCATTCTCACTTCCCGTGGCCGACGGCTGTGGGGAGGTCCAGGGCGGAGCGACGGTGGCGGCGTGCGGTGAGGACGAAGGCGAGGAGCATGCAGAACAGCGAGGCAGAGGCGGTTGCAGTTGTGGGAGTCGACCATGTAGGGAGGATCGGCGACTCTTCGAGGTTTCAGTGGGTTAAAGCTTCAGAAAAGGTAGGGTCGCATGTTTTCCCCTCGATTCCAAGCCACAGTGAGGCCGAGAGTGGGACTATTTCTTATTTTGGGGTATATGCATGTTCGGGGATGAGCGACGCTTTTCGGCCGATCTAGGGCTCAATTTGGGGTTTGAATGCAGTTTCCCAGAAGTAGGAATGCCCGGGGATGGATTCCTTATGTTTTCCCCTTTGTCCCGTGACGAATGGGGTGTGGATCGAACTCCGCGTGGGGTTCGGCATTTTCTTCGAAACCCGACAGGAGACTACCACAAGAGTGGTTGTCGCATCCAGAGTTGGGCGGCCAAGGGCATGTTGGGTCGCCAAGGTTTGCAGGCAGCAAGGAGCCTAGCCGCCCTGCCCCTTCTGTGCCTACTATCTGGGCGGCCATAGGGATGGCCTCCCAGGTACTCTGGGCGGCCAGACTGGTGGCCACCCAAGCCTTTCAATGCCTAGGGTGGGCGGCAATAGGGTTGGCCGCCTAGCCCTCTGGGTGGCCAAGGATGTGGCCGCCCACCCTCTGGGCAGGTAGGGCTTTGGCCGCCCAGACCCCTTGAGCCCAGGGGTGCTGTATTCCACCGTTTCATTTCCCAAGGTGTCCATGTTGGACGTGGCTTCGCGGAAGGTGTGTTCGCGTGATTCCAAGTGTCCTTCTAATCTCATTTAATTAGAGTGAGCTATCCTTGTGCGATTTCGATTGTATGGGCAATCATTCATGTGTTACTGGGTTATTAATGACAACTGTCCCCGCGAGAGTTCTGTGACCGCGGAAGGTATTCCTGCATGAGTGTTATGATCGTGGCTAAGTATTCTCGCATAAGTCTGTGGGTCGATGTTCTCGAGTTTCCATCATTTTCCCTTAGATGGTTTGTCAGTAGCTAGTAGTATTGTTCTAAGGTTCCCTATGGTTCATGCGCGTATATACGTATATCCTCGGGGTTTCTGCGAGAACGCGGAGGTTAGTGCTGTACAATTTCACTGCATGGAGGGCATGTCGTGATTGGACCGGGCGAGAGCGCCTTGTGTGTACAATGCTCCTTGTAGAGGCGAGATCGTCTGAGCTTGTGTACCTTAGTTAGGACAAATGTATGTTGCTATTGGGTGCAGTGGCACATACCCCATGTTAGGCTATAGGACACGGCCATGCCGTTGGGTGCAAAGGTAAGGATCCTAGCCAATCCCAGGGTGTGGTGTGTGTGAGAGTCTCCTCTACTCCTCCCGAGACCAGGGTGTAAGTAGTATGCACGCATATGAGGCCTTAGCGTAGTATAAGACGTTAGTGGGCGCATCTGACCATATTGTGTATATTCGAGTGGTGGACCCTATGTTAGTAAAGGTAACGTACTGACAGTGTTGTCGATGGCCCTTACGGTAGATGGGCTGGAGTCGCCCTGTGTAGGGGGCATGGTTCTTTTCCTAGTCCTAGCTCGAGATCGAGGGTTTCTAGTGTCTAAGTGTCCTCTTGAGGGAGGAGGTTGTGTGTTTGGCCGCATAGCCTTATTAGAGGTTCCATCTGCGAGGATAGATTGTCTGACTACGAGAGTCGGGGTAGCGTAGAGGCTTCGTGTTCCCTCTGTTTACCATTCTTCTTGTTCCGGTCGCAGTTGTTATTTTATTATTATTGTTACTGCTTATCGCTTTCGTTGTGGTGGAGATCCGTAGGACCCCTACTGAGCCAATGAGATGAGGCTCACTCCCTACTTTTTTAGGTACAATGCTTCACCTCGAGTTGGTGCATCTCGGTCGGAGGACCTTTAGTAGCAAGCTCGTCAGTGCCGGGATATGCCCCGAGGCAATGCACATTTCCTTTCTTGTTGACTGAACTTGTGGACTGGACTATGAGTTATATTATTGTTATAAAATGTAATTTTATTTCTGCCAAAATAGTAGATTAGTTTTGTACTTTATTTCCTGCTATTGTTTAGAATTTCAATACATAACCACAACACTCCAAATAACCCTTCCGAGCTTCCAAGCTCGTGGGTGGCAGCGTAGCATCCGAATGATATTGGGTCTGACTCGGTATCTGGATCTTGGGTCATTACAGAGAGAGAGAGAGAGAGAGAGAGAGAGAGAGAGAGAGAGAGAGAGAGAGAGAGAGAGACCCTCTCCCCCACGCTCCTCCGCCCCTCTCAGCCCCCCTCTCCCCCTCCGGTGAGCAGTCGCCCCTACCCCCCCACTTTGCCCCCCTCTCCCCTTTTGGAGAGCAACCTCCCCACCCCCTCTTGGCCCCCCCGCTCCCCCTCTAGCAAACCCCCCTATTCACAAACCCCACCCCTCCACTGTCCCTCCCACCCCCTCTCTTGTTTGCCATTGATGGCAGAAAGAGATGGCGCACTCATGTTACCCTTTCAAGAACCTTGGGGATCAAGGATACACAAGCAAATGGGTGGAGCCTCCCTCTATCAACGCTGAACTTATAAGATGTCCTAGCTTCCTTCTCAATTCATCCCGCCATAATAGATCCTCCACACCCAACTCCAACCACTCTCTCTCTCTCTCTCTCTCTCTCTCTCTTCCTTCCAGTGGCAGCAATGGGCTCTTCCCATCCATGGGTCGTTTGCTCCTCACTTGCTTGTTATTTACGAACCTTTTGGTGACGGTTGTGATGGGTCAGGTGTTGTGGGAACCATCGACAACGGAAGCGAGAAAGTTCCTCCCATTTGGTGTTCTTATGCTCCGATCTAAATGGGTATCCCTGCATAGAAGCGAGTTGGGGGGGCTTGCAACCACCCCGATGGAACCCATGAGGCATCGACTGTTTGACAGGTCCATCATAGGCATGGAGGTGATGCTAGGCAAGCTCGCCAAGGTTATGCTCGCCATTGTCTTCTGCTACATCTAGGTGACCCGACAAAGGAGCCAAGGCTCCGAAGAGCGCTACTAGTCTTCGGGTGGCCACGTTACGATCTTCCCTGGAAAGAGAGAGGATGCTAACTTGAGAGTAAATTAGTCATATTCTCTCTTAACTCACATTTTACTCGAGTTAAATGAATGTGGGTTACGGTGAGAATATAATCACAAGCATTTGAGATATTTGAATGATATTTTTTGTAATAGGTCTAAATGAGGGGTTCATTTGGCAAAACTAATATTTATAAGTTGAAAAAAAACACTAAAAAATATTACCAAGATTTTGATTTTTTTGGGATAATGACATAGTTGCTAGGGACGAGGAAGATCGGAGAGGGGGCAAGAGGGAGGGAGTTCGAAACTAGGGGGGTGTAACGCCCCAAATTTTTTTGGATATTGTTCGGATCAGTATCCGTGGGTTTCGGATCACTTTTGTGGGTCCCGGATTGAGTTTTGCGGTTTACGCGTGTTTTTACCTGGCAAGTATTCGAAACCCTGTATAGGGTGAACCGTTGAGTTCTCTGACTCCGGGATGTTACCAGCGCATTGTACATTTTTCGAGGATCATGGAGATATTTTTCCCTATTTTCTGTATTTTCCAGAAAGTCTGGATTTTCTATATATAACCAACCCCTTTCTCTCTCCCCATCTCTCATTTCTCACTCTCTCCCTCTCTCTTCTCTCACGCTCTCTCTTTCTCCCCTCTCTTCTCCAGCCGCCGACGGAGCGAGGTGGGGGCGAGGCGGAGGCGACGCGGGTGAGGAGCAGGCGTGGATGGGCGAGGATCGAGGTGGTGGAGGCGCGGCGAAGCTTGCCCGCGAGTTCGGGGCGCCGCGGCATTCATGGGGCTTTTTCTTGGCGGATCGGCATCCTCGGTGCGTGGAATCTTCGATGGAGGTAGGGGGACGGATCCTTAACCCATGTACTTCATTTCCCGCAAGTTTGATAGCCCGAGGCGAGCCGAGAGGGTTTATTTTCCCACCGGGGTTAAAATGTGTGATTTTGGGGTGTGAGTCGGATTTCACGTTTTGATCACATTTTGGGGTTTGAATGGGTCCTCTCGGTGCTAGAGAGGTTGGGGAAGAGTTTTCCATTATTTTCCCCTTCACATGGGTGTGAATGGGGCATGGAATGGCATTTTTCGCGGTGTTCACCGTTTACGGGCTTGGAAGTAGGTAGCGGTCGTACCAGGAACCGCTACCTGTGAAGGTGGTCCAATGGGGACTATTTCTTCGCCTGTATGTCGGTTCCATGTAGCAGCCTCCCGACTGACCGCTACTCTCTGATAGCTGTCAGGCTAGGACCGCCACCTGGTGGGGTCGACACAGTCCATGGCGGGCGCATCGATGCGCTTCTCACCAAACCCCTGAGGATGCGGTCGCCCCATGGCCGCATTCTTCAGGTTATGGTCCCAGAGTGGACCGCTATATATTTGTTGCGGTCCGGGGATGGCCGCTTTATTCCAGGTATCCCTAGCAAGTAGCGGTCCTATGGAGACCCCCACTTGGTGGGTACCGGCCCAAAGTGGACCGCTATCTGGGGCTGGCGGTCCAGAGTGGACCACCACTTGAGGTGACGGTCCAGGGAGGACCGCTACTCAATTATACGTGCTAGTTGTGTTCCGTTCGCATTGTTTGGGCCCCGGTCGGTCCGGTTGCGACCCTATGACCGACCTATGGCCCCGTGGTTGTCCCGGACACCTCGTGAGTGTCGTGGCCATGTTTTTGGGTGTCCAGAGGTATCATTTTACCTTGATTAGTGTGCCCATGGGTTTTAAGGGTCCGGGTGACCCTTTGTGTTCTGGGCTTCTGTGGTTTCGCTAGATCGAGTCGCCGTGTGTCGGTGTGAGTGCGGTGGGCTATTCCCGCACGTCGTTAGCCTCTTTGGAATAATGTTTTTGTGTGGGTCGTGCATATGGCCTGTGGACTGTGAGTCGAATTAATTACCCAGCCTAGGGCTGGAGGGTTTCTTAGGTTCCCTTTTGAAGGGATTAAGTCGGTGGTTATGTCCCACCTTAAAATCTATATCGTACCGTGGTTTCAGACCTAGGGTTTAGGCTAGATTGACGGTGCTGTGCAGTCTTGTGCAGCGGTCTTGACCCGAGTCGCGTGACTCAAGGACCGTTGGGTTTAGTAGGTCTAGTGGACCATCCAAAGTATGGTGGCCGAGAGCCACCTGTTACTCTGTGTTATTCGCAATGGGTGCGTGCGTGGCTTTCCGTGTTCACGTTAGTGACTCCCCACTAGTCATAGCCTTCTTACAGCATGCGTGTGCTAATCCACCACGGAGTGGTGGAGCGGCTTATCCGAGAGAGACAATTTTTAGGCTGGTTAACGTAGGGTCCCTTCGCGCAGTCTGAGTCCAGGCTTGGGGGAAGAACCAGCTAGAGGATCTGACCTAGGGCGCATGGTCTGTGTGTGCACACATGGATGGGGGCGTTGGACTCGCGCTGACGAGCATGACCCCAGCTAGTCCTTGTTTTGTTTTCCTGGTACATGTTGTGTGTCTCAATCTCCACCTGGGTCGTGTAGGGAGACACTGGGCTGCGGATTAAGTCATCAGTGAATGCATCCGGCCTTGCTTCTAGTGGACAGGTACTCCCGTCACGTGACGTGAGTTTCTAGTGATTCAAGTTTCTATTTCCCATCTGTGAGGCATGGTTTTGCGTGTAGTTTTTGGGTGTTTTCCCGAAGCTGAGGTCTAGGGTTTTTGGTGAGCGTCAGTGAGGGTTTTCCTAGCCGGTGTAGGGTTCACGACGGTGAGGTCGTGATTGTGTCTACCCAGACCGCGTCGTCTTGGGTTGGGCCTTCGTCTATGAGACGGGCCTCTACGACAGTGGTGTCGTAATGGTTCTCCTGGAAATATAGCCGGAGGTTTTCTCGTTAGTTCGGTAGTCCCCTGACTGCGAGATTGGGGTGTGTTTCTCGATATTGTAGGAGTAGATGTAGTGTCTGTTGACACCCATTTTCAGCCTACAAGTCGAGTTATTTCTCTTATTCTCCTTTATAATGCCCTGAATTATCCATTATTTTGGAACCTTCTTTGAGCCTATTTCGAGCCCATTTCTTGACCATTTTTCGAGCCCATTGAGCTTTGGAGGCCTTAACTTTAATTCCCCACCTTTCGAGGCCGATTCGGGCAGTCTGGGTGGCCGAACGCGCGCCCGGAACTTTCTCACGCAGGCTCCTGAATGCGGTCACCTAGGTGACCGCGTCTTTGATGAATAGTGTTTTTAATAGTTTTTATTTATTTTATTTTTCATTATAGCGGTCTCCTAGGAGACCACATTTTGACCAATTTTATTATTTATTTTTATTTTTTATGTCAATTGACGGTCCTACAGAGACCACCACTTTCAAATGGTGAACCCAGGAAGACCGTTTCTTCAATTTTTGTGCCAGAATCACCCCGTTCGCCCCCAGTCGTCTGGCGGTCTCCCCTATGACCGTTTCTATCCAAATGGCGGTCCTCCCATGACCGTTTCTTTGTTTGGCGGTCTTGCGATAGACCTTTCTTCGACAGAGAGTCCAGAATGTCCTGAACTCTGATTTCTTTGCCCGAGGACTCCTTGGAGACCTTGTTTGATCCATTTTCGAGGGAGATAAGCCTTCACCTCGATTTCCACCCATCTAGGACTCTTATCCCCACTATTATCTTGAGGTTTATGCATCAATATCTCCGAAATTGGGTGTTTATCTCAGATTTAAACCTTAGGGTTTTTCTGCTCCTATAAATAGATGCCCAGTTCGCAGGACGTGAAGGGGGGGCTCTTGATGGGGGCATCACTTACCCCTCCACATTTTGCGAAGCTCTGATGGATCGTCGGTTTACGCCATTGTGTTCTCCATATTTTTTTGAGTTAATCATTGTAATTTTCATATTTTATTTGAGTCATAAACTATGTAATTTTCCCTTTATTTGAGTTTGGTACCTAGGTATAAGGGTAATTTACCTAAGTCTTGAGTCATGTGGTTAATTAAGTAGTCTAATGGGCCCAACTAATGGGCTAGGCCCAAGGGCGCCCCCCCCCTTGGACTTGTCTAGTCATTTAGTCATTAGTCAGGGTCAGTATGGCCATGTGAAAAGTCTAGTCCCTATAAATACCCCCCTTTACCCCCTCATTTGTAATCTTTTGGTCAATAAAAAAATTTGAGTACATTTTAGTGTAATTGGAGTGGATTCTCCATCTCTCTATCCCTTTCTCTAAGGGGTGGACTCCCCTCTCTCTCATACCTCTCTCTCTCTCTAAGGGGTGGACTCCCCTCTCTCTCTCATACCTCTCTCTCTCTCTAAGGGGGTCACCCCTTTCTCTCTCCTCCACCTCCCACCTACTTTCTCTATCTCCCCCCCCTCCAATAACTCATCCCCAACTCCCCACCACCCCACCTTAACTCCACCCCAGCCCCAAGGGAGATTCCACCACTCCCCACTCCACCCTCCAACCACCAACCACCCACTCCCCTTTCCCAAGCACCCCTACATCTCCCCAAGGCTGAAAGAGAGTCCACCAAGGCCAAATTTGAATTTCCCTCCACTTCTGGCTGTTCCTTTTCACCACCCCACCCCCTATCAGATCTAGGAGACCAGCCCCTCACCCCCCCATAGCCCTTGATCGCCCCCTCCTCCTCCTCTCCACCCCACCTCTCTCTAGTGCACACCCACCCCCCATCACCACCTCCAGCAGCTCCAGCCCACTCCACCCCCATCCCTGCCACCACAGCCTTCTTGGAGACCCCACCCACGTCCTCCCCTCTCCCATAGCCATCATCCATCATTCCCTTGCTGTGTTGCCCCCCTCCTACTCCATTTGCCATTACAAGGTTGCAGCTCCAGTAGCAGTTCGCAGGCAGCAAGCTAGTGTCCTAGAAGCAGCGTCGTCTCCGGCCCTTCCCCGATCCTTCTAGTGGCAAGTCATATACCTCTGGAAAGGTCATCTAGAGAGCTTTCCACGCAAGGTGGTTTCGTCATCGTCCAGGAACCGAGCGGCCTGTCAGAGTGATTCTTCCTCGACTACGCAGAACCACTCAGGCAGAGAACTAGAGCTCCATATCAAGTTCGACCACGGCCACTTCCTTGCATATCTGGGTGCCAAACTTGGCTGAAGGCTTCTCCTTCAAGTCCTCTCCCATCCCAAAGAAGCAGAGCTAATTTTGGACCTCGGCATCAAAAGTTTCAAATTTTCCATTCCAAGTGCGTCTGGTCAGTTTTCCTGGGCCAGAACCGACACATCCCTGTTGTTCAGACCTTCACGATCAATTCTGACATCTGCCAATGGCGTTGTTGGTCCCGACGGAAGGAAGACTCGTTCACGATCGCATCGGTACCAGTCTCGCCTCCAACAGAGCACGGGACTGTTCGTGGCACCCCCGTCTTCCAGCAACAACACCCTAGGAGCAACCAGAACTAGCGTAGGCCAGCACTATTCCAGGTTCTGCCCCAGTTAGCGGCATCGTCACGAAATTCCAAGAAACTTCAGGCATCTTCCTGGGTCAAGTCAGAGAATTTCGGCACTGGTTGCAGCCTATTCGGAGTTCGGTAGTGATCGTGGCGGCACCATCTTCGACTGTCTATCCGGTGGTTCCTAAAGCTAGCAGCACCGGCGGAGCTCGACACAACGGTTTTCTAGCTTCACTCCCACTCCCCGCCTGGCCGGCTTACAGCCCCTCCCTGCGTGGAGTTGGTGTTTGATTGTATCACATTAACCCCCAACCCCTTGTCCCACCCTCCTGTGCGAGGAGTAGTGGTGTACTCTATAAATTTTCAGGTCAAGCGGCATCGACGCGGCGTGCGGGTGAGTACCCACGCCTCCCCGCTTGCCCTCGTCTTCAGTCGGGATCGGTGTCATCATGCCGATCAGGTGAGCTTCAGAACACTTCTCATTCCTGGCCCCTTAATTGCTTAGTTTAGTATTGTTTTTGGTTGCTCCGTCGGCGGTAAGAGAGTGTCTGATCCCGAATTTGCTTATAATTGAGCGACCACCGCGGAGTGAATTGAGAGAGCGACCCTACAACCCACGCCCTTGGCGTACTGGCCGCCCATGGAATTGGGCATCCCAGGCCCTTAGGGGTCAATCCCAAGCTAGCCAAATCCTCAGAAAAGGTGAGGTCCCACTTCGGACCCTCTCCACCATCACCTGTTTGCCTACGGGCCCTAGTGTGTGCCAAGCGGGTGAGTCTACTCGAGTGAAGTTGCCCGTCCGTTGCATTGCTTGCTTGCTAGGTCCGAGGGGTCTTTGGTCTTGTGACTATCACCCCCAAGGTGGTGTCACATCAAGTGGTATCAGAGCAAGTTCTCAACTTATCTCTACAAGTTGATCCTAGGGTGCATTTGCATTCATCACCCGATGCATCAACCTTGCCCACTAGCATGGCTACTTCATATTATTCACATCTGTCCCACTCGGCCCTCCACAAGGGTCCGATTGACACCCCTTTGGACATAGTCCTATTTGAGGACCTTATCTTTGACGGGTACCACCCTAGTGCATATCTAGAGTGGGAGGGAAACATGGACAAATACCCTAAGAGGACTCCAATGACTGAACCCATGAGAATATACCTTGCCAAGAGTCGGCTTGTGTGCCATGCCGAGGATAGGTGGCAGCTCATTGAACGCTTAAGGAAGGTTATGAGGCAAGAGCCTATTAACACATGGGAAAACATGAAAGCCAAACATAGGAAAGTCTACACTCCCCGACCTTCTCCCTTCTACTCGGATCACCAAAGCCCAAGGAGCACTTCAACTCCACCATCCCCACTCGGCCAACCCAAGACTCCAATTCCCCAATTCCCCAATTCCCCACAATGCAACCAAAACCCAATTCCACAACCCACCTTACTCAAGCCCCTTTGGCCCCCACCTCCACCTCCACCCCTCACCTTACCCCTTCTCAAAAAGGAAAAGGCCCAATGAAGATAGAAGTGAATGAGACAACCACGGGTGAGTGCGAGCCGGAATGTTATAGGTGCCACCAATTGGGGCACATCGCCAGGCAATGCCCCATTAAGAAGCATCATTCGATGCCCATAGTGGTTGAAACCGCTCCCACCCCGGCCACCACTACCCCTACAATGTCCCCCCAAAGGGACAATCCTCCCAAGGCCAATTCCCCCAAACCCCCTCAACCCACCCATCTCCCTCTCCCTACTCCAATCCCACCCCAACCAAGGCCTCCACTACTTACCCTACCAAACCCAACCCAAGTTCAACCTTGCTCACCATCTAGGGTGCACCATGCGTCGGCCACCACCACCCCAACCCCAAATGACCATCCCAACCCTTTGGTAGAGGAACCCATGGCCCCCACACCCAACCAAGCAGAGATGGATGCCAATCCAGATCCGCCGCTCACCATAAAGAAAATCCAAGAGCCACGCATCTCACCCACCCCTCCTAGTCCGGATCGTCAAGAGCCATACACCCTCACCATGAATGAGTCCATACTCCATTGGCTCAAACGAGGACCCACCATTCTTAGCTCTGAAGTCCCGCTATCAATGACACCCAAGAGAGGGGGTGAATTGGGTGATAGCAATTTTTACGAAAACTTTTGGATTTTTACAAAATATATGATAAATAATAATTAGCAATGTGAAAACAAACAAACCAATTCTCTCAATCTCTCCGTTCCCACACGACCATACAACGAATACAATCAAACCACACAAATAACACACAATGCACAGCGATTTTTAAGGTGGTTCAGATGCAACGACGGCAATCCTACGTCCACCCCTCACCAAACCCGGTGAGGCTTCACTTGGGGATAAATCTCCAAACGGAGACGACGCTCCAACCACACACGCATGATGACGCCTGTCCACACACACACGGGGATGCGCCCCAACACACACACACACGTAGACGAGGTCTCCAGCATGATCCAACAACCGGATCAACAACACACACACTTACTGCGACAGATGCAGCACTATACACACACAAACACTATGATCTGAATAAAATCACACACACGCGCAGATCTAGGAAGACCTATGCACACACGAATGGAACATGACGACCACACACGACCACGGATCTAACTTGATCCACACACACGCAAATGTTTACAATTTATATGGAACACGAATCTGAAACTATAAAGCATAAAACATAAATGTAAATAAACCACAGTTTAGAAAGCTCCTGATTTGGCTCCCCTTGAAGATATGTTACAGATCTTTGCGTTGATTCCTTCTTCACTTGAATAACCTTCCTTTGATCTCTTCTTGAAACTCTTGAACTACTTCTTCTCTTGATTGGAATTTTGTTGGCTTCAGATGGTGCTTGATAGTCTCCCCCGTGATCTCTCTTTGTTGGTTGCTTGCTCCTTCAATTCATTGGAAGTTGATGGCTTCAGATTTACCTTCAACATGTTGAGGAAGGATGAAGAACTTCAGCTCGAAGCACTGTTCACGGAGGTGCTACAGTACCCGTGAATCTCCTCCTCTAGCCTCCCTTGATCTCTCTTGATTCCCTTGAAGCATTAGGGTTTCTACCCCTCTTGTATGTGTTTTATAGCATTTGAAAGGTCTATGGAAACCCCCCAAACCAGATCCACATTTTGTGGGTGATTGGGTGACTTTAGGATTAAAGAAATCCATGGAGAATGGCTCTTCTCGAAGTGGAAAACAAAGTCAACAATTGATGGCTCGGGGCTGGCGGTCGACCGCTACGAGAAACCTGCAGACGGATGGTTCCTGAAATTTTCGGTCGACCGCTACTGGGCTGGCGGTCGACCACCACTGAGAGACCTGTAGACTGGGGGTTGCTGGCAGGGGCGGTCGATCACCCCTGTCCTGGCGGTCGACCGCCAGTTGGGCAGAACCTGGGTTTCCCCGGTTCACTCCGTTAACCATCTAGCTCAGTCGCTTAACTCCTATAGCAGCCCGTTCTCATCTGTGGCATCAACCTTGACAGTCTTGAAGACGTCAACTGACTCTTTGACCTGCAAACACATGGATAATTGATTAGAACTATAGCTCAACCATCCATATAATAAATGCTTGAAGTTCATGCAAACCATTTGAGCATTAATCAAAATTTTGTTCCGGGGGCTCCGCCCCCGGAAACCCCAGCAAGGGACGCTGCCCCCTTGACCCCCGCGACCTGACCGGGCAGGTCGATCCACGCGACCTGACCGCACAAGTCGATCCGCCGGTGAGGGCGCACGATGGCCAGAAGGGTTTCATGTTTAATGTGCATGAATGAGGTGTATTAAGGAGAGGTATATGAGATACACATGGTGAGATCGATGCTAAGACAAGGTAAGAATCTCACCAATGGCTCTTGACATTAAATGATATATACCACCTGTTTAGGATTATAGAGGAGCAGGGTGCTTATCCACACGTTTGGTTCACCAGGTAACTATCATGAGTTTAATCTTGCAAGCAAGATAGTCAGGGTTAATACCATACTTGTTCACATTAAAGAGGTTATAAAACCTCTTGCCTCTTGTAACACTAATCATATGCAAACCAAGGATCAAGACCATGTAATCGTTGTCATTTGCCATCCGAACCATACAAGTTTAGTTATCATCACGTAATCACACATTAAGTTTAGTTATCATCAAAATCATAACTTAACAATCACAACAATCATCAAAATTATAACTCAACAATCTCCCCCTTTTTGATGATGACAAACTTAGTGATGAGGACAAACTTAATGGTAAACTTATTAATGATGATACAACTAACAGAATGGCACAAAAGTTCTTCTCCCATAGTCACACACAAACATCAATTTTTCTCCCCCTTTGACATAATCAAAAAGTGGGATAATGCAAATCTTTCTCCCGCTGTGACATGATCAACAATATCAACAAGCTGGAAGAAGCCAAAGAAGGAAGAGCAAGCTTAACTCTCTTTGAAATAGTAATAGCCCATCTTATCAAATCAAAAGAAGCAAGGGCAAATCATGGACGAACAAATCAATATGATTCCAATCAGAGGAAACTAATTGGTGATTATTCTCACAAATCAATATGATACCATCCAAAGCAAATACAGTCAAGAATATATTAGTACCAATTGAAGGTGGTGATTGGCCTCAAGGATATGAACTAGTGGAGAAAGATGTGCACAGGATGAGGTGTTCAGCATGATAGCATACAAGATCTAGATCCCATGTCAGATTTTCACAACAAACAAGAGCAGGAGATCATATCAAAAGGATTTTCTTTGATTTTCAAATTTTTTGATTTTTGTATTTTGGTTTGAAATGCATGAAACTCAAAGCAAGCATATAATCACATGAAAATCGACCAGGGAAAAAGATGAGTTCAATGAAGGCAAATACCCCATAGTAAGAGTAAAGAAATTGAAGTCCAAATTTTTAGAATTTTGTTGATTTTTTGATTTTTACAGTTTCTGTTTAAATGCATGAAGCTATGTATATGCAGGTGATGACTCATGAAGTGCACACAATGCAACCAAATAGTTACATATAAACATACATGCAATCTCCCCCGTACATATATAAGAAGGGAATGGGTATAAGAAAGATGCAAGAGAGTCATGCTAACTGGAATGCACATGTGTAGTACATGGGAGATTGTACAATCATATAGGAGATTCATGTAATTACTAAAGTAGTCAATCAATTTTCTGAATACATAATGAATCAAATTTTCGGATGTGTAAGTGAGTAACATGAAAAATGATAGTTGCAATATGGATATTCAGATTTTCAGATTAACACAAGGACACATTTTACAGACTGCACTGCAAATTTGAGAACAGCGTATTGGAGGCTACGCTCTACCACAATGAGTTTTCACCAATATTTTTCAACTCAACCAATATCACATGATAGTCAGAATTTTTCAAGAGTGATCATGTTCAAATAATTCCTTTTTACGCGAGTAGACGCATGGAGCTCATGTCAAAAGCACCTTATGCATTGAATTATGATGCATGTAAGCTATAACTATGTGAGAGTGGAATGCAAGTTGTTTTGGCAAGATGAGAGCTTTATTTCCAATCCAATGTGACAACTTTCACATGAGACTATTCACATTCAATTAATGGATCAAACAAGTATTTTTTTTTTGATATGATCTTTATGAATGAGGCTGCATACATGATCAAAATTAAGCAATGTAACCTAATTTTTAGAATTGTTCAAAATCAGATTTTCAAGAGCATTTTACAAGTTTTGAAATTAAAAATCATTCACAAGCCAAATATTTGAATCATGAGCAAAAATACATTTTCAATTGAAATAACTCAGTTCAAAGATTCATTCATGGATCAACCATTTGACTTCTCTGAGTTCTAGTACGAGGCGGAGAACGTTGATCCAAAGACCAACTCACGCATAGAGAGAGTTCCCAGGTGGATGTGACCCACATTTTCACTACTTAGTATTTGATATACCAGATACTCAATAAGGCACAAATGTCATCATGCAATTCAAATTGAAAAGTATTCAAAACCAATCACTTTATTCACACTTCTCAATATTTTCAATTTGATTCAACCACTTAAACAAGTCCATCACAGGATGCTGGTAAATGACAGATCAGGTTTGTAGAATCAATACATGTCATTTGAATATGTCACCAAGTGATAAAGACGGTAATTGCATGAATTGATAAGGTTGAATTACCTTAGTTCAGGAGACAAGATTGGAAGCCTTCAATCACTAAGATCACCAACCTCATGAGGGTTGATATTTTAGATTTACTTTTTTACCTTTGCCTTGAGAATCCATTTTCTTCCAAGTCCTTCACCTGCAATCCAAAGAATAATGAAATTCAGTTTACTCATGAGAGTATTTTAAAGTCTTCTTGCACAATCCCTGTAAAATTTTCACAAAAGGCATTATTAGTAGTTCCAAAAGAAATATCATTCTCATATACTCAAACCACTAAAATGTCTTTTACCTGATTTATCTTGTGAGAGGTGTTTGATCAACTTTACCTATTTAACCTGTTCTCAATCAAAAGATGCTGGCTTTTCATACCATGTCTTGGGTACTTGCTTTAGCACGTACAAGGACTTTCACCAGCTTGTGCTTAAGTCGATCCTAGAGATTGTTCTACACAAAGTATCCCATCTTCTTGTAGCAACTTGATAGGGTTCTCATCATTTTCATCCTTGCAAGATATTCCTTTCATTGACTCAAGCTTGGCCATGACTAGCCCTGCATCATTTGGATTTTGGGAGTATAATCTGCATCCAAGGACAAGAGGACTTGAGTTGTCAATTTCGATTCAAATTTATTGACAATGGCATGACAAATTATTTTAACAACCAACATCCCCTAGACAGCTCCAGATACAGTACATGACTCATGTATGAACCCAAACATTAAGCCTATATGACGAATATGGTTGTTCTCCCTTAGAGTGTGCATGAATGTGATATGCTCTGCAAAAATCCAATGCCATATGCAGCCTTTTAAGTAAATGACTCATAGTGCCAGGTGTAGACACGCCAAAATTGACGTTACTGTGAGTGCATCTCATATTACCTTGTAATGTCCTAATTTGACCATCAAATTAACTTTGTTTAAGTGGTTTTTCTCACTTTTCTTGGATTTCTCCCTTTCATTATTTTTCCCTATTTTTTTGGATTTTCTGAGAATTTTTCTCAATTTTTTAGAATTAACGACTGGACGTGGGGCGTCTTTTAAATAACGGCTTAGCCTTGGGCGTTTCTCAAAGAAATGACGACTATCAATAAAGTCGTCCATTCTTTCATTTTCCCATTTTCTGGATTTTTCTGGGAATTATTTTAGAATTTTTTTGGGATTAACGACTTAACAGGGGACGTTACTTTGATTTTAAATGAAACAAAAATTAAAAAAAATGAATTAACGACATATGCAAGGGCGTCATTTTCAATTTGAATATTTTAATATTATTTTTAAACCCTCTTCCAGAGGTGATTTGGTGGCCTTCCGGGTGTCAGAAAAATACGAAAAAATAGTAATTGGAATCAGCACAGTGAGATGCACCTCCACCTAAAAAATAGGAAAATAATATTGAGAAATAAAAAATGGCCCTGTTTTGAATATTTTGAATTAACGACCTTGAATCGGACGTCAATTAAATTGATGCCCGAATCCCCGGTCGTCCATTCTTTTTTGCTTTTTATCATTTTGATTAACGCCCCTGTGCAAGGTGTCATTTTGATTAACACCCCCAGGCCGGTCGTCATTTTCATTGCTATATTTTGAGAGTTCGGATCTGACCGAAATTCGTGTTTAATTATAAATAACGCCCCTATGTAAGTCGTCAATTCTGAAATTGACGTTTCCTCCGCGGGCGTCATTTTAAGAAACGACCGTCTCCAAGGCGTCATTTGTTGATCAATTCTGATTTTTTCCCAGAACCTCCTTCTTTCCTCGTTTTGAGCCCCTTTTAACTTCGGAATGGCTTTCCATGACAGGAGGGACTCTTTCCAATGTTTATCTCTTGCTAAAACTAAGCTATCCCAATTGTTCTTGGAATTAAAACTCCAATTCACCCTATAAATAGAGACCTGCGGCTCTGTCGAAGGGAGGAGATTTTCTTATTTTTTTACAGGAGAGGTGCTGCTGCTGCTGCTTCTTGGCTCTAGGAGAAGCCTCCTACACGTTCTAAATCTTCATCCTTGAAGAGGCTTCCTCCCGATTGCATATCAAGGCCAAAGAGGAAAAACTGCCCAGGCCCTTTTTACCTCCTTTCTCTGTTTCTCTGTTCTCTATTTTCTTTTTCTTTTATCTGCATTAATCGCATGCATTCATCTTAGTCATTGTTCTGTTATCAAGCTTCTTTCTCAATCACATTGAGACTCCCACAGTGCAACACTTGCACACTTATTATTCTTAGCATTCATCATATATTTTTATCCCACCCTTTGCATGGGGGTTTAAGGGCCAACACCCAACAAGGTGTGTTCTTATACATGATTTTCATACTCATCTTTATTGTGAATTTGATGCTACACTCACCTTGGTTCTAATCCATATTTTTTATTGGTGTTTGTTAATTTTGCAAGGGTAATCAATCAAGAAGAACTCTTTTCATCGGCCGGCCGATCGGAAGAGAAAGGTGCACTCACAATCTCCCTGCATTTGAGGTATTTATATTCGCGATCCCTCCATATTATTATTGTTTATATCCTTTGAGGCCCTCGCGTCTCTGGCGATCACTCTCCTTACTAGCACCTCGTGCTTGCATGCTTTAATATCTTTTATTTTTTTAATTGTTCTAAGTGGATTTTCTTAGAATCTACAAATTGGCGATCACGGTGGGACCATTCTTTTATTTTTCTTTTGATTACCCTTCCCCTTTGGGCACCCACGTGTGCCATCTCCCCTTTTGCACCCACGGTGTGCCTCCTTTTGTGCTCCACGTAGCACTCTCTCCCTATGTGATCCGTTAGTTTGATAGATTTTTAGAAATTCCATTTATCTATCTCTTAAAAAAAAATGATGAGCATGCTATATCCTCTTGCAGGTTGATTGCCATGATTTTGATACTGTGATTGTGAGTGCTTCCTTTTCTGTCGATTTTGTTTTTATCACTGTTGAGCTTTCTGGCCTTTGGAGTGGTTACAGGAGGAATTAACGCCTTCCTCAGAGGCGTCTTTTCTTTATTGAACGCCTTTATCTAAGGCGTCTTTTTTCCTTCTCGTCTTCCGTCTTCCCTCCCCCTCTGTCCTTCTTCCCCTTCCGTCTTATTTTGTATTTTTGCATTTTTTTAATTGACGCCTTCGTCAGAGGCGTCTTTTCTTCATAAAACGCCTTTATCTAAGGCGTCTTTTTTCTCCGTCTCATCTTGCGTCTTTTCTCCCTCTCTGTCTCTCTCTCCACTGCGTCTTTCTTTTCCCCCCACCGTCTTCCTCACCGTCTCTGTAAGACCCCGAATTATTTTATTAGATTTAATATATTTATTTAGCCCTTGTTAATTAAGAATTGAATTTCTATTGATTTAATAATTGAATTTCAGATTTATTAATATTTAATTCCTTAGAATTAGAATAGTGATAATTTCGACCACCTTATAAAAATCCAAAAAAATGGTAAACAGATTAAGGTCGAGGTAGATAACAACTTTTCCTTCTGGCATTAGGCCATTGTAAATCCGTGGGAAGATCTATTTAGAATTTAAACCCAAAAGTGCACACTTTTGACCCATACCTAACCCTTGGATTAAACCACGAAATTCGACCTCAATACTCAACCAAATGATCTGAAATCAGTGGCAAATGGAAGGCCACAATGTAAGGAACATTTACCCTCAATCAATTTGAGGTAAACCTAGCCCCAACACGTGCTGCCGACATAGTTTGGTCAAGTCAAAGATTTCGGCGCCGTTTCTAAACACGTAGCTTGCAGCAGCGAATACTCCCAACTCCGAAGGCTCCAGAAGCTCTATGAGCTATCAAAATGAAGCCCTACAAGTCTTCTTTCATTTGGCTGCTGTGGGGTTCACTGAAGTTTCAGATCTGGGGAGATCTAGCTCGAATTGTGGAGGTGGGTCAGCAGGCCGTTGGCTTCCCTTCATCCTTCTTTGATCCATCGATTGAGGTAGGAATTCTCAACCAAATTTTGATCATGAGTATAGCAAATTGTTCCTGTCATCGAGCTCTATCCATTGGTGGCAAAAGCCCCAATTTTCATTAGGTATCCGTGGAGAAATCGAGCTTTTTGTGAGGTGCTGTCCAAGTGTTCTTCATCCTAGGGTTTGAGTTTTCTCTCTCCGATTTGAGGTAGGTGTAACAGACCAAACTCTAATTAATTTATATGATGTAATAAGCATGATATTAGCTTTCATTTCACGTAGAAAGCCCTAAGTTTCATGAAGCATACTTATAGAATTTCTGTTTATAGTAACAGCATGTTTTAGACCTAGTTCGATGTGTTCATCCGAAGTGATTTATGATTTTAAAGTATTAATCTTAATCCTCATGAACCATATCTTATATGGTTGGATTCACCATCGAAGTAGCTTTCATTTGAGCCAAGAAGCCCCAAATTCCATTCTGTATGTAGAGAGAATTTAACGTTTTAGTCACAGCATGTCAGAATTAGGGTTTCATGTGTTCTTGACTTAATAGATCTCGATTCCAGCAATTGATCATGCAATTGACCTTGTAGACAGGTAGAGTTTTGTATTAGCTTTCCATTGATACCAAAATCCCCTTATTTGGAGCTCAATCCTAGTAGTTATTAACGTTTTAGTGTAACCCTAGCAATCACCTTGTTCCCAGCGTTCACCGGACGCGGCAGGGATGACCGGAGACGACCCAGAGATGAGCGGTCTTACGATAGACCGTCCAACTCCAGCCCACCTTTTGACCAATTTTGACCCTAGCATGCCCCTAGTTGAACGGTTTTTCAGGAACCACTCATCTCAGGATGAACGGTTCTTTAGGAACCACATATCTGGATGAAAGGTCCAGAATGGACCACATATACATGAACGGCCCCTTACTGGGCCGCACATCCAGGGATGGGCGGCCATCTCTGGACCGCCCATACCCTTGGGCGGCCCTGACAGGACCGCCCATACACTTGGGCGGCCCAGGGAGAACCGCCCAAGTGCCAGACCCCCGTTCAGCCCCCGTTAAGCCTGATAGTTGTGCGGTTCAAACCGAACCGTTTATCTACCCAGTAATTGACTTAGTAATTATTATGATGCATCCATTTTAGTGTCATAATGACCATTTATAATTAGAAACCTATGGACAGCCCCGTAGGAACCGCCCATCTCCCTGTGTCACAGGGTGACCCCTGTTCGGCCCCTGAATGCCCAGTTATATGTGCGGTCCATATAGAACCGTTTATCCTTTCAGAGAGGGACTTAATACTTGTTCTAAGGCATTCATTTGCATGTCATTAATGATAATTAGTGAAATAGAAACTCATTTAATAACTAATTAAATATGCAACTAAATTTACGATTATTGCTTGTTATTCGTGCTTACGCGAACTCGTTATCATCTTAAATTACTTTTCTTGGCATCTTGGGTTAATATATAACCAAATCCCTATTAAATTGGCTTGGCATTAGGATTAATATGACTGTTTAGCTTGCTGATTAGCTGCTGTAGTACAGTGGAACAGCATGTTTAACTTTCCGACTTTGCACGAGCCGATTGGCCGTTTAGCGTACTAGTCTCGATTCTACCCCGGAAACTCTATCCGGTGGTCTTACCGTCATCTTGGAACATCATTATAATCATGATTAGAATCTGTTCAACACCAGCATACCCTGTTTTATGAGTTTAAACCGCTGGGTTAAGTCTTGGATCAAATCGGACGACCCGAGGCATGCGCGGTTAGTATTTGACCGCATAACCTCTTCGGCGGCCCGATCGTGACCGCATATCTTTATACGGCCCAGTATGGACCGTATATCTTGTTCTTGGGCCTCACTGTCTTTTAGACATGAGCGGCCCATATTGCACTGTTCTTACCTTAGGGCGGCCCACTGTCAGCCGTTCTTTTCTTGACTTCACGGGCTGAGTTTCAGTCCAGTTCCTGTACGTACGGTCCTGTATGAACCGTATATACCAATCGAGCGGCTCCGTTACGACCGCACATCTCTTGAAGATGAGTTTGACCGTGTTTTGTACTCTTGAATCCAAGGACAAGGTTAGTCCTTTAAATCTGAACTTATGGCAGAAATTCCTCTGATTAATTGGCCATTAAAATTGACTGAATGTCTGGACGGATGGGATGTTGGGCGCAGTAAATCAATGCCATCGCATCATAAGGGCCCGGTCTGGTCCTGGGGAGAGCGCCCGAAAGTTAGTGAGCCCATGGGATGTTAATGACAAGGTGGGGCATTGCACCGAAGTACTTGCTTGAGTGTTGGCGTCTATGACAAAAGTATCTTGTTACTTGTTACTTCATCATACTTGGTTAAATGTTTAAAATACTTGCTTGTTGGCCAATTCCTTACTACTATCTCTTGTTATATCTCCTGTTGTAAATTCTTGTATTTGTTATTCTTGTTAATCATTATCAATTATATATTTCTTGACCTTGCAAGATCTTGTTATTACCGTTGTTTCATTATATCATCATTACCTTTTTATTACATTATCGTTTGTAGTATGACATTTTGAAAATGTAATTAAACTGGTAATCACTTATACATGTCTGTTATTTCCTACTGAGCGTTAGCTCATAGTTGTGTTTCCCCCCTTTCCAGGCTCTTCAGGTGACGCGCTTACCGATGGGGAAGGGCAGGAGTGATGTCTTAAGTGTTTCAGTTCTAGTGTGTTAGCAGTGTGTTTATTGTTAGTTGTGATTGGAGAGCATTTAGTTTCAGTTATGTTGTTGAGTCTTAGTGATTGTTATTCCACGTTGTATTAAGTTGCCTTTGAGATTATTGTATCAGTTTGGTTGTTAAATGATCATTTAGTATTTCCTTTCCATAGCACTTGTGTATATTTAGATTAGTTCTCTCTCTTTCCTGCTTGCCTCTGACTGTACGTCCCGATAGTTCCACCTTGTTCGGGGCGTGACAGTTTAGTTGGTATCAGAGCCTAGGTTTCACATTCCTAGGTTTTCTTAAGTTCTTAAGTTCTAAGTTTTCTAAGTTCTTGCATGGCATCCCAATAACCCGGTATATCAAAAGATGTTGTCCGAACGTTAGGCTACGCCTATCGGAAGGTCGCATACTTGCGCGAGTGGTCTTCGGACCGTTATCTCCGCCAGGTACCGAGTTTTGGTTGTGTCTAGGTGCATTAGACCCCTAATCTTGTTAAAGTCTAGGACCTGACCTGGTGAGAATGGGTAGAAACTTGGGTTAAGTTCGTTTCTTAATCGTGTAATTAATTATCTTGAATTAACCTAAGTAATCTATTTCTCGTGTAGATGGCAGCTGATCGCGCCGAATGGAGGAACCTGCAGCGCACGGTTCAAGGCCTTACCCAGGCCCTTCAGCAAGTGGCTCAGGCAAGAGCGGCACCACATGGCACCAGTGATCTATACCGGAACTTCCGCGGGATGAATCCGCCTAGATTCGCGGGTTCGACCGACCCCGACCAAGCCGAGCACTGGCTAGATGAGATGGGAAGAATATTTGAAGTTATGCAATGCACCAACCAGGAGCGTGTCCTTCTCTCGACATTTCAATTGGAGCGTGATGCACGTACTTGGTGGGATTCTATCAAGGCGACTCTCGGTGATCATCAGGTTACGTGGGAAGAGTTCGAGGAATTTTTCAACGGCAAGTATTTTTCTGACCGAGTGCAAGAGAAGAAGGCGGCAGAGTTCGCGGTCTTGAAGCAACGAGGTTTTTCCGTGGCAGAGTATGAGGCTCAATTTTCACGGCTTTCTCGATATGCTACACACCTTATTTCCACCGAGAAAATGAAGGCGAAGCGTTTTCTCAACGGATTGAAGCTGCATTATATCAACCAACTGGCACCAATGGAGATTTCCACTTATTCCGAGATGGTGAGAAAGGCTCAAGTTCTAGAGGATACCCTCGAAATGACGGAGAGAATCCGTGGAAGCGGTGCGAAGAAGGAACAACCTACGGGTTCCGGGAGTGTCAAACCCGGGTATACCAAGAAGAGGCCTGTTAGTGGACCTAGTTCGTGGAGCGGGTCCGGATCGTGGAAAGGCAAGATGCCGAAGCATGAAGACAAGAAGCCTGGCCCTATTGTTCCGTTTAAGGGCGTGTGCAAGTATTGTGATCGTCCAGGTCACAAGGTGGAGGAATGCTGGCGCAAGCTGGGCGCCTGTTTGCGATGTGGAAGCAAAGAGCACCGTATCCCCAACTGTCCTTTGATAGCGGAGCAAGCAACACCGGCAAAATTACAAGTCTTCAAGAAACCGCAAGGGAAGCTCCAAGCTCTGTATGCAGAAGAAGCGGAAACAGCCGAAGATGGTGGACTCGTCGAAGGTACTCTTATTATACTCGACAAGCCAGCATTTGTTCTTTTTGATACTGGTGCAACACATTCCTTTATTTCTCGGAGTTTTGCTAAGTCATTAGTTATGGAACCGGTTATGATGGATACTCCGTTAGAGATTTCAACCCCTATTGGTACTAGATCGGCAATCCAACATTTCTATCCTTCTAGTAAGGTTTTGATTGGTGAGCAGAACTTTCCAGCTGATTTGATTTGCATGGACATGAAGGGTTATGACGTAATTCTAGGAGCAGATTGGTTGGCCAGATATGAGGCCAATGTTCATTGTAGTTCTGGCTCGGTGTCTTTTACTAGGCACCCGAGGCTTTCTTTTGTGGGTGTTAAGCACCATAACTCTGTATCGCTTATTTCGGCTCTTCGAGCTGATAAGCTGATGAGGCGAGGATGTGAGACTTTTCTAGCCTTTATCTATGCAACCCCTAAGCAGCGGACTGAGATCAAGGACATTCCTATTGTCCGAGATTTTTCTGATGTCTTTCCAGAGGAATTACCAGGACTTCCTCCTGAGCGGGAAGTTATCTTCTCTATTGACCTCTTTCCGGGCACATATGCTATTTCCAAGGCTCCTTACCGTATGTCTCCTGCAGAACTGAGGGAGTTGAAGCAACAGTTGATGGAGTTACTCGAGAAGGGCTTTATTCATCCTAGTACGTCTTCGTGGGGAGCCCCTGTATTGTTTGTTCGGAAGAAAGATGGTTCGATGAGATTATGCATCGATTATCGGCAGTTAAACCAGTTGACTGTCAAGAACAAATATCCACTGCCGAGGATTGATGAGTTATTTGACCAGATAGCGGGAGCTCAATATTTCTCTAAGATCGATCTTCGATCTAGATATCACCAGTTGCGGATTAAGGAGGAGGATATCTATAAATCGGCTTTTCACAGCAGGTATGGTCATTTTGAATTTGTCGTTATGCCTTTTGGTCTAACGAATGCTCCGGCAGCCTTCATGCAGTTGATGAACAATGTATTTCGGCCCTATCTTGATCAATGGGTCGTGGTATTTATTGATGACATCTTGATCTATTCCAAGAGTGAAGTGGAGCATGCTGAACATCTGATGATGGCATTACAATTATTGAGAGATCATCAACTTTATGCCAAGTTTAGTAAGTGTGAATTCTGGCTGCAAGAAGTGTCCTTTCTCGGACATATTATCACCCAGGAAGGTATTTCTATGGATCCTTCGAAGGTTGAGGCAGTGAAGAATTGGGAGCAGCCTACCAGTGTGACGGAAGTTAGAAGTTTTCTTGGCCTGGCAGGTTATTATCGAAGGTTTATCCAAGATTTCTCTAAGATTGCAGTACCTATGACAAGGTTAACCCGCAAGGAAAATAAGTTTGATTGGTCAGATGATTGTTAACGAAGCTTTCAGAGTCTGAAGGAGTGTTTGACTACTGCACCTGTTTTGGCTTTACCTTCTGGTGAAGGAGGATTTGTCGTTTATACTGATGCTTCAGGAATTGGCTTAGGCTGTGTACTCATGCAGCATGGGAAGGTGATTGCCTATTCTTCTAGGAAGTTGAGGAAGCACGAGGAGAATTATCCTGTTCATGATTTGGAACTTGCAGCAGTCGTTTTTGCTTTGAAAATTTGGAGGCATTACCTGTATGGAGAATCTTTCACGGTATTTTCAGACCACAAGAGCTTGAAGTATTTATTCTCTCAGAAGGAACTCAATATGCGGCAGCGCAGATGGTTGGAGTATTTGAAGGACTTCGACTTTTCTATTGAGTATCATCCTGGCAAAGGCAATGTTGTGGCAGACGCATTGAGCCGGAGGCCAGTAGCTAGATTGGCAAGTCTCATGTTGCAAGAGTGGAAGTTATTGGAACAGTTATCTAGTCTGGATCTTAATATTGACAATGATCGGGTTTTGATTGCTCAGATTCAACTTAAACCTGAATTATTGATGGAGATCAAGTCCTTGCAAGATAATGATCCCGAGCTGGTACAGATCAAGGGAAGCTTGGGCAGCAGACCTGATTTCGGGTTGGCTGATGATGGTAGATTATTATTTAAAGGCAGAACTTGTGTACCTGATGAAGCTACAGTAAAGAACAAGATTCTTGTGGAAGCTCATAGATCCAGATACACCATTCATCCCGGAGGCACTAAGATGTACAGAGATTTAAAGCGATCCTTTTGGTGGATGAATATGAAGAGGGAAATCGCTGACTTCGTAAGTAAATGCTTGGTTTGCCAACAAGTTAAAGCTGAGCACTTCAGATCGGCAGGGAAATTGAAACCACTTGACATACCCCAATGAAAGTGGGAGAGTATTGGCATGGATTTCATTATGGGTTTGCCTAGAACTCGTGGTGGATTTGATGTAATTTGGGTGATTGTTGACCGATTGACAAAATCAGCTCATTTCTTATCCATTAAGTCTAAGTGGACAGTCGATGTATTGGCTGCTTTGTATTTGAAGGAAGTGGTGAGATTACATGGTATTCCAGTGAATATAGTATCTGATCGAGACCCTAGATTCACTTCTCATTTCTGGAAGGGACTGCAAGAGTCTCTTGGTACTCGTCTGAATTTCAGTACTGCTTTTCATCTACAGACAGATGGACAGACGGAGAGAACCAATCAGATAGTGGAAGATATGCTGCGGGCATGTATGATTGACTTTGGTGGTACTTGGAATGAGCATTTGGCACTAATTGAATTCGCCTACAATAACAGCTATCAGTCTAGTATTCAGATGGCTCCATTTGAAGCCTTGTATGGGAGAAGCTGTCGATCTCCGTTGTGTTGGGATGGGGTAGGTGAGAAACAGTGGCTTGGACCGGATCTTGTCTCGGAATCTTCACAGAACATCCGTGTTATCCGAGACCGATTACAAGTAGCCCAGTCAAGACAGAAGAGTTATGCCGACAACAGGAGAAGAGCATTGGAATTTCAGGTTGGCGAGCATGTGTTCATAAAGGTCTCTCCGACGAGAGGGATCCGAAGATTTGGCATTCATGGCAAGCTGAGTCCGAGGTACATTGGTCCATTCGAGATTCTAGATAGAGTGGGAGAGGTGGCATACAGGCTGGCCTTACCGCCTCAATTGTCTGGCGTGCACAACGTCTTCCATATTTCTATGTTACGGAAGTATGTGTACGACCCCACCCATGTTATACAGCATGTGGATTTCGAGCTGAAGGAGGATTTGACCTATGAGGAAAGACCGATAAAGGTTCTGGACCGGAAGCAACAGCAACTCCGGAATCGTTCAATACCGATGGTCAAGATTCAGTGGAGTCGGCGTGGGACCGAAGAAGCCACGTGGGAGTCTGAAGAGACTATGCGGAAGCGGTATCCCGACTTATTCTAGGTGAGCGATCTCTTTCCCTACTCTCAGTCTTAGTGCAGTGAATTTGGAGGACCAAATTCCTTTAAGTAGGGGAGGGTGTATGACCCCGAATTATTTTAATGGATTTAATATATTTATTTAGCTCTTGTTAATTAAGAATTGAATTTCTATTGATTTAATAATTGAATTTTAGATTTATTAATATTTAATTCCTTAGAATTAGAATAGTGATAATTTCGACCACCTTATAAAAATCCAGAAAAACGGTAAACAGATTAAGGTCGAGGTAGATAACAACTTTTCCTTCTGGCATTAGGCCATTGTAAATCCGTGGGAAGATCTATTTAGAATTTAAACCCAAAAGTGCACACACTTTTGACCCATACCTAACCCTTGGATTAAAACACGAAATTCGACCTCAATACTCAACCAAATGATCTGAAATCAGTGTCAAATAGAAGGCCACAATGTAAGGAACATTTACCCTCAATCAATTTGAGGTAAACCTAGCCCCAACACGTGCTGCCGACATAGTTTGGTCAAGTCAAAGATTTCGGCGCCGTTTCTAAACACGTAGCTTGCAGCAGCGAATACTCCCAACTCCGAATGCTCCAGAAGCTCTATGAGCTATCAAAATGAAGCCCTACGAGTCTTCTTTTATTTGGATACTGTGGGGTTCACTGAAGTTTCAGATCTGGGGAGATATAGCTCGAATTGTGGAGGTGGGTCAGCAGGCCGTTGGCTTCCCTTCATCCTTCTTTGATCCATCGATTGAGGTAGGAATTCTCAACCAAATTTTGATCATGAGTATAGCAAATTGTTCCTCTCATCGAGCTCTATCCATTGGTGGCAAAAGCCCCAATTTTCATTAGGTATCCGTGGAGAAATCGAGCTTTTTGTGAGGTGCTGTCCAAGTGTTTTTCATCCTAGGGTTTGAGCTTTCTCTCTCCGATTTGAGGTAGGTGTAATAGACCAAACTCTAATTAATTTATATGATGTAATAAGCATGATATTAGCTTTCATTTCACGTAGAAAGCCCTAAGTTTCATGAAGCATACTTATAGAATTTCTGTTTATAGTAACAGCATGTTTTAGACCTAGTTCGATGTGTTCATCCGAAGTGATTTATGATTTCAAAGTATTAATCTTAATCCTCATGAACCATATCTTATATGGTTGGATTCACCATCGAAGTAGCTTTCATTTGAGCCAAGAAGCCCCAAATTCCATTCTGTATGTAGAGAGAATTTAACGTTTTACTCACAGCATGTCAGAATTAGGGTTTCATGTGTTCTTGACTTAATAGATCTCGATTCCAGCAATTGATCATGCAATTGACCTTGTAGACAGGTAGAGTTTTGTATTAGCTTTCCATTGATACCAAAATCCCCTTATTTGGAGCTCAATCCTAGTAGTTATTAACGTTTTAGTGTAACCCTAGCAATCACCTTGTTCCCAGCGTTCACCGGACGCGGCAGGGATGACCGGAGACGACCCAGAGATGAGCGGTCTTACGATAGACCGTCCAACTCCAGCCCACCTTTTGACCAATTTTGACCCTAGCATGCCCCTAGTTGAACGGTTTTTCAGGAACCACTCATCTCAGGATGAACGGTTCTTCAGGAACCACATATCTGGATGAAAGGTCCAGAATGGACCACATATACATGAACGGCCCCTTACTGGGCCGCACATCCAGGGATGGGCGGCCATCTCTGGACCGCCCATACCCTTGGGCGGCCCTGACAGGACCGCCCATACACTTGGGCGGCCCAGGGAGAACCGCCCAAGTGCCAGACCCCCGTTCAGCCCCCGTTCAGCCCCCGTTAAGCCTGATAGTTGTGCGGTTCAAACCGAACCGTTTATCTACCCAGTAATTGACTTAGTAATTATTATGATGCATCCATTTTAGTGTCATAATGACCATTTATAATTAGAAACCTATGGACGGCCCCGTAGGAACCGCCCATCTCCCTGTGTCACAGGGTGACCCCTGTTCGGCCCCTGAATGCCCAGTTATATGTGCGGTCCATATAGAACCGTTTATCCTTTCAGAGAGGGACTTAATACTTGTTCTAAGGCATTCATTTGCATGTCATTAATGATAATTAGTGAAATAGAAACTCATTTAATAACTAATTAAATATGCAACTAAATTTACGATTATTGCTTGTTATTCGTGCTTACGCGAACTCGTTATCATCTTAAATTACTTTTCTTGGCATCTTGGGTTAATATATAACCAAATCCCTATTAAATTGGCTTGGCATTAGAATTAATATGACTGTTTAGCTTGCTGATTAGCTGCTGTAGTACAGTGGAACAGCATGTTTAACTTTCCGACTTTGCACGAGCCGATTGGCCGTTTAGCGTACTAGTCTCGGTTCTACCCCGGAAACTCTATCCGGTGGTCTTACCGTCATCTTGGAACATCATTATAATCATGATTAGAATCTGTTTAACACCAGCATACCTTGTTTTATGAGTTTAAACCGCTGGGTTAAGTCTTGGATCAAATCGGACGACCCGAGGCATGCGCGGTTAGTATTTGACCGCATAACCTCTTCGGCGGCCCGATCATGACCGCATATCTTTATACGGCCCAGTATGGACCGTATATCTTGTTCTTGGGCCTCACTGTCTTTTAGACATGAGCGGCCCATATTGCATTGTTCTTACCTTAGGGCGGCCCACTGTCAGCCGTTCTTTTCTTGACTTCACGGGCTGAGTTTCAGTCCAGTTCCTGTACGTACGGTCCTGTATGAACCGTATATACCAATCGAGCGGCTCCGTTACGATCGCACATCTCTTGAAGATGAGTTTGACCGTGTTTTGTACTCTTGAATCCAAGGACAAGGTTAGTCCTTTAAATATGAACTTATGGTAGAAATTCCTCTGATTAATTGGCCATTAAAATTGACTGAATGTCTGGACGGATAGGACGTTGGGCCCAGTAAATCAATGCCATCGCATCATAAGGGCCCGGTCTGGTCCTGGGGAGAGCGCCTGAAAGTTAGTGAGCCCATGGGATGTTAATGACAAGGTGGGGCATTACACCGAAGTACTTGCTTGAGTGTTGGCGTCTATGACAAAAGTATCTTGTTACTTGTTACTTGATCATACTTGGTTAAATGTTTAAAATACTTGCTTGTTGGCCAATTCCTTACTACTATCTCTTGTTATATCTCTTGTTATATCTCCTGTTGTAAATTCTTGTATTTGTTATTCTTGTTAATCATTATCAATTATATATTTCTTGACCTTGCAAGATCTTGTTATTACCGTTGTTTCATTATATCATCATTACCTTTTTATTGCATTATCGTTTGTAGTATGACATTTTGAAAATGTAATTAAACTGTTAATCACTTATACATGTCTGTTATTTCCTACTGAGCGTTAGCTCATAGTTGTGTTTCCCCCCTTTCCAGGCTCTTCAGGTGATGCGCTTACCGACGGGGAAGGGCAGGAGTGATGTCTTAAGTGTTTCAGTTCTAGTGTGTTAGCAGTGTGTTTATTGTTAGTTGTGATTGAAGAGCATTTAGTTTAAGTTATGTTGTTGAGTCTTAGTGATTGTTATTCCACGTTGTATTAAGTTGCCTTTGAGATTATTGTATCAGTTTGGTTGTTAAATGATCATTTAGTATTTCCTTTCCATAGCACTTGTGTATATTTAGATTAGTTCTCTCTCTTTCCTGCTTGCCTCTGACTGTACGTCCCGATATTTCCGCCTTGTTCGGGGCGTGACAGTCTCTCCTCTCCTCGTTTCCCCCCTCGTCTTACTCTACGTCTCTCTCCCTCTCCGTCTCTCTCTCTCCTAATCTCTCTTTGTTTTAACGCCTTCTATCAGAGGCGTCTCTTGCTAAATTGACGCCTTCCACAGGGGCGTCTTTTCTCCTTTAAACGCCTTCATCTAAGGCGTCATTTCTTCTACCACCTAACTCCAAAGCTCCTGTGGCTTACAGTGATTGACGACAGCCCCTCTGTCGCGTTTTCCTCAGATAGCGACTTCTGATAAGTCGCTAATTACCTGTGTGTTGACAGAGGCTTGTTTGCTATGGGTATTTTGCCTGATTGATCATTGTATTCATCGTCTGATTATACATTGTTTGATCTGATCATATTGTCTTGCATTTTCGTGGCATTTGGTTGGGAGACCTCCTCTGTCTACATTAGGATCCCTCACACTTCTCTTGGAATTGGAACGACCCTCCATTGAGCATTCCGTCTCTTTGGACCGGAAATTCCTTTTCCAAGACCTCCGTAAGTCCCCGCACCCGTGGATTCCCTCACGGACGCCGGACAGGTTGTACCTTTGAAATCCCGGGTTTAGTTCGCCTACTCATGATGAGAGAGTGTTCCTAGTTGGCATTGAAGTGAACCCACATTGAAACTAGGTTCATCCCTTGAGTGATCCCACCAATTTGCATAAAATCATTAATTCACCAAGGTTGAAACAAACAAAAAAAATCAACGGTAACCATTCCAACTTGGGTGCTTCTTTGCAAATTGTTTTGTTTGATTGCATAATGGCTTACCTTGGTAGACAAAACAACATGTTCAATCTTAATTATGCTCATGAGGATGCACAACCTAGCACATCCTATACTTCTCAATCTCAACATCATAATTCTCATCATATTTTCAAGGGACCACGCCCTCATTCTTATGGCGTTGCCCGACCCATGGGCAATGTCCAATCTCATGGTCCCTCGATTCAATCGCGAGCCACTACTTCTACGGGACCGTCTCCTCCCAACGATGAGAAGGTCTCCCAGATCTTACATGCATTAGATCATCTCACCCCTCAACAAATCCAGGCCCTTAAGGCCGTTGTTGAGGGTGCATCTCATTCCTCTCATCCTCCTTCCAATCCTACGCGGGTGGCCCATCACCCACTTCCCTCTTCTATTCACATTCCTACTCGGGTAACCCATCACCCATCTCCTCCTATTCACACTTCTCCTCGGGTGATCCAATACCCGCCTCCTTCTATTCCTCCTCCACCACGGCCCCAAGGCCCATTTATTCCTTGCAACCCGGCCCATCCGAGTTCTTCTATGGGTCATCCCATTAATCCCCTTCCACGGCCTTTTTATATGGCCCCTCCTTCAAGGCCCTGCCAACCCTCTGTTGCTCAAGTCACACCTCTCCAACGAACTCTTCTCGACAAAGTCACTTTGTTGGAGGAACAATTTAAGAGGGTTACGAGCCCACGGCCCGCTCCTTCTACTCCAGTCAATCCCCTCCACGCCGCTCTGAATGACATTACAAAGATGAAGAAAGCTTGGAAGGATAGGAGAGATGACTACGGCATCGATAGTGCGAGCAAGCAAGAGCCGGCGGGTTTCAACGTTCAAGTGGACGCTATCCATTCTCCACCCATTCACCCAATTCACGCATGTGACTCTCCACCTCCACATACACAATACCATTACATTCCACCACCCACATACACGCCTTCACTACGGTGTCCACTTGAACCCGATAATGAAGAACTGGCAATTGAAGAATTCAAGACGGCGCATGATGATGAAGCTCTGCAGGCATCCCTTCCGAGTTTCCTTCGCTTCCCTCTCCCTTCGCTACCACTTGATGAACCCCTTGCTCAGGACGAAGCCACCATCCCCAATCCAACCCCCATTTCTAAGACTTACTGGTGTTACGATGATGGGTCGATACTTCAATCACCCACACCAACACATCATGAGTCACCTTCTATCCCTAACACCGTTCGCCACATGCGGCATTTCCTCCGCACTAAACCCCCTTCTTTTATACCTCCCACTATGCCATCAACCTTCATAACACCAGCCTCCGTCGAGCCTTCCACCAAACTTTCGTCAACTCCACCATCAACCTCCACAACATCGGCCTCCAGCAAACCCACCACCGAACCTTCCCCAATTAACCTCCCATTACCGCCACTTCGGCCCTCCATTATACCTTTAACCCCTGACCTAGCCACTCCTATTCCACTACTTAACCCTTCACCCTCACCTATGGCTAATCCTGAGCAGGATCCACCCCTTTTTGCACTCAAGCCAACCCCGACTGCTTCTGAGCAAAGGGGGAAGCTCGACGTGTTTGAACCTCCATTTCCACTCATCCTTTCTCCAACACCTTCCATTATACCTCCACCATCCATGGAACCTTCCGCCTCCACTTCACCCCCCTTTACTACTCGGAACGGGTGTCCTTCTGTAAGTACTTGTGCTGAAGATGATCAAGAGCCGGAAAAGAAAGATTTGGCCACCTATTCAAGATGCAAGAGTTTATTTTCCGGATACCAATCCGGGTTGTTGTGCCAAGCATGGTCGAAGAGGCCAAGCCCCCGCCACTGCTCACTAAGAAAGAATGTCAAACCTTGATGCCGTGTAAGTTTGTGCCCAAGGGCCGGGCATGGCACCCCTTGTTCCAACTTTCAAATCTTGAACCCATTCTTCCATACAAGGGGCGAATGACCATTTTGTTCAACACTCTCTATACGCCACAACCCCTGGGCAACATGATGCTTCCTATCCCAACTTTCCAACTCTCTCACACTATTGTTTTTCACTCTCCAAGGGAGTGGTCATTCATTGTTGAAGCTTCATCATGGGCTCTTGCTTTATCCATTGGGCCGATTGGCTATACACTTTCGCTGCCATGGAGGGGCAGTTATCTTGGTGCCAAAGGGATTTCCACTATTCTACCCACCTTCCATTCAACGCCATCCATATTCTTGTCTATCGCATTTTCTTCATGGGCCACTCCAGGGGTAAGGAGGAGGATCTCATCCTCTCGCCCTTCATGTTCTTCATATTCTTTGCATCTCATGCATTCTGTTGCATCCATGCATTCATCGCATCGATTCAATTGCATCCAAATGCACTTCTTCTTTCTCGGGTTTCCAAACCCATATCTTCCCCACCTTCCGGAACCTCCGGATCCCCCACGTTTCCTATATCTTCCGCCTCTATCTTCGGGATCTCCAGGTCCCCTTACACTCACCGGGCATTGTGCCCCCTCCAATCTTCCCTCAGGGCATCGCGCCCCTTTCCATCTCATTCCTCCGGAACCTCCGGATCTTGCTCTTTGGGCATCGTGCCCCTACACACTCTCAAGTCCGGATCTTCTGGGCTTCTTGCTGATTCTCCCAGGGCATCGCGTCCCTCGGTATTTGCTTCCTCCGGAACCTCCGGATCCTTCACCCCTCTCTTCATCCCTTGGGCATCGCGCCCCTTTCCATCTCATTCCTCCGGAACCTCCGGATCTTGCTCTTTGGGCATCGCGCCCCTACACACCCTCACGTCCGGATCTTCTGGATTTCTTATCTCTTCTCCTTGGGCATCGCGTCCCATGGCATCTTCCCCCTCCGGAACCTCCGGATTCTCCATCTTCTTCTTTCTATCTTCTTTCGAGGCATCCCGACCCTTCTAATTCCATTCCTCCGAAACCTCCGGACCCTCCATCTTTCCTCCGTCTCATCTTCCTGCTCCTCTAGGATATCACGTCCTTGGTCCTCTTCTTCCTTTTTCATCATCTTTTTGCATATTTCTTCCCAGGGCATCGCGTCCCTCGAGATTCTTCTCCTCCGGAGCCTTTGGATTCTTCTTCTGCTCATGATTTTCCTCCACTGCCTCCGGACCCTCCGGATCCACCTCTTTCCATCTACCAATTTCTTCTTCTAATTCCTCCTAATCACGGGTCCGACCCAACTTCTTCCACGTCCACTGCTTTGGGCATCTGCCCTTTCTCCCACTGCTTCCGAGGCTTTAGTCCTCACCTCTCTTCTTGATATTTCACTTCTTCTGTAGACTGTTCTATGTGATCAGGGTCTCTGTGCCTTAGTGAGGGAGTTCTAGCCCTCGCCTCTCTTCCTTTTCTCCTTATTCGTCTGAGTCTGGTCTGAGCACCACTCCTTCTTGTTAAGCCACTTCCAAATCCTTTGCTTCCAATCCTTTTATTCGCTAAAAGAGGACTATCCCACGATGATCAACCCCGCCTCTCGCGGCAACTATTTCAAGAAAGGTCGCAAGGTAATATGTTGGCATAAGTACGCATTTTATGATATCATTACCTCATTGCTTCACGCCTGATTTTCAAAATGAAGTGCTTCTTAACAAGATTAAGAGTGGTAGTTAAGACCTTTATCCTAGGTCATATCTTTATCTTTACTAAATCATTCTCAAAAAGAGTCTTTAGGCTTGCTATGCAGCACTTTGGATAAAAGAACCCCGCGCTGGGGATTCAACATTCTCTCCCCACTTGTTAAGAGCAACCCTTAGCTGGGCATTCCACACACTTCACGGCGTCCTTAGTCGACTCCTTTGGTTAAACACCGTTGCTACTTTGGCCATGCCATGAGTATATCTGAAAGTCTTTTCTCTTCTTTACTCAGCCGCATGCAGGGGCAAGAGGTTGACGAACGAGATGACCAACCTAGGTAATCCCCAATACGAGAGGAGTCTCAATAGGGGCAGTCTTGACCCAAAATCAATATGAGTTTTCATATGAATTTCATGATATACATCTCGCCAAAAGGGCTATTATGAAAATCAAGTCAAAATTTTGAAAAAAAAAAAATTCAAAAGTATGAATTATGGCATGACAAGAGTGGTAAAGTCCCCGCAGGGAAAACCCTGGTCGTATGCATGTCAAGGGCCTAAAAATCAAAGGCACAAAGCTCCGACACAACAGACTACCTCTTTGAGGGGAAAAACCTTGGAAGGAATTCAAGTCCCGACATCTCCCATCCTGCATAAAGCTTATCCTCAATTATTCTTCTCTTCTCCCTCTAAGATCGAATGTTTCTCGGGTATGGCCTTGGTAGGGGCATCGTTATACAAGGGTAGCCGGTCGTAGGGCGCCACCTTCAATGCACGCCGGGCTTTGGGTAGCTTTTAGCGAAAGGGGAAGGAACAAGGACCCCTAGCCAGTGGTTCAAAAACACCCTTTGATGCTGCATTAACAAAGCCTAAACCAAAATCCAAAAAAAAAATTGAATATTTCCTGATCCAAAATCCAAAAAAATTGAATATTTTTTGATCAAAAATCCAAAAAAAAATTGAATATTTCCTAAACCAAGTTCCCAAAAAATTGAATATTTTCAAAAAAAAAATCCATAAAAAAATTCACATATTTTCCAAAATCCATAAAAATTGAATATCTTAAAAAAAAAAACCCCCACAAAAACCTGCATATTCCAAAATCTAAAAATTTTGCATTGTATTTTCTGATGGTGCTTTTGCAGGAACAAGAATTTTGTAAGGACCAATAACACGGGATGAGTCCTCTCCATTCATTGTCATCTACCTTTGGATTCTCCCCATATTCACAATGATCACTTGGCATTTCTCCAAATCTTTTAATAAACTCATGCTGATCACTTTGCCACTAGGCATTACTTGATTCTGATTATCCAATCTCAATCTCACATGCCAAGATTGTCATCCTCATGGCAAACAACAAACAAGGATGCTTTGCAATGCTATGATTTAATTCATATTAGCCTTGCTAATACATGCTTGAATGCTATCCACACCAAGCTTTGAGTGCTTTGATGTCTATATTGTGATTGCTTTCATGCTTTGATTCATGCTATACTTGCTATGCTTAAATGCCTTATCCATTGCTTGTTATCTTCCTTATATCTTGGCTAATGAAATTTTGAGCGCAGGATAAGAAGCTCTTGGTCTCACCGACTGGGCATCATCATCATCCAAGTCCCACGGTGTTTGCACCTCATTTCTCAGTTCCCCACATGCTCATTGCTGTCACCATCTTCCTGTATGCATTCTTACTATATATTACATACGCTATTAGATTATATCAAGGACCTTGTGGCTTTGGTAAATCTGGAATTTGAGTTCCCCTTTATCAAAAATAATGATGGTTCCAGAGGCATCTTAGTCATACGGATAGGCCTTTGAGCCGTCCGAGACTGGGGACGATGGTTCCCTTTTACGAGTTGATGCGTGGATAAACGGGCTTCGGCTTAGTATCAGCTCGCGAAATCAGTTTCTTGACCCAGTCTGGGCAGCTTAACAATATTATCCTTGATTATCTTATATTTTCATTTGTTTTAATTTTTCCTTTTAAACCCAGCATGCATTCATATAGGACTTTGAAACAACATTGAAAAATCATTCTGATAAGCTGATTGGAGAGTCAAATTGATCTTAATCTTTCCAGATATGAGATATTCATTGTTGAATGGAATCCTCAGTTTGTTTTATCGCTGTTTTGGGTCATTTTCTCAAAAGCGCCTTGTTTGGATTTCTATCCTCTTATTTCAATCCTTTCCCTTGATCCACCTTGGCTGCAGCACGTCCACACTGGCTGGTAATCGCTCCCCAATGGTGAAACCTACAGGTTTGTGACCTGGGGGTACTTCCACCGCGCTGAAAGTTGATCATCTTCTTTTATCTCCTTCGTGCCCGCGTGCACACTCCCTCTTTTATCCAAACATCGTTGATTTCATTGAATTTCCCAAGATTGCTTCATCTTGAACTGTTGATTTAATTCTCATCAAGTGATGTTGATTGCGTGTCTCATCACACCTTGGCATCTACTTTTCAGTTCGCTCTGCTCCCTTGCAAAGTAGACGCCAAGGCGGGGCACCTATAGACACGTCAAAATTGACGTTACTGTGAGTGCATCTCATATTGCCTTGTAATGTCCCAATTTGACCATCAAATTAACTTTGTTTCAGTGGTTTTTCTCACTTTTCTTGGATTTCTCCCTTTTATTATTTTTCCCTATTTTTTTGGATTTTCTGAGAATTTTTCTCAATTTTTTAAAATTAACGACTGGACGTGGGGCGTCTTTTAAATAACGGCTTAGCCTTGGGCGTTTCTCAAAGAAATGACGACTATCAATAAAGTCGTCCATTCTTTCATTTTCCCATTTTCTGGATTTTTCTGGGAATTGTTTTAGAATTTTTTTGGGATTAACGACTTAACAGGGGACGTTACTTTGATTTTAAATGAAACAAAAATTAAAAAAAATGAATTAACGACATGTGCAAGGGCGTCATTTTCAATTTGAATATTTGAATATTATTTTTAAACCCTCTTCCAGAGGTGATTTGGTGGCCTTCCGGGTGTCAGAAAAATACGAAAAAATAGTAATTGGAATCAGCACAGTGAGATGCACCTCCACCTAAAAAATAGAAAAATAATATTGAGAAATGAAAAATGGCCCTGTTTTGAATATTTTGAATTAACGACCTTGAATCGGAGGTCAATTAAATTGACGCCCGAATCCCCAGTCGTCTATTCTTTTTTGCTTTTTATCATTTTGATTAACGCCCCTGTGTAAGGCGTCATTTTGATTAACGCCCCCAGGCCGGTCGTCATTTTCATTGCTATATTTTGAGAGTTCGGATCCGACCGAAATTCGTGTTTAATTATAAATAACGCCCCTATGTAAGTCGTCAATTCTGAAATTGACGTTTCCTCCGCGGGCGTCATTTTAAGAAACGACCGTCTCCAAGGCGTCATTTCTTGATCAATTCTGATTTTTTCCCAGAACCTCCTTCTTTCCTCGTTTTGAGCCCCTTTTAACTTCGGAATGGCTTTCCATGACAGGAGGGACTCTTTCCAATGTTTATCTCTTGCTAAAACTAAGTTATCCCAATTGTTCTTGGAATTAAAACTCCAATTCACCCTATAAATAGAGACCTGCGGCTCTGTCGAAGGGAGGAGATTTTCTTATTTTTTTACAGGAGAGGTGCTGCTGTTGCTGCTTCTTGGCTCTAGGAGAAGCCTCCTACACGTTCTAAATCTTCATCCTTGAAGAGGCTTCCTCCCGATTGCATATCAAGGCCAAAGGGGAAAAACTGCCCAGGCTCTTTTTACCTCCTTTCTCTGTTTCTCTGTTCTCTATTTTCTTTTTCTTTTATCTGCATTAATCGCATGCATTCATCTTAGTCATTGTTCTGTTATCAAGCTTCTTTCTCAATCACATTGAGACTCTCACAGTGCAACACTTGCACACTTATTATTCTTAGCATTCATCATATATTTTTATCCCACCCTTTGAATGGGGGTTTAAGGGCCAACACCCAACAAGGTGTGTTCTTATACATGATTTTCATGCTCATCTTTATTATGAATTTGATGCTACACTCACCTTGGTTCTAATCCATATTCTTTTATTGGTGTTTGTTAATTTTGCAAGGGTAATCAATCAAGAAGAACTCTCTTCATCGACCGGCCGATCGGAAGAGAAAGGTGCACTCACAATCTCCCTGCATTTGAGGTATTTATATTCGCGATCCCTCCATATTATTATTGTTTATATCCTTTGAGGCCCTCGCGTCTCTGGCGATCACTCTCCTTACTAGCACCTCGTGCTTGCATGCTTTAATATTCTTTTATTTTTTTAATTGTTCTAAGTAGATTTCCTTAGAATCTACACCAGGTGGAGAAATTAGATCCGAAGATCACCTCACGCGTAGTGATAGTTTTTAGACAGGCTTAACCTGCCCTTCCACATGTCACCATTTGATATACTATGTAGTCGAGGATGATGAAGGTATGAGGATTTGCAATGCATTATGGCATAAATACATAATGTTCAACTTTTGCATGACAGAGTGTGAAAGTGTATGCAAACTCAATATATGTAGTGAAATCATGATCTGAAGAATCTTCAAGCTCTCCTATAATATGATGCTATATGACAAGTATTATATACACAAATATGTAAACAATCATGAATGGAATGCATGTACAGACATATGCAAGACTACATGACTATATGACCCAAAATGAATCAAAACCTTACACAGTCACTGGAGAGAGTAGGAGAGATATCACCTGAGTGCTCAGATTCAATTTTTGATTTTTCTTCCAACCTGACTTATGCCACTTGGTCTGTGTGCCTTACCTTCTTGATGAAAACAGATTTCATACTTTACATTCCCAAGGCACACCTGCAAAACAGATTTCTCATTTGGCCTTCTTAGGTACCCAAATCCTTTTGGGTCCTTGTGGGTTAGCAGCAACTTTGGCATGCAATTTCTAATTTTTAACAACATTCAAGTCATAATTTTTCATGAGAAAATAATCATGCTTAACATTCTCAGATTTGCCAAAGTGATGGGGGGAAGAACGTGGCATCACATTTTTCCTTCTCATTGGTTCTACTGATTTGTGTGTGTGAGCATGATGTATTGAGTGGGAGTTCTTTCTCTTCAACAATAACCAGTAATGTGAAGTTGTATACCCCCTTTTACCACAATGATTGTAATGTATGAACGATTTTGTGGTAAATGATTGCTTTACATTATTCAAAATAGTTTGGTTTCTACATGCTCTCAAATCATCAGTTTTCATAATGAAATAATTGTGCATCATGTGCCCAAGTTTTCCACAATAGAGACAAGTAGTATTTCTTTTCTTAGATGCATGCGGTTTCACATGAATAGTTTTAGCATGAACATTTTGGACATCCACACTCTTTTTTTGATTTGCTTGAGTTCTTGGCACAATGGATTGCTGGGAGTTAGATTTAGAGGTGCTGGGTGTACATATGCTATGAACAAATGAAGTGTGTAACTTACTTTCAAATTTCTTTTTGTTCACAGGATTGAACCCCAACCCTTCCCTTTGAAAATTCACTTTCATGTCCAGCAATTTATCTAAATTATCTTTGCCATTTACAAATTTAGACAACAAATCATTCAAGTCAAGAATTTCAGATTGAAGAGATAAAATTTACAATTCAGAATTATCAAGTTCTTCTTCATAAGTAGAAAGACTGACATTCAACATGGCATTGGTAGTCTTAAGGCATTCTACTTCTTGCTTAAGTTCATCCTCATTTTCACATTCTCTAACAACCACAGATTTTCCTTTTTCAAGAATCAACAATCTTTCATAAATGGTTTTATTCAATTCCTTCAATTTCTCATTTTCTTTAACAAGCTTTTCATCATGAATCAGTTCATTTATCAAGGTTTGATCATCGGCCATTGAATTCAATTTTGCAGTCATCTCCTTGTTTTCATTTCTTAAGGAACATATTTGATCTTTGTGAAATTCAATGTCAAATAGATGAGCCCCAATCATTTCCTCTAAATGCAAATATTTTTTACAAGAGGAATTACACTTATTTTGTTCGACATCCTTTTTCAATTTTTTATTTTTAGATTTTAACTTCTTGTATTTTTCAGCAAGATCATCATATGCAATCAACAAATCTTCATAGCTAACTTCATCTTCATTATCAGAATCAGAATTTACCTTTGAGCTTGATTCAATTTGCTGATCACTCCCTTGATCACTTGTGCCTGCCATAAGACATTCGTCTTCATGCTCTTCCCGGACTTTGGTTAATCCATCCAAAATGTCCTTCGCGGATCTACAGTGGGAGACAAAGGGAAAGTGATTAGAATTGACTGTAGCCGTAAATAACTTCAAGACTAAACCATGTTGATCATGCTTAAACTTTTGATTTGCAGTCCAGACATTTTTATCTTTAGACAATTCATAAGGACCATGTGAGATAAGCTTCCATAGCTTAGGGTCGTATGAATTGACTAGACTACACATCCTTCCTAACCACACATCGAAATTGCAACCATTAAACACGGGTGGAGAGTTTAAGGTGTACATCATGGTAGTCATTGATCTGGATCACTCTAGATCGTTAGATCTACGAAATTAGAGCCTTGGCTCTGATACCAATTGAAGTCCCGCGATCAATGACACCCAAGAGGGGGGTGAATTGGGTGATAGCAATTTTTACGAAAACTTTTGGCTTTTTACAAAATATATGATAAATAATAATTAGCAATGTGAAAATAAATAAATCAATTCTCTCAATCTCTCCGTTCCCACACGACCATACAACGAATACAATCAAACCACACAAATAACACATAATGCACAATGATTTTTAAGGTGGTTCGGATGCAACCACGGCAATCCTACGTCCACCCCTCACCAAATCCGGTGAGGCTTCACTCGGGGATAAATCCCCAAACAGAGATGACGCTCCAACCACACACGCAGGATGATGCCTGCCCACACACACATGGGGATGCGCCCCAACACACACACACACGGAGACGAGGTCTCCAACACGATCCAACAACCGGATCAACAACACACACACTTGCTACGACAGATGCAGCACTATACACACACAAACACTATGATCTGAATAAAATCACACACACACGTAGATCTAGGAAGACCTACACATACACGAATGGAACACGACGACCACACACGACCACGGATCTAACTTGATCCACACACACACGAATGTTTACAGTTTATATGGAACACAAATCTGAAACTATAAAGCACAAAACACAAATATAAATAAACCACAGTTTGGAAAGCTCCTGATTTGGCTCCCCTTGAAGATATGTTGTAGATCTTTGCGTTGATTCCTTCTTCACTTGAATAACCTTCCTTTGATCTCTTCTTGAAACTCTTGAATTACTTCTTCTCTTGATTGGAAGTTTCATGGCTTCAGATGGTGCTTGATAATCTCCCCCTTGATCTCCCTTTGTTGGTTGCTTGCTCCTTCAATTTATTGGAAGTTGATGGCTTCAGATTTACCTTCAATGTGTTGAGGAAGGATGAAGAACTTCAACTCGAAGCACTGTTCACGGAGGTGCTACAGTACCCGTGAATCTCCTCCTCTAGCCTCCCTTGATCTCTCTTGATTCCCTTGAAGCATTAGGGTTTCTAACCCTCTTGTATGTGTTTTATAGCATTTGAAAGGTCTATGGAAACCCCCCATACCAGATCCACATTTTGTGGGTGATTGGGTGACTTTAGGATTAAAGAAATCCATGGAGAATGGCTCTTCTCGAAGTGAAAAACAAAGTCAACAATTGATGGCTCGGGGCTAGCGGTCGACCTGTGGAAGCTGGCGGTCGACCGCTACTGAGAAACCTGCAGATGGATGGTTCCTAAAATTTTCTGTCGACCGCTACTGGGCTGGCGGTCGACAGCCACTGGGCTGGCGGTCGACCGCCACTGAGAGACCTGTAGACTGGGGGTTGCTGGCAGGGGCGGTCGACTGCCCCTGTGCTGGCGGTCGACCGCTAGCTGGGCAGAACCTGGGTTTCCCCAGTTCACTCCGTTAACCATCTAGCTCAGTCGCTTAACTCCTGTAGCCGCCCGTTCTCATCTGTGGCATCAAACTTGACAGTCTTGAAGATGTCAACTGAGTCTTTGACCTACAAACACATGGATAATTGATTAGAACTATAGCTCAACCATCCATATAATAACTGCTTGAAGTTCATGCAAACCATTTGAGCATTAATCAAAATTTTGTTCCGGGGGCTCTACCCCGGAAACCCCCGCAAGGGGCGCTGCCCCCTTGACCCCCGTGACCTGACCGGGCAGGTCGATCCACACAACCTGACCGCACAGGTCGATCCGCAAGCGAGGGCGCACGATGGCCAGAAGGGTTTCATGTTTAATGTGCATGAATGAGGTGTATTAAGGAGAGGTATACGAGATACACATGGTGAGATTGATGCTAAGACAAGGTAAGAATCTCACCAATGGTTCTTGACAGTAAATGACATATACCACCTGTTTTGGATTGTAGAGGAGCAGGGTACTTATCCACACGTTTGGTTCACCATGTAACTGTCATGAGTTTAATCTTGCAAGCAAGATAGTCAGGGTTAATACCATGCTTGTTCACATTAAAGAGGTTATAAAATCTCTTGCCTCTTGTAACACCAATCATATGCAAACCAAGGATCAAGACCATGTAAACGTTGCCATTTGCCATCCGAACCATGCAAGTTTAGTTATCATCACGTAATCACATATTAAGTTTAGTTATCATCAAAACCATAACTTAACAATCACAAAAATCATCAAAACAATAACTCAACAAGCTCACCCCCACCTCTCTCACCCTTGGGATACCAATCCCAAATTGTGCCCATCCACTCCTATCACACAACTATCCAAACCTACTATGAGGTAGAGAGTTTTGACGATCTCATCAAAGGCCTACATGGCAGCTTGAGCTAACTTGCTTATTGACCCTATGGGTGGCCCGTCCCAATAGCCTTAACCTCATCCACCCATGTGACGGGTCTATCACCTCGGTTTGCACTATTGGTTGCTACACTAGCGACCTCCTCTTCTTTCTCCCCATGGATGAAGAACCCATATCGGTCCATTCCACTCCCCTCATGATCCCAAAAATCTTGGTCGACCAACCCACCACATACACTGGCCCAATCCTTCCACTAGAGGAGGATGACTTACCACTATGTGAGGACCATGAGGACCTAGAGTTCCTCTCCCTAGGTGACCCTTATCACGACCCCTTCGATCCCTTCCTATACCCACCCACCTTACTCACCACCAACCTTTTTCTACCCCAACCAACCATGTTGGACCAAGCCCACCTCTCCCAAGAATCGGACCACACCAAGGGAACCATGACCATGGGTGAAATACACCTAGGAAATAAGGAAGTGCCCCACTCTATCATACATACCTTCTTTGACCCCTTCGACACTTATAAGTGGGAGCTCAAGGACCACCCCATACCCACACACATGGCCGTCACCTCTAGGATAAGAGTGCACCTATCTTGGCATATCACATCAATCAATAAGGGTCATAAGCCAAGTCATCTCATACATGTCATACACACTTTAGGCCCAATGCATGACTGGCTCACATTTGGATGTGCTGGCCCTCCCCCAGTCGTCATAGATCTTACGCATGAAAGGAGCAAACATGGATGTCCGGGTCCCCTGACATTTGTCACCCCCAGGCATGATAGGTTCACCTACGGATGCCCCGGCCCTCCTAGGTCCATTAAAGTCTACATGGCTACAATGCATGATAGGTCCACTTATGGTTGCCCTGGCCCACCTTTGCATACCCCACACTTCACACCCACACTACATCATAGTACATGGCATGAGCATTCAAGCAAGTATCAAGCAACGAGCGGTGAAATTCATGACGAGTGGGCAAAAGCTCATGAGCGCCACTTGGAATTCCAAGTAGGCAATCTGATGATGATGGTATTAGAGTGGATCTACTCTAGGGCCACCCCCATATCGAGGGCACGAGGACTTGGACCTTGCCAAGTTCCGAGTGGCTTTGGCAACCCGGCTTATGGGTTGGACTTACCGATGGGTTTTGGGATTAACCCCAATTCCCACGTGGTGGATCCGGCACTCTATATGGGCACTGCGGTGGATCCTAGTGAGTGATTTGAGTCTATACCTTCCTTTTAGAGGGACACCCCCGGAGAGCCACCACAAATCAGCCTGAGAGCCTGACGTGTGCACACTGAGGTAATACTAGGCTGTTGTCCTCCTGGTTTTGATGATGACAATCATGAATTGGATGCATGCTAAATTAAACTCTAAAGTGCTATGTTAAATCTGTGTCAATCACACGTGTATCTCTTTTCTGAATTAAGATTTGAACATGGTTGAAGCTGGACGGCTAAAGTGTCTACGCAACAGGTCATAAAGGTTAAAGTGGCATCATGCGTCAACGCATTGATCAAGCAGCGTGGACGCAGCAGTTCAACTAATCAAGAAAGTGGCTTATGGATTACTCTGGTGCGTCAACGCATTGATCAAGCAGCGTGAACTCAGCAGTTCAACCAATCAAGAAAATAGCTTATGGATTACTCTGGTGCGTCAACGCATTGATCAAGCAGCGTGGACGCAGCAGTTCAACCAATCAAGAAAGTAGCTTGTGGATTACTCTGGTGCGTCAATGCATTGATCAAGTAGCGTCCACGCTGCAGTTCGATAGATCGATGCTGCTATCTAAAGTGCAACAATAAGTGACCAGATGCCTAGACACAGTTGCACCATGCGTCAACGCACTCCGCATGAAACATAAAGCTAGAAGATGGAAGATAGGCTGCGTCAACCCTTTTGGGATCACTGAGTTGACGCCATCTGAATATACGTACGAAGATCAGTGGGGCCGTGGGGTAAGCAATCATTGAGCCAACAAGCAAATCAGGCGGGGTCCACTGGTTGCATGTGGGTTGTGGTGAACGCGGGAAATATGTGCGTTCCAGATTTGGGGATAGCTATAAAAAGAGAAAAAGTTGAAGAGTGAGGTATCGATTTGAATTGATATAGAAGAGAGAGGCAAGAGCAGGGGGAATAGCGTAGAAGAGCTTGAAGACGAAGAACATCCTTCTATTACTCTGAAGATCATCTGATAAGACCAAAACATCGTGAAGAAGGTGAAGCTGATCAAGCTCAGAAGCAGACCGATCTGCTGAGAAGAAATCTCATCCAGAGATCTGAATTTGCTTCCAGAGTCTGCATCGCCGTAGATCTGAGGATCAGTTTTCGCTTCACCATTGTGTGATTTCTTTGTTTCTGTCTTTTTGTTTCTGATTGAACTTAGACATTGTTTGTTCTCTCTCTGATTGAGAGAGGGGTAATCTGATCCAGTGAGCTATGCTGTGATCAAGGATAAATAGGCCAGGGTGCCTACAAGCTGTTTGTCAGCTGTTCAGGGTTTAGATCCTGGTGTAGCTAAGCTGTATTGCTCAGCAGGATTGAGGAGACTGTCCCTCGTTGAAGCCAAGCTGTAAAGCTCAGCAGGGTTCCTCACTGGTTTAGTGAGGAGGTGGACGTAGGCCTCCGCTGGGAGACCGAACAACCTTAAAATTCTATGTCCTCCTGTGGGTTGTTCTAATTTTCTTAATCTGTTCTTCGCTAGATGCATGAATAGGTGCGCTCTCTGATTGGCTTGGCTTAGTCCGTCAATTAAACTTCCAGCTGTCTTGCATCTGCTGCGATTTGCTCTACTATAATTTTTAAAAGGTCAATCTATTCACCCCCTCCCCCTCTAGCTTGACACCCTCTGTACTCAACAAGTGGTATCAGAGCGCCAGGCTCTCTTGTAAAGGTTTCACAACCTAGAGAGAACTAATGGAGAACAGAGGTCTCATGCCAGAGGGGTATGCAATTAATCGGCCACCATTTTTTGATGGAACTAACTACTCTTACTGGAAAAATCGTATGCAAGTATTCTTAAGAGCACAGGATCATGAAACTTGGAGGGTCGTGAGTAAGGGACCGTATCAGATTGAAGGAGACGAAGAGCTGTGGGTGAAGGAGCAGATCTGCAAATCCAATATCAACTGGCAAGCCATGAATATCATGCAGTGTTCATTGCACCCCAAGGAGTTCTCTCGAATATCGTCATGCGCCAATGCCAAGGAGATGTGGGATAGACTTAAGGTTATCTACGAAGGTACCTCAGAGGTAAGAGAAACTAAAGCCAACATGCTGATTTCTGAATATGAGGCATTTCGAATGAAACCTGATGAGAATATATCAGAAATGTATGCTAGATTAACTCTCTTGGTAAACGGTCTTCAAGGTCTAGGAAAGGTCTATAGTGATTATGAATTGGTGAGGAAGATTCTTAGATCCCTTACACCAATCTGGCATACAAAGGCCACGGTTGTAGAGGAATCTAGGAACCTTCCTACAACAACCCCCGATGCGCTTATCGGGTCACTAATGGCCTATGAGTTAAACTTTATAAAGACTGATGAGGATTTAAAGAAGAAAAAGTCACTTGCTCTCAAGGCAGGTCCCAGCGGCATGGAGAGCTCAGACGACAGTCAAACTTCTACATCTGAAGATGACTCAAATGAAATTGCCATGCTCACCAGGAAGTTCAAGAAATTTTTAAGAAAGGAAGGTAAGGCCGTGAGGAGTAGCAGACCTCCGGTAAGGAATAATCCAAGATTCAAATCAGAAAACTCTAAAAAATCTCATAAAGTGGTGTGCTACAAATACAGGAAACAGGGGCATATCAAATCTGAATGCGCTGAGAACTTGAAGAAGACTCAACCGAAATGGAGAAACAGGAAGCCCAAGGCTATGATAAGCACTTGGAGCGACGAGGAAAAGGATGAAGATGAAGAAAATAGCTCATCAGGAGATGAAAGTGAAAAAAAGTTATGCTTCATGGCCAATGGAGATGATCAAGATGAGGTAATCTCTTCACTTGAAGATTTCACTTGTAGTGATTGGGAAGTTGCTTTCAATGAACTTTTAGATAAATATGATAATGTGAAGAAAGAAAATAAATCTCTGAAGAAAAAGAAATATCAGACTAATTAGGAAAGTTCATTGAATGAAAAAGTTAAAACTCTTGAAGCTGAAATTGCTCATTTAAAAAACTCCCTAGAAGAAAACAATGAAAGCAAGGCCCAAATGATTGAGATGAAAAGAGAAAATGATTTCTTACAGAATGTGCATGATGAATTGAAAGTGAGAATGCAAAAATTAGAAAGCGAAGTAAAAATTGCTGAGGAGAAATATGAAGCTATTTGTGGAGTAAACCTGGAACTCCAAGAAAACATAAAGAAACTTGAAAATGAAAACCAAAATAAACAATTCTCTCTTGAGAAATTAACCCAAGGAAAGGACAATCTTGAAGCTATCATGGGGATAAAAGGTAACTTTGGAAAAGAAGGTCTTGGATTTAATCCAACTAAGAAAAATGCTCTGGGAACTAGACTTGTCACATTTGTCTCAGAACAGAACACATCTAAGAAGAGCCAAACACATGAAAAGGTAGATAATAAGGAAAAAGGCAAGGAGAAAATGAAAACCATCATGAATGATAATAATTTTGAGAGCTTGCCTAGGGTCAGGTGTGCTTCTACAAGTAAATACGAGGACCCCAACCATAATTCATCAACCAGTTCATCAGCACAATAACATGCATATAGGAAGTCTGAAAGTCAGAGGTCTGGTGGAAGTCGATCGCGTCAACGCACTTACTATGTGGCGCCAACGCATAATGTCTTCCAGAAAGGGCATCCCGTTAGAAATGCTGAATGTTGGAGTCGACGCAGTCACTATGGTGAGTCTACGCTTCCCATGCATCAGAATACATATGGTCTTAGAGATGGTTGGAGTCGACGCAGCGGTTCAGGAGCGTCTACGCTGCGGGCCTACGATCCTCTGAAAAGTCAGTGGAATAAGAACAAGAATAACAACTCACGTTTCTATAACAAAAGAAAAGGTTCGATAAATCCATCTCAAAGAAGACATCAAGTTAATCAGAAAGTTTACAAACCATTGAATTCTAAACATCAAGAACCTACAAACAAACAGGTCTGGATTCCTAAAAGTTTGTTGCATTATCTAGAACAATCATGTGGTCTGATGGGGCCCAAGCGTATTTGGGTTCCAAAATCTCCTGTTTAAAATGAATTGCAGGAATGCCTTGCAGCCGTACATAACAGGTGGTATCTCGACAGTGGCTGTTCAAGGCACATGACGGGTGACAAAGCTAAATTCTGTTTCTTGGTTGAAAAAGATGGAGGTCAAATCACCTTTGGGGGTAACAATAAAGGGAAAATCATCGAAAAAGGTAAAGTTGGCAATAATCCTCTAAATTCTATTGATGACGTGTTACTTGTTGAAGGGCTAGAATACAATCTTCTAAGTATCAGCCAACTGTGTGATAAAGGAAACAAAGTTGTGTTTGAATCCCATGCTTGTACTATCTTTAATATGAAGTCTGAAAAAGTTAAGTTCATTGGAAAAAGAATAAACAACATGTACATGGTGGACTTAGATGATCCTGCACATAATAATCTTTGTCTTGCTGTGAATAAAAATAAACTTGCTTGGCTTTGGCACCGTAGCTAGGGCATGCTAGCTATAGTGTCATGCATAAGTTAGTAAAGTTCAGCATGGTGAATGGTTTGCCAGATGCATCTTTTAAACAAAATGACAAAGTCTGCAATGCATGCACTCAAGGTAAGCATACTAGAAGGTCATTTAAGTCCAGACTTGAAAATCAATCTACTAAACCTTTTGAACTCATTCATATGGACTTGTTTGGACCCACTAGAACAGCAAGTGTAAGTGGAAGCAAATATGGATTTATTTTAGTGGATGACTTTTCTAGGTTTACTTGGGTGTTCTTTCTAATTCACAAGAATGATGCATTTGAAGAATTTCAGGCCTTCTTTAAGAAAGTAAAGCAGGAGGGTAAGTTTATCATTTCATCAATCATGTCAGATCATGGAGGAGAATTTGATAACTCTGAATTTGATGATTTCTGCAGAGCAACCGGTATGTCACACAAATTTTCCTCTCCAAGAACTCCTGAACAGAATGGAGTCGTGGAAAGGAGAAATAGAACCCTTGTGGAGATGGCCAGAACCATGCTGATCGAAGGAGAACTCCCAAGGAAGTTCTGGGCAGAGGCAGTGAATACAGCTTGTTACATTATAAACAGGGTAATGGTAAGACCTAAGTCCAAAAAGACTCCATATGAGCTAATGAAAGGTAAGAGACCTTCGGTTGCTCATTTCAGAGTCTTTGGATCAAAATGCTTTGTTCACAATAATGACAAATGAGTTTTGGACAAATTTGAACTCAAGAGTGAACCTGCCATTTTTCTAGGATACTCTAGTCACTCAAGGGCCTATAGAATTTTTAATCTAAAAACACAAGCTATTGAAGAATCTCCTCATGTTGTATTTGACGAACTGAATGAAAAATCTGAGATTGAGCAATCTTGCAAGGACAAGGATGATGGGAAATTCATTGAAGAGAAGGAAGAACAAAATCCTCAAGAGGAAGAGACAAGGGCAAATGAAGTCCAAGCAGAATCAAGCAGTCAAGGTAATGCAGGTATAAATGAAGGTAATTCTCCAATTAATGTTAGAACATTAAGGGATCACCCTTTATCTAGCATCATTGGAAATCTGCATGAACCCATTAGAACAAGATCTCAACTTAGAGAAATTAAGGAAATGGATAATTTAGCTCTTGTCTCACACATTGAACCAAAGAATGTAAATGAAGCTCTGAAAGATGAATATTGGATAAATGCCATGCATGAAGAACTAAATCAATTTGAAAGAAATAAAGTGTGGCACCTTGTCCCAAGACCCAAAGAACATACTGTGATTGGAACTAAGTGGGTCTTTAGAAACAAACAAAATGAAAATGGTGTTGTTATAAGGAATAAAGCTAGATTGGTAGCACAAGGTTACAATCAAGAATTTGGGATTGATTTTAAAGAATCCTTTGCTCCAGTAGCTAGACTAGAAGCTATTAGGTTGCTTCTCGCTTATGCTTGCTGTCATGAAATAAAATTACATCAAATGGATGTGAAAAGTGCCTTTCTTAATGGCTTAATAAAAGAATAAGTATATGTGGAACAACCCCCCGGGTTTGAATGTATAGACTGTCCTAACCATGTGTACAGGTTGGATAAAGCCCTCTATGGACTCAAACAGGCACCTCGAGCATGGTATGACAGACTTAGCTCATTTCTCACTGAAAAAGGGTATTCAAGAGGTAAAGTGGATCAAACTCTCTTCACCAAGGTAAGAAACTCAGATATAATTCTGGTTCAGATCTATGTTGATGATATAGTATTTGGATCCACTAAACCTAGTATGTGTGAGGAATTTTCTAGTTTGATGACCAATGAATTTGAAATGAGTCTAATGGGTGAGCTTCAGTTCTTTCTAGGTCTACAAATCACCCAAAGCAAGGAGGGATGCTTTATCAATCAGGCAAAGTACATATCTGAACTATTAAAGAAATACAAGATGGAAAATTTGAAAGCCATAAGCACTCCCATGAGCACCAACACAAATTTGGATGCATATGTGAAAGGTAACCAAGTAGATGCAAAGACTTATCGAGGTATGATCGGATCACTCCTCTATCTTACAGCATCTAGGCCAGATATCCAATTTTGTGTGTGCATGTGTGCTCGTATTCAATCTGATCCTAGAGAATCCCACTTAAGTTCTGTCAAACGTATCTTTTGATACCTCGCTGGAACTCGAGATTTAGAGATTTGGTATCCTGCATCTTGCTCATTTGATCTTATATCCTATTTAGATGCAGACTATGCTGGATGCAAACTTGATAGGAAAAGCACAAGTGGCTATTGTCAATTTTTGGGAGGTTGTTTGGTTTCTTGGGCATCCAAGAAACAACACTCAGTGGCACTATCCACTGCAGAGGCAGAATATGTCGCTGCAGGGAGTTGTGGCACTCAAGTGTTATGGATCAAGCACCAGCTCCAGGATTATCAAACTGATGAGGGCATCCCTAGCCCCTCCACATTTTCTCCGGACTCGGATTGTTCGTCGGCAAGCGCCATTATGTTAGTCATGTATTTTTGAGTCTAGTCATGTAATCTTCACATTTTCTTTGAGTCAATATCATGTAATTTTCCCTTTATTTGAGTCATGTACCTAGGTTAGTGAGTCATTTTCCTAAGTATTGTGTCATTAGGTTGGTTTGTTAGGCTATTGGGCCCAATTCATTGGGCTTGGCCCAAGGGCGCCCCTACCCCTTCGGTTATTTGTCATTGAGTCAAATGTCAGGGACTTTTGTAAAAATGTGGGTTGCCTATATATAGGACCCCATTCCCCTCATTTTGAACTAATGAACCATTGCATGAATATTGAAATCTAATTCCAAATCCCACTAGATCTCTCTCTCTCTCTCTCTTCCCCAACCCCAAAATTCAAAATTTTATCTCTCCTCGCCATTCACATCCCATTAAGACCCTTCCCCTTCCCCATACACTCATTTAACTCCCCCCCAACCCCAAGGTGGAATCCCCCAATCACTAGGCCACCCTCCAACCCCCAACTACCCTACCCACTTCCCCAAGCACCCTTCCCTCTCCCACATACAATCCACCACTTCCCTAGGCCATTTGAATTCAAATCCCCCTTCCCTCCACAGCCCTAGGGCACCCCCAAGACCCCTCCCCTTGGTTAGGGTCGCACCCCCCCTCTCTCTCACATCTCCACCATTCTTCCTTGCCCCACTCCAACACCATTTGATACTACTAGGTTGCAGCTGGCGACCTGCAAAAGACCAGAAACTTGCAGCAGCACCTCCGACCATATCCCAGCGAGTTTGAAGACCCAAGAGATACCCACGGAAGCATCTTCCTGTCTTCTTCGCAACGGAAGTGGTTTCATCTTCATCCGAGCTGTGTGCTGCCCGGGAGCTCCGTTCTCCCAAAACTGCACAGAGCTGCCCCTGCTGAGTACCAGAACCGGAGTAGAAGCTTCACCACGACGAACCTTGGAAGAATCAGTTCAAGAGAACTTCTGAAAAGTTCTTCCTCGCCCTGTCTACTTTCAGAATCAAGAAGCGGAACTTCGATCGGCGTTTGTGATACAGAGTTATCAATTTTATCCCTCAGCTACGCGGGTCTGCTACCCACAGTCTGCACCGACCTGTCATCATTGTTAAGAGTCCCCTGGTCTTCTACGGCATTTTTTGGCTTCCCCGTCAGTTTTTCTGCGAAGAGTACTCATCCACGGTTCCAACGACTCTGACGGTGCTTGATTCCGAGTTCGGGAGCTGTCGGGGCATCCTCTGCAACCTGCTGTTGGAAACCAGGAGCCGCCAGTCTGAGACTCTGCCTCCCTGTTCGGGCCTCCACCCAGACCAGCAGCGGAGACAGAAGAAATTAAAAAAATTTGGACGACTTCCCCGGCCTCCTATGAAGATTTTCCAGGTGGTTTCGTCCATAAAAAAATTCGGTAGCAGTTGCAGCAGTCAATTCTTCAGTCCCCTATCAGCACTCACAGAACTGGACAGATTCGACATCGGCTTCTTCTCTTGTGTTTTCATCGCTTTCTCCCCTCCCCGCTTGGCCGGCTGAAGGCCCCTCCCTGTGTGGAGGTAGTAATTGGGTGTATTCTTTGGTTTCCCTTCCCCAAGATCCCCCCCCTTGCATGGGGTGTAGTGCTGTACTCCTTTCAATTTCAGGTTGAAGCGACACCGACGCGGCGTGCGGGTGCATACCCTCGCCTCCCCGCTCGCCCCCGTCTCCGGCCGGAGTCGGCATCTTCACGCCGGCTAGGTGAGCTCCTGAACATCTCTCATTGCTGTAATGGACTTGCTTAGCTTAGTATTGCTATAGTTACTCCGTCGGCGGTGAGAGAGTGTCCGATTTTAAATTGCCAGCAAATTGAGTGACCACCGTGGGCGAGTTGTGAGAGCTTCCACTCAACCCACACCCTTGGTGTGTTGGCCGCCCATGGTTTGGGCTTCCCTTGGCCCATTTGGGGTCCGCAATAAGCTAGCTGACCCTTGGAGAACCAAGGTCCCGCCTCGGACCCTCTCCATCATCACCGAGTCACCTTCGGGCACTAACGTGCGCCAAGCGAGTGAGTCGCTAGTGTGAGTCCGCTGCCTAACCCGAATGCTTGCATACTTAGGTCCAAGGTTGGTCTCACATCAATTGGTATCATCATCATAGCATCCTAGTTGGTCTCACATCAAGTGTATCAAAACATCTTCATCACACCATCATAGGTCTTAGGTCGGTTTTACATCAAGTGGTATCAGAGCAAGTTCACAACTTGTCTCTATCAAGTTGGTCCTAGGGCATGTCTATGCATTTAGAGTCTTCAAGTGCATCACTCTTGTCCCCTAGTATGGCCACCTCATATCGACCTTACCAATCGGCCCACTCCATAAGTCCAAGCCACCAAGAGATGCCTACCACTAACACCCATAACTTCCCTGGCCATGTCAACTACTTCATGAAAGCCTTGACCTATGCCAATGAGTGTCTTGATAACATATCGGGCCGACTCAACCAACTTGGAGAAAATAGGCCCGCCCCAAGGATGGACGATAGGATGGTCCCTTTCCCACTTCTCACCTTTGACGGAACCTCTCCTAGAGAATATTTAGATTGGGAAGCTACAATGGACCAATACTTCACTTGGTATCCTATGTCCGAGGATGAAAAGGCATGGCTTGCCAAAATGCAACTTACCAAACGGGCAGAAACTTATTGGATGCAAATTGTCAGGCTAAAGGTACTTAGAAGGGAAACTCCCATCACCACTTGGAAGGACATGAAGGAGCAACTTAGGGCAAAATATATGTCCCCTTCCTACCCGGGTTACTAAAGCCCAAGGAACACTCCCACTCCCTCAACCCCACTCGTCCAAAACCTCACCCCTAAAACCCAAGTATCTAAGGCCTCCACCTCCTCACCCAACCCCATAAGGTCCCCCACACCCCAACCAAAACCCCCTCCCCTAACCTACACTAGTCAAGCCCCTTTAACCCCCACCTCCACCCCAAACGATCCCAAGGGCAAGAGACCCTTAACCGGCCCGATTCCCTCCATAAGGACCACCACTCATCCAAGCTTCACCACTCAAACCCAAGTGGACCCCATGACCACCCCTCCACCTAGGCCCATAATGGCCATCACCCCCCAACCCAAAACCCCTCACCCAACCCACCTCCCGCTTCCTACATCAATCTTTCCCCAACCTAGGCCTCCTCTACTTCCCCTTCCTATCCAAATCCAAGACCACCCTTGCCCACCACCCCAAGTGCACCATGCTCCAGCTATCACCAATTCTCCCGCATTAGACCTACCCAACCCATTAACACTAGGAATTGAAACCCACACACCCATCCACATGGAAATAGATGCTAGTCCCGAACAAAAACCTACCCTAGAGGAAATCCAAGAACCTCCACTTCCACCCACCTCTCCTAGTTCGGATCCTCAAAAGTCACACACCTTCACCATGAATGAAGTCATACTCCAATGGCTCAAACAAGGACCCACCCTTCCTAGCTCACCCCCACCTCTCTCACCATTGGGATATCCATCCCAAATTGCCCCCCTCCACTCCTATCACACCACAATCCAATCCTACTATGAGGTGGAAGGTTGGGATGATCTCCTCAAGGGTTTAGAATGGCAACTAGGGTTGACTTGCTTATTGACCTTAGGAAAGGCCCACCCAAAAAGCCTTAGTCTCATCCACCCATGTGATGGTTCTATCACCTCGGTCTTCACCATTGGTTGCTACACTAGTGACCTCCTTCTCATTCTCCCTATGGATGAAAAACCCATCATGATCCACTCCACTTCCATTGAGATCCCAAGTACCTTGATCGACTGGCCCACTAACGACATTGGTCCAATTACCTTAAGGGAGGAGGACCCACCATGTGAAGACCATGTGGGCATAGAGTCTCTTCTTCTAGGAAACCCAGTCCATGACCCCTTTGATCCCTTCCTTTGGGAGTATGGGTACTCACGTGACCCACCCACATCACCCACCACCCACTCTTTCCTACCCCCACCCACCATGTTGGGTCAAGCCCACCTCATCCATGACCCAGGTTACACCATAGAAATCATGACCTTAGGCAACAACCGCCTAGAGATCAAGAAAGTGCCCCACCCCATATCCACCTACCTAGATCCCTTCGACCCTTTTGAGTGGAAGCTCAAAGGCCACCCCACCATCCCACATGAGGAAGTCATCTTTGGGAAAGGAATTCATATGTCTTGGCACATCACACCGCTTGACATGATTAGTCCATCGGGTACATTCATCCACATCACCCACATGTCAAGTAGGAAGCATAAGTGGACCATATTTGGATGTAATGGTCCACCCTCTTTCATCATGAGTCATAAGCATGAAAGGAGCATACATGGATGTCCGGGTCCCCCAGCATTTGTCACCACCATGCATACCTATGGATGCCCCGGTCCTCCCAAATCATTCAACATCCTCATAACATCAATGCATGATAGGTCTATATGTGGTTGTCCTGGACCACCTTTGCATACCATACATTGTCAACTCACATCGCATCATAGTGCATGGCATATGCATTCAAGCAAGTATCAAGCAACAAGCGGTGGGATTCACAAGAAGCGAGCACAAACTTCTAAGCACCACTTTGAGTTCCAAGTTGACAACTTGGTGATGATGGCTTTGGAGTGGCTCTACTTTAGGGTCACCTCCAATCTGAGGGCACGAGGACTTGGACCTTGCCAAGATATGAGTGGCTTTGGCAACCCAGCTTATGGGTTGGACTTTCAAATGGGTTTTGGGATTCACCCCACTTCCCATGTGGCGGATCCGGCACCCTCTAAGGGCACCGCGGTGGATCCTAGTGAGTGCCTCGAGCTTACACCTACCCTTGTGAGAGACACCCTCGGAGTGCCACCACAAATAGCCTGAGAGCCCGACGTGAGCACACGGCGGCAATACTAGGCAAGCAAGATCCCATCGCCAGCATGAGGGTATGACCGAGTCACTTTGTCAAGCAGAAGCGCCATTCCCCGACTATGGTCGCGGGTTGAGTATGGAGATCGTGGATCACCCAGAGCCGCAGTTCGATGTACTACTTCCCTGGTGGACTCATACTCGACGGGGTCGAGTTTTCCCCACCTCGGGGGTATGATGAGGGCATCCCTTGCCCCTCCACATTTGCTCCGGACTCGGATTGTTCGTCGGCAAGCGCCATTATGTTAGTCATGTATTTTTGAGTCTAGTCATGTAATCTTCACATTTTCTTTGAGTCAATATCATGTAATTTTCCCTTTATTTGAGTCATGTACCTAGGTTAGTGAGTCATTTTCCTAAGTATTGTGTCATTAGGTTGGTTTGTTAGGCTATTGGGCCCAATTCATTGGGCTTAGCCCAAGGGCGCCCCTACCCCTTCGGTTATTTGTCATTGAGTCAAATGTCAGGGACTTTTGTAAAAATATGGGTTGCCTATATATAGGACCTCATTCCCCTCATTTTGAACTAATGAACCATTGCATGAATATTGAAATCCAATTCCAAATCCCACTAGATCTCTCTCTCTCTCTCTCTCTTCTCCAACCCCAAAATTTGAAATTTTCTCTCTCCTCCCCATTCACCTCTCATTAAGACCCTTCCCCATACACTCATTTAACTCCCCCCCAACCCCAAGATGGAATCCCCCAATCACTAGGCCACCCTCCAACCCCCAACTACCCTACCCACTTCCCCAAGCACCCTTCCCTCTCCCCCATACAATCCACCACTTCCCTAGGCCATTTGAATTCAAATCCCCTTTCCCTCCACAGCCCTAGGGCACCCCCAAGACCCCTCCCCTTGGTTAGGGTCGCACCCCCCCTCTCTCTCTCATCTCCACCATTCTTCCTTGCCCCACTCCAACACCATTTGATACTACTAGGTTGCAGCTGGCGACTTGCAGAAGACCAGCAACTTGCAGCAGTGACTCCGACCACATCCCAACGAGTTTGAAGACCCAAGAGCTATCCACTGAAGCATCTTCCTGTCTTCTTCGCAACGGAAGTGGTTTCATCTTCATCCGAGCTGTGTGCTGCCCGGGAGCTCCGTTCTCCCACAACTGTGCAGAGCTGCCCCTGCTGAGTACCAGAACTGGAGTAGAAGCTTCACCACGATGAACCTTGGAAGAATCAGTTCAAGAGCGCTTCTGGAAAGTTCTTCCTCGCCCTGTCTACTTTCAGAATCAAGAAGCGGAACTTCGATCGGCGTTCGTGATACAGAGTTATCAATTTTATCCCTCAGCTACGCGGGTCTGCTACCCACAGTCTGCACCGACCTGTCATCATTGTTAAGAGTCCCCTGGTCTTCTACGGCATTTTTTGGCTTCCCCGTCAGTTTTTCTGCGAAGAGTACTCATCCACGGTTCCAACGACTCTGACGGTGCTTGATTCCGAGTTCGGGAGCTGTCGGGGCATCCTCTGCAACCTGCTGTTGGAAACCAGGAGCTGCCAGTCTGAGACTCTGCCTCCCTGTTCGGGCCTCCACCCAGACCAGCAGCGGAGACAGAAGAAATTAACAAAATTTGGACGGCTTCCCCGGCCTCCTACGAAGATTTTCCAAGTGGTTTCGTCCCCAACAAAATTCGGTAGCAGTTGCAGCAGTCAATTCTTCAGTCCCCTGTCAGCACTCACAGAACTGGACAGATTCGACATCGGCTTCTTCTCTTGTGTTTTCATCGCTTTCTCCCCTCCCCGCTTGGCCGGCTGAAGGCCCCTCCCTGTGTGGAGGTAGCAATTGGGTGTATTCTTTGGTTTCCCTTCCCCAAGATCCCCCCCCCTTATATGGGGTGTAGTGCTGTACTCCTTTCACATTCAGGTTGAAGCGACACTGACGCGGCGTGCGGGTGCATACCCTCGCCTCCCCGCTCGCCCCCGTCTCCGGCCGGAGTCGGCGTGTTCACGCCGGCTAGGTGAGCTCCTGAACATCTCTCATTGCTGTAATGGACTTGCTTAGCTTAGTATTGCTATAGTTACTCCGTCGACGGTGAGAGAGTGTCCGACTTTAAATTGCCACCAAATTGAGTGACCACCGCGGGCGAGTTGTGAGAACTTCCACTCAACCCACACCCTTGGTGTGTTGGCCGCCCATGATTTGGTCTTCCCTTGGCCCATTTGGGGTCCGCAATAAGCTAGCTGACCCTTGGAGAACCAAGGTCCCGCCTCGGACCCTCTCCATCATCACCGAGTCGCCTTCGGGCACTAACGTGTGCCAAGCGAGTGAGTCGCTAGTGTGAGTCCGCTGCCTAACCCGAATGCTTGCATACTTAGGTCCAAGGTCGGTCTCACATCAATTGGTATCATCATCATAGCATCCTAGTTGGTCTCACATCAAGTGTATCAAAACATCTTCATCACATCATCATAGGTCTTAGGTCGGTTTTACATCACAAACTGATCTTGGATGTGTCCAAATATTGTGTGATAACACCAGTGCCATAAACCTGACCAAGAATCCCATCCAGCATTCTAGGACCAAACATATTGAAATAAGGCATCATTTCCTACGAGATGAAGTGAATAAGGGTAGCTTTAAATTTGTGTTTGTTGAATCTCAACATCAATTAGCTGATATTTTCACCAAGCCTCTGAATAATGAAAGATTTTCTTTTCTCAGAAGAGAGCTTGGTTTGTGTAATTCTCATCTTAATGCCTAACATGATAACATGTTTTCCTATGAAATTTGCTTGTTTTACTTTGTATTGGAATGAATTATCTTTGCCCTGCATAAATTGAAAAGTGCGTATGATTGAATGAGTCTCATATTCAGGGGGAGTTTAGTTAGATTATAAGAATATCTTTCTCATAAATCACATCATAAATAAAACTCCTGCATGGAAAAGCAACTAATCTTCCCCCAAACATTTAATCATGCATAGTTTGAGGGGGAGTGATATCTTTTACTCTTCACAAGATTTAATTGGTCAGTAAAATGTGATGAGAGTTCGGTTAGCAACCCAACTTGTGGAATGGCTTGCTGATCAGTCAACAAGGCTGAGTTGACGCTGTGATGAGACTGGGTTAACGCTATGGACAATTGCTTTCGGAAACTGAACAAATTTTTGAGCTGTCTAGATGGATGAGTTGACGTTGTGATAAGATTGGGTTAACGCTATGGATAATTGCTTTCGAAAACTGAACAAATTTTTGAGCTGTCTAGATGGATGAGTTGACGCTGTGATAAGACTGGGTTAACGCTATGGACAATTGCTTTCGGAAACTAAACAAATTTTTGAGATGTCTAGATGGATGAGATGACACAGTAATGAGGCTGGGTTAACGCACTGTGCAATTATCCTTGGAAACAGAATTGGTTTTTGAGCTAACACTGATTCAAAGTAGCAGTGCCATGTTGGAATCTTCGTGTTATATCTTCTCTCTTTGGAAACTTCCATATACCAAATCAACTTGATATGTCTATCCATTTCGTTCCTTCCGTTCTTATCCCTCAATAAAGCCTCTTTGACATCCTAATATGAGGGAAAATTTCTAGAGCACTGAGATATGTGGATAATGTCCTAAATTCAGGGGTTGTTTAAGTGATAGTTCCTAATGGGCATAAGACATATTCTGATTGGTTCCATGAAGAGCTAATGATTAAAGATCTATTGTTCTTATTGATGGTTGAATTCTAAAACTCTTGAACCTAATAATGCCTTGTGTATGGAATAAATACTGAACAATTTAATAAAACTGGGATCTTTTCATGTATTGATCCTTATTACTTAAAAGTAAAGAAACCACTATGAGTAAAGGAATTTAATATCGGTATTGGTTTTAAACTCACAAAGGGTCTAATATATGCTAGAGAAATTCACCCCACATATATGTTATAAAATTCAGAGCAATGGCAGATCTACACTGAGAAACTAACTCTATGTACCAAAGAAGTGCTAAAGAGGAAGTCATGAGGTTGACTATTATCTCTGCTATCAAATAAAAGTCAACTCATTACAGAGCAATGGTGGCTGTCAACTGAGAAACCACCTTCATGCACCTGTGAAGTGCTGAAAGGCGTGTCATGAGGTGGGCTACCAACTCTGGTGCATCAAGCAGAATAGTCAGCCATGCTGAGTAACCAGGGACTCTGGTGTCTGATAAACATGTGCACATGCGTAAAAAGGCTAGTTGTACTTGACTGCCACTAAGAATATTGAAAATAAGAATTAAAAATTCATATTCTTCTGTATATGAATACATGTGGGTGTGTTTGATCCAAACACTATTGTGTCCCCTAGAGTTTATCCTCAATACCGGTTAAATTTCTCTCTCTCAGTAAGGGCTACTTGAAATTGAAATATAAGGGAAAGAAATGAAAATGCTCCCAGTATGAAAAGAGTTCATTGTTTTACTCCTGACATGGATTCTTAGCGTTCATTGTTTTAATTTAATATCTTAAGAACATTTTATCTCTTCATCATTAGTTGGATTGGAGTCCACCTCAGCATGCTTCTTTTCAGGGGAACTTGATCTGCAACAATTAAAAATCCTTGAATATGAGCATGTCTACTATTTATCTAAGTATCTTAAGAAAATTCCCTGTACGGATGTCTTTCTGGCTACTCCTCTTGCAATATTCATTCATATCTACTTCACTGCGTCGACGCAATATCCCTTGGCGTCAACGCAATGCTTCACGTAACATTTTTTTTATCCGGTTCACCGACTTGAACCGGGTGAGCCGCTCACTAAAAGGGGTTTCTATTCTCCTATAAACACCCTCGTGCATTTGCCTTTCGCGTCCAAAACCCTTCCACTCCATTTCTTGTGTCCTATCATCTTTGCCGAAGGGTGCTCAGAAGGGAAAGAAGTCGATGGAGCAGAGCTTGAGGGATTCTAGTGCGGCACAGTTGCCGATTGAGTCACGCACAAAGGGTGCGCATGACGTACCAGTGGCCAGCCATCCTGAAGAGACACCATCTCCAAATATCTCCAGGAAGAACAAAGGAAAGAAGAAGGAGAGACATCCTCGAAGTCCTAGTCCGCCGGCCAAGAGAAGGAAACTCTCAAAATCAAAATCCGCTGTACCGCGCACCTCTTCTAGCACAACGGGGAAAAAGAAATCCAGGTCTTCTGAACCCTCTTCTGTTATTCTTATAGAAGAACCTCTCAAGGTTCTTATCCCCAGATACATTGTGGGTTCTGATGAAGAGCTACTTGCGGCATTTCTTGAGGTACGTCCCGCATTAGAATTTCAAGGCTGGTGGGAGTTTGTGACAAAACACAAAGTTTACTATCCTACTCTCGTCAGGGAATTTTATCAGAACTTGCAATATGAACTGCAGATTCCCAAACTGTCCTCCAGAGTTAGAAATGTTTATTTTGAGTTAACTAGTGACCTGCTTGCTCGAGTTTGGAAAATACCAATGGGTGGAGCAAAGCTTCATTCGTTTAAGCTAGATGAGCATGAGGCATTTGCTATTTTGACTAGGCAAACCAAAGATCCTTCTGACGTGAAACAGACATACCTTTCTAGTTTAAAAGCCAATAGATTTTTACCATCGGTCAGACTACTTCATCACATCTGCACGTCTATCATCACACCTCAGAGTAGTGGCAGAGAAAGAGTAACAGATATGCAACGATTTCTGGTGTATTGCATGCTAAAGGAAATTAAGATTTCATTAATCGATGTTGTAATTCAGACAATTGGAACATGTCTTCACCACTCTCGAACACTACCTTATGCAGCACACCTCACATCGATCTTCAAGAAGGTAGGAGTGGATTTTGGAACTGAGAAGAAACATGTAATCCCCAAATGAAACATATATTCCATGTCTTACATTCAGAAATTTATGGGCTTTAAAATCATTGATGGTAAACCAGTTAGAATTCTTCCCAGTCAGCAAACAGCTCCGTTAGAAACAGGTCAGGCATCAAGAACAGACACTGGGGATGCTAGTCAGGTGAACAGGACAGAGGTACCACTTCCACCTGTGGTAAGTGAAGACAGAGCAGAGGGTAGTTCAGCAAGAGGAGAGCAAGATTTTGAGGAAACTTTTGTTAGACCATCAAGCCCTCAGCTGGAAACTGGGGAACACAGTGGCTCTGCACCTCCAATGGAACCCCTTATGACTGGAGCCATTGGAGCTTATAGAGGAACTTTTTCAACTTCTGATGCGGCTCCACCTCCAGCAATTGTTGAAGAGATGTTCGCAAACATGACTATGATACTGCAACGTCAGGATGCAAAGATGGACAAGTTAATGAAGTTCACAAATTATCATTTCAACAAACTGACTACTCGGATTGTACACTTTGAAGTTTCCGTCTTATCCGAGTGGCAAAATTTCTTACTCACCAAGATGGTATTCGACCAAGCAACAAGGAATGTCCTACAAAACATATCCTCTCTCCTTGACAAATTAACCACACTGGTGAACGATATGCACAGCCAACAAGCTTCATCTTTTCAATCATTTGTCAAGATTAATGATTTATGTTTTGATGTGAGGATAGCAGTTGAAACCATCAAAGGTCCTGTCAATGCACTTCCCCAATGCCTCAAAGTTATTTTCGAAAAGATTGACACTGTGACTGAAGCACTTACATCTCTTGGCAACCAACTGGAGAACACCAAAATTGTCCAAGCTGATATGTCCTCTGAGATTGCAAATGTAAGAACCACATTGAGCCATGACATAGCTGAGATATCTCAAGACATTCGCATTTTGTTGGCCAGAGATCAACCTGCTTCTCAAAGATTTCAGTTTGCTCAAAGTCAAGCACCAAGGGCTCACGGATCCACTTCCAGACTAGGCCGTTTTTTCCATTGAAGCCTTTCACTTGCCCCCTTCCTGATGATGTCAAAGGGGGAGAGCATGAGTTCAAATCTAATGTTAAAAGAATGATGAATGATTGCATATGGTTCTTGTTGTAATTAAGCATACATGAAGTAATTATTTTTGTGATATTTTTTTTGCAATGCAATGAAGCTTAATGAATTACAGATACTTGTGCTTCTGATTGACAGATTGTTATGCGTTTGATTGATGTCTCATCCTTAAATCATTTCAGAGTTGCCATCATCAAAAAGGGGGAGATTGTTGTCCTCCTGATTTTGATGATGACAATCATGAATTGGATGCATGCTAAATTAAACTCTAAAGTGCTATGTTAAATCTGTGTCAATCACATGTGTATCTCTTTTCTGAATTAAGATTTGAACATGGTTGAAGCTGGACGGCTAAAGTGTCTACGCAACAGGTCATAAAGGTTAAAGTGGCATCATGCGTCAACGCATTGATCAAGCAGCGTGGACGCAGCAGTTCAACTAATCAAGAAAGCGGCTTATGGATTACTCAGGTGCGTCAACGCATTGATCAAGCAGCGTGAACTCAACAGTTCAACCAATCAAGAAAACAGCTTATGGATTACTCTGGTGCGTCAACACATTGATCAAGCAGCGTGGACGCAGCAGTTCAACCAATCAAGAAAGTAGCTTGTGGATTACTCTGGTGCGCCAACGCATTGATCAAGTAGCGTCGACGCTACAGTTCGATAGATCGATGCTGCTATCTAAAGTGCAACAATAAGTGACCAGATGCGTGGACACAGTTGCACCATGCGTCAACGCACTCCGCATGAAACATAAAGCTAGAAGATGGAAGATAGGCTGCGTCAACCCTTTTGGGATCACTGAGTTGACGTCATCTGAATATACGTACGAAGATCAGTGGGGCCGTGGGGTGAGCAATCATTGAGCCAACAAGCAAATCTGGCAGGGTCCACTGGTTGCACGTGGGTTGTGGTGAACGCGGGAAATATGTGCGTTCCAGATTTGGGGATAGCTATAAAAAGAGAAAAAGTTGAAGAGTGAGGTATCGATTTGAATTGATATAGAAGAGAGAGGCAAGAGCAGGGGGAATAGCGTAGAAGAGCTTGAAGATGAAGAACATCCTTCTATTACTCTGAAGATCATCTGATAAGACCAAAACATCGTGAAGAAGGTGAAGCTGATCAAGCTCAGAAGCAGACCGATCTGCTGAGAAGAAATCTCATCCAGAGATCTGAATTTGCTTCCAGAGTCTGCATCGCCGTAGATCTGAGGATCAGTTTTCGCTTCACCACTGTGTGATTTCTTTGTTTCTGTCTTTTTGTTTCTGATTGAACTTAGACATTGTTTGTTCTCTCTCTGATTGAGAGAGGGGTAATCTGATCCAGTGAGCTATGCTGTGATCAGGGATAAATAGGCCAGGGTGCCTGCAAGCTATTTGTCAGCTGTTTAGGGTTTAGATCCTGGTGTAGCTAAGCTGTATTGCTCAGCAGGATTGAGGAGACTGTCCCTCGTTGAAGCCAAGCTGTAAAGCTCAGCAGGGTTTCTCACTGGTTTAGTGAGGAGGTGGACGTAGGCCTCCGCTGGGAGACCGAACCACCTTAAAATTATGTGTCCTCCTGTGGGTTGTTCTAATTTTCTTAATCTGTTCTTTGCTAGATGCATGAATAGGTGCGCTCTCTGATTGGCTTGGCTTAGTCCGTCAATTAAACTTCCAGCTGTCTTGCATCTGCTGCGATTTGCTCTACTATAATTTTTAAAAGGTCAATCTATTCACCCCCTCCCCCTCTAGCTTGACACCCTCTGTACTCAACATAGGCAAGCAAGGTATCATTGCCAGCATGAGGGTGTGTCCCTGCCACTTTGTGAAGTTGAAGCACCATCCCCCGGCCAAGGACGTGGGGTTGAGTTTGGAGATCGTGGCTCGCCCGGAGCTGCATTTGGTGTACCAGTTCCCCGGTGGACCCATACTCGACGGGGTCGAGTTCTCCCCACCCCGGGGGTATGACGGGGGCATCACTTACCTCTCCACATTTTGCGAAGCTCTGATGGATCATCGGTTTATGCCATTGTGTTCTCCACATTTTTCTGAGTCAATCCATGTAATTTTCATATTTTATTTGAGTCATAAACTATGTAATTTTCCCTTTATTTGAGTCCGGTACCTAGGTATAAGGGTCATTTACCTAAGTCTTGAGTCATGTGGTTAATTAAGTAGTCTAATGGGCCCAACTAATGGGCTAGGCCCAAGGGCGCCCCCCCCCTTGGACTTGTCTGGTCATTTAGTCATTAGTCAGGGTCAGTATGGTCATGTGAAAAGTCTAGTCCCTATAAATACCCCCTTCACCCCCTCATTTGTAATATTTTGGTCAATCAAAAAAATTGAGTGCATTTTAGTGTAATTGGAGTGGATTCACCATCTCTCTCTCTAAGGGGTGGACTCCCCCCTCTCTCATACCTCTCTCTCTCTAAGGGGGTTGCCCCTTTCTCTCTCCTCCACCTCCCACCTACTTTCTCTATCTTACCCCCCTCCAATAACTCATCCCCAACTCCCCACCACCCCACCTTAACTTCACCCCAGCCCCAAGGGAGATTCCACCACTCCCCACTCCACCCTCCAACCACCAACCACCCACTCCCCTTTCCTAAGCACCCCTACATCTCCCCCAGGCTGAAAGAGAGTCTTCCAAGGCCAAATTTGAATTTCCGTCCACTAATGGCTGTGCCCTTTCACCTCCCCACCCCCTATCAGATCTAGGAGACCAGCCCCTCACCCCCCCATAGCCCTTGGTCGCCCCCTCCTCCTCCTCTCCACCCCACACTCTCTCTAGTGCACACCCACCCCCCATCACCACCTCCAACAGCTCCAGCCCACTCCGCCCCCATCCCTGCCACCACAGCCTTCTTGGAGACCCCACCCACGTCCTCCCCTCTCCCATAGCCATCATCCATCATTCCCTTGCTGTGTTGCCCCCCCTCCTACTTTATTTGCCATTACAAGGTTGCAGCTCTAGTAGCAGTTCACAGGTAGCAAGCTAGGGTCCTGGAAGCAGTGTCGTCTCCGGCCCTTCCCCAATCCTTATGGTGGCAAGTCATATACCTCTAGAAAGGTCGTACAGGGAGCTTTCCAGGCGAGGTGGTTTCGTCATCGTCCAGGCACCGAGCGGCCCGTGAGAGTGATTCTTCCTCGACTGCGCAGAACCACTCAGGTAGAGAACCAGAGCTCCAGATCAAGTTCGACCACGGCAACTCCCTTGTAGATCTGGGCACAAAACTTGGCTGAGGGCTTCTCCTTCAAGTCCTCTCCCATCCCCAAGAAGCAGAGCTAATTTTGGACCTCGACATCAAAAGTTTCAAATTTTCCATTCCAAGTGCGTCAGGTCAGTTTTCCTGTGCCAGAACCGACACATCCCTGTTGTTTGAGCCTTCACGATCAGCTCCGACGTCTGCCGATGGCGCCGTTGGTCCGGACGGAAGGAAGACTCGTCCACGATCGCATCGGTACCAGTCTCACCTCCAACAGAGCATGGGACTGTCCGTGGCACCCCCGTCTTCCAGCAACAACACCCTGAGAGCAACCAGCGTAGGCCAGCACTATTCCAGGCTCTGCCCCGGTCAGCGGCATCGTCACAAAATTCCAAGAAACTTCAGGCGTCTTCCTGGGTCAAGTCAGAGAATTTCGGCACTGGTTGCAGCCTATTCGGAGTTCGGTAGTGATCGTGGCGGCACCATCTTTGACTGTCTGTCTGGCGGTTCCTAAAGCTGGCAGCACCGGCGGAGCTCGGCACAACGGTTTTCTAGCTTCACTCCCACTCCCCGCCTGGCCGGCTTACAGCCCCTCCCTGCATGGAGGTGGTGTTTGATTGTATCACATTAACCCCCAACCCCTTGTCCCACCCTCCTGCGCGAGGAGTAGTGGTGTACTCTATAAATTTTCAGGTCAAGCGGCATCGACGCGACGTGCGGGTGAGTACCCACGCCTCCCCGCTCACCCTCGTCTTCGGCCGGGATCGGTGTCTTCACGCTGATCAGGTGAGCTTCGGAACACTTCTCATTGCTGGCCCCTTAATTGCTTAGTTTAGTATTATTTTTGGTTACTCTGTCGGCGGTAAGAGAGTGCCCGATCCCAAATTTGCTTATAATTGAGCGACCACCGCGGAGTGAGTTGAGAGAGCGACCCTACAACCCACGCCCTTAGCGTGCTGGCCACCCATGAAATTGGGCATCCCATGCCCCTAGGGGTCCGTCCCAAGCTAGCCAAATCCCCGGAAAGGCGAGGTCCCACTTCGGACCCTCTCCACCGTCACCGGTTTGCCTACGGGCCCTAGTGTGCGCCAAGCGGGTGAGTCCGCTTGAGTGAAGTTACCGGTCCGTTGCATTGCTTGCTTGCTAAATTCGAGGGTTCTTCGGTCTTGTGACTATCACCCCCAAGGGGGTGTCACATCAGCTCTTTTTTGGTTCGGGGTGAAGCCATGCTGCATCTCCGACTCAGTTTTTCAACCCCATCTTGAAGAGGGAAGTATAATCTATGTTTTTCACGCTCAAGGGTTGTCTATCTCTCTCTCTACTCTTAGTTATTCCCCTCCCAATTCTCAAAATCCTCACAAATCTCTATTTTCTGCACTTTCGCACTTTTCTCCATTTTGCATAGCATATTCCCGCAGTTGTGCTGCGTGATTTTCCTTTCTATTTGTTCCATTATCATCACAACACACACACCTATCTTTTGCACCCTTTCATAGGGGTTAAAAATCTCCCCCTGGTGCGTTCTCCCTCAATCTTTACCTCTATTTTATCACTTCAGGATTGATACTACACTTTGGTTTTCTAATAGATTTTGCTCTCATGTTTGCTTTGTTTTGCAGGAGAAGCTTGAATAGAACGTGAGGCCCTCTTCCTCTAATCGACTGGAAGGAGAGGAGGTGTAATCCACATCGTTCTCCATACCTCGTTTCTTAAATGTGATCAAATCTTCATCCTTTTCCAAGGTACACGGCGCCGCTCCTCTCATCTCTTCATCCCTTTGGCGTTGCTGTAACCTTGGTGGTGATCACGGTCAGTTCATCTCTTCCTTATTGCCCCTTGCTCATACTTTCATGCTTATTATGTTATTTGCATAGTTTGGGGGCGGGGTAGAACAATCATCTACAACCCTTATTTTTTGGCGATCACGGTAGGACGCCTAGTGCCCATCACGTTATTCATGCTCTCTTGTAAGTTGGGTGTGGGTATGTGCATGTTTAGATAGTATTTTCCCCATTTTCTTGCTGTTCTGGGTGTTTTCAGGTCTGTCAGGGGGTTGCGGTCCTCTCTGAGGCCGCCAAACACTTCTAGTGGCCATCATAGGGCCGCCAGGCCTCTCTGTTGGCTTTGCGGTCTTCCAGGAGACTGCATGGTGATAAAAATAGTCATCTAGGAGACCACTTTCTGATTTTGGCAAGTCTGCACACAGGCTCACGGGGGCGTCTTTCTTGGGCTATTTAGTTGACCTCCCGGGGTCGGATTGCTCTATTTTTAGGCTCATTTTGTAGGCCTTTGTATTGTCTTTCATTCCATATGTCATATGCATTATTTGGGCCATATTTGCATAATTTAATTGTGTCTTCATTTTTGAGTTTTCTGCATAAAGTCTACAGGCAGGTCCCAGGACAGACTCATAGGTACGTCTTCGAATAATGATTTGATTGGGTTCCCGAGGTCTGATTGCTTGCTTCTTGATTCCATATTGTTTCCCTTTGTATTGTCTTTCATTCCATCTATCATTTGCATTATTTGGGTCACGTTGCATAGTTAAATCTTGTCTCCATTTTTAGGTTTTCTGCATAAAATCTACATGCAAGTCTAGGGGCAGACTCACAGGTACGCTTTGCATTTGATGATTTGATTGCCTTCCAGGTTTTGATTGTGCTTGTTTCTGGTCCTGCCCTATTGCCCTTTGTATTATCTTCGTTTTCATATATTGTTTGCATCCATATCGTTGTGTTTGCATAGTTTACTTCTGCCTACATTTTTCACTTTTATGCTAGATTTCTGCATGCACTCTGGTGCACATAGGGTCATGCATTGCACTTTGAAGTTGCATTCCTACCTTGGTAAGTGATCCTTTCGCCTCCATATTCCTTGGAGTCGACTAGGTGATCTTATCTGAGACCTCCGTAAGTCCCTGTGAGCCGTGGATTCCCACACGGACGCCGGGCCGGTTGTACCTTTCCACCCCTTATAGGTTTGCATTTTGCATACGCGTGAGGGAGTTGAACCTAGTTAACCCAAAGTTTGGACCTTATTCCCATAGGATACCAATCTTGAGGGAATTATTCTTAATTCAAAACATTACATGGTCCATTGAAACTCCAAAACAACATAACGATCATATCAACTTGTTTGACTTTGGTGAAACCCCCTTTGCATATTGTTGTTATGTGTTCATATTGTTTTGCATTCTTTTCATAATCCCCCACATTTTGTGTGTTGCATTTCCCTCATCATCTAGTTTGTCTCATCTGTTTGCAGAGTCCTCCCCTTGTGTTATCTTGGTCTGTCCGCCCGTTTGTCTCAGAGTCTAGTAGCAGTCCTTATTGGGCCGTTTCTATCCATTATCAGCCTCCCAAGGACTGCCTCTTACCCTGTGGGCCCCGTCCTCTTCCTTGGCCCCCCCTCCTCATCAAGCCCTTGCTTCTTGAGCTGTATTCCCATTGATATCCGGTAGAAAGTCTCCATTTACCCTCATGGAGCACTATCGTCATCCCATGTACCCCTCTTCTTCCCAATTTTCTTCTCATTCCTGCGTGGAATCCTCTTCCCACGCGGGCCTATCTTCCCGTGGTCCCCTTGACCCATCTGAAGAATAGGCTAACCTTATGGCCCATCTTTCGAGCCTTGTTCGCCAAATGGACCCTGCCCAGGCCCAACGACTCATTACAAATCATCTTAATGGGCCTTCTGTTGTGTCCCTGTGATTTTGATGATATCAAACACTATAAGTCATCAAATGTTTGCATGAAAGATTGAATGATGATGAAATATGCATTTAATTATGCATCTGGTCATTGCACTGTGTATTAATGAGGATTGTTTTGTGTTTGCATGAAATATTGAATGATGATGAAATATGCATTTGATTATGCATCTGGTCATTACACTGTGCATTAATGAGGATTGTTTGATGTGCATTGATTTTTATGCATTAATGTTGTCATCATAATCATTTGCATGATACATGCACAGTCTTTCAGATAGATGCATTTTCTTGCTGCATAGAACCTCATCAGACTGCATGCATAGTCATTTAATCAAATAGGTTGCATGCATTGCAAGTCAGTGCACATGCATCTTGCCCTTGTGCGATACAAGGTCGGTGCACACTTTAGCCTGATGCATACAACGTCTATGCACATCATTGTTCAACCAGCATGATAAGGTCGGTGCAAGTTTTGCATTGCGCATGATCAGGTCGGTGCAGGTTTTGTCTTGTGCTAAACAAGGTCGGTGCATCTTTTGCTTCATGCCATATGAAGTCGGTGCACATTTTAGCTCAATGCATATAGGGTCGGTGCATCTTCTGCTGCATGCATATAAAGTCCAAGCACATTTGCATGCCAGGTTGGTGCACAATTGCATGCTCACTTTGAAGGTCGGTGCACATCACTCAGCTCATGCATACATAAAGGTCAGTGCATGTTTAGTTTTATGTCATATAAGGTCGGTGCATGTTTTGGCTTGAACACTAGAAGTCTGTACATGTTTTTGTTTCAATGCCTCAAGGCCTATGCAACTTTGTAAACAAGGTCGGTGCACATTTTGACTGACTGCATTGCCAAGGTCTGTGCATACTTTGTTAGTATGCATATCAAGTCGGTGCATGTTTCTATAGAACTGCATATAAATTCGGTGCATACTTTGTTAGTATGCATATCAAGTCGATGCACGTTTCTATAGAACTGCATATAAGGTCGGTGCATACTCTGTTAGTATGCATATCAAGTCGGTGCACGGTTCTGTAGAACTGCATATAAGGTCGGTGCATACTTCGTTAGTATGCAACTATGCATATCAAGTCGGTACACCTTCTGCTGGTCTGCATATAAGGTCGGTGCATTCTTTGTTAGTCTACATTGAAGGTCTGTGCATATGATGAACCAACTCAAAATGTTCAACAAATGTTTCACTCGTATGCAGAACATTTCACTCCAACTCAAAATGTTCAACCTGTATACAAAATGTTTCACTCGTATGCAGAACATTTCACTCCAACTCAAAATGTTCAACCTGTATACAAAATGTTTCACTTGTATGCAGAATATTTTACTCCAACTCAAAATGTTTAAACTGTGTACAAAATGTTCATTTGTATGCATAATATTTCACTCAATTCAAAATGTTTGACTGAATGACTGTCTTATGATTTGTAGGAATCTTACCTTGTGGGTAAAGAAGCATCAACCTCTTAAGTAGTCATGTGATCCCATAATTGAGGAGTCCAGCTCGTCTGGAACACACAGGTTAATGGCACGTGATCCAAGGCAAGGAGCGGACCAGATGATCCTACCTCATGGACTGCTAAAGTACCACGATTTTGACACGTGGAACCTCGAAGGATCAGATCTGCGTGAAAGTTTGGGTGGGAAATGAGCTTTTCACGCGCCCAATCTTTCGTGGCCTATAAATAGAGGCCAGATACCTCAGATCGAGAGGCATATAAGAAAAGAGGAAGAGCTGCGAAAAGCTGCTGAGAGGAGAGAAGAATAGAAGAAGAGGCCGCCAGAGAGGAAAAGTGAAGAGAGAAAAGAAGAGAGAGTAGAGAAGAAGAAGAAGAAAAAGGTGAGAGCCAGAGTGAGAGAAAGAAGAGAAAGAAGAAGAAGAGAGGAGCAGCCAGAGGGCGAGAGAAAGCGTGCAGTCGAAGCATCAAATTGCTTATCTGTTCGTGTACCAACTCGTGGATCAAATCCAGAGTTCTTGTGCTACTCAGAGCTACATTTGTTTTCCTTTCTGCTTTTGCCTTTTCATTTACTTAGTGTGTTCTTTCGATACTCTATTTGGAGTTCGGGGTCCTTCCTGGGTTTTTAGGAGAAGGGAGAGTGTATCTCCGGTTTCCCCTCTATGGATTCAGAGGAAGAGAGACTTGGGTCTCTGGTAGTGGGTGACTGAAGGTTACTCACGGGTTCCTCCCGTGGATTCAGGAGAAGGGAGACATAGTCTCCGGTTGAGATTAATGGGAAGTTGCTCGTGGGTTCCCTCCGGTTTGGAGGAAGGGAGGATTGGTCCTCCGGTTCTGATCTTGTGGGCTGCAAGGTCAGGGTTCAGATCCTGTGGGTTGCAGGATCGGTGTGAGGGATTTGTCTCCTTCGGGGCAAGCTGTTGAGCAGCGTTTGTTGCAGACTGAGTCTGTTTTGATTTCTAGCTTGTGCTAGTGGAATCCTCACTCTGTTTGAGTGAGGGGTGGACGTAGGCAGATTGTGGGTCTGGCCGAACCACCTAAAAATATCCTATCCATCGTGGTTTGATCTGTGCAGATACTTCCATATCTACCATCCCCACTTCTCAGGTTGCTTGGGCGTTCCATATCAGAAGTTTATATGTGATTTTTGCATGAATTGGATATAGCTGTTAAGTGTCTGAGTGAATGCTTAGAAGAAGCACTTGCTTCTTAATGTCTCTCGTGGCTAGATTATTCCGCAATTTTTAAAGAGGGATTCATTCACCCCCCCTCTGAATCTCAGCCTTGCACCCTCACATTCTAACAATTGGTATCAGAGCGGATTTCTGATTCATCCGATCCAACGATCTGCAGAGGATCATGCTATCCTATTTTTAGGTGCATTTCTATTTGTGATCAGTCTATTGCTTGAATTACTCTTGAACTGATTTTCATGGTTCATCCACCGGTTTTCAATTGCTCTAATTTTAATTCGTGGTTTAGTATGCCTGCATAACTATGTTAAACTGATTGATATTGATCTGTGGAAGTTAATTTCACAAGGTCCTCACAGATTACCAAAGAAAAAGTCCAAATGGACTGACAGTCATAGATCGAAGTATGGAGAAAATCAGAAAGTTTTAGATTTAATGAAAGTAGCTACTGACAAGGCCTTCCATTCTTGCTTTCATGATTGTAGGTCAGCCAAGGACATCCTGAACAAACTGAAGACTGCTTGCCATGGAAATGAAGACCGATGCATGATGGCTAATGGCAGTAATCAAAGTAGCAGCCAAAATGAAGAAGAGGATGATGATCAGGTAAACCCCTTTGAAAAATTCACTCAAGATGATTGGCAGAATGCATATGGTGATTTATTAGAGTCACATGAGATGTTAAGAAAGTAATATAAAAAATTGAAAAAGACAATTGAGTTGAATAGTTCAAATTCTTCTTGTGAAAAGTGTCTGGAGTTGAAACAATCTCATGATGCTTGTTTGTCTGATATTCAAATGCTTAAGAAACAAATTGGATTGTTAAAAACTGAAAATCAAGAACTTGCAAATGAGATTTCTGAACTAGAAGAAAAGCTTAGCTCAACTAGTGATAATCAGTTCTCTACTAATGATCATGTTCAGAATAAAAAATTGCTGGAAGATCTTGAACGTGCTAACTCAGAACTAAACAAACTGAAATCTGAAAATGGATCTCTTAGAAAATCTTTTAAAGAAAGTGAAGAAAAATCTAGGAAACTTGAAGTTGAGAAGAATGTGATAGCTGAAAAATCTGATGCAATAAAATCTGTGAACATGGAGCTACAGAGAAATGTTGAAAAACATCAAAGAGATCTGAAGGAATTTGAAACTAGAAGAAAGCATGAAATTAACTCAGAGGATCAGGTTCTAATAAATGAGTTAATTCAAAATGATAAATTTAAGGAAGAAAATGAGAAGTTAAAACAGCTGAACTCTACCATATCTGAAAGGCTTCTCACATTGGAAAAAGGGAAAACCGTCTGTATAGACGAATCTCAAAAAATGATGAGCTTAAAAAGGAGATCGAAGAATACAAAATTACTAACAAAGTATTGAATGAAGCTGTTAATTGTAGTGAATAAGAGATTGCAAGTTATAAAATACACATTGCATCTCTAAAAAATGAGAGTCAGGATTTAAAAAGTTCTGTCTAAATTTGTTAGTGGGCAAGATAATCTAAACAAGTTGCTAGGAGTCAATGTTAATTTCAGGAAGGAAGGGCTGGGCTACAATAATGTTAATAAGAAAGCCTTTAAAAACAAGTTAATGACATCGTTTGTCACTGCATCAAACGTAGCCACCACTTAGAGGTTAAACAGTCCAATGTTCAAAAAATTCAGAAACAACCTGACAAAGTGATAAAGAATGATCACTTGCAGAAAGAGTCAAGAAACACTCATGCTAGAACTGTGCATGCTGTACACAGCTTGAACACACATACACATGCACACAAAAAGAAAATGTCATGCCATTATTGTCATAGATTTGGTCAATTGATGCATGAGTGTAGATTGATGGAACAAGATGATATAAATGTAAGTGCAACGCATGCTAGGAATTCTCATGAAAGAAATCATGCATTTAAGAAAAAGAGAATTCACTGTTCCTATTGTGATAAGGTAGGACATGTTGCTGCATGGTGCTGGTTTGCAAATGGTAAGAAAAACTCACAGTCATATCATGCTAAATTCCCTGCAAACCATCGTGGTTTTAATAAGAACAAATCTGTTTCAATAAACCAACATATCACATGTTTCAATTGTAACAAGCCTGGTCACAAGGCTACTGAATGCTGGTTAGGTTCTCATAGAAGAAATTCTTCTTCTTGCTCTCACTGTAGAAAGCATGGCCATACAGTTAAGGACTGTTGGCATGCTCAGGAAAAGAAATTTTATTCTAAATCTGGTTCTTCTGCATGCTTTGATTATGGAAAGCCAGGCCATCGTGCCTCTGAAAGCTGGTCTGCTAAAAGTAAAGGTAAGTTTCATTCTCATTATGTAAATCCTCATGAGAACCAGCATGTTGTGTGTTTCAATTGTGGTAAGCCAGGCCATAGGGCCATTGAGTGTTGGCATGCTTAGGGGAAAAATTTGATTTTAAATCTGGTAAATTTCCTGCAAACCGAAAAATTGTTGATTGCTGGCTGGCCTGTAATAAAACACAAAAAGTTCATGTAAACAACAGAAAATTTGATGCACATGCACATAAATTCCATGCTAATGATCATGTGCACAAAAAGAAGATAAAACATGTTGTTTCTTGTCATTATTGTGGCAAGGTTGGGCATTCCATGAATGGTTGTTCTCTAATAATTTTTGATGATGTGAAAGCCCAAAGGATGTGGAAGGCACCCATCAAAGGTGCTACTAACCATAAAAGACCCAAGAATTCTTGGGTACCAAAGGTGGTAAAATGAGTTTTGGTTACAGGTGTGCCTTGGGACTGAAAATAAAGGGGGTAAATATACCAAGGCACTCAAGAAAGGTAAAACCCTATTACTGCTCACTACAGGCTTGTTCATTTGAATTTTGTTTGAAGATTGCATATCATGCTTAATCTACTAATCTAAATTTCATGCATATATCTAAATCTACTCTTTCCTTTTTATGTCTATACCACTTTAAGCTTGAATTGAACATCATATTATGAAAATCTGAATTGCATGTATCTGATATTTGCATATAGGACTACATTAACACTACATTATCATGCATGACCATTATGGTATATCAAATGGTAAGTTACTAAAGGGCAGATACAATCTGTCTGGAAGTTCTTACTATGTATGAGGTGGTCTTTAGACCAAGTCCTCTACCCAGTACCATTGGTCAAAAAAAATTGCACATAGAGCAGTCTAGACTTTCATGAGCATATTTCATAAATCTCTCTGCATAGATTTCATTGCATACATTGCACTTAGAATTCAGTCACATGGTGCATAAATTCAGGGGGAGACTGTCAAGATAATTGTTGTGATTCATGCATACTGATGTTCATAAACCCGTCGTTGAAAAGCCATGCCACAATTTTAAAAATATTCGCACTCACTCACTTAAAAATATTGGAAAAATCAAACATATAGTGGTAAGTGGAGTCGATCCCACGAGGAGAAAAAATCTTTATAGAACAAGTTGAAAAATCCCTATGCTTTGAAAAATCAAATTTTAAGTGAGATTAAAACTAAGGAAAAATAAATTGTAAGAAAACTAATTAAAAAAGATGAGAGGGTTAAAGAAGAGAAATTGGAGGAGATAGAGAGAGAAAAATTAAAACAACCACAATTTGTAAAATTTCAACTTTATTAAGATGAAAGTGGAAAGTACACTCTAATAAAATAAAAAATTACAACTTGCATAAATAAAGGGAAAGGGATAAGAAAATATGGCCAATAGATGAGGAATAGCGCCGCCTCCTTGTCAACTCTTGGATGAAGATCGCCCCGCCTTGGAATCCGACGCCGTGAGAGGACCAATGAAAGAGGATCCGCCGAAGGGATGTATGAAGAAATGTGGGAGAGAGGAAGATAGATAGGTGAAAGAAAACTTTGAAAGCCAAATAGATGTGCTATGTGTGTGAGTGTGCTATAAACAGAGAGAGGGGAGAAGGATGGGTTACGGTGGGAAACAAGTAAAAACACAGTAAAATAAGTTTAAAACAGAGGGAGATTAGAATAGAGATAACTTTAAAATTGGAGGGAATTAGAAAACGTGGAAGAAGAGAAAGTTGTAGAGGACGAAGAGAGGAAGAAAGTTGATGAAGAACTCAGAGATAGAAAATGAGAGGAAGATAGTGAAAAATGAGGAAAATCGGGATCTATTGGCGCGAATGAACAGTGAAATCCTAAAAATTGAACTTTAGAAAATTGACTATAACTTGAAAACAAGGAAGAATTGGAAGATGAGGTAGAATAATAAGTTGAAAAACTTTTAAAAATGCACAACTTTTGTGAAGAACGCAGAGGGAGATGAGGATCATAAGGGGGAGAAAAATGAGAAAGAACAGAGTTTACAAAAATTGGATGAACAGTAAAATCGAAAGAACAAGGTTTTGAAAAAGGAAGAATAACTTAAAAACGGGGAATAATCAGGCGAAGATGTATATCTATGAAAAATGAAGAACTTTGATGAAGAGGCCAGATTGAAAAGAAGAGTGTAAGAGGTCGAAAAATTGAGAAAACCAGAGGTCAGGAAAGTCAGGTGAACAGTAAAAATGAGAAGACAGAGCTTTGAAAAACATAGAATATATTAAAAATGAGAAAGAATTAGAGGAAGAGGAAGAAGAAGGAATTGTAGAATACTTAAAAATGAAGAACTTTGGAGAAGAAAGCAGATTAAAAGGACGAACAGAAAGGTATGAAAATCAAGCTAGAAGTAAGGTGAATCCCCTTCCAAGGTCGAACACAGCATCCTTTTATAGGGTTTAGAACCCTTCCACGATCGTGGGTTCCCAATTTGATCCAAAAACCATTTTCAACAATGTAACTTGATCCATTTAGACTTCTTTCCATCCTTAGAGTCCTCCTTTCCTTGAATAACTGAGAGATAAGCTCGAATAATAGTAAGATAGCTTCAAAGAGACCTTCCCAGTTCTGCTTCTGCTTCAGACTAAAATAGCGACCTTCTCTTGGGCGTTAATTCCTTTATGGGCGACTCTTCATGTGGGCGTAATTTCTTTATTTTCTTATTTTTGATATTTTCCTTTTTCCATAAATCCAGGAAATAAGGACTTCATGAACGGGCGTAGTTTCCTTTTCCTATTTTTCATGATTTTTTGCATAATTGAATTGGCGCCTGGCCTTGTGTCGCAGTATCTTGAATATGCGCCCTCTCAGAAGGACGTTCATTAAATGGCAACTGGATCTCGGTCGCAATTTCCTGAAAATTAAAAAAAATTCAAAATATCAACATATTTCATCCAAAAAATGATTTCCAAATAATTGTGCAAATTCATGAATAATTCTCACATTGTCATTTTAGCTCAAAAAGATGATAAAATACATGAACATTCAAATAATGGTGAGAATGAAATTAACTACTCATGTAGCACAACTTTATTCATTTAATGTATAAAGATGATAAATGTGATGCAAATTATAATATAAAATATAGCACATATCACACCCCCCAACTTACTCATTGCTAGTCCCTTAGCAATGCAATTAGTAAAAATTTAGGACCAGCAAGATTTTGCATACTCATACCTTCATATCAAGCTCTCCCTTCATAGAATCAACCAAAGATTAGGAATCCGGAAACATAAATGCTCATACTAGCCTTATATTGAAAATTTAGGTACATGATCAAGAATTCAAAGTAAAGTTCAATAGCACTTGTGCATGCATAACTACTAAATCCACAACATAGATAATTGTATCCCCCATTTTCTATTCCAAGCAAGTATCTTTCAACCCTTAATCATTCCTAGATCAGAGCATTAAGCATACTGGTTTTTGTCTGCCTTAATTATTTGTCCCTTCGGGATCTTTTTATTTTTCTACACACATGATGCTGCACTACCCTTCTCTGTTTCACATGAACCTCGACTCTTGCCTTAGGAGAAGCAGCCCCATCTACGCAGATCAGGTTCCCTTTTTCTTTTTACGTGAACCTCAACACGTCTTAAGTGAAGTAGACCCGGTTACTAAGAATAGGGGCATTTTTCATGGTGTTCTTTTTCTCATTCATTTTTCTCTTTTTTTTCATTGTGTTATTTACACTAATTTGATGTATAACTTGGTAGAAAGCTTTATAAAAAGATCTCTTTCTCTAGAGACGTGCAGAGTATCAGACAACATACCCAAAATAACAGAAGGCTTGCCCTGCTTGTTTCATTAGTGTGCAGAGTGAATTTTATTCTAAAAGTGCACATGAACTTTAAAGAGATTCTTATATCAGTTTTCCTTGGCTAGATTGAATAAATTTTCCTTCATCCTTTCTCTAGTCCTTTCTAATCCAGAATCACTTTCAATAAAAGTATAAATCAACAAAACTCATTTGGGATTTCATCTTTTTATTTTATGTAAAAATGCAGGACACTATGCAAGAAATTCTACTAGGTTGTTCTATATGCATCATGAAATTTTTGAAATTTTATCTCCCCCCAACTTGAATGACATTATCCTCAATGGCATAAGTAATATGAAGCAATAGAATAATGTAACAAGGAATATGGTTATGATGGAAGGATACGACCTGATGTGTAGGGCGTGACTTTCCTTTGACATTGGCGACGACAACTTCATCTCCTTGGATCTACCTGACTACTGAAACACAAACTTAAAACAAAGCATCAAAATAATAAAAATCTTGGGTTGCCTCCCAGAAGCGCTAAGTTTACCGTCTTCAGCCAGACGCATGCATAGAAGGTGCAAGCTTCATAACCAACAAGTGGATTTCAGAATAAGCCACCACGTTATCTCATCTTCATTGAAAAACAAGGCATTATACCACAACAAGATGAAATTGAGCATGATAGCGTAAGGGCTAGAGTGGTTGTTATCACAATTAGGTTGATCATGTAATGCATTACTTAACAACTTTACTTTTAATGGGGTGGCCCGAGGTAAATACCATGACGGATCAGTTAGGCTAAAAGGATCCCCCTGATTAATGACAAGAAAATTTATTTTCTCAAACTTTTGGTCTTTGTACGTGTTGAAAATATTAATGAAGACCTTAGTGTCAAGCAAAATATCTTTTTCGACCTCAAATTTAAATATTTCATTAACATTAGTGAGGTGAGAAGGGATCAAAGGGAGAGAAGCTTCAAGCAATGGATCAGTGTCAAGGAGCTTAGGAGAATCAACAGTGAAAGAAGCATACTCCTCAACACCATGAAACTTGGAAGGTTCAATGAAATCAGATAATTCAGCCAACATGAAAGTGTCCAACACAAAGTGAGAGTTGCCGATTTCAGGAATAGATAACAAATCAATATCCTCCCCTTGATTTAGAGATGCCCAATTGAGAGTAAGGTCATGAGAGTTTCCTGCCTCTTCCTCTACCCAAGATAGATTATTGATGGCCTCACTCAATTTATTCTCTACATGCACATCCTCTTCGTCCAACTCTTGGAACAAAGACTTATCAAATTCAAGAAGGGAAGTGAATGGGATTTGATCATGGACTTGCACACTACTTTCTTCTTCTTCACCCCCCAACTTGCGATCATCAACTTCTCTAGAATTCTCCCCATAAGGGCAACTAAACTCAAGCTCCTCAAACTCACCCTTTTGATCATCATCATAACTATAGCTAGCTCCCTTTAAAACTTCCTGATAGGACTCCTCCATATTCTCCACATGATCTAAATCAAGTGTGATTTGAGTATGGTGTTCATGGGGAATCATGGGTTCATAAAAGCTTTCAGTATTGTCAAATTGTGGAAGCTGGTAATCAAAATTTTTATTGGAGTAGCTAGGCAATTGATCCAATTCTATGCCCTTGTTGGTCTCAGTAAGTTGATCTAGTCGGACTTGCATGGATTGATTTTGAGCCATGATGAATTGATAAAATTGATCAAAGCTCTCCTCCTTTTTGAGAGTTAGGCATGGAGGATATAGATTTGTAGGTTGAGAAGTAGAGTTCAAAGGATAAGATGATAAACAATGATTAGATTGATAGTGAGGTAGGGGAGAGGATGTGGGTTGTCCTCCATAGTGGGCTTGATCATAAAAGCTATTTAAATATGGAGCCCAATTTTGACAGAATTGATCAGGAGGATTTTGGGCTGGGCCTTGATAAGAATCTCAAGAATTATTATATTGTCCTCCCCCATAAGAATCATAAGAAGGTATGGAGGGGAGAAAATTTGAGCTTGTTCTTGGGTGTAAGATGAATTATAGGGCCCATGAAAGAATTGAGTAGATTAGATATGATCTTGGTTAAAGGAATGAAGTTGGGCCCCCATGAGTGATGGGCTTTCATTGTGGGCCGACCAAGAGTATGGGCTTTTATAATGGGTCGGGTCATTGTGGGTGAATGATAAAGGTTGAGTTGGGCAATTATCAACATAATGGGCCGATCTGGCCCACATGTCATTATGATCTTGATAATAAGGTAGCATGAAGGAGCTTAGATTCATAGCCCAAAGAATGGATCAATAAAATGGGCCAAATAGTCCACCTCATTGAATTTATGAGCCCACTCAAAGATTGGTGTTTCCTCACCCATTTATTTTTCAAGTTTTTATTTTTAATTTTTTTTGAAAATTTTTAAAATAATACAATAAATGAACCACTAAATGTAAATGCAATGACTTAATCATTATATGGATGCAAGATGATGATTGATTTTTTTTTGTTTTACTTTTTTTATTTTTGTTGTTATTTTTTTTATTTTTATGTGAAACCTTCTAAGGGTAATTTACCTTTAAGATATTTTTTGGTACAACCGGCCCGGCGTCCGTGAGGGAATCCACGGGTGCGGGGACTTATAGAGGTCTTGGAGATGGAATTTCAAGTCCAAAGAGACGAAATGCTCAATGGAGTGTCCTTCCAAATCCAAGAATGGTTTAAAGATCCTAATACCCTTAAGAAGGGGAAATAGATGAGAAGAGAATTTTTTTTCAAAAGATGATGTAAATGAAAAATGAAAAACAAGTGATATGAATGCAAGACAATTGGTCAACTAAATGCACAAGACATGATACTATATGCAACTAAGATGGAGATAACAATGATGGCATACTAATATGGAAAACTTTTTCTGTGTTTTCTATTTTTTGAATTTTTTTGAGAATTTTTAAAAAGATATGAATGAAGATAACTAACTAGTAACTAAAAATACCAAACAATATGTAAAACTACTGAAAAGTAACATCTAAATAATGTTTTTGGAGTTTTCTAAATTTCTTATTTTCTAAAAAAAAATTTAAAATTTTTCAGATTTTTTTGAAATTTTTTAGAATTTTATAAAAATAGGACTTTTTCCTACGTATATTGACCTTTAGTGACACTTAAATTTTTTGGAATTTCTGGATTTCTGCTTTCTGTGACATATTATTTCCTGAAAATTTCAGGTCCGAATTTCTATGATTTTATGATTTTATGCTTTTTTTTAATTTTTCTCGTAAAATAAAAATAGAAAAATAAGTAAAACTATTTACAAATCAAACACAATGAATTTCCCAACATAAAAAATAATTCCCCCCCCCCCGACAACAGTGCCAAAAATTGATGTTCACAAACTCGTCGTTGAAAAGTTGTACCATAATTTTAAAAATATTTGCACTCACTCACTTAAAAAGATTAGAAAAATCAAACATATAGTGATAAGTGGAGTCGATCCCACGAGGAGGAAAAATCTTTATATAACAAGTTGAAAAAATCCCTATGCTTTGAAAAATCGAATTTTGAGTGAGATTAAAACTAAGAAAAAAATAAATTGTAAGAAATATAATTAAAGAAGATGAGAGGGTTAAAGAAGAGAAATTGGAGGAGATAGAGAGAGAAAAATTAAGGCAACCATAATTTGCAAATTTTGAACTTTATTAAGATGAAAGTGGAAAGTACACTCTAAGAAAATGAAAAATTACAACTTGCATAAATAAAAGGAAAGGGAGAAGATAGATGAGGAATAGCGCCGCCTCCTTGCCAAGTCTTGGATGAAGATCGTCCCGCCTTGGAATCCGACGCCGTGAGAGGACCAATGAAAGAGGATCTGCCGAAGGGATCTATGAATAGGTGAAAGAAAACTTTGAAAGCCAAATAGATGTGTTGTGTGTGTGAGTGTGCTGTAAATAGAGAGAGGGGAGAAGGATGGGTTACAGTGGGAAACAAGTAAAAACACAGTAAAATAAGTTTAAAACAGAGGGAGATTAGAATAGATATAACTTTAAAATTCAAAGGGAATTAGAAAACATGGAAGAAGAAAAAGTTGTAGAGGACGAAGAGAGGAAGAAAGTTGATGAAGAACTCAGAGATAGAAAACGAGAGGAAGATAGTGAAAAATGAGAAAAACCAAGATCTATTGGCGTAGATGAATAGTGAAATCTTAAAAATTGAACTTTATAAAATTGACTATAACTTTAAAACAAGGACGATATGGAAGACAAGGTAGAATAAGAAGTTGAAGAAATTTTAAAAACGCACAACTTTTGTGAAGAACGCAGAGGGAGTTGAGGATCATAAGGGGGAGAAAAATGAGAAAGAACAGAGTTTGTAAAAATCGAATGAACAGTAAAATTGAAAGAATATGGTTTTGAAAAAGGAAGAATAACTTAAAAACGGGGAAGAATCAGGCAAAGATGAAGAAGAAGAAGATGTAGATCTATGAAAAACGAAGAACTTTGATGAAGAGGCCATATTGAAAAGAAGAGTGTAAGAGGGAGAAAAATTGAGAAAACCAGAGGTGAGGAAAGTCAGGTGAACAATAAAAATGAGAAGATAGAGCTTTGAAAAACATAGAATAGATTAAAAATGAGGAAGAATTAGAGGAATAGGAAGAAGAAGAAATTGTAGAATACTTAAAAATGAAGAACTTTGGAGAAGAAAGCAGATTAAAAGGATGAACAGAAAGGTATGAAAATCAAGCTAGAAGTAAGGCGAATCCCCTTCCAAGGTCGAACACAGCATCCTTTTATAGGGTTTAGAACCCTTCCACGATCGTGGGTTCCCAATTTGATCCAAAAACCAGTTTCCAACAATGCAACTTGATCCATTTAGACTTCTTTCCATCCTTAGAGTCCCCCTTTCCTTGAATAACTGAGAGATAAGCTCGAATAATAGTAAGATAGCTTCAAAGAGACCTTCCCGGTTCTGCTTCTGCTTCAGACTAAAATAGCGACCTTCTCTTTTGGCGTTAATTCCTTTATGGGTGACTCTTCATGCGGGCGTAATTTCTTTATTTTCTTATTTTTGATATTTTTTCCCCATAAATACAGAAAATAGCGACTTCATGAACGGGCGTAATTTCCTTTTTCTATTTTTCTTGATTTTCTGCATAATTGAATTGGCGCATGGCCTTGTGTCGTAGTATCTTGAATATGCGCCCTCTCAGAAGGGCGTTCATTAAATGGCGACTGGATCTCAGTCGTAATTTTTTGAAAATTTCAAAAATTTCAAAATATCAACTTATTTAATCCAAAAAAAATGATTTCCAAATAATTGTGCAAATTCATGAATAATTTTTGCATGGTCATTTTAGCTCAAAAAGATGATAAAATACATGAACACTCAAATAATGGTGAGAATGAAATTAACTGTTCATGTAGCACAACTTTATTCATTTAATGTATAAAGATGATGAATGTGATGCAAATTATGATATAAAATATAGCACTTATCACATACTTGGTCAGATTAATCCTCTGCATGGTTTTCATGTCATATATGATTATGCAATGCATTTAGCTAAGCGAAATCAATGCACATGCATACATATTGTTGATTGCATATCTTTTATACTGAAAACACCAAAATAGTGCTTACATGCATACACTTAGGGGGAGCATTAGTAGGTTTTTAAAAATGGGTGTTTATATATCTGTTTCCTCACTCACACTCTATCTATCTCGATCGACCTAACTGCTCACTTCAGTCAACCGATGCTCCCTGTTTCAGTCTATGCTATCTTGGCTATGATCTGTTTGTGTAAGGCCCCGTGTTGCTATGATTGAACTCAGGCCTACACAGTTGTTCTGATCTCTGGGTTCTCACTTGATCTCAGCTATTTCAAATTTCACAAATATCTTTGTTAAAATCTTTTGAGTATTTCACTTACATGGCCTTGAAAGCCACGGTCGATTACTTCTGTTTTTGCTAAAAGGGAGCCTCACTTGAAAATTATGGATTGTCTTGAAAAGACTTTGTTCATATCCTCCATGAAGCCTGACCATCTTAGCTACATGCATGAACTTCAAGTGGTTCTCACATATAATGCATGCTCTTGATGTTGCTTCATTTCTTAATAATTCTGATTAGAAGTGTCAACACCATGAGTCGACATTATCACTCTCACTCATGGTAAGTGCTCTCTACTGCTAGTTAATTGTTGGCTGCTCTCAAACTTCCTTGACCAAATATTGAGAAATTTTCAATCTGCATATCATGACCATAAATCTAAAAATCCTTTCAATAAAGAATCTTCTATTATACATGATTATGAATGTCTAAAAGATTGTGTTGGTTTAAGTTTAATGTATTCCTGAGTTTTGTTGTGAAAGACTTGAAAATATCTGGATCACTCTTTTAATAAAACTTAACTGACTGTCTCATGCATTTTCATGCAAGATCTTCTGAAATCTGAAAACTCTAAAATCATGGCTTTCTTTGGTTGAGGTACATGTCGTAAGTATTGTCTTTAAACATCTGATTTCTTTATAAATGTCTAAGGGTCAAAAGCTGTCAGAGCAATGACTTTGGCTACTGAGAAACCATGTCTAAAATTAGACTGTGTCATGAAGTGGCATAGTTATCTCTGCTGAAAATGTTGTGCATTGTTTGTGTGGTATAATAAACTTCTTGTCATGTCTCCTACGTCTTAAATCACTGAAGTAAATTGTCTGTTTTGTTTTAATGATTGGCAACTGTACATTTTGTTTGTCAAATCTTGGATTTTGATAAATAATGCCTTTCAACACGGATTAACATTTTATCCTTTGGCATCTGAGGTCGGTGCATGTTTTCATAGAAGGACGTAAATGGTCAGTGCATATCGATCTAAGTATTTAAGTCTTTGATAAGGTCTGTGCACATTTGCATTGAACATATAGTCTGTGCGGGTTTTGCATTGAACATACAGTCGGTGCAGGTCTTGCACTCAGCATATAGTCAGTGCAGGTTTGTGTATTGCACACAGTCAGTGCATGTTTTGCATTGGGCATATAGTTGGTGCATGTTTTGCATTGGCACATATGGTCGGTGTATGTTTTGCATTGGCACATAGGGTCGGTGCATGTTTCGCATTAAGCATATAGTCGATGCAGGTTTTGCATATAGTCGATGCAGGTTTGCATTGTGCATATAGTCGGTGCAAGTTTGCATTGTGCATATAAGTCGGTGCAAGTTTCAGTAAGGTCAGTGCACATTCTTTATAAGGCAGAATAAAGTCGATGCATATTGATATATGCATGGACTCAGGTCAGTGCACATTTGTGTCGTGCATAGCCATAGTCGGTGCATGCATTGTTTTACACAGGTAAGAAGTAAGTGCATTGTTTGTCTTACATACCTAGAGGTCAGTGCATCTTTCTATTGGGACAGACAACGTCGGTGCATCTATGTCTTTCTATGTACAGTAGGTTCGTGCATATTTTATTCGGCCAGCACATTGGTCCAAACATATCTCTGCTCTTTCATAGAAAGTCAATGCATACTTATATGGTTTGATGCTAAGGGTTGGTGCACACTTAGTTGTTCTGCATGTAACGTCAGTGCACATCACTGTGCTGCATATATAGAATCGATACAAGCCTCATTCCATTGACTTAAAAGCTAATATTGTCGTCTCTTTTCCAAGTTAGCTATATGGTCGAACACTTGATGGATGAGCTGACAACCTGCAAACCTGACTTACGAAGAAGTTAAAGTACCAAGTTATTGGCACGTGATCCAAGGCAAGGCTCTCAAGGAGATTCAGCCACGTGGAACTGTGAGCATTCAGATTCTTACACGTGGACCTCCAGTGAAGTGCTCGTGTCGAGATTCTTTGGGCGGGAAACGTGGTGTCCATGCGCCCTCCCCTCGCAGAGGCTATAAAAGGGATATGATCCCTCTCAGAAAGATACATCTCAAAAATTGAAGAGAAGAAGATAGACAGAGCAAATGAGCAAGAGCTAAAGATTGGTAGAGCAAGCGCAGAGAGATGGAGAGGACTACGAAGCTGAAGAGAGCCTGAAGAGAGACTGAAGCTGAGAGGAGAAATCTGAAGAAGAATAGAGTATCGTAAGTCTGATTTTGAGAGAGTTTGAGAGTATTGGTAATTGTGCTTGACTCGTGGATGAAATCCAGAGTCAATATGTTTCTAGAGAGTAACATTGTTATCTTGTTTCCTTTCTTTCGTTTTAAGTTTTCTGAACTCTATCAAGCTGTGAGTCAGCGAGCGAGGTTGAGACCTCGGACAACGAAGCTGTAAAGCTCAGCAGTAGCAAGCTGTGAGGCTCAGCGGTCTGGGATCATTTCCCCAAAGCTGTGGATCAGCGGTGTGTAGGGATCTAATCACCGAAGCTGTGGATCAGCGGCTTGAAGCTGTGAATCAACAGTAAGCCACACTTGGTTAAGTGTGGGGTGGATGTAGGTGAAAACCGAACCACCTAAAATTCTTGGTGTTCTGTGTGATTGGATTGTGAGTCCGAATCTTTATTGCTCTTGTCTGTTTGGCATTTGGATGACTGCTTAAGTAATACATGTCCTCAATCGCTATAACTGTTATCTAAGATTGTTGCTAAAGCCTCTCATCTAGTAGATATATCAAAAGGTGTGGTTGAAAGGATAAGCGAAGCTTATCTGGAATTCCACATCTTACGTGAGGATCAGTCTCCGCCATCGTACTATACCTGGATGTTTGGATAATTGTTAGTGCTGTCATCAGATCTCTTCTAATATTGCTGAAATTTACTTCTCTGGCTTGAGCTGCAGTAGTTTTTTTTATTCCGCATTGATTTTAACTGTTGTAGAGTTCTAAGGGGTAGATCTATTCACCCCCCTCTAGATCTTAGTGTCCATCTGTTCCAACAGGTGGTATCAGAGCCTAACTCTCCCTTAGGGCCTCACATCCCGGAGAGGTTAGATATGGATGCTAAAGGTGTAGTCGCTGAGGGTCACTAAACTAGCAAGCCACCATTCTTTAATGGTAGCAATTATGCTTACTGGAAGAATAGGATGCAGGTTTTTCTCTGTGCTAAGGATTATGAGATTTGGAAGGTTGTGAGTAAATGTCCATTTGATTTACCTCCAAATGAGGAATTCAGGACTAAGGAGCATATCTGAAAGTCCACTCTGAATTGGGGAGCTATCAATGCTATACAATGTGCTCTCCATCCCATTGAATTCTCCAGAGTTTCCTCCTGTACCACTGCTAAGGTGATGTGGGATAAGTTAGAGGTTATTTACGAAGGGACGTCTCAGGTTAGAGAAACAAAAGTCAATATGTTAGTCTCTGAGTACGAGGCTTTCAAAATGAAGCCTAGAGAGTCCATATCTGAGATGTATGCTCGCTTGAATGTGATCACTAACAGTTTGAGAAGTCTAGGAAAGACCTACAGTGAGTATGAAATTGTTAGAAAAATTCTAAGGTCCCTGACACCCATCTGGCATACCAAGGCCGCTGTAGTGGAGGAGTCTAGGAACCTTGCTACGACCACTGTAGATGAGCTTATCGGTTCTCTCATGACATATGAGTTGAACCTAAAGAAAATTGATGAGACTGAGAAGAGAAGGAAACCTTTATCCCTTAAGGTTAGCTCTAGCAAAGGGTCATCCAGTGAGTGCAGCTGTACTAGTTCTGAGGAAGATCAGGATGAGTTTGCTATGTTCACCAGGAAGTTCATGAAATTCCTGAGGAAAGAAGGAAAAGGGCTAAGGAAAAAGTACTTCTCAGGAAAAAGACAGTCTAAACACAAACCTGAACCTGCAAAGAAAACTGATGCCATTATTTGTTACAACTGCAGGAAAGCAAGACATCTCAAAGCGGACTAGCCAGAGCTCAAGGACAAGCAGCCCAGGTGGAAGAACAAAAAGGGAAAAGCTATGGTTAGCACCTGGAGCGATGAAGAAGAAGGAAGTCAGAGCAGCTCCTCTGACAGTGAGACAGAAGATAGAATTTGCCTGATGGCAAAAGGTGATGATGAGGTAATTTCTCCCTTTGACAATTTTACTCAGAGTGAATGGGAGGATGCTTATGCTGAAATCTTAGAGAAATATGAAGACATGCGTAGGGAGAACAGACACTTAAAAAGGAAAATGAACTCATTAGCTAATGATACTTCCTTGTCCGATAAAATTACATGTCTGCAAACTGAAAATTTAAAATTGAAAAACTCCCTGAATGAAGCTGAATCCTGTGAAAGCATGTTAGATGATTTGAAAAAGGAAAATGAAAACTTGCTGAACTCCATTGATGAACTCAAAATGAAAATACATGAATTTAAGGAAGAAACTAGAACAGCAACTAAGAAGTATGAAGCCATCAATGGTGTAAATGCTGAACTAAAAAAGGTCATTGAAAATCTAGAAAAAGAAAACAAAGACAAACAAAATTCCCTTGAAGGCATGACACAAGGTGCAGAAAATCTGAACGCCATCTTGGGAACTAAAGGAAATTACAGAAAGGAAGGTTTGGGTTTCAACCCAACTAATAAGAAGAGGTTTGACATGAGAACCATCTCCTTTGTGACAGAAAAGGGGACATTCCAACCCCTGATAAAAATGACTTCTGGAGAAAGTCAGAAAAAAAACCAGATGAAATATGTTGAGAAAACTAAGCCCAGTGCCCAGGACAAGGGCTGTAGCAACCCTGGTAAAATAAAAGGAAGATTTCAAGAAAAATTAAGTAATTAAATGATAAGAACCAAAATGAATAAATAATAAGTCAAATGTAAATAACGCCTCTCAACAAGGCGCGATTTAAATAAGAAACGCCTTCATCTACGGCGTTAATTCAAAAAGTGACGCCTATACCAAAGGTCGTCAAATCTCAAAACGGCCAAAACGAATAAAAGGAAAGAGAAAGAAACGCCCTCTTCTTGGGCGTGAATTACAAAAGAAACGGTACAGGTCAAGACGTCAATTAAAATGCACGCCCTAACCTAAGGCGTTAATTGCAATTGTGTTCCATTCGAACCAGGAGACTATTCAGGGTAAGTTTTAGGATTGCTACCTATGGTAAGGACTCTATCAAGGAAACTAGAGTTCCAATCAAATTCTAACTCTATTGGGATTCCAAAAATCCTATAAATACCTTTCTAATCGAACCTGTTCGCTAATTTTGGCGAACCGTTCTGCTGCTGCTATACGTGAAGAATAGGTCGTTCTTCTTCCTCTGCCTTTCGTCATGGATTATGAAGAAAATTAATGTTCTTCAATTTTTTCTTATGTAGGTCGTCTGTAGCAAGTAATAACTCTCTTGTCTAGTTGAAGAACGTGGGCTCTTCATCAACATCCTCTTCTTCTGTTTACAGGGGGAAGAAAAACTATTGATTTCTCTGCGTACCGAAGCCTAGAAGTCTTCTTTTGTTCTCATCTATATCATCCCCACTACCTCTGTGTGCTGGGAGCGTAGGTTGTTGTTATATCAAGGCTCTGTTTCGGACAGAGCATCGTTTCTCTACAAATTCTTCACGAACCATCACCCAGATCATCATCAGGTAGGTTTTCTCAAGAACTGTAGCCCAAACTAGTTTAAGATTCTTAATATTATCATCTGTCATCCATGCCTATAGTTTTACTACGTTTTTCAACATTTTCTGAGAAATTTCAAAAGAAGCGACCCTACCTAGGGCGCTAATTCTTGTTATGACGCCCTGCCAGGAGTCGTCAATTCCATACAGTTAATAAATATCCATCTTTAAAAATTCAATATCTATATAACCACGAATCTAATATTATGCATGATCCTACCTACTCAATCTTGCTATTTTTCTTGTCCAGTTCTGTTTCTTGCAAAGTAATTATCATGAAATACCTTTACTGTTCATGTTGCTGAAAACCAAAGTTAATTAACGACCTTCCCAAGGTCGTCTCTTATGAAACTAACGCCCCATCAAAAGGCGCTAATTTAAAATTTACGCCCCTGTCCAAGGCGCGTTTTGTTAAAATTCCAGAATATTGAAATTTTTGCAAAATAGAAATATAGAATGGACGACTGCTGGAAAAGCCGTCAAATTATGAATACACGACCCAGTAAAAGGCGTTAATTCATTAAGTAGTGACTTAGGCTAAGTCGCTATTTTCCTGTGACACTATTTTACACTGTTACTGTTAACCGAGGGTTTCATATGTATATTTATATATATATATATATATATATATGTATGTATCGGCACTATATTCCAGTCCGTGAATATAGTCCCCTGTTTTCCAATGGTTTATCGTTTACCCACTAACTCTCGGTGACATACAAGCTCTCCATTGGACATTCCGTTCCTTTGGACTAGCAAGTTAGTCATTGGGACCTCCGTAAGACTCCTCGAGCCTTGGATTCCCTCAAGGCCGATTGAGTTGGTTGTATCATAAAAACCTATTACACTATTTTGCCATGTCACTCTATAGAAACATGGTATACCGGCCCTCATGTTATGCTAAGTGGATATCATGAGAATGTTCCTAATGGGATGAGGACATCATGCCATTAATATACTGTTCTTGTGGACCTCAATTCTATATAGAAAGGTGCTCATACTTAATTGTCATGGTACCCGAGTTAGGGAACCAATTCCACCCAGTTTTATGGATACGCATGGTTATATCGTTATTGTCGTCCTTCTATGTCAAGTCCAATTTTTGGACTCTCTTCTCTCAAAGTCTATCTCGATTATCCACAAGCTTTTTCCTTGAAATTCCATATTGGCTATACATAAAGTGGATGTCAAAATACATGACCAATGCCTGCGCATATAGGGCCCGATCTGGTCCTGGGAGGAGCACCAAAAAGTACTTGTGCCCATGGGAGTTGTAATGATCACGGTATGGCATTGTACCGAAGTGCATGACTAGTTTGATTGGACATTCCACAAATCTTGTACTTGACTCGATTTGACATGACATGACTTGTGTGACCCGAAAAAAAAGGGTAATTTATATACTTGCTTGCTTGAAACGTGATAGCCAAATTCTCGACATGACATGATGAATATACTTGCTTGAACATCTTGACATTTATTTGATATAAAGTTCTTGAAAGTTCATGAATAGTTCACCTTGTTATCTGGTTGTTATACACTCTCCATATTGTCGTTTTACGCGAGCATGCATAGCTATAGTGCATTCATGGAAAAATATAATTACTTAAACCCATTGCTAGTTCTTGAGATATAATTTCCTACTGAGCGTTCGCTCACTCAGTGTTTCCCTACTTTTCAGGTAAGTCCGACGACGAGACTCAATCGGACTGGGAAGGTCAAGAGTGAAAGAGATTAGAGCTTCTCAAAACGTCAACTAGTCTTGTCTTTTCTATATTTTCTTGAGTCAATTGTGTACTTTTCTTTTTATTAAGTTTAGCATTTTCAAGGGATTGTAATAGAAATACTTTTGTGAAGGAATAAAAGGATTGGGTTATCTTTACTTTTGCGCATCTCTGATTTGGTGTCGAATACACTAATACTCTGATTGACATGATCGATATAAACTCGTCACGCGTCTCCGGGTATCTTCCGCGCTCGGGGCGTGACAGTTTTTGTGGTATCAGAGCCTAGGGTATTCAATTCCTAGGAAACCCAAGTCCAAGGATAAGTCTGAACCTCTAACCAGTGAGATTGGGTAGAACCAAGGGTTAAAGTCAAAATAGAATTAAAAGCATTTAAACGCAATCACATACTTTTTTTAATAGAAGAGCCTAACCTAGGAGACAATGGAAGAGTGCACCCCTTACTATCAGTAAGGAGAAAGCCACTCCACCATCAGACCACTAGGAGGCAAAATTTTATTGATTGAGAAAATGATTACATCAATCTAATACTAGGCAAGCCTAGTGAGTCCAGCCGAGCCGCACCTTTTATAATGGAAGGTAGCTCATCATAAGAGTAAAAAGAATTACATTTAGTGGTGCAAGCTAATGAGGCAAGCAGGTCTGCAACAGAATTGGCTTCTCTGTAGATATGAGACAAAGAATCCTGCTGAGATATAATGTTCCAGATTTCTCTGACAAAGCTAAGAATAGACCAAGGGCAATGAGTATCCTTTTTCACAATGCGGACAAGGGTGAGAGAGTCGCATTCAATTAGGGCTGGATTTGAGTTCACAGTCTTCAAGTATTTGATTCCATCAAGAAGGGCACGAGCTTCAGCTATAAGTGGATTGGATTGACCATAAAAATGAGAGAATGCAATAATAGCCTTGCCTCTGTGGTCTCTGATAATACCACCTCCTCCAGTGTCTCCAGATAGCTTGCTGGCTCCATCAGTATTTAGTTTTATAGATGGCCAAGGCGGGCATAACCATCTCACTATCTTCATTTGATGCCTCCCGGGTGCTTGATATGTGATTCCAAGTTGATCCAAGGTTTTCTGGTTTGAAGACTTAGATTCCTTGAGGGCAGCAGCCGAGCAGACTGTCTTAACTTGGGACATAATATGATGGAAAAGATTTGGTTTGGAAAAAGAATTGTCCTCATATTTAATGCTGTTCCTGGTTTTCCAGATTTCCCACATTCCATATCCAATGTGGGCAAGGGTGAAGAGAGTAAAGGCTGAACCAGGCTGAGCATGGCTAATAGCATTAAGAATGAATTCCCTGGCATTTCGCCCTTCAAAATGTATACCTGCTGCTGAAGAGGCAGTCCAGACAGACATAGCAATATCACTTTTGATGAATAAATGACTAAGGTTTTCCACCTGCGGATCCCTGCAACATGAGCATTTTGAACAGAGGACAACACCAATTCTTTGAACATTATCATCAGTCGATAGACTGTTATTCAGAATCTTCCATAGATGGACTGAGATTTTAGTAGGAATCCAAGTGGACCACAGCCGATTCCAGGGAATACTAGACAGCTGATGACTGTGAGTGATTGCTTTGTAGGTGGAAGCAACAATACACTGACCTGATGGAGAGGGACTCCAGATGCCCAAGTCCATTTCCTGATTTAAGCTGACAGTTTTGATAGCTTGCTGGATATCATTAGGAGCCAATGCATTCACCAGGGCAGAATCTTCTGAAGTAGTGTTTAGTATGATTTCTCTAACAGAGGCTTCTGGATTCGGAATAAGACCATCAGGGACATAGCTATATAAGCACTGTTTACCCATCCAATTGTCATACCAGAAATTTGTATTAGTGCCATTCCCAATAATGACTTTCTTGTATTGAAGAATGTAGGCCTTAGCCTTCAGCCAGCTTCTTCGCGCAAATCCCTTCATGTTCCTGAAGTTTGCCTCTCGGAGGTGTCCTTTATATAGATATTTGGCTCTAAAGTAAGAAGCCCAAAGAGAATCAGTGTGTATAGCATTCCACAACATTTTAACTCGGAGAGCAGTTTCCATTATCATGAGAGACATGATGCCAAGACCCCCTTTGGACTGAGTCCTACATAAAGCCCTCCATGATTTCCAATGTCTCTTTTTACCAAATGGTGAAGAGCCCCAAAAAAAAGTAGCAAAGATTTGCTCTATCTGATAATGGATACCGATATGCATAGGAGAAGAAGACAGTGAATAAATTGGTAATGAAGCAAGAACATGCCTAATAAGGACCAGTCTGGCACCTTGGGATAAAAGGTTGGCCTTCCATCCTGAGATTTTCTTCTGAATAGTGTTGATAACCCCTGCAAAATAAACCTTTTTGATTCTACCAATCATCAGAGGAATACCAATGTATTTATGAGGAAATGAAAGCCTAGAGAATCCAGTGAGTCTCTGAATACGCTGTGCAACAGAAATAGGGTTCTTGGGGTGAATTAAAAAGCCACTCTTGCTCACATTAATTAGTGGCCTGATGCTTGTTCATAAGTATGAAGTAGAGTAAGTAAATTTCTGATGGAAGTTGTGGTGGCTTTACTGAAGATCAGAGTATCATCTGCAAACAGTAAATGGGATATATTAGGGCATCTCTGAAGACTTGAGAACCACTCTATCCGGCCACTGCTGAAGGCGATTCTAAGCGACTTGCTAAGAGCTTCTTCAGCTATGACAAATAGGGAGGGGGCTAATGGGTCACCCTGATGAATTCCTCTGGTAGATTTGAAAAAGCCAGCAGTGTCTCCATTTAGTAAAATTGAAAACCAACAGTTGCTGATCAGTCTATCAATGAGAGTAATGAATGTATTACTGAATCCAAATCTGAGCATAACTGAATAAAGAAAATCCCATTCAAGTCTATCATAGGCTTTAGCCATATCAAGCTTAAACATAGCATTTGAGCCTCTTGTTTTTCTGCCCAATTCAAGAGATAACTCTTGGGCCATAGTAATGTTTTCTATGATCTGTCTCCCTTTAACAAAAGCAGACTGCTCAGCAGAAATAATTCTGGGAAGAATGGTTGCTAATCTTTTGTTTATGACTGAGGAAATGATCTTATAGAAAAAGTTACACAAGCTTATCGGCCTATAATCAGTAATATCCACTGAGTTTTGCTTTTTAGGAATAAGAGCAATCAAAGTGGAAGTGACAAATCTTGGCAGGGGCATCCGGGTGCTGAAAGCTTCTTGCACAGCACTGGTAACTATGGGGCCAATGATGATCCATACTTCTTGGAAAAACACCCCAGAGAACCCATCAGGCCCAGGGGCACTATCAGCAGACATACTGAAGACTGCATCATGAACTTCAAGTTCAGTCGGAATTTCACAAAGTCTGTCATTATCAGCCAGTTGCACTAAATTGATAATGATTTCCTGAGACGCAATCCAATACTAATAGCTATTGTAATTGTAGGACAATGGCTGCCGAACGTGCTCAATGGCACAACATGCAACGCACTCTTCAAGGCATGACCCAGGCACTTCAACAAGTGGCACAAGGAGGTGCACTACGTGGAGCCGAAAATCTCCACCAAGGCTTTAAGAACATGAATCCTCCAAAGTTCGTAGGATCTAATGATCCGGACGATGCCGAACACTGGATCCGGGAAACTGAACGGATCTTCCGGGTTATGCAATGCACGGATCAAGAGATGGTGATGAGGACATCTCACGACACTCGCTATGGCTCGGGTCGCCTGCACACCCTTGATTTGGGTCGACTCATTCTCATCTTATGTATCCTCCTTTTATTGAGTCTTATCATATGTAATTTTTCTTTTATTGGGTCATGTCGCATGTATTTCCTTTTATTATGTCATGTTGTACTAGTCCATTTCCCCTATTTGGTCTAATTGGGCCCTAATACCTTAGTTTGGGCCTATTGGACTGAGTCTAGGACATGTTTGGTCTTTTGCCTTAGATGGCAGGGTTATTTTTGTCTTGTAAAGATGGGTTGCCTATAAATAGCCCCCATCTCCCTCCATGTACTAACTTTTGATTAATATTGAAGAAAACTCTTTCAAATCTCTCATTATTCCATTCCTCTCTCTCTCTCTAGCTCTCCTTCTCTCTCCCACAAGGCAAGGGTGAACCTCCCCTCTCTCCTCCCCCCTCTCTCATTCAATTCCAACCCCCACCTACCTCCATTAATACCCCACAACTTCCCACAACCCTCCTTTACTCTCCACCTAGTCCCAACAACCCTCCACCAATCCAAACTCTACTTCCCAACTACCACCCACCTCCCTTCACTTCCCAAGGCACCTATCCACCTTCCCAAGGCTAAATTAACCCCTCCCAAAGCCCAAATTCGAATTACCCTCCCCTCTCCCATCCCTCCCTCACCCTAGGTCGAAATCCACTCCCTCCCCATAGCCAAGTTCGCCCCCCACCTTCCCTCACACTCATCTTCTCTCTTGTGCACATCCACTCCCCCATCTCCACCTCTAGCAGTTCCAGCCCCCTTTCTCCCTCCATCCCTGCCATTCCTAACCTCCTGGAGCCCTATCCACGTCCTTCCCCCCTCCCTAAACCCTCAGCTATCATCCTCAAGCTTTGTTAACCCCCTCCCACTCCCTACATTCTTACTAGTTTGCCATTTCAGAAAGCAGGTCGCAGGCTGCAGAGTTGGGTCCTGAAGGTCGCAACAGGAACGGCCGTTCCCTGGTCCTCCTGCTGTCAAGGCCTACATCTCTGGAAAGGGCGTCCAGAGAGCTTTCAAGGCGAGGTGGTTTCGTCAACATCTGAGATTGGAGCTGTCCGTAGGAGCCGATCTCCCTCAACTGCGCAGAAGCTCTCAGGCAGGGAACCAGAGCTGCAGTCACAGTCCGACCACGACTTCCTCCCTGAAGATCTGAGCGCCATTTTTGGAGGGCTGAAACTACTATCCGTTAGCTGTCTCCTCCAAGAAGAAGGACCTCATTCGGCCACCGGAGCTGTAAGTTAACATTTTCTTCGTCAGGGTGGGTAGTCTGCCCACTGTGGGACCAGGTTCGGCCTGTACCTACTCTTCTGGCTACCCCGCTCTCCTCCGACCTTGGATCGAGGCCCCGTCAACTTCTGCTCGAAGCTACTCCGACCACGATCGTGTCACCGCCAATCTCGTCTCAATCGGAGTTCAGGAACGGCCACAGTGACTTCTGCAACCTGCTGCATCAGTTCGGTACCTGCTAGGAGCTAGACATTGCTGTCCTGTTCCCATCACCGGCACTGCCAGCCTCGGGTGTCAAAGCTACCCCAAAAATTCAAGCTTCATCCCCTGTCAGCTGAGAAACTTTTGGCAGTGGTTTCGTCAAGTTTGGAGCCCCGTGGATCCCGTGGCAGCATCAACAGCGACATCCTGTCCTGCAAACCTGCAGATTGGCAGAACCGGCGGACTCGGAAGATCGGCTTTTCCTTTGCATAAATCCCCACCCCGCTTGGCCGGCTGAAGGCCCCTCCCTGCGTGGAGGTAGTTTTGGGTGTAATAAGATTAATCTCCACCCCAAGTTCATCCCTCCTGCGTGAGGTGTAGTGTTGTACTCTTTAAATTTCAGGTCAAGCGACAATCGCCGCAGCGTTCGGGTAATTACCCACGCTTCCCGGCGCGCCCTCGTCTCCGAACGGGATCGGTGTCTTCACACCGATCAGGTGAGCTTCTGATCACACCCTTGTAGCTTCATTTCTGCAAATGTAGTATTGCCTTGAATGCCCGTCGGACGGTAAGAGAGCGCTCGGACTTAATTTTAAGCGATTTCGTGCCCACCGCGGCCCGTGAGTGAGTGCCACCCAACACCCCGCCTTGCGGGCCAGCCACCCACAAAGCTGGGTCTCCCAGGCCCATTGGGGGTCAGCCTTAGCATTGTAAGTCCATTAGGACAATTGGGTCCCGCCTCGGACCCTCACCATCATCTCCCGGACCCATCGGGTGAACGTGTGAGCCGAGTGAGCAAAAATCGTCATTGTGAGAATCATTGAGCGCTTGTATGCTTGCGGGTCTAAGTCCTAGGGTCATCCCATCATATTTAGTGGTCTTTGGGCTGTGCCACATCAAGTGGTATCAGAGCGGTCATAGGCTTGTCCTTACAAGTCTAGTCTTGGGTCACACTAAGTTTTTCATAGGTGCATTCGCACACCCTTGCATAGCCCACCCAACTTTGCATGACCACCCGTAGTGGAACTCATTATCAAGGCAATTCATCTTCTTCCAATAAACACCATGAATCCCAATTCCCACGGTGACCGGTTCACCATGTCCTTTAGCTTCAAAGTAGTCCTACCCCACAACAAAATCACCACTGTGTTCCTTGATGAGTACCAATCGGGAAATTATGTCTCCCAAACTCTTGTGAACTCCTTGTCACAAGAAGGGAAAATTGTCATCCATGGGGAATGGGTTTTCGTAGAGTTCTACGTACCTTGTGTAAGCCGCATTCCCTCCAAATCCATTACGTGGGGTAGTGGAGCATGGTGCAAAATTCGGCCCCTTGGGTCACATATTATTTTGGGAAAAGAATGGATGGAAGAACAACAAGCAATCATAGACCCCGAAGGAAAAGGGTGTCACTTGCAATCCCCGGGAGACAAGAAAAGGTTCCACTTCCTAAATTATTATAACCAAGCCCTCTCCAAGTTTGAGCAAACCATTCAAAAGCAATCAGTTAAAGTGGAAAATGAGCCTCAAATCTCCATTGCACAAAACCAACCCGAACCCCAACATGAGCAACTCATCCCACCCACTGGTGAGCTAACCATAGAGGAGCCCCTAGCTACCTGGCTCAAGAAAGGTCCCATCTTGTACCCTTCAACCCCATGCAACCTCCCCATAGAGCAAGTTCAACTAGTGCCATGTCATTCTCGTCACACAACATATCAATCCTTTTGCTTTATGGAAACCCTTGAAGACCTACTTAGGAGTTTGAGTTATCAAATGAGGTTGACTAGCATGTTGGCCATGGAACCCATTAAGCCCAAGTACCTTGCCTTTGCCTACTCATCCATTGGCTCCATTACATCTATTTGCACTATAGGCCAATGCACTAGTGAGCTTCTAATCTTCCTGCCAACCCCTAGGGAACTTGACCCAATGAGCCCCACAAAAAAATGCTCTCCTCTCCTCAAGGTCACACTTCCTAGTGAGTCCACACTCTTGTTGTTGCCCCTTGTCGATGAAGGTTCAACATGCATCGGGGAACGTCCTACTTGGGCCAACCTATCCAAGGACATAGAGGGATCCCTCCATAAGAGTTTCAATTTCTATGATCCTTTTGACCCCACTCAATGGAAATTCCCTCCTTCCACAAGGAAAGGGATTTCAATTCCCGATGAGTTTTACACCACTCCCCTACCACAAGGAGAGGGCAATCAACCTAAGGAATCCACTTTTGTGCTTACCCCATTAGGAGACGAGTGCCTAGCCCACACTAGGGAGTGTATGCTTTGGAATGCTCAAGGTCCAGGATGGGAAGAAGCCTCATTCCCCTCAACCCAAGTCCTCCTAGATCCACATGTTCCCTTCCCACTAGCCCCTCATTACCAACCCACCTCCTGGCCCTCCTACATCTCTCCCTACCCCTCGCCCCTTTGCAAGGAGCATTACGATAAGTCCCACTGGGTTCATGATTTCCACTTCCCTATGTGTGCTAGGGACCCTAGGGCGACCACTTGGATTGAAACCCACCTCCACATCACCCACCCCTTAACCCATCTTGATCTGTTTGGCCACTCCCTATGGGCTTCCAAGTACTCCTCACCCACCACCCACTCCCTCCTACCCTCACCCACCATGTCAGGCCTAACCCACCCATTCCGAAATTCCGCCCACACTATGAGAGTCAATGCCAAGGGTGGCATCAACCTTGGAAATAAGGGAGTGACCCATCCCAAGATGTCCACCCCTTGGAACCGCTTCGATCCCCATGAGTGGAAACCCCCAAATCTCACAGATGGGACCATCTTGATAAGAATCCATGTATCACAACCTTTTGCATCATGTGGTCAGGCTAGTCACATCATTTGTGTCATTCACACACTAGGTCCAGTGCATGATAGGCTTACATTTGGATAAGTTGGTCTTCCCCCACTCTTCATCCGTCTCATGCATGATAGGGCCACTTGTGGCTGCCCCGGTCCACCTAAGTGCATCAAGGTCCACATGGTTTCTAAGCATGATAGGTCAATTCATGGATGCCCTGGTCCTCCTAAGTCTGTCAAAACCAATCTAACACTTGATAGGGCTGAATTTGGCTGTCCAGGTCCTCCCTTCATCCTTATAGGATCATCATTCATGACAGTGCATGGTTTTAGGCCTAGAAAGCCCTCGGATCTCATTCCCCTTCCCCCACATGCTAGGGTGTCAGTCTCAACTGAGTCCTTTGCACAGCATATCAAAGAGTTGCATGATGACATCCGCAAGCATATAGGGAAAAGTAATGAGGCTTACAAAAGACGGGCAGATGCTCACCGACGCCACTGTGAATTCCAAGTGGGAGACCAGGTGATGGTGAGGACGGAGTGGCTCCTTCCCGGGCCTGCCTCCAAGTTGAGGGCACGAGGGTCGGGACCCTTTCAAGTTCTACGACGACTTGGCAGCAATGCTTATGAGCTTGACCTACCAGAGAGCTATGGGGTGCACCCTACCTTCAACGTGGTGGACCCGGTACCCTACAAAGGCCCCGCGGTGGAACCCAGTGAGGAGCTTGAGCCGTTACCCCCCCCTTATGAGAGACACTCACGGAGGGACTCCACTTCCCAGCTTAAGAGACCGACGAGAGCAGATAGAGGCAATACTGGATGAGCAGAGCATCATTACGAGGCACAAGGTGTATCAGCGCTACTTGGTTAGGTGGAAGAATCGTCCCCCGACGGAGGATGCTTGGGTGAGCCGGGAGGACCTACTGCGGTTGGATCCCGACATTCTGGAGCACTATGACAGCCAGGCAGACCCACACTCGACAGGGTCGAGTTCTCCCCACCCCGGGGGATTTGATGAGGACATCTCACGACACTCGCTATGGCTCGGGTCGCCTGCACACCCTTGATTTGGGTCGACTCATTCTCATCTTATGTATCCTCCTTTTATTGAGTCTTATCATATGTAATTTTCCTTTTATTGGGTCATGTCGCATGTATTTCCTTTTATTATGTCATGTTGTACTAGTCCATTTCCCCTATTTGGTCTAATTGGGCCCTAATACCTTAGTTTGGGCCTATTGGACTGAGTCTAGGACATGTTTGGTCTTTTGCCTTAGATGGCAGGGTTATTTTTGTCTTGTAAAGATGGGTTGCCTATAAATAGCCCCCATCTCCCTCCATGTACTAACTTTTGATGAATATTGAAGAAAACTCTTTCAAATCTCTCATTATTCCATTCCTCTCTCTCTCTCTAGCGCTCCTTCTCTCTCCCACAAGGCAAGGGCGAACCTCCCCTCTCTCCTCCCCCCTCTCTCATTCAATTCCAACCCCCACCTACCTCCATTAATACCCCACAACTTCCCACAACCCTCCTTTACTCTCCACCTAGTCCCAACAACCCTCCACCAATCCAAACTCTACTTCCCAACTACCACCCACCTCCCTTCACTTCCCAAGGCACCTATCCACCTTCCCAAGGCTAAATTAACCACTCCCAAAGCCCAAATTCGAATTACCCTCCCCTCTCCCATCCCTCCCTCACCCTAGGTCGAAATCCACTCCCTCCCCATAGCCAAGTTCGCCCCCCACCTTCCCTCACACTCATCTTCTCTCTTGTGCACATCCACTCCCCCATCTCCACCTCTAGCAGTTCCAGCCCCCTTTCTCCCTCCATCCCTGCCATTCCTAACCTCCTGGAGCCCTAGCCACATCCTTCCCCCCTCCCTAAACCCTAAGCCATCATCCTCAAGCTTTGTTAACCCCCTCCCACTCCCTTCATTCTTGCTAGTTTGCCATTTCAGAAAGCAGGTCGCAGGCTGCATAGTTGGGTCCTGAAGATCGCAACAGGACCGGCCGTTCCCTGGTCTTCCTGGTGTCAAGGCCTACATCTCTGGAAAGGGCGTCCAGAGAGCTTTCAAGGCGAGGTGGTTTCGTCAACATCCGAGGTCGGAGCTGTCCGCAGGAGCCGATCTCCCTCAACTGCGCAGAAGTTCTCAGGCAGGAAACCAGAGCTGCAGTCACAGTCCGACCAAGACTTCCTCCCTGAAGATCTGAGCGCCATTTTTGGAGGGCTGAAACTACTACCAGTTAGCTGTCTCCTCCAAGAAGAAGGACCTCATTCGGCCACCGGAGCTTTAAGTTAACATTTTCTTCGTCAGGGTGGGTAGTCTGCCCACTGTGGGACTAGGTTCGACCTGTACCTACTCTTCTGGCTATCCCGCTCTCGTCCGACCTTGGATCGAGGCCCCGTCAACTGCTACTCGAAGCTACTCCGACCACGATCGCGTCACCGCCAATCTCGTCCCAATCGGAGTTCAGGAGCGGCCACAGCGACGTCTGCAACCTGCTGCATCAGTTCGGTACTTGCCAGGAGCCAGACATTGCTGTCCTGTTCCCATCGCCGGCACTGCCAGCCTCGGGTGTCAAAGCTGCCCCAAAAATTCAAGCTTCATCCCCTGTCAGCTGAGAAACTTTTGGCAGTGGTTTCGTCAAGTTTGGAGCCCCGTGGATCCCGTGGCAGCATCAACAGCGACATCCTGTCCTGCAAACCTGCAGATTGGCAGAACCGGCGGACTCGGAAGATCGGCTTTTCCTTTGCATAAATCCCCACCCCGCTTGGCCGGCTGAAGGCCCCTCCCTACGTGGAGGTAGTTTTGGGTGTAATAAGATTAATCCCCACCCCAAGTTCATCCCTCCTGCGTGAGGTGTAGTATTGTACTCTTTAAGTTTCAGGTCAAGCGACAATCGCCGCAGCGTTCGGGTAATTACCCACGCTTCCCGGCGCGCCCTCGTCTCCGAACGGGATCGGTGTCTTCACACCGATCAGGTGAGCTTCTGATCACACCCTTGTAGCTTCATTTCTGCAAATGTAGTATTGCCTTGAATGCCCGTCGGACGGTAAGAGAGCGCTCGGACTTAATTTTAAGCGATTTCGTGCCCACCGCGGCCCGTGAGTGAGTGCCACCCAACACCCCGCCTTGCGGGCCAGCCACCCACAAAGCTGGGTCTCCCAGGCCCATTGGGGGTCAGCCTTAGCATTGTAAGTCCATTAGGACAATTGGGTCCCGCCTCGGACCCTCACCATCATCTCCCGGACCCATCGGGTGAATGTGTGAGCCGAGTGAGCAAAAATCGTCATTGTGAGAATCATTGAGCACTTGTATGCTTGCGGGTCTAAGTCCTAGGGTCATCCCATCATATTTAGTGGTCTTTGGGCTGTGCCACATCAGAAGGTCCTACTAGTAACTTTTCAATTAGAAAGGGACGCCCGCTGTTGGTGGGAGTCGGTAGAAGCTACGTTAAATCAAGGACAAGTCACTTGGGATGAGTTTGTTGAACATTTCAACAATAAATATTTCTCCGATCGAGTTCAAGAGAAGAAAGCCGCTGAATTCATCGCACTTAAGAAACGATCTTTGTCGGTGGCTGAATATGAAGCGCAGTTCTCAAGGCTATCTCGGTACGCTAAACACTTGGTTAGTACTGAGAAGATGAAAGCTCGAAGATTCCTTAATGGGCTCAGGCCCCAATATATCACACAACTGGCACCGATGGACATACAAGTCTATTCGGAGATGGTTCGACGAGCCCAATTACTAGAAGATGCCACGGAACTATCTGATAGGATCCGTGGGAAAGACAAGAAGGAGAATGTTACTAGCTCCGGCACCTTCAAACCCAATTTCAAGAAGAGGCCAAGTAATGGAGGTACTCCCTCCCAGAAGCAAAAGTTCAAAAAGACCAAACCTTTCTCCATCACCACTACACCTTCTAAGGTGGTATGTAAGCACTGTGATAAGGCCAGGTACAAGGCCGAAGAATGTTGGAGGAAACTTGGCGCGTGTCTCCGTTGTGGGAGCCGTGATCATCGGATTCCCGACTGTCCCCTACTCAATGATCAAGCCGGTGACGAAAAGCGCCCGGTAACAAAGAATGCTCGTCTCCAAGCTATTAAGGAGGCAGAACAAGACGAAGGTGGACTAGTAGAAGGTACACTGAAAGTTTGTTCCAAGTCTGCACATGATACGGGTGCATCACATTCTTTTATTTTCAAGAAGTTTGCTGACCCACTACCTATGGAACCGGAATGGATGAAAATATTTTTATCTACTCCTCTCGGAAACGAAACCGATATTACTCACTATTATCAAAACTGTGAAGTCTTGGTAAAAGGAAGAAATCTTCCTATCAACCTCACATGTTTAGACCTAAAGGAATATGATGTCATATTGGGAGCAGACTGGTTATCTAGGTATCGGGCAATTGTGGATTGCCGTAACAGTAAGGTTACTTTCAAGGACTTTCCAGAACTAGTCTATTCTAGCCCTAAGAGTCGGAGCAAGTCACCTCTTATTTCGGCTCTCCGAGCTAGCAAGCTAATAAGGAAAGGATGTGTATCTTTCCTTGCATTTGTCACTATTAAGGAGACTAAGGAGACTAAGCTAGAAGACATCCCAGTTGTGCAAGAATTTCCGGACGTGTTTCCGGAGGAATTGCCTGGATTACCCCCACAAAGAGAAGTGGCCTTCACCATCGACTTGGTCCCTGGTGCTGGACCAGTTTCTAAGGCACCATATAGGATGTCCCCTGCCGAACTCAAGGAGCTGAAGGAGCAATTGATGGAACTTCTCAAGAAGGGATTTATTAGACCAAGCACTTCCCCGTGGGGAGCACCTGTGCTATTTGTAAAGAAGAAAGATGGATCCATGAGGTTATGCATCGACTATCGACAGTTGAATCATCTCACTATCAAGAACAAGTATCCACTGCCGAGAATCGATGAGTTATTTGATCAAATATCTGGATCCATGTATTTTTCGAAGATTGATCTCAGGTCGGGATATCACCAACTAAGGATCAAAGATGAGGACATTTATAAGATCGCGTTCAGAAGCAGGTATGGGCACTATGAATTTGTTGTTATGCCTTTTGGACTAACAAATGCCCCTGCTGCCTTTATGCAGCTGATGAATAGTATATTCAGGCCTCATCTAGATCAATTCATAGTGGTTTTCATTGATGATATACTGATCTATTCAAAGACCAAGGAAGAGCATGAGGAGCATTTGAGAATAGCATTACAGATATTGAGGATAAATCAGTTATATGCAAAGCTCAGCAAATGTGAATTTTGGTTAGGAGAAGTAGCTTTCTTGGGGCATGTTATATCAAAAGACGGTTTATCCGTAGATCCATCAAAGGTTGAAGCTGTAAGGAATTGGGAAAGACCGACCAATGCTAGCGAGATCCGTAGTTTCTTGGGTCTTGCGGGCTACTATCGACAATTCATCAAGGATTTCTCCAAGATAGCCGTGCCACTCACTAGGCTAACTCGCAAGGAGATACGTTATGAATGGAGTGAGGAATGTGAAAGAAGCTTCCAAGCTCTCAAAGATCATCTAACTACTGCCCCGGTTTTAGCTTTACCAATTGAAGGCGAGAGATTCGAAATATACACCGATGCATCTGGCATTGGCCTCGGATGTGTTTTAATGCAACAAGGGAAGGTTATAGCCTACTCTTCTCGCCAATTGAAGAAGCATGAGGAGAACTACCCAGTTCATGATTTATAATTGGCTGCGGTAGTATTTGCACTGAAGATATGGAGACATTATCTGTACAGAGTGCAGTTTATTGTATACTCTGACCATAAAAGTCTTAAGTATCTCTTCTCTCAGAAGGAATTGAATATGAGGCAAAGACGTTGGCTGGAATATCTTAAGGACTTCGACTTCACTATACAATATCATCCTGGAAAGGGTAATCCTGTAGCTGATGCCCTCAGTCGAAAGCCGAGAGCACTATTAGCCAATTGTATGATTCAAGAGTGGAAGTTGCTAGAACAATTCTCTAGACTTAATATAAGCATGGACAAGGACAATAGGTGTGTCACCTTATCCCATATGAGCATACAGCCAGACTTGCTATCTGAAATACAAGGACTTCAAGGTAGTGACCCCGTCCTAGTGGAAATCAAGGGCAAAATGAAAGAACAACCTGATTTCAAAATAGCACCAGATGGAAGATTGATGTTCAGAAATAAAACATGTATACTGAATTGCCTAGAGCTAAAGAAGAAAATCTTAGATGAAGCTCACAGATCAAGGTACACGATTCATCCTGGATCAACTAAGATGTATCAAGATTTGAAAAGGACCTTTTGGTGGCCCAATATGAAAAGAGAAATAGCGGATTTTGTGTCTCGCTGTCTCACATGTCAACAAGTCAAAGCAGAACACCAAAAACCTGCCGGTAAGCTACATCTTCTAGATATTCCCAAGTGGAAGTGGGAGGATATCGGTATGGACTTCATTATGGGTCTGTCCAAATCAAAGGGGGGATATGACGGAATATGGGTTATCATCGACCGATTGACCAAATCGGCACACTTTTTGCCAATCAAGAGTCTATGGTCAGTTGATGTTCTTGCTGCATTATACCTTAAAGAGATAGTCAGGTTACATGGAGTACCTGTCTCAATCGTGTCTGACAGAGACCCCCATTTTACTTCTCAATTTTGGAAGGGTTTACAACATTCACTGGGGACGAGACTTAACTTTAGTACAGCTTTTCATCCTCAAACGGATGGTCAGACCGAGAGAACTAATCAGGTGGTTGAAGATATGCTCAGAGCTTGCATCATTGATTTTGGTGGAAGCTGGCATGATCACTTGCCTTTGGTTGAATTTGCATACAATAACAGCTATCAGGCAAGTATACAAATGGCACCTTTCGAAGCTTTATGCGGAAGGAGTTGCCGATCGCCTTTGTGCTGGGACGAGGTTGGCGAAAAACAACTATTAGGTCCAGACATGGTAAGGGATACCACTGAAAAGATTCAGTTGATTAGAGAAAGACTTCAAGATGCTCAGTCTAGACAGAAGACTTATGCTGATACATGAAGAAGAGATCTCGAATTCCAAGTGGGAGATCACGTATTTCTCAAGATATCACCTGGACGTGGAATAAGGAGATTTGGTGTTAAGGGCAAGCTTACACCAAGGTTTATCGGACCTTTTGAGATACTAGAAAGAGTTGGCGAGGTTGCCTATCGCGTCGCTTTACCTCCTCAATTGTCCGAAGTTCATAATGTATTCCACATATCAATGTTGAAGAAATATGTGCATGATCCGTCACATATCATTGATCATGGAGACCTGGTGATTCAAAGGGATCTCACTTATGAGCAAAGGCCTATGAAGATCCTCGATCGTGAGGTACGAACCCTAAGGAATAAGGTTATTCCAATGGTTAAGGTGCAATGGAGTAAAGGTACAGAACACGAAGTGACATGGGAGACCGAGGAGTCTATGAGGAAACGATTCCCAGACTTATTCTAAAAAGGTATATATTCTACACTCTCCACGTTTATATGTGATGGAATTTGGGGACCAAATTCTTTTAAGTGGGGGAGGGTGTAGCAACCCTGGTAAAATAAAAGGAAGATTTCAAGAAAAATTAAGTAATTAAATGATAAGAACCAAAATGAATAAATAATAAGTCAAATGTAAATAACGCCTCTCAACAAGGCGCGATTTAAATAAGAAACGCCTTCATCTACGGCGTTAATTCAAAAAGTGACGCCTATACCAAAGGTCGTCAAATCTCAAAATGGCCAAAACGAATAAAAGGAAAGAGAAAGAAATGCCCTCTTCTTGGGCGCGAATTACAAAAGAAACGGTACAGGTCAAGACGTCAATTAAAATGCACGCCCTAACCTAAGGCGTTAATTGCAATTGTGTTCCATTCGAACCAGGAGACTATTCAGGGTAAGTTTTAGGATTACTACCTATGGTAAGGACTCTATCAAGGAAACTAGAGTTCCAATCAAATTCTAACTCTATTGGGATTCCAAAAATCCTATAAATACCTTTCTAATCGAACCTGTTCGCTAATTTTGGCGAACTGTTCTGCTGCTGCTGTACGTGAAGAACAGGTCGTTCTTCTTCCTCTGCCTTTCGTCATGGATTATGAAGAAAATTAATGTTCTTCAATTTTTCCTTATGTAGGTAGTCTGCAGCAAGTAATAACTCTCTTGTCTAGTTGAAGAACGTGGGCTCTTCATCAACATCCTCTTCTTCTGTTTACAGGGGGAAGAAAAACTATTGATTTCTCTACGTACCGAAGCCTAGAAGTCTTCTTTTGTTCTCATCTATATCATCCCCACTGCCTCTGTGTGCTGGGAGCGTAGGTTGTTGTTATATCAAGGCTCTGTTTCGGACAGAGCATCGTTTCTCTACAAATTCTTCACGAACCATCACCCAGATCATCATCAGGTAGGTTTTCTCAAGAATTGTAGCCCAAACTAGTTTAAGATTCTTAATATTATCATCTGTCATCCATGCCTATAGTTTTACTACGTTTTTCAACGTTTTCTGGGAAATTTCAAAAGAAGCGACCCTACCTAGGGCGCTAATTCTTGTTATGACGCCCTGCCAGGAGTCGTCAATTCCATACAGTTAATAAATACCCATCTTTAAAAATTCAATATCTATGTAACCACGAATCTAATATTATGCATGATCCTACCTACTCAATCTTGCTATTTTTCTTGTCCAGTTCTGTTTCTTGCAAAGTAATTATCGTGAAATACCTTTACTGTTCATGTTGCTGAAAACCAAAGTTAATTAACGACCTTCCCAAGGTCGTCTCTTATGAAACTAACGCCCCATCAAAAGGCGCTAATTTAAAATTTACGCCCCTATCCAAGGCGCGTTTTGTTAAAATTCTAGAATATTGAAATTTCTGCAAAATAGAAATATAGAATGGACGACTGTTGGAAAAGCCGTCAAATTATGAATACACGACCCAATAAAAGGCGTTAATTCATTAAGTAGTGACTTAGGCTAAGTCGTTATTTTCCTGTGATACTATTTTACACTATTACTGTTAACCGAGGGTTTCATATGTATATATATATATATATATATATATATATATATATATATATATATATATATATATATATCGGCACTATATTCCAGTCCGTGAATATAGTCCCCTGTTTTCCAATGGTTTATCGTTTACCCACTAACTCTCGGTGACATACAAGCTCTCCATTGGATATTCCGTTCCTTTGGACTAGCAAGTTAGTCATTGGGACCTCTTTAAGACTCCTCGAGCCTTGGATTCCCTCAAGGCCGATTGAGCTGGTTGTATCATAAAAACCTATTACACTATTTTGCCATGTCACTCTATAGAAACATGGTATACCGGCCCTCATGTTATGCTAAGTGGATATCATGAGAATATTCCTAATGGGATGAGGACATCATGCCATTAATATACTGTTCTTGTGGACCTCAATTCTATATAAAAAGGTGCTCATACTTAATTGTCATGGTACCCGAGTTAGGGAACCAATTCCACCCAGTTTTATGGATATGCATGGTTATATCATTATTATCGTCCTTCTATGTCAAGTCCAATTTTTGGACTCTCTTCTCTCAAAGTCTATCTCGATTATCCACAAGCTTTTTCCTTGAAATTCCATATTGGCTATACATAAAGTGGATGTCAAAATACATGACCAATGCCTGCGCATATAGGGCCCGATCTGGTCCTGGGAGGAGCACCAAAAAGTACTTGTGCCCATGGGAGTTGTAATGATCACGGTATGGCATTGTACCGAAGTGCATGACTAGTTTGATTGGACATTCCACAAATCTTGTACTTGACTTGATTTGACATGACATGACTTGCGTGACCTGAAAAAAAAGGGTAATTTATATACTTGCTTGCTTGAAACGTGATAGCCAAATTCTTGACATGACATGATGAATATACTTGCTTGAACATCTTGACATTTATTTGATATAAAGTTCTTGAAAGTTCATGAATAGTTCACCTTGTTATCTGGTTGTTATACACTCTCCATCTTGTCGTTTTACGCGAGCATGCATAGCTATAGTGAATTCATGGAAAAATGTAATTACTTAAACCCATTACTAGTTCTTGAGATATAATTTCCTACTGAGCGTTCGCTCACTTAGTGTTTCCCTACTTTTCAGGTAAGTCCGACGACGAGACTCAATCGGACTGGGAAGGTCAAGAGTGAAAGAGATTAGAGCTTCTCAAAGCGTCAACTAGTCTTATCTTTTCTATATTTTCTTGAGTCAATTGTGTACTTTTCTTTTTATTAAGTTTAGCATTTTCAAGGGATTGTAATAGAAATACTTTTGTGAAGGAATAAAAGGATTGGGTTATCTTTACTTTTGCGCATCTCTGATTTGGTGTCGAATACACTAATACTCTGATTGACATGATCGATATAAACTCGTCACGCGTCTCCGGGTATCTTCCGCGCTCGGGGCGTGACAAGGGCAAAGGGAAGGTGTCTAGGGAATCATGCTCATACATTCCCACGCCTCAGTCCAATAGATAGAATAGGGGTCAGACTTCTAGAGCTAGAGTCCAAGGAAGCCCCAAAATGAAAATAGACAAATCTCCACAGAATGGTCAAGTCACCCATCAATTTCCAACTACCTCAACTTCATCTTGGTATAAGTCCCCTAGGAATCAAGGGCCGAGTAGAAGAACCTCAGGTCAAGGCTACCACAATACTGTTCCTACCTACCCTACATTTCACAGCACTTACTATCATAAATTTGGAAAGGGAGGTCTAGGTAGCTTCTACATGAGGCCTATGCAGAAAAATTTTCAGAACTCATACTCTACTCAAAGGCATCAGCCTTATTCTTGGGACTATTATATGACTGGGGTTAACAATTTCAGAAGTCAGAACTCTTATAGTTTTATCAACTCCAGGCCAAGTAAGTCCAGAATATATAGGGCACCTATTGCTCCCAATGCCTATTGGACTGATCACTGGCAAAGGAACATTAAGAATGACTTCAAAAGTAAGAAAGAGGCCACACCTAAGAAACAAGTCTTAAAGAATAAAAGTGGCAAGAAGAGGCAGACAAAACTGAATGATAAGAAATCCATAACTGCTATAGAGAAACCAAATCAAATGTTGATACCAAAACATCTTGTTTCTAGCTTACATGAAATAAATGCTTTTATGGGACCCAAGAAGCTCTGGGTTCCAAATCATTCCACCTGATTCTCTTGCAGCTATGCCTGGCAGCCAATCAAAATCGATGGTATCTTGACAGTGGCTGCTCCAGGCACATGACCGGAGATAAAGACAAATTCTGCATGTTGGTGAAGAAAGATGCAAGTCTTGTTACCTTCGGAGGTAATACCAAAGGGAAAATAATTGGTTCAGGTAAAGTAGGTAAGTGTTCTTCTTGTTGCATTGATGAAGTGCTGTTGGTAGAAGGCCTTGCCTATAACTTTTTGAGGAAAGGTTTGTGGGAAGAATGCATGTCGTTTCTGAATAATGACTCTCCATATTCTATGTGTTTTTATGCTGGCAATAGTTCATATTGTGCTAAAATCTGATTATATTTTGTTACTGGCAATAGTCCATTCAGTGCTTAATTTTGATATTCATAACCTTGCATTGTAGCATAAAGGTCAGTGGACATCATGCTATTACATCCATCAGGACGATGCATAGTCTCATCAGTCATCATATAGGTCGGTGCACATTGTGGTTTGTTCCTTGTTAAGGTCAGTGCACGTTATGCCTTAGTCATACAGAGGTCAGTGCATGTTATCACCTAAGTCCGTGCACTTCTCTGTAGCAAAGTCAGTGCATATTAGTTATGGCTTGCATCAACTATGGTCGATGCTAGCTCTAGGTCGGTGCACATTTTACTTAATGCACACGCACACATAGTCGATGCTATTTCCTGTAGCACACTAATCAAGGTCAGTGCTAGTTTTTGTCTAAGGCACATCTGAGGTGTCAGACCAGACTGAGGTCGATGCACATTTGCATTGGACTGATCTAAAGTCTGCACATTTCACTGTAGCAAGTCAGTGCATATCCATCACATGTTCATATGAAGGTCAGTTCATCTTCTACTTTATGCATATAGGTCTGTGCATATATGCTCACTAAGTCTGTGCATGTTCACATAGAGGTCGGTCCAAGTTGTGTTCTGAGCCAAGCAAGGTCTATGCACATCATGCATGTGTAGAACTCAGGTCGGTGCTAGTTGCACCTTCTGCATGCCAGGGTCGGTGCATGTTGCATACTGAAGTCAGTGCATATTGGTTATAGGCATGACTTAGGTCGGTGCTAATTTCACCTTGTGCATGCTAGGGTCGGTACTAGCTGCATAATAGGTCTGTGCTAGTTGCATCATGTGCATGCTAAGGTAGGTGCCAACCGAACTCGAGTATGTGCTAGTTGAACTTAGTATAAACCAAGGTCAGTGCATGTTACATGTGTGGTCAGTGCTAGCATGAAAATTCGACTCTAAGAGTCGACAGTTTATTTTAGGTGTTCGGTTAACTCTGTATGCATAATAACTATGTTTTTCTTTACTAAAATCACAGGAATTTGAGGATGCACATGATCCAATAAGTGAAGCACGTGCTCCAGGAATTTTCTGATGGGCTCAAGATCCCAGGAACCAATGATTGGGCACGTGGACAGCAATCTCTCATAGCCTGACACGTGGACCCCAAAGGAGCGCTGCTTTTCAAATTCATTGGGCGGGAAACGTGGTTTCCACGCCCCATCTCTCGGAAGCCTCTATATATAGATGCTGGTCGCATAGAAGACAAGAGAGAATAGAAGACCAGAGGGAGTATATAGAAGATTGAAGTGAGAGCTGAGAAGATTTTCGAAGAGGCCTGAAGGTAGCTGTGCTGAGAGAAAGAGCTGAGAGAGCAGAGAGAGTTAAAAGAGAGGAGAGCCTTCGTGGAGCTGAGGGAGATCTGTGAGAGCTGCTGAAGTGAATTTGGAGGAGAAACAGAGTATCGAATTCTGAGAGGTTGGTCTTCGACTGCTGGATCAAATCCAGAGTCGAATTGCTCATTGAGAGCTACAGATCTTTTATCTGTTTTGCATCTTTGTTTCTTTGTTTCTGCTCTTTCCATTATAATTTTTGTAAGCTGTGAATCAGCGGACGAGGGTGTGTCCCTTGGAGAGCAAGCTGTGAGGCTCAGCGGTCTGGGATTGTATTCCCCAAAGCTGTGGATCAGCGGTGTGTAGGGATTCGATCCCCGAAGCTGTGGATCAGCGGATTTAAGCTGTGTTTCAGTAGTGAAGCCACACTTAGTTAAGTGTGGGGTGGACGTAGATCTCTGGATAGAGATCGAACCACCTAAAAATACTTTGCCTCGTAGTTGATTGTTATTCATTCTGTTCTTCGCGTAGATGAATGCTTAAGGGCCAAATTATTTTCTGATACAGTAATTCCTGATTTCATCTTCTATCATCATCTAATCGAGTTGCTTGATCCATTAGACTAAGTATATCAAAAGCTGTGACTGGAAGGTTTGGCAAAGCCAATCTGGAACATCACTTTTTGTGTGAGAGATCTACGATCCGTAACTCCGCCCAGTACTTGGTTTATGGATTTTTAATCTCGCTAAGATGATGATTAGCGAAATCATCTAATTACTGTAGTTCTGATCTGTTATGTTCTTGTTTGATTTTAATCAAAACTATATTGTTGATCTGCGGATACTTAGTTGTTAATGAATTCCTTATAAACTACTGGTAGTTGCTTCGAACTTCATTTTCGCATTATTAAGTTCTTTTAATTGGCAATTTATTTGGGTAGATCTATTCACCCCCCTCTAGATCTATATCACGTGGTATCAGAGCCTAACTCTTCTGAGGGACTAACATCCTGAAGAGATAGACATTATGGATGCTAGAGGAATGACAGCTGAAGGACATTCTACAACCAAGCCTCCGTACTTCGATGGGTTAAACTATGCATACTGGAAGAACCGTATGCAAGTCTTCTTGAGGGCGAAGGATTATGAGATTTGGAGAGTTGTTAGCAAGGGTCCCTTCAATTTGTCTGAGAATGAGGAATTATGGACTCGAGAAGAGATCAGGAAGTCAACTCTGAACTGGAGCGCCATCAGCGCCATCCAGTGTGCTCTTCATCCCACAGAGTTCTCTAGGATATCATCATGTTCTACAGCTAAGGAGATGTGGGATAAACTATAAGTTATATACGAAGGGACATCTCAGGTGAGAGAGACTAAAGCCAACATGCTAGTCTCTGAGTATGAGGCATTTAGGATGAAGCAGAATGAGTCCATTAAAGAGATGTATGCTCGCCTCATGATTATCACCAACAGTCTTAGAAGTCTTGGAAGATCTATTCTGAATATGAGTTGGTGAGAAAAATTCTGCGTTCTCTAACTCCGGTTTGGCACACCAAGGCTACAGTGATTGAGGAGTCTAGGGACTTGAAGAATACCAAGGTCGATGAGTTGATTGGTTCACTCATGACATATGAGATGAACCTGCCAAAGCAAGATGAGCTGGAGAAAAGGAAGAAACCCATTGCATTGAAGGCAACATCTAGTAGCAAGGGGTCATCCAGTGAAAGTGGCTCTTCTGGATATGAAATTGAAATGATCAGTTTGCTATGCTGACCCGTCAGTTTAAAAGATTTCTGAGAAAAGAAGGAAGACAATTCAGAAGGAAAAATCAGATGGCAGGAGATATTCAAGGTATAAATCTAGTTCTGCCAAAAAGAATGATACTAATGTTTGTTATCATTGCAGGAGATCTGGCCACATGAAGGCAGATTGTCTAGAGCTGCAAAAGGAAAAGCCAAAAATGAAGAATAATAAAGGAAAGGCTATGATCAGTACTTGGAGTGACGAGGATGAGGGCAGTCATAGCTGCACCTCTGAAAGTGAAGAGGAAAGAAGCCAAATCTGTTTAATGGCAAAGAGCAGTGAAAATGATGAAGATGATCAGGTAACTTCTCCCTTTGAGAATTACACTATTTCTGATTGGGAGGATGCATATGCTGAACTTCTTGATAAATCTGATGATGTTAAAAAGGAGAATAGGCATTTAAAAAGGAAAGTTAATTCTCTCATGAATGATACTACATTATCTGATAAAATTGCCTATCTTCAAACTGAAAATGATGTGTTAAAGAAATCTTGTGCTGAATCTGATGAAATAAAAATTGCTTTGATTGATGCTAGAAAAGAAAATGAAATACTGAAAAATGTTGTTGATGATCTGAAGCTTAGATTGCAGAATTTTGAAAAGGAAATGAAAATTGTGAATGAAAAATATGATGCAGTGTTGGGGGTAAACACTGAGTTAAAGAAGAATATAGAGAGTCTAGAAAATCAAAACAAGGACAAACAACAAACTATTGAGAGCATGACCCAAGGGACTGAAAATCTGAATGTTCTCTTGGGAACTAAGGTGAATTTTAGAAGAGAGGGGCTAGGTTTCAATCCTACTGCTAAAAAGAGTTTTGAAATCAAGATTGTTTCATTTGTAGCTAAAAAGGGAAAAGGACCTCTCATTAAAATGAATAGTGGAAATACTCCAGAAAAGTCTGCTAACTTCAAACTGCCCAGTGCCAAGGACAAGGGCAAACAGAAAATTAATGTGTCTAATAGCACACACTGTCCCACACCTCAGGGCAGATTTCAGTTAGAGGTCAATCTTCATATACACCAAAACTCCAGGCTAGGTTCATCAAGTCTCCACAGAAAAATCAGAGAAAGACCCAATTTATACCCATGCATACTTCAAGTGGGCCTAAAGTGTTCAGCAGACAGGACTCAAACAGAGGTAACTCAGGTCAACCCTACTATCCCAGACCTCCAACTTACACTCCATACCAATTCACAAATTCTCATCAATTCAGTAAGTCTGGCAGGGATAGAGCTAGTTTAAGGTCAGCCCATCATTCACACCCTAGTCAGAATTTCAGATCTTATGATGGGAAGTGGTTTGAGCAAGTCAAGCATAGAAATCCAAGAAACCACAGTTACTATGTTCAGTCTAGGACCACCACTGGCTACACCATAATGAATGTTCATTGGCCTAGGCACTGGCACAAACATGCTCAATCTGTTAATAACAATGGTGTCAGGACACAGAACAGAACAGAAAAGATTCAAGATGTGAATGCTGAAAAGAAGAATAACAACAGCAAGAAAACAAATAAATCCACCAAACAAATAACACCCAAACAGATGTGGATTCCAAAGCAATTGTTGTCATGTTTAAAAAATGTTACGTCCGTTCTGGAGCCCAAATGTTTTTGGGTTCCAAATTCTTCTGCTTAATTGTCATTGCAGGTATGCCTGGCAGCCAAGCACAATATGTGGTACTTGGACAGTGGCTGCCCTAGGCACATGACTGGGGACAAGGCAAAATTTTGTATGCTGGTCGAAAAGAGTTCAGGACAGGTCACCTTTGGAGGTAATACCAAGGGAAGAATCATTGGGTCAGGTTAGGTAGGTAAGTGAGTAACCTATTGTATTGATGAAGTATTGCTGGTTGAAGGACTTGCTTATAATCTGCTTAGCATTAGCCAGCTTTGTGATAAAGGTCATAGAGTAATTTTTGATTCTCATGGTTGCAACATCTATGAACCTAATTCTGATATTGTTAAGTTTTCTGGTAAGAGAGTGAATAATATCTACTTGGTAGATTTAGATGACATTGCACATTCAATCTTTGTCTTACTGCAAATAAAGATGACTTGGCATATCTTTGGCATCGTAGACTAGGCCATGCCAGTTACACTGTTCTTCATAAATTGAATAAACACTGCATGGTTAGAGGTCTTCCTGAAATCTCTTTTAAAAAGGAAAATAAAATATGTGATGCATGCACCCAGTCCAAGCAAACTAGGAAGTCATTCAAATCACGAACTGAGAACCTTTCTTCTAGACCCTATGAGCTTATTCATATGGATCTTTTTGGTCCTACAAGATCAGTCAGCTTATCAGGAAGAAGATATGGATATGTACTTGTTGATGACTTTTCTAGATACACCTAGGTGTTTTTCCTCACACACAAAAGTGATGCTTTTATTGAATTTCAGGAATTCTTTCTAAAAATTAGACAGCAAAATGTTAATTCCATTATGAATATTCTGTCTGATCATGGTGGTGAGTTTGAAAACTCACTATTTGATAATTTTTGCAGGGAAAATAGTATCACACATAGGTTCTCATCACCTAGGACACCCGAGCAAAATAGAGTAGTGGAGAGGAGGAACCGAACCCTTGTGGAGAAGGCTCAGACCATGTTAGTAGAAGGTAACCTACCTCAAAAATTCTGGGCTGAAGCAGTTAACAATGCATGTAACATTGTCAACAGAGCCCTGGTAAGGCCATCTACCCAGAAAACCCCTATGAAATTCTCAAGGTAAGAAACCTTCACTAGCTTACTTCAAGGTTTTCGGATGTAAATGTTTTGTGCATATTAATTCCAAAAGAGACCTTGACAAATTTGAACCTAAAAGTGATCCTGAAATATTTCTAAGATATTCAGAAACATCTAGAGCCTATAGGGTCTATAATTTAAATTCTAAAACAGTAGAAGAATCTCCACATGTGATTTTTGACGAAACTATGACTAAATCTGATAATGGTCTATGCAGGGAAAAGAATGATGACGAAATTCTGAAAGATGAGGATCATGAAGATCAATCTGATGAAAATAATGAAGAGCAATCTGATGCTCAGGAGGAGGTAATAGAGAACCAAGATAATCAAATTATCAATGTAAGATTTCATAGAGATCATCCCATAGATAATATAATTGGTAATTTGCATGACCCTCCTAGGACCAGATCACACTTTAGAGCTGAAAATGAATTAAATTCCTTTGCATTGATTTCTCAAATTGAACCCAAAGATATTGACAGTGCTCTTAAATATGTGCATTGGATCAATGCCATGCACGAGGAGCTAAATCAGTTTGAAAGAAATAAGGTATGGGACCTGGTTCCTCCACCTGACCATGGTACTGTCATAGGAACAAAGTGGGTTTTTAGGAATAAAACAGATGAGCAGGGAAATGTGGTTAGGAATAAGGCCAGACTAGTAGCTCAGGGTTATAACCAAGAATATGGTATTGATTTTGAGGAATCATATGCCCCTATAGCTCGGTTAGAGGTCATCAGAATTCTTTTGGCCTATGCATGCTCATTAGGAATAACATTGAGGCAGATGGATGTAAAATCTACTTTTCTAAATGGAGAAATAAAAGAGGATGTGTTTGTTAGGCAACCTCCGGGTTTTGAATGCATTGACTATCCTAATCATGTCTATAAATTGAATAAGGCTCTCTATGGATTGAAACAAGCTCCCAGAGCTTGGTATGATCGGCTCAATAAGTTTCTCACTGGAAAGGAGTTCACAAGAGGTGAGGTTGAACAAACGTTGTTTACTAAGGTATGCACTTCTGACATCATCATTGTGCAAATTTATGTAGATGATATTGTATTTGGTTCAACTAACCCAACTTTATGTGAAGAATTTACTGATTTAATGACACAAGAATTTGAGATGAGTTCAATGGGTGAGCTAAAACTATTTCTTGGACTGTAGGTAACTCAGACTAAGGAAGGCACATTCATAACTCAGTCCAAGTACGTTAAGAACCTATTGAAGAAATTCAAGTTGGAAAATCTGAAGAAAATCTCAGCACCCATGGGTACATCAATTAATCTTGATGATGACCCAAAAGGTAAATGTGTAGATCCCAAATTATACAGAGGTGTGATCGGATCTCTTCTTTACCTTAAAACTTCTAGGCCCGATATTCAGTTCTCTGTGTGTTTGTGTGCTAGGTTTCAAGCTAGTCCTAAAGAGTCACACTTGAGTGCTGTTAAGAGGATTTTTAGGTATCTATCAGGCACCCTAGACCTAGGACTTTGGTATCCTACTAAGTGTGAGCTAGACCTCATAGCCTACACTGATGCAGATTATGCAGGGTGCAGGGTAGATAAGAAAAGCACTAGTGGGTATTGCCATTACCTAGGTGGTTGTTTGGTGTCATGGGCTTCTAAAAAGCAACACATTGTTGCTTTATCTACAGCTGAAGCAGAATATGTTGCAGCTGGGAACTGTGAAGCCTAGGTACTCTGGATCAAGCACCAACTGATTGATTATCAGATAAAATTTGGATGCATTCTAATTTTATGTGATAATACTAGTGCTATATCACTCACTAAAATCTTGTCCATCACTCTAGGAGTAAGCACATAGAAATCAAACACCATTTCCTTAGAGATGAAGTGAATAAAAATGAAATTGAATTGCATTTCATTGAATCTGAAAAACAGCTAGCTGATATATTTACTAAATCTCTGGGCAATGATAGATTCAAATTCTTGAGAAGAGAATTAGGTTTATGTAAATTTTAGCTTGATGATTAACTTCAATTTCATTCATGATTAAGTCTTGAGATGTGGTCTGCGTACTGGTTTACATTTGAATAACAGCCTAGCTCATGAAAATGATGATTTGCTTATCAGAAAATCCATTTTTGAATAAATCCTCTAAATAGGTTAGCATCAATTCATTGAACTGAATAACTAATCTGATCTGTTTAAGAATGATTTGATGATTATTTGTTAATTCCTCTGAATAAAGACTCAGACCTTGTCATGTGAATGATTCTTACATAATTGTGATTGAATGCTTGAATAAACATGCATATAGACAGGGGGAGTTGATGTTTTGCATTAGACTACTTGTCCATGCTGTAGTGTTTTGTCAGGGGGAGTATAGTTTAGTCATGTCTAGGTTTGATCATATGGTTGTCTTGTCATTCATATTCTCCTTTCTCCACAGAAAATTCAATCATATGGTGTCATTCCCTCTTCTTGACATCCCTCTATTCAGTGGCTCAATGTCCATTCCCCTATTCTGAATGGATGACAGTCTTGCAATCGGTTCATTGTATTAAGCATCAATTATTACATGTCTTCTACTATAAGAATCAGGTCTGCTTCATGAATGGATTGATGGTTTAATTCTAATAAACTGTAGAGTCTAAAGATTGTTCTCAGAATATAGGGTGGTGGAAGAAAGTTTATAGCTCTCAACCTCCTTCTCATGTTGTGATAGGTAAGGTCTTTAATGTATCTGAAAATGACCGACTTAGTGAAATCCTGGTTGAGAAACTTAGATAGTGTATTGTTCTTAAACAAGTCACTTTGATAAAGTAAAAAGGGCAGCAAAACTAAATGTATTAGAAAAAGAATGTCTAAGTAACCTGGCAGAGTAATAACTGAAATACACTGAGAAATTGAATACTCCATCAATGAAATGGAGAAATATTCATGTCATGAAGTGCTTCATGTCAACTCTATTCTAATGATCAAATCTGTGGAATTGGTTTCACTGAGTACCTGGGGGTACTGGCGTCTGGTAAATGTGTACCCTCATGCAAAAAAGTGTAATCATGACTGCTATTTTTAATCAGAGACAGATTTGGTAATATGTGCTTAGTAACTGGGGGTACTGGCGTTTAACTCACGTGTACCCTTAATGTCAAAGGCACAGATGAAACCTGACTAATTAACAGGTTAATTCAAAAATCAAAAATGAAAAAGGTTTGTTGTAACCCTTGCAACTCTAGTTTCAATAAGTGTCAATTTTTTTAATCTCAATACATCTCCTAGTCACTCCCATAGATATTCATTGGATCTGACATCAGAAGGATATCTTTTTGATCAAGTCTATTATAGATATGTGACCTAGGTTCATTGCTATAAACGGTTACTGCAACCTTATATCTGATATTCAATGAATATACTCTACCTTGTATAACCATTAAACCATACCTTTATCAAGAATGCATCATTTTGATTCTTATGCCTGAAGACACTTCCTATAATCTGCTTATTTTCTGAACCTTTTGCATAGGATGTCACTCCGTTCCCTTCTTCATTTCTGCTATATTCCCCATTCCTTGTTTGCTGATGGCAAAGGGGGAGAGAAAAAGAGTAAAAGGTTGTGGTATTAAGGGGGAGTTATAGAAAGGGGGAGACTATTTTCAAACTATTTCAGGAGGTAGAGAAGTTCATTTTTTTGGGAGAGATCATCATTTGGTATCATTTGGATCATGTCTGCATCTGTGTATTCATTCCATGCATCATGAATTTAACATTGTCATCAAAATTTAGAATTGTTATTTTTGTGGGTTGCCATCATCAAAAAGGGGGAGAATGTTGAGGAAAGGTTTGTGGGAAGAATGCATGTCGTTTCTGAATAATGACTCTCCATATTCTATGTGTTTTGATGCTGGCAATAGTTCATATTGTGCTAAAATCTGATTATATTTTGTTACTGGCAATAGTCCATTCAGTGCTTAATTTTGATATTCATAACCTTGCATTGTAGCATAAAGGTCAGTGGACTTCATGCTATTGGATCCATCAGGACGATGCATAGTCTCATCAGTCATCATATAGGTCGGTGCACATTGTGGTTTGTTCCTTGTTAAGGTCAGTGCACGTTATGCCTTAGTCATACAGAGGTTAGTGCATGTTATCACCTAAGTCCGTGCACTTCTCTGTAACAAAGTCAGTGCATATTAGTTATGGCTTGCATCAACTAAGGTCGATGCTAGCTCTAGGTCGGTGCACGTTGTACTTCATGCACATGCACACATAGTCGATGCTATTTCCTGTAGCACACTAGTCAAGGTCGGTGCTAGTTTTTGTCTAAGGCACATCTGAGGTCGATGCACATTTGCATTGGACTGATCTAAAGTCTGCACATTTGACTGTAGCAGGTCAGTGCATATCCATCACATGTTCATAGGAAGGTCGGTGCATCTTCTACTTTATGCATATAGGTCTGTGCATATATGCTCACTAAGTCTGTGCATGTTTACACAGAGGTCGGTGCAAGTTATGTTCTGAGCCAAGCAAGGTTTGTGCACATCATGCCTGTGTAGAACTCAGGTCGGTGCTAGTTACACCTTGTGCATGCCAGGGTTGGTGCATGTTGCATACTGAAGTCAGTGCATATTAGTTATAGGCATGACTTAGGCCGGTGCTAGTTTCACCTTGTGCATGCTACGGTCGGTGCTAGCTGCATAATAGGTCTGTGCTAGTTGAACTTAGTATAAACCAAGGTCAGTGCATGTTACATGTGTGATCTGTGCTAGCATGAAAAGTCGACTCTAAGAGTCGACAGTTTATTTAAGGTGTTCGGTTAACTCTGTATGCATAATAACTATGTTTTCCTTTACTAAAATCGCAGGAATTTGAGGATGCACATGATCCAATAAGCGAAGCACGTGCTCCGACAATTTTCTGATGGGCTCCAGATCCAAGGAACCAATGATTGGGCACGTGGACAGTAATCTCTCACAGCCTGACACGTGGACCCCAAAGGAGCGCTGCTTTTCAAATTTATTGGGCGGGAAACGTGGTTTCCACACGCCCATCTCTCAGAAGCCTCTATATATAGATGCTGGTCGCATAGAAGACAGGAGGAAGAATAGAAGACCAGAGGGAGTATATAGAAGATTGAAGTGAGAGCTGAGAAGATTTTCGAAGAGGCTTGAAGGTAGCTGTGCTTAGAGAAAAGAGCTGAGAGAGTAGAGAGAGTTAAAAGAGAGGAGAGCCTTCGTGGAGCTGAGGGAGATCTGTGAGAGCTACTGAAGTGAATTTGGAGGAGAAACAGAGTATCAGAATTCTGAGAGGTTGGTCTTCGACTGCTGTATCAAATCCAGAGTCGAATTGCTCATTGAGAGCTATAGATCTTTTATCTGTTTTGCATCTTTATTTCTTTGTTTCTGCACTTTCCATTATAATTTTTGTAAGATGTGAATCAGCGGACGAGGGTGTGTCCCTTGGAGAGCAAGCTGTGAGGCTTAGCGGTCTGGGATTGTATTCCCCAAAGCTGTGGATCAGTGGTGTGTAGGGATTACATCCCCGAAGCTGTGGATCAACGGATTTAAGCTGTGTGTCAGCAGTGAAGCCACACTTAGTTAAGTGTGGGGTGGACGTAGATCTCTGGATAGAGATCGAACCACCTAAAAATACTTTACCCCGTGGTTGATTGTTATTCATTCTGTTCTTCGTGTAGATGAATGCTTATGGGCCTAATTATTTTCTGGTACAGTAATTCTTGATTTCATCTTTTATCATCATCTAATCGAGTTACTTGATCCATTAGACTAAGTATATCAAAAGCTGTGACTGGAAGGTTTGGCAAAGTCAATCTGGAACGTCGCTTTTTGTGTGAGAGATCTACGATTCGTAACTCCGCCCAGTACTTGGTTTATGGATTTTTAATCTCGCTAAGATGATGATTAGCGAAATCATCTAATTACTGTAGTTCTGATCTGTTATGTTCTCGTTTGATTTTAATCAGAACTATATTGTTGATCTACGGATACTTAGTTGTTTACTGAATTCCTTATAAACTGCTGGTAGTTGCTTCGAACTTCATTTCCGCATTATTAAGTTCTTTTAATTGGTAATTTATTTGGGGTAGATCTATTCACCCCCCCCTAGATCTATATCATAACTTGCTTAACATTAGCCAGCTCTGTGATAAAGGTCATAAAGTGGTTTTTGACTCTCTTGCATGCACAATTTTTGAACCTAATTCTGAATCTGTCAAATTTTCTGGTAAGAGAATCAATAACATCTACATGGTAGACTTAGATGATGTAGCACATTCTAACCTTTGTCTTAATGCTAACAAGGATGACCTAGCTTATCTATGTGATCGTAGATTAGGTCATGCTAGCTATAGTGTGCTACATAAACTAAATAAACACATCATGGTAAAAGGACTTCCTGAAATTTCTTTCAAAAATGAAAATAAAATCTGTGAGGCATGCACTCAATGTAAACAGACCAAAAAATCATTTAAATTTCAAACTAAAACCTATCTTCTAAACCATATGAGCTAATACACATGGACCTATTTGGACCCACTAGGTCAGTCAGCTTATCTGGAAAAAGGTATGGTTTTGTGCTTGTTGATGATTTTTCTAGATTTTCTTGGGTCTTTTACTTGTCTTACAAAAATGAAGCCTTTGAAGAATTTTAGGAGTTCTTTTATAAAATAAAATAGTCTAATGAGCATGCTATTTTGAATATCTTGTCTGATCATGGTGGTGAGTTTGTCAACTCACATTTTAATGATTTTTGTAGGGAAATGGCATAACTCACATGTTCTCCTTACAAAAAACTCCAGAGCAGAATGGAGTAGTGGAAAGGAGAAACCGAACATTGGTAGAAATGGCAAGGACTATGCTGGTAGAGGGAAACCTACCTAGGAAGTTTTTGGTAGAGGCTATTAACACTTCATGCTACATTATTAATAGAGCTCTGGTAAGACCCACAACTCAAATGACTCCTTATGAAATTCTGAAAGGTAAGAAACCCTCTCTAGCTCATTTCAAGGTTTTCAGGTGTAAATGTTTTGTTCATATAAATTCCAAAAGAGACCTTGATAAGTTCGAACCTAAAAGTGAACCTGGGATATTTTTAGGTTATTCTGGTAAGTCTAGAGCCTACAGAATTTTTAATCTCAATTCCAAAATTGTAGAAGACTCTCCTCATGTTATCTTTGATGACTCTGAAATTAGAACTGAAACTGATTTATGTAAGGACAAGATTGATGGAGCAATTCTGAAAACCAAAGAAGATCAAAATAAAGAATCTGGTGAAGAAGCTGAGGAATCTGACACTCAGGGGGAGGTAAGTGAGAGTTCAGGTAATCAGGTCACTAACCTTAAATTCCTTAAAGACCATCCCCTTGAGAACATAATTGGTTGTTTAAATGACCCATCGAGAACTAGAGCACACTTAAGAATTGAAAATGAATTGAACTCATTTGCTTTAGTATCTCAGGTAGAACCTAAAAACATAGATAGTGCCCTTCAGGATGAGCACTGGATTAATGCCATGCATGAAGAACTTAATCAATTTGATAGGAACAAGGTCTGACACCTAGTTCCTAAACCCTCTCATGGCAACATAATAGGCACTAAATGGGTCTTTCGTAATAAATCTGATGCGAAAGGTAAAATTGTTAGAAATAAGGCTAGGCTGGTTGCTCAGGGGTACAACCAAGAGTTTGGTATTGACTTCGAAGAGTCATTTGCCCCTGTAGCTAGGCTAGAAGCCTTAGAATTCTTTTGGCCACTACATGCAGTCTAGGAATAACCCTACAGCAGACGGATGTCAAATCTACTTTTCTAAATGGTGAAATAAAAGAGGATGTATATGTTAAGCAACCCCCGGGTTTTTAGTGTCTTGAATTTCCTGACCATGTGTACAAACTTGATAAGGCACCTTACGGTTTGAAGCAAGCTCCCCGAGCTTGGTATGATAGGCTGAGCAAGTTTCTTACGGAAAAGGGATTCTCTAGAGGTAAGGTGAACCAAACACTATTCACAAAGGTATGTGAAAAGGAAATCTTGATCATTCAAATTTATGTAGATGATATAGTATTTGGATCAACCAATTTATCCATGTGTGAGGAATTTTCAACTTTAATGACCAGTGAATTTGAGATGAGCTCAATGGGAGAGCAGAAATTTTTTCTTGGGTTGAAGGTATGTTAGACCAAAGAAGGAACATTTATAACTCAGAGAAATATATCAAGGATCTTCTGAAGAAATTCAAGATGGAGAACCTCAAGGCAATAATCGCACCAATGGGAGCATCTACCTGTCTTGATTCAGATCCTGAAGGCAAAATGGTAGAACCCAAATTGTACAGAGGTATGATTGGATCCTTGCTATACCTTACTGCTTCTTGACCTGATATTCAATTCTCAGTATGTTTGTGTGCTAGATTTCAAGCATGTCCTAAGGAATCACACTTGATAGCTGTGAAACGGATTTTTAGATATCTGTCTGGCACCCTAGACTTAGGCTTATGGTATCCTGCTAAGTGTGAGCAAGATCTGATAGCTTACACAGATGCAGACTATGTCGGGTGTAGGGTAGATAAGAAAAGTACTAGTGGATACTGTCAATTTCTAGGTGGATGTCTAGTGTCTTTGGCATCTAAGAAACAGCACACTATCACCCTATCCACTGCTGAGGCAGAGTATGTGGCTGTAGGTAACTGTGCTGCCCAAGTCCTTTGGATTAAACACTAATTAATTGACTATATCATCAATCTTGACTGCATTATAATTTTCTGTGATAACACTAGTGCCATTTCCTTAACTAAAAATCATGTTCACCACTCTAGGACAAAACACATTGAAATCAAACATCACTTTCTTAGAGATGAAGTTAGTAAAAAGGAGATTGAGTTTGAATTCATTGAATCTAAAGATAAATTACTGACATTTTTACAAAACCACTGGGAAATGAAAGATTTAAGTTTTTAAGAAGAGAACTTGGTATTTGTAAATTCTCTGCATGAATGTTCATTTGGATTTATTGTAATCTCCTGATTGCTTCTGATGGAATATGAGTCACTAAATGCCTATTTGCTGCATTTCATTGTTGGCCCATAGGTATATAAAATGGAAGATGGGGGAAGGACATATATCTTCTGTCTAAAATCCACTCTATACGTAGAGGCAAGTCCTTCGCCTAGTACCATGGGTCAATTCTCATTTGTTTAGAATAGGTGTGTGCCTTTCTCATTCTTATTTGAAACCTCATGTACATAGTCAGGGGGAGTTTGTGCATTGTCATATCATCCCTATAATTTCATTCATGCATCTTGATTTCATCTCATTCATGTTGATGGGGGAATTCAGAAAAATTCTTTAGTGACTGAACAGACTATTGCTCAATAACGTCGACTTTCAATTCATGCTCCTGATCACTGCTCTGAAATGTCGACCTTCAGTACTGACTTCTTTGAAAACTCTCTATGTCCTTCTTGAGTCAGTCATGAACTACCCTCACTCTTGGTCTCAGTGTTTGAACACTTCTAGGAATCCTCTTTGAATCTAATCAAATGACAAACTGATAGACATGTTCATTAATCTAAGCTGCTGAAATCAGAAATCTTCTATTATAAGAAACAGTAATGAATCCTGAATAAATTGTTGGTTTAAACTTTATGATCTTTAAAGACTTAAAACCAAACTCAATGAAGAAAGTCTGTGGAATACTCTCTAATAGTTCTTAACTATTTTGTACATGTCATGTCAAAATGAGTCTTGCAAAATCTGAATTTATCTAGACTCAGGATAAATTAGTTAAGAGAACCTGAAAATCTGTATTGTTTTAAACAACAGTTTCTAAAAATTAAATGGACAGATATATCAAAATAATGAATCATATACTCTAAAGGCAGAGCACTGATTGAATGCACTGAGAAACTGGGTACTTCATCAATGAGATCGTCAATGAGATGAAGAAAAACCCATGTCATGAAGTGCCTCAGTTTATCTCTGTTCATAAAATTAAAGGTTAGTTCCACTAAGTAACTAGGGGTACTGGTGTCTAATAAACATGTACTCTTATGTAAAAAGGCTAGATCACACTTGACTATTCTAAAGAAGTAAAGAAAAGAAATATATGAAACCATATCTGTTCCTCTAAAGTTTAAATCAGAACTGTGAAGGTTGTTTAATGTCAATACAAGTTCCGGTCAATTCTGAGGATACCTTGAGGCTCATATATACAAGATAATGTAAGACAAAAGCTGTAATGTTTCATGTGCTCTTGGTTAATTACCATTAAGAACTTGTACAGACTAGTCCTCACAGAGTGGTGTGGATAGTCTCTCACTTTCATACTATTTAAACCACATAAGTTCAGAAATAAAAAATCTGCTTTCTTATAATAGAAGAATATGTGCTTTACTTGTTTGATTATTGAAATGTTTACACAGTTTGTCACATCATATTTCCTCTTAAATATGGTATTCATCACGATATCTTCATGTTCATCCTTTCTGCTAATGGCAAAGGGGGAGAGAGTTTGATGTGAAACGTTTGAGAGGGAGAGAGTTTTATAGTTTAAAGGGGGCAGTTTTGCATTGCATTGGTTGTGCATTGCATTTGCATAGCATAAGTCTTGATACTTAATAAAACCAGTGTTGACATCAAAATGTAAATGTGTTGCCATCATCAAAAAGGGGGAGAATATTGTGCATTTTTTGTGTGGTACAATAAACTTCTTGTCATTTCGCTTGTCTTAAATCACTGAAGTAAATTGTCTATTTTGTTTTAATGATTGGCAACTGTACATTTTTTTTGTCAAATCTTGGATTTTGATAAATAATGCCTTTCAACACTGATTAACATTTTATCCTTTGGCATCTGAGGTCGGTGCATGTTTTCATAGAAGGATGTAAATGGTCAGTGCATATTGGTCTAAGTCTTTAAGTCTTTGATAAGGTCTGTGCACGTTTGCATTGAACATATAGTCTGTGCGAGTTTTGCATTGAACATACAGTCGGTGCAGGTCTTGCACTCGGCATATAGTCAGTGCATGTTTGTGTATTGCACACAGTCAGTGCATGTTTTGCATTGGGCATATAGTCAGTGCATGTTTTGCATTGGCACATATGGTCGGTACATGTTTTGCATTAAGCATATAGTCGATGCAGGTTTTGCATATAGTCGGTGTAGGTTTGCATTATGCATATAGTCGGTGCAGGTTTGCATCGTGCATATAAGTCGGTGCAAGTTTCAGTAAGGTCAGTGCACATTCTTTATAAGGCAGAATAAAGTCGATGCCTATTGATATATGCATGGACTCAGGTCAGTGCACATTTGTGTCGTGCATAGCCATAGTCGGTGCATGCATTATTTTACGCAGGTAAGAAGTAAGTGCATTGTTTGTCTTACATACCTAGAGGTCGGTGCATCTTTCTATTGGGACAGACAACGTCGGTGCATCTATGTCTTTCTATGTACAGCAGGTCCGTGCATATTCTGTTCGGCCAGCACATTGGTCCAAACATATCTCTACTCTTTCATAGAAAGTCAATGCATACTTATATGGTTTATTGCTAAGGGTCGGTGCACACTTAGTTGTTCTGCATGTAACGTCAGTGACATCACTGTGCTGCATATATAGAGTCGATACAAGCCTCATTCCATTGACTTAAAAGCTAATACTGTCATCTCTTTTCCAGGTTAGCTATATGGTCGAACACTTGATGGATGAGCTGACAACCTGCAAACCTGACTTACGAGGAAGTTAAAGTACCAAGTTATTGGCACGTAATCCAAGGTAAGGCTCTAAAGGAGATTCAGTCACGTGGAACTGTGAGCATTCAGATTCTTACACGTGGACCTCCAGTGAAGCGCTCGCGTCGAGATTCTTTGGGTGGGAAACGTGGTGTCCACGCGCCCTCTCCTCGTAGAGGCTATAAAAGGGACATGATCCCACTCAGAAAGATACATCTCAAAAATTGAAGAGAAGAAGATAGATAGAGCAAATGAGCGAGAGCTGAAGATTTGCAGAGCAAGCGTAGAGAGATGGAGAAGACTACGAAGCTGAAGAGAGCGTGAAGAGAGACTGAAGCTGAGAGGAGAAATCTGAAGGAGAATAGAGTATCGTAAGTCTGATTTTGAGAGAGTTTGAGAGTATTGGTAATTGTGCTTGACTCGTGGATCAAATCCAGAGTCAATCTGTTTCTAGAGAGTTACACTGTTATCTTATTTCCTTTCTTTCATTTTAAGTTTTCTGAACTCTATCAAGCTGTGAGTTAGCGAGTGAGGTTGAGACCTCGACAGCGAAGCTGTAAAGCTCAGCAGTAGCAAGCTGTGAGGCTCAGCGGTCTGGGATCATTTCCCAAAGTTGTGGATCAGCGGTGTGTAGGGATCTAATCCCCGAAGCTGTGGATCAGCGACTTGAAGCTGTGAATCAGCAGTAAGCCACACGTGGTTAAGTGTGGGGTGGATGTAGGTGAAAATCGAACCACCTAAAATTCCTGGTGTTCTGTGTGATTGGATTGTAAGTCTGAATCTTTATTGCTCTTGTCTGTTTGGCGTTTGGATGAATGCTTAAGTAATACATGTCCTCAATCGCTATAACTGCTATCTGAGATTGTTGCTAAAGCCTCTCATCCAGTAGGTATATAAAAAGGTGTGGTTGAAAGGATAAGCGAAGCTTATCTGGAATTCCACATCTTGCGTGAGATCAGTCTCCGCCATCGTACTGTACCTGGATGTTTGGATAACTATTAGTGCTGTCATCAGATCTCTTCTAATATTGCTGAAATTTACTTCTCTGGATTGAGCTACAGTAGTTTATTTTTATTCCGTATTATTTTTAACTGCTATAGAATTCTAAGGGGTAGATCTATTCACTCCCCCCTAGATCTTAGTGTACATCCGTTCCAACAGAAAATTGATGAAATATTAAGGCAGAGCAATGGCAAGGTTACACTGAGAAACTGGGTCCTTCATTAGAAAAATGGAGTCAACCTATGTCATGAAGTGTCCTAGTCATCTCTGTTCAATGAGAACCATGACAGTTGGTCATACTGAGGGCTTAGGGATACCGGCGTCTAACCAGCATGTATCCTCTAGTTACAAGGTCTGTACTAAACTTAATTGCTCTTGAAAATTTTGTATGAAATTTTACTCTTGAACAAAAAGAAAAATCTGGAATAATGTTGGAAAAGAAATTCAGTGAATCCCTGGACAACATCAAATGTTTTCATATTGTTTAACCTCAATACCTCTGAATGTGACTCCTAAAGAAGCCATTGTTATTAAGTGAGTAAGATGATAGAAGGTTAATCAAGTCTGTCTTATGAGAATTTGGTTCAGTTGTATTAACATTTGATTTAGATATGAGCATAGCTTTTCTATTAACAAACTGTGAATACATCATTTTTTAAACCAAGTTGGTCAATAAAGATTTATTCATAAGTCTTTATAATGGAAGACTCTGGATTTATGAAATTGATATCCCATTGAAAACCCTTCTTAATCCTTTGGAAATCCAGTTGAAAACTCCTGTACTAAGTGCTCCATTTCTACTCCAACTCTTGAACTCAGTTTGCTCTGCTATCTGTTTCCACCGCACTGCACACTTGTGGATGCACTTTTTACTAAAAATCATTATTTTATTTATTTATTGAGTTTATTAAGTGCGTGGACGTGCCAGTCACAAAGTGACGATTTGTTCGGGCTTCAAGGAAGCCTTTAGTGCGCTCGACTTGAGTAATCAGACAATTGTATGGTTCGGGTCGAGACCAAAATCCGTCGCGCCATAAAGGTCACGGTGTTATTTACATCCCCTCAGAGAGGGGAACACCCTTGATTAATCGCCGGGAATCAGGACCTCGTGGCCAAGAAGTTATATAGAGAGAAACAGACAATAGCGACCTAGAATCAATCGGAAAGTCATATGTCGAGGGAAGCAGGCATTCGAAGCATGTCAGTCACTTGGGGGACCATTTGATATTCGGACGAGTGTCCGGCTTGAGAATATCGTGATCGTCACGGGAAAACCAGAACGTATGTATGCCGAGATACGATAAATTTATTGTTCAGAGGAACGGGAAACATTCGGTTAAATCACGGTTAAAGTGGTAGGAAAGCAGTCAGTTTATTGGCCGGGGCAAGATCAAGCTACGACCATTCTAGGGAAGCTTCCCGCGGTCAAAGCGAGATTGGCGTGGGCGTCATTAATATTTTCGGTGCCGAAAGGCAGCGGAAAAATATCCCGGGATTAGATCCCAAAACAAAGATATGTTCGAGGATAGCGGGCTATAGGCCCAGGGTCTGGGTCAAACAATGACCATGATTAAGGCGAACCCGCGGCCTAAGCATGACCCAGGAAGGTCTTATCGATATTCCCATGCAAAGGGTCCGGAGATGACGAGAGCCTTCTCGCTCCATTCAGATTTCGTCGGTCATTCAGGGATCACTTTATGTTCGGACAAAGGTCCGTATTGAAGGTACGACGTAAACGGAAACAAACACGTACAAATGTATGCCGAGTTTACGGTAATTTCAATGAAAGAGCGGAAACGAATCCCAATGGGAATGAGTCCGGTTTGGCGAACTATCGGCCCAGAGCAATGTCGGGTTACAGCCGTATCGGGATGGTTCCCAAGGTCCGAACCCGACTTGGAGGGGTGGCATTAATATTCCCTTTATACCGGGTCTTGAGGAGAGACAAGGCTGTAGAGCAGACTTCATCATTTTATTATTATTTAAATTTTAATTATTTTTGTTATTATTTTTTTATATTTTTGGGTAAGTTTGTTATTATTATTTATTTATTTTATTATTATTTATTTATTTATTATTATTTGTTGAGTTTGTTATTATTATTATTTTATTATTATTATTATTTGTTTATCTATTATTTTTATTGAGTTGCATTTGGGGACGTGTGGAAGGACGGGCCAAAAGGGCCAAAGAGAAGTCTGTGCATGCTGGGATGAAGTCTGTGCAGGTTCTGGCTGGGCCGACGGGCAAGGTCGGTGCAGGTTCAAAACAAGGTGAGTGTATGTTCAAACCGTAAAGGGGCAAGGTCAGTGCAGGGGCTAGGCCAGCATAAGGCCAGTGTAATATCTGGGTATGGTCAGTGCATGTTTGAACCGTGGAGGGGGGACAGGGTCAGTGTAAGCCTAGTCAAGGTCGGTGCAGTGTTCTGGCCATGAAGGGACAAGGTCGGTGCAATGTGTACCCTGGCCAACATGAGGTCGGTGCAATGTGTACCCTGGCCAGCATGAGGTCGGTGCAAGCGTTGGGCAGGGTCTGTGCAATGACGAGGTTGATGCAATGTTCAGGCCATGAAGGGGCAAGGTCGGTGCAAGGCAAGGTCTGAGCGTATGGGGTAGGGTCTATGTAGCTGGGGAAGGTGAGACGTTGGGGTGAGGTGAGACGGTGGGAGAGAGGGAGAGTAAGATGCTGAGAGAGAGAGAGAAATGAGACGGTGGGAGAGAGGTAGAGTGAGACGCTGAGAGAGAGAAATGAGACGGTGGGAGAGAGGGAGGGTGAGATGCTGGGAGAGAGAGAGATGAGGCGGTGAGAGAGAGAGGGTGACGCGGTGAGAGAGAGAGAGGGTGACACGGTGAGAGAGGGAGAGAGATGACACGATGGGAGAGAGAGAGATGAGACGATGGGAGAGAGAGATGAGGCGGTGAGAGAGAGAGAGAGAGAGAGAGAGAGAGAGAGAGAGAGAGAGAGAGAGAGAGAGAGGAGGTGAGACGGTGAGAGAGAGAGGAGACGAGACGGTGAGAGAGAGATGAGATGATGGGAGAGAGAGAGAGAGATGAGATGGATGAGAGAGAGAGAGAGATGAGACGGTGGAGAGAGAGAGAGACGGAGAAAGAGAGAGGGAGGTGAGACAGTGGGAGAGAGAGAGAGATGAGACGATGGGAGAGAGAGAGAGATGAGACGGAGAGAGAGAGAGAGAGAGAGAGTGAGAGACAGAGAGAGAGAGAGGGAGGGAGGTGAGACGGTGAGAGAGAGATGGAGGTAAGACGGTGGGAGAGAGAGAGAGATAAGACGATGGGAGAGAGAGAGGGATGAGACAGAGAGAGAGAGGGAGGTGAGACGGTGAGAGAGAGGGACAGTGAGATGCTGGGGAGTGTACCGGCTGGGGGGAACACACACAGAGTGTGCCAGAGAAGGAGGCACGAGTGTGCCAGGAGAGGCTAGGCGGGGCGTGCTGGCAGGGAGAGGCTGGAGGGTGCCGGATAAGGTGAAGGCAGGGTGTGCCGGGTAGAGTTGGTTGAAGGGTTAAGGCAGTTGGGGCTAGGGTCTATGCAGGTGAGGTAAGGTCTGAGGGGAGGTATCCTTGCTCATGGGATGCGGGTGAGGAGTTTTCTTTTTATTCATGAGACGCATGAGGGGTTAATTTGGTTTTCTTTTATTCATGAAATGTATGTGACTAGCTTCTTTTATTCATGAAATGTATGTGACTAGCTTTCTTTTATTCATGGACTGCATATGAGGAATTTCTTTTATTCATGAAATGCATGTGAGGAATTTCTTTTATTCACGGAGTGCATGCGTGAGTTTTAATTTGGTTTTCTTTTATTCATGTAGACTATATGTTATGTTAGATGGACGCAGTCTATTACCACTGAGAGTGGATCTAGAGGGGGGTGAATAGATCTAATGTCTAAGTTTAGAACACAGTTGAACTCTAATGCGGAATTAAAACAAGCAACTGTTGAACGACAGAAGGAACACTATGAAATCACACAAACCACAGGCAATCACACAGTAGACACCGATCTTTAAGGTGGTTCGATCTCAATCCCGAGATCTACGTCCACCCCACACTCCAACTGGAATGTGGATCCTGCTGACTCACAGCTTGAACAGCTGGGCTTCACAGCTTGCCAACAGACCGCTGATACACAGCTTCGCTGGGCTTTACAGCTTGCCGACCAGAGGAACAAATCCTCTGCAACCGCTGGGCGATACAGCTTAGCCATCCGAGACCTGGTCTCGCCTGCTGAGGATTACAGCTTCACCTGTCCAGTTGAAACCTCCACTGTAATTGCTGGCTCACAGCTTGATAACAAAAGAGTTTCGAAAAATAGTAAAGACAGAAACAAACGAAATGGAAAACCAAAACGAATGTAGCTCAATTGAGCAGTATCAGCTCTGGTATCTGAACCAAGAGACTGATTTACAAGACTTCGAAAAGACTCTCTCAACTCAACTCTCTCAATCTTCTCTTCTCTCTTTCTCTTCTTCTCTCTGAATCTTCTTCTCTCTTTTTCTTCTTCTCTGTGGATCGTGCAGGCGCTCACTCTCTGTTCTTTTCTCTTAGCTCTGGCTGCCTCTATTCGATCTACTTCTTCTGAAGGAAGAAACTCCATATATATACCAGCAGCAGGAAGGGCGTGTGCTCTCCACATCTCCCGCCCAATGGCTTGGACCACGTGGCAGCATCCAGCAGGCTTTCATTACACGTGTCATAATCTAGTCACTCCCCTTATCCTCGGATCACGTGCCCAGTCATCAGTCTCTACAAAGAATCCCTGTCAAACAGTCGAAATAGAATTGTCAGTTTAAGGTTGAAGAACCTTGTACAGACTCTTGTAGGGTGTAATGTGCAGTGTGTAGACTTTGTAATGTGTAGACATTGTATAGACTTGCTGAAATGTAATGCAGTGTGCAGACTCTGCTTTGAGCAATGCACAATGTATAGACTAAGTCATGCGTGCAGCAAAGACAATGTACAGACTATGCCATGTACAGACTTCCTATATGTAGAGCTTAAGCCATGTACATACTTCAAATATGCAGAAGTAAACGTGCATCAATGTGTAGACTTAGCAAAACAAAGTATGAACAAAGCAACACAATGTGCAGACTTCGTGCAATGAGTGAAGCAGTGTATAGAGTTATGAGTGGAATACATGAAGCAATGTATAGAGTTAGAGTGCAATGAGTGTTCAAGTGATGTACAGACTCAACGTTATGCAAGCAGACAATGTATAGAGTTGATGAAGCGATGCTCAACAAAAAGACGCCTTACACTTAGGCGTTTGTTTCAGAAGTGACGCCACTTCTGGTGGGTGTCAAATCTCGAACATAAAGAATGTATAGACTTGCTACGGCACAAGGCAGCATAACGATGTAAAGACTCTGCCAAGAGCAATGCACAATGCACATATGAGTGTACAGACTTTGTTTGTGCTGTGCAAGCATGCTAAGATGCAATGTATAGACTTAACATATGCACTGGCTGTACAGACTTAGCCACGAGCTGAACTATCGGATGTATAGACTTTGCTCAGTTCAGCTGGTGGATGTACAGACTTGAGATGAATGCATGAACACGCCGATGTACAGACTAGCTCCATTTTCAACAGATGAATGTATAGACTTGAACAGTGAGACACAAAGAGAAACGCTGAATGAGACGCTGAAGTCTGTATAGACTTTAACAGCGAGACACGAGCGTGTGTGTGCAGAATGTACAGACTTGCCGAATGCACTAAGACGCTAAATGAGACACACTGGCTGGCAGACGATGTGTAGACTTAGCATGAGACGCTAAGTGAGACGGTGCAGTGTATAGACTTAGCCAATGTGAACTTAGTCCAATGTACAGACTTGCCTGGCCGATGCATAGACTTTAAGGTATGCACAGAGACTATGCATGAGACGATGCGATGTACAGACTTGCCTTAAGCAACGTAGGTAAAGATACCTAATGTACAGACTTGCTAGTGTGCATGCCACAATGCAGTGTATGGACTTTGAGTGTGCGTGTAGTGCTGCAACCGATGTATGGACTTGTGTTGACGCTGCAGGACAACAGCCAATGTATAGACTTTGCAAATGCAAGCAATGCAGCAATGTATAGACTTTGGGCTTTGCCATGCAATGTATAGACTTGCTAGCCTGCGAGCCATGCGATGCACAGACTATGCTAATCTGCAGGGCTATGCAATGAATAGACTATGCTCATCATTGTCCAGACTATGCAGAGAGTAATGATGCATGGATGTATAGACTTGTGACTCATAAGTTTGCTATCATCAAAACTACAGATCATCAAAAACTACATGGGCACAACAATCTCCCCCTTTTTGATGATGGCAATACTATGAGTTACACTGACTCCTAATGCATGCTATGAGAATGCAAGTTCTAACAAGATCTCCCCCTTTGCCATAACAATGAATACACTCCCCCTGGAATTCAACAAACAGACAATATTCTCCCCCTTTGCCATCAACAAAGAGGAGGGAAAGTGATTACAAGGGAAGGAACAAGAGAGATCATCTGACTGGCATTCTGAACAAGTAGTTCAGGAATAAGCATTCTAAAGCACAGAGTCTTCAGTCATATGAATTTAGAAACTGCTTTGAGATAGAATTCTGGTTTAAAGGTTATAAATTTTGAGTTCATGCACTACAATCAATGGATAAGTTTTCTGTGCATGATAAAACAATAAACCAGAATCACATTTGCATGAGAGATTCAGTTTCAAAATATCTTACTTTCATAGACTCAGTAAAAAAATGGTTAAGAGATACAGGTCATGTATTGAAATTAAACAAATTGACATCCCTGAAATTTCTTTTGAAGGAACAGCATTTTCAATATTATTTCATTAAGGGCATTCAGGTACCATTTATCTTTTTACGTAAGGGTATACGTTTATCAGACGCCAATACCCCTAGATAATCAACATGATGGACCATTCTGCCTATGATCAAATTCAATAAAACTGATTTACACCTTTTTGTGTGAGGGTACACGTTTATCAGACGCCAGTTACCCCCAGGTACTCAGTGAAACCACCCTACTGTTTTGATCATTTTATACAGAGATAACTGATACACCTCATGACTTAAGTATTGTCCATTTCTTTGATGGATCACTTAGTTTCTCAGTATTTTATCAGTCATTGCTCTGTCAATGTTATTTTTCATTTAATTTTTAATGTTTTTCAATATCTTTCTTAGCTGTCCTTTATTTATTTCAGAATGACTTGTTTAAGGACAATACACATACTTAGCCTTCTCTAACAGGATTTTAGATGAGTTTTTAGATTTCAGATATAATTGACTTTGTCTGACATGAAATAAGATAAGGGTTGATAGCTTTATCAATTTTCAGCTTTCTTATTTACTGATTGTAATCTTTAAACTTTAAAGTTTATAAAATTTAAACCATTAAGTCAGTCTTCAAGCAATTTAAGTTCTTATAAATGAAGAAGTCTGTTCTCTATTGCTTAGGAATCAGAACTGGCTAACAGATTGCCATAATGTCAGACTCAACTCATTCAGGGTCAAAGAATTTGGATTTCAATAAAGTTGATGACCACTCTGAATTCTAACAATACTCCCCCTGTCTATATGCATGTGGTTTTAGATGAGAGAGAGCTTAGACATAGGTCATGGATGAATGATATGCAATGAAAAAATATGTCATGAAACAGTATGAATGTTATGCATGCATGATCTAGTCCAACATTCAATCAACCACAGAGTTTTATTCAAACCAACTGAAATTTTATTCATCATGCTGAAATTTACACAAGCCAAGTTCTCTTCTAAGAAATTTGAACCTTTCATTCCCTAGTGGCTTAGTAAAGATATCAGTAATTTGTTTTTCTGTTTCAATAAAATTCAGTTCAATTTCCTTTTTATTGACAGCATCTCTAAGAAAATGGTGTTTTATCTCAATATGCTTAGTCCTAGAATGATGAATAGGATTTTTAGCTAAACATATGGCACTAGTATTATCGCATAAAATTGGAATACATTCCAGTTTTATCTGATAATCATCTAGTTGGTGCTTGATCCAAATTACTTGGGCAGCACAATTACCAGCTGCAACATATTCAGCCTCAGCTGTAGACAAGGCTACAGTGTGTTGCTTCTTAGATGCCCAAGATACTAGACAGCCACCAAGGAATTGACAATAGCCACTAGTGCTTTTTCTCTCTACTCGACACCCAGCATAATCTGCATCAGTGTAGGCTAGAAGTTCTAACTCACACTTGGCAGGATACCAAAGACCTAGCTCTTGGGTGCCTAGTAAATACCTAAAAATCCTTTTCACAGATTTAAGATGTGATTCTTTAGGACTAGCCTGAAATCTAGAGCATAAACACACTACAAATTGAATATCAGGCCTAGATGCTGTAAGATATAGAAGGGATCCGATCATACCTCTATATAGCCTTTGGTCCACTGGTTTACCTTGAGGATCTTCATCTAAACTGGTTGAGGTACCCATTGGAGCAGCTATTTCTTTGAGGTCTGCCATCTTGTATTTCTTCAGTAAATCCCTTACGTACTTAGACTGAGTGATGAAGGTTCCATCCTTTGTCTGTGTAATCTGCAGTCCAAGAAATAATTTGAGCTCGCCCATTGAGCTCATTTCAAACTCATTAGTCATAATCTGAGAGAACTCCTCACACAGTTTGAGGTTAGTTGACCCAAAAACAATGTCATCCACATAAATTTGAATAATAAGAATATCTGAATGACTTACCTTAGTGAACAAAGTTTGATCAACTACACCTCTTGTGAAGTTCTTATCTGTGAGGAATTTGCTCAACCTGTCATACCAAGCTCTAGGAGCTTGCTTAAGACCATAGAGAGCTTTACGAAGTTTATAAACATGATTGGGGAAGTCTAAACATTCAAAGCCAGGAGGCTGCCTCACATAGACATCCTCACTGATTTCCCCATTCAGAAAAGTAGATTTCACATCCATCTGCTGAAGATTTATTCCTAGGGAACATGCATAAGCCAATAAAATTCTGATTGCTTCTAACCTGGCTACATGGGCAAAAGACTCTTCAAAGTCAATTCCAAATTCCTGGTTATACCCCTGAGCTACAAGTCTGGCCTTATTTTTAATGACATTCCCTGATTCATCAGTTTTATTTCTGAATACCCATTTAGTCCCTATGACTGTTTCATGATCAGGAGGTGGAACCAAGTGCCACACCTTATTCCTGTCAAATTGATTGAGCTCTTCATGCATGGCATTAATCCAATGCACATCCTTAAGAGCACAGTCAATGGACTTGGGTTCTACATTTGAAACAAAGGCATATGCATTCAATTCATTTTGAATTCTTAAGTGGCCTCTAGTCCTAGGAGGGTCATGCAAATTGCCAATCACATTATCTACAGGATGATCTTTTAGATATCTAATGTTGACAATTTCATTATCATGATTTTCATTTACCTCCCCCTGAACTGTAGGCTCCTCTTCATTAATCTCTTCATTTCCTTCCTCATCTTCGATTTGTCTGTAGGATTCCCTTCTTTCAGAATGTCACCATTGTCTTCATTCCTGCATTGACCAATATTAGACCTTACCAAAGATTCATCAAAAATAATATGTGGAGATTCTTCAACAGTTTTGGAATTCAGATTATACACTCTATATGCTCGGGTGTTTTCAGAGTAACCAAGAAAAATTCCTGGTTCACCTTTAGGTTCAAATTTATCAAGGTCTCTTTTATCATTTATATGAATAAAACATTTACAACCAAAAACCTTGAAATGAGCAATAGAAGGTTTCTTACCCTTTATGATCTCATAGGGTGTTTTCTGGGTAGAAGGTCTTACCATGGCTCTGTTAATTACATAACAGGCAGTATTTACTGCTTCAGCCCAGAACTTCCTTGGCAGACCACCTTCAACCAAGAGTGTACGACCCATCTCCACCAAGGTTCTGTTCCTCCTCTCCACAACTCCATTCTGCTCGGGTGTCCTTGGTGAGGAGTACTTGTGATGAATTCCATTTGACCTGCAGAATTCATCAAACTGTGAGTTTTCAAACTCACCTCCATGATCAGTTAAAATATTTTCGATTTTCTGGTTTTTCTTAAGATAGAACTCCTGAAATTCTGAGCATGCATCACTTTTATGTGATAAGAAATATACCCAAGTATACCTAGAGAAGTCATCTACCATGACAAACCCATACTTCCTCCCTGATAAGCTGACAGACCTGGTTGGCCCAAAAAGGTCCATGTGTATCAGCTCATAGGGTTTAGAAGACAGATTTTCTGTTCTAGATTTAAATGACTTTCTAGTTAACTTTGACTGAGTGCATGCATCACAGATTTTATTTTCTTTCTTAAAGGAAACTTCAGGAAGTCCTCTAACCATGCTATGCTTATTCAGTTTATGCAATACAGTGTAACTAGCATGGCCTAACCTACGATGCCATAAAAATGCTAAGTCCTCTCTGCTAGCAGTAAGGCATAGGTTAGAATGTTGTATATCATCTAAGTCTATCATGTAAGTGTTATTTATCCTTTTACCAGAAAATTTAACAGTTTCGGAATCAGGTTCAAAAACTTTGCAGCATTGAGAGTCAAAAAGAACTTTGCATCCTTTATCACATAGTTGGCTGATGCTAAGTAAATTATATGCTAAACCTTCAACCAACATGACATCTTCAATACAACAGGTAGTACACTTACCTACCTTACCTGTCCCAACAATCTTACCCTTTGTGTTGCTACCAAAGGTGACAAGGCCTCCTTGTTTCTCTGTCAGCATGCAGAACTTGGCCTTATCTCCTGTCATATGCCTGGAGCAGCCACTATCCAACTACCACAAATTGTTCTTGGCTGCCAGGCATACCTGCACACACAATCAGGTAGAGAAGTTTGGAACCCAAGACTGATTGGGCTCCAGAGAAGATGAAAAGTGATTAAAACAAGAAAGCAGACTTTTAGGAATCCACATTTGTTTGAAACAGTTCTGTTCAGTGGATTTTCCAGATTTCTTTTTGTTATACTTTTTCTTGTTGACACTAGCATGATTATTTACAGATTGATTATTTTTGTGCCAGTGCCGTGGCCAGGGTGTATTCACAAAATTTTGGCCATAGTAATCATTGGGCTGGCTGTGGAAATGTTGGTTCCTACGTGTCCAAGAGCCATACCCATTAACCCAATTTCTAGTGTAAGGTTTATAGGACTGTGTAGCCTGATGTCCATAACCTGTAAACCTTCCTTGAGTCCTAGTCCATCCTGACCTATTTGGATAGGTTGACTGTGCAAAGAAGTGGGACTGGGCTCTAGGTTGGTAGAAATGTTTGGGTTGAGCTCTAAAAGCATTCTGCCTCCCCTGCACCTTGGACCCTGCTGACCTATTCATAGGTGTGTATTGGGTCTTCTTCAGAGGTGGTGGTGATGGTGGAGACTTGGTGACCTTAACATGTGGTTTATAAGACTTTGTAGGTTGACCCCTAACCTGAGACTGAGCTTTGGGATTTTGCTTGGATGTGCTAGCTCTACTAGGCTCACTCAGCTTTTGTTTGCCCTTCTCCTCAGCACTGGGCTTTTTCAGATTTACAGCTTTGTTCACTGAAATGTTTGACTTCATGTTGATTAGAGGTCCTTTCTCTTTTTGTGCGACAAATGAAATAGTTTTCATTCCAAAGCTTTTTGTTGCACTAGAATTAAATCCAAGGCCCTCTTTTCTGAAGTTGACTTTTGACCCTAACAAAGCATTTAGGTTATCTGAACCTTGGGTCATTTTCTCAATAGTTTTAAGCTTGTCCTCATTATCCTTTTGAATGTCTTCAATGGATTTTTTCAGTTCTGTATTCACACTTAGGACAGCTTGATATTTTTCATTCACAATTTTTATCTCACTTTCATATTTCTGAATTTTCAACTTCCATTCATCAGCTTCTTTTTCTAACCTCTCATTATCTTCTTTAGAGGCTTTTGACTCATTCTTGATTTCTTCTAATTCAGAACATGTGAGTTTGAGTTTATTATTCTCAGATTCAAGACATGCAATTTTATCAGTTAGAGTTGTATCATTTTGCATGGAGTTAATCTTTCTTCTTAGATGCCTATTTTCCCTTCTAATGTCATCTGCTTTATCAGCTATTTCATGATAGGCATCTACCCAATCAGCAATAGTAAAATTATCGAATCGAGAAGTTACCTCATCTGAATCCTCCTCTCTGTCTTCAAAGCTTGTTGCCATAAGGCAAATGGGCTTTTCAGATTCGGCTTCACTGTCAGAGGTATTGCTCAAGGAGCCTTCATCTTCATCACTCCAGGTACTCACCATAGCTTTCCCTTTCGTGTTCCTCTTCTTTGACTTGTCCTTGTATTTCTGATTCTCTGGACAGTCAGCTTTCAGATGGCCTGTCTTCCTGCATTGATAACAAGTATTAGTTTCAATTTTCTTTGCAGGGTTATGTTTATACCTTTTATCCCTTCGGCCGCCACTATACTTATTTTGGCTGAATCGTCCTCCTTCTTTCCTGAGGAACCGCCTGAATTCTCTGGTCATCATTGCCATCTCAGTACGAGTTATATCTTGTTCATTCAGGCTCTCCTCGGATGATGATCCACTAGAGCTGGATCTGCTGGACTTGCTGGATTTGCTGGCACCAGCTTTCAGAGCGATTGGCTTCTTCTTCTTTTCAGCTTCCTCTATCTTTGGCAGATTAATCTCATACGCCATCAGCGAACCAATTAACTCATCTGCCCTGGTGTTGCGCAGATCCCTTGACTCTTCCATCACAGTAGCTTTGGTGTGCCAAACATGAGTCAGGGAACGCAGAATCTTCCTCACTATATCATATTCTGTCTGTGTCTTCCCAAGACCTCTGAGACCGTTAGTAATGATTGTCAATCGAGCGTACATCTCCTTGATGGTCTCGTTGGGCTTCATCTTGAAGGCTTCATATTCTGACACTAGGAAATTCGCCTTCGTCTCTCTAACCTGAGAAGTCCCTTCATGGATAACTTCCAGTGCATCCCACATCTCCTTAGCTGAACTGCAAGCCGATACACGAGAAAATTCTGTGGGGTGCAGAGAGCACTGGATAGCATTTATGGCGCTCCAGTTCAGAGTGGACCTTCTGATCTCTTCCTTGGTCCAGACATCCTCGTTAGGGGACAGCTCATAAGGTCCCTTGCTGACTACCTTCCAGATCTCATAATCCTTCGCCCTCAAAAATACTTGCATACGGTTCTTCCAGTATGCATAGTTAGATCCATCGAAGAAAGGGGGCTTGGTAGTTGAGTGTCCTTCAGCGATCATCCCTCGAGCATCCATCTGTACCTTCCTCTTCGGGCTGTAAGTCCCTGTAGAAGAGTTAGGCTCTGATACTAACTGTTATGTTAGATGGACGCAGTCTATTACCACTGCGAGTGGATCTAGAGGGGGGTGAATAGATCTAATGTCTAAGTTTAGAACACAGTTGAACTCTAATGCGGAATTAAAACAAGCAACTGTTGAACGACAGAAGGAACACTATGAAATCACACAAACCATAGGCAATCACACAGTAGACACCGATCTTTAAGGTGGTTCGATCTCAATCCAGAGATCTACGTCCACCCCACACTCCAACTGGAATGTTGATCCTGCTGACTCACAGCTTGAACAACTGGGCTTCACAGCTTGCCAACAGACCGCTGATACACAGCTTCGCTGGGCTTTACAGCTTGCCGACCAGAGGAACAAATCCTCTGCAACCGCTGGGCGATACAGCTTAGCCGTCCGAGACCTGGTCTCGCCTGCTGAGGATTACAGCTTCACCTGTCCAGTGGAAACCTCCACTGCAATTGCTGGCTCACAGCTTGATAACAAAAGAGTTTCGAAAACAGTAAAGACAGAAACAAACGAAATGGAAAACCAAAACGAATGTAGCTCAATTGAGCAGTATCAGCTCTGGTATCTGAACCAAGAGACTGATTTACAAGACTTCGAAAAGACTCTCTCAACTCAACTCTCTCAATCTTCTCTTCTCTCTTTCTCTTCTTCTCTCTTTTTCTTCTTCTCTGTGGATCGTGCAGGCGCTCACTCTCTGTTCTTTTCTCTAAGCTCTGGCTGCCTCTATTCAATCTACTTCTTCTGAAGGAAGAAACTCCATATATATACCAGCAGTAGGAAGGGCGTGTGCTCTCCACATCTCCCGCCCAATGCCTTGGACCACGTGGCAGCATCCAGCAGGCTTTCAGTACACGTGTCATAATCTGGTCACTCCCCTTATCCTCGGATCACGTGCCCAGTCATCAGTCTCTGCAAAGAATCCCTGTCAGACAGTCGAAATAGAATTGTCAGTTTAAGGTTGAAGAACCTTGTACAGACTCTGTAGGGTGTAATGTGCAGTGTGTAGACTTTGTAATGTGTAGACATTGTATGACTTGCTGAAATGTAATGCAGTGTGCAGACTCTGCTTTGAGCAATGCACAATGTATAGACTAAGTCATGCGTGCAGCAAAGACAATGTACAGACTATGCCATGTACAGACTTCCTATATGCAGAGCTTAAGCCATGTACATACTTCAAATACGCAGAAGTAAACGTGCATCAATGTGTAGACTTAGCAAAACAAAGTATGAACAAAGCAACACAATGTGCAGACTTCGTGCAATGAGTGAAGCAGTGTATAGAGTTATGAGTGGAATACATGAAGCAATGTATAGAGTTAGAGTGTAATGAGTGTTCAAGTGATGTACAAACTCAACGTTATGCAAGCAGACAATGTATAGAGTTGATGAAGCGATGCTCAACAAAAAGATGCCTTACACTTAGGCGTTTGTTTCAGAAGTGACGCCACTTCTGGTGGGCGTCAAATCTCGAACATAAAGAATGTATAGACTTGCTACGGCACAAGGCAGCATAACGATGTACAAACTCTACTAGAGCAATGCACAATGCACATATGAGTGTACAGACTTTGTTTGTGCTGTGCAAGCATGCTAAGATGCAATGTATAGACTTAACATATGCACTGGCTGTACAGACTTAGCCACGAGCTGAACTATCAGATGTATAGACTTTGCTCAGTTCAGCTGGTGGATGTACAGACTTGAGATGAATGCATGAACACGCCGATGTATAGACTAGCTCCATTTTCAACAGATGAATGTATAGACTTGAACAGTGAGACACAAAGAGAAACGCTGAATGAGACGCTGAAGTCTGTATAGACTTTAACAGCGAGACACGAGCGTGTGTGTGCAGAATGTACAGACTTGCCGAATGCACTAAGACGCTAAATGAGACACACTGGCTGGCAGACGATGTGTAGACTTAGCATGAGACGCTAAGTGAGACGGTGCAGTGTATAGACTTAGCCAATGTGAACTTATTCCAATGTACAGACTTGCCTGGCCGATGCATAGACTTTAAGGTATGCACAGAGACTATGCATGAGATGATGCGATGTACAGACTTGCCTTAAGCAACGTAGGTAAAGATACCTAATGTACAGACTTGCTAGTGTGCATGCCACAATGCAGTGTATGGACTTTGAGTGTGCGTGCAGTGCTGCAACCGATGTATGGACTTGTGTTGACGCTGCAGGACAACAGCCAATGTATAGACTTTGCAAATGCAAGCAATGCAGCAATGTATAGACTTTGGGCTTTGCCATGCAATGTATAGACTTGCTAGCCTGCGAGCCATGCGATGCACAGACTATGCTAATCTGCAGGGCTATGCAATGAATAGACTATGCTCATCATTGTCCAGACTATGCAGAGAGTAATGATGCATGGATGTATAGACTTGTGACTCATAAGTTTGCTATCATCAAAACTACAGATCATCAAAAACTATAGGGGCACAACACTATGTTCATGGTTATGTTCGGTAGCCCGTCATAAAGATGCAAGTGTTCAGTTATTTGGGATCTCCATGGTTCGTTGTTATTTTGGCGAGGCCGTTTCGTTGGTGTTTATTCTGTTTATTTGCCATTTCCTTTTGTATTATTGCTCTCCTTTTATTGTTGTCGTTATTCGGTTAATTCTGACAAAATTTGGCATTATCTCTCCAGGACCCGGATGCTAAGAGGGGTGAAAGGAGAACACGCCCACAAGGAGTGGCGTGACCCAACAACTCGAGGTGCGTGCCAAGACAGCAACACCTTTAAGAAAGCTTCAGAAAACCCGAGGAAAACAATGAATGAGAAACATGAGGTTGAAACAAGCTAAGGATGCACTGACTAGAAGGGGCCCAAGTCCACCGGGAAAAGACGAGCCAAGAGTGTGCCGGCCAAGGCAGGCTACGAGGTGTGCCGGCCAAGGCACAGGCCAAAGGGTGTGTCGGGCGAGAGGGCCAGGAGTGCGTCGGGCAGAGACAAATGAGAGTGTACCGGGCAGAGGTGAGGCAAGGGTGTGCTGGGTAAAGGGTGCTGGCAGGTGTGCCGAGTGGAGCACCCTGAGGGTGTGCCGGGCTAGGCGAGGGTAAGGTATGCGAAGGCAAACTTGACAAGAGGTGTCCTCCAAGGTATCAACTTCAAGCCTAGCTCATTCTATTAAGTAGACCCACCTGCTAATCCTCTAAAAGATGCAAGAGATCAAACATTCAAGCGAAGAAGCACTTACAAACCATTTTTTTTATTCCTTGCAAAAGGGATGCGCCCGAGGCTTGTACAATGCGAGGGGGGGAAAAGAAAAGGGCCCAAAAAGAAAGAAAGGGGAAAACAACAAGATAGCAGGGGACCAAAATGATGGAAGAGGGGAGGCGACGGAGCATGAGCTCCTCCCCTCCCAGACCTCACTCCCTTGATTCACTCACTCTTCTTCTCTTCTATCTTCTTTCTCTTCACTCAAGCGATAGTGGATGGGGCAGCAGGCTAATCTCTCTTCTTCTCTTCTTCTCTTTCTCTTCGCACAGAAGACCGTGGGTGGAACACCAGGGAGAGCCCCCAGCCTCTTCCTCTCTTCCTCTCTTCTTCTTCTTTTTTCTTCTCTTCTTCATTCTGCCCTTCCTTAGAACCAGCTTGCCAGCCAGAGATCTGAGAGAGGGGATTAATCCCCTTTTATACCGAATGGGGGTTGGCAGCTTCGAAGGCCAAGCCCTCCTCTTCTTCTCCTTCTTTTTTTCTCCCGTCCGGGGCCATTAAATGGCCTATGCCTAGGGACAGCAGGATGGGCTGGCGTGTCTTCACAAGGTTGGCCGAGGTTGACATCGACGACATGCTGTCGCTGCGCTGTCGACCGGAGAATGAGCCATGGGCACGAGCATTCAATGCTCTGTGGTCAACCGAAATAGGGTGCCGTAACAAGGATGGGACGCTGTGCCATTTAAGTTGGCGGTAGGTTGTGTGCCGGCCAAGGGTGTTCGAAGCATGCCGGTTGAAGCTCCTTAGGGCGTGCCGTTGGAGGCCAACGGGAGTCCGCCGTTGAGAGGCTGTTGATGGTGCCGCTGGTGCACTTTAGGAGTGGTGTGCCACTGGGGCTTCAAGGCGGGTGTGCCGGGGAATGGCCAATGGCTGCGCTGGGCAGAGGCTCCACGGAGCGTGCCGCTGGAGGTTCAGCAAGGTGGCTTCCTTTTCTTCTTTTCTTCTTCTCATCTTCTCTTCCCTTTTCTCGTCTTCTTTATTCCCCTGCACGTAAACATGTGGTGAGAAATTTTTAGTGTCCACAAATGCCCCCCACCTACAGGGGGCGCAAGCGAGGGATGAGAGAGCAGGGCCTACGGGTGCAGACCGACTGAGAGATTCATCAACATGATGAGGGGAACGGGTCCGCGGACCGAAGTTAAGGTCAAGAACCCACGGCGAGCCACGGGCCGGAGAGAAGGGTTTATTCCTTTAAAAGGCATGGACGGCGGGTCCAAATTAAAAGGGGTATTTGTCACCCGAGGGGACGGAGAGAAGAGTTTGTTGATTCAATGACCTGGACGGAAGGTCCAAATCAAAAGGGGTATTCTTCACCCGAGGGGACGGAGAGAAGAGTTCGTTGATTAAATGACATGGACGGAGGGTCCAAATCAAAAGGGGTATTCGTCACGCGAGGGGACGGAGGGAAGAGTTTGTTGAAGCAAAAGGATATTCGTCACCCGAGGGGACGGAGAGAGGAGTTTGTTGATTCAAAAGGGGATATTCATCGCCCGAAGGGACGGGGAGAGGAGTTTGTTGATTCAAAAGGAGATATTCATCACCCGAAGGGACGGGTAGAAAAGTCTGTTCATTCAATGACCTGGACGGCCGGTCCAAGTCAAAGGGATATTCGTCACCCGAAGGGATGGAGAGAAAAGTACATCGATTCAATGACCTGGACGACGGGTCCAAGTCAAAGGGGTATTCGTCATCCGAGGGGACGGAGAGGAGAGTTTGTTGATTCAATGACTCGGATGGAAGGTCCAAGTCAAAAGGGATATTCGTGACCCGAGGGGATGGAGAGAAGAGTTTGTTGATTCAATGACCTGGACGGAAGGTCCAAGTCAAAAGGGGTATTCGTCACCCGAGAGGACGGGGAGATGGTCAAGTCGCTGACATGGGCTAGTGTTAGCGCAAGGAAAAAAAGGGGTGATTCCTCGCCCGAACGGTAGACTCGGGCCAGGGTGAAAGGGTATTTTTTCTTTAATGCGCCGGGGGTACTGGCCAAGAAAGGTCTTTTAGTACTCCAACTGGGAGGAAAGTCTACGAGCCAGATTAGAGAAAGGGAGTCTTTTTATTCTTCGGATGGATGGAAAGTCCGAGCCAGAGTGGAGATAATTTTTTTATTCTCTAGCCGGGATGACAGGTCCGAACTAAAGTGAAAGGATCTTTTTATTCTCTAGCTGGACGGAAGGTCCGATCTACAGTGGAAGGATCTTTTTGTTCTCTAGCCGGACGGAAGGTCCGATCTAGAGTGGAGAGAATCTTTTTATTCCCCGGCTGGAGGGCATGTCCGAACCAAAGTGAAAGGAATTTCTCTAGCCGGGCGGAAGGTCTGATCTAGAGTGGAGAGAGTCTTTTTGTTCTCTAGTCGGACGGAAGGTCCGATCTAGAGTGAAAGGATATTTTAGTTCTCTAGCCGGAGGGAAGGTTCGATCTAGAGTGGAAATGGTCTTTTTTGTTCTCTGGCTAGACGGCAAGTCCGATCTAGAGTGAAAAGCCTTTTTTAGTTCTCTAGCATGAGGGAAGGTCCGATCTAGAGTGGAGAGAATCTTTTTGTTCTCTGACTGGACGGCATGTCTGAACCAAAGTGAAAGGATCTTTTTGTTCTCTAGTCAGACGGAAGGTCCGAACCAAAGTGAGAGGGTGTTTTCGTTCTTTAGTCGGACAGAAGGTCTGCTCTAGAGTGGAGGGGTCTGTTTGTTCTCTGGCTGGGCGATAGGCCCGACCAAAGTGAAAGGATTTTATTTTGTTCTCTATCCGGACGGAAGGTCTGAACCAAAGTGAAAGGATTTGATGTTCTTCAATACGGCAGGAGTACCGGTTGTGAAATCCGAACCCAGAAAAGTTGACTGCAAGGGCCAGAATCGGTGTTGCGGAAGTAGGCCGTGAAGGCTGAAATCGGGGAAGCGGACTACAAGATCCGCAATCGGGAAGCTGGCTACAAGAGCCAAAATTGGGGAGAAGGCTATGAGAGCCCAAATTGAGGAAGCAGACTATGAGAGCCGCAATCGGGAAGCTGGCTGCAAAAGCCAAAATTGGGGAGCAGGCTATGAGAGCCAAATTGATGAAGCGGACTACGAGAGCCGCAATCGGGAAGCTGGCTGCAAAAGCCGAAATTGGGGAGCAGGCTATGAGAGCCCAAATTGGGGAAGCGGACTATGAGAGCCGCAATCGGGAAGCTGGCTACAAACGCCGAAATTGGGGAGCATGCTATAAGAGCCCAAATTGAGGAAGCGGACTACGACAGTCGAATCGGGAAGCTGGCCACAAAAGCGGAATTGGGGAGCAAGCTATGAGAGCCCAAATTGGGGAAGCGGACTACAGAAGCCGAAGTTGGGAGATTAGCAAGCCGCAAGGGCAGGAAGTAGGCCGTGAGGGCCAAGATTGGGCTGTACGAGCTAGAACTGGGAAAGCAGGCTGCGATAGCCGAAATTGAGTTTATTATTATTATTTTTTTTATTCAAGCATGTAGGCATTCGTCAGCGGCATAACATAAATATATATAAGGCAGCTCCCTCTATAGGGGATGGGATAGGGACAACGCCCACAATTCGCAAACGCAGCGAGGGCCACGAGGAACGACTAAGGGGTGGAACACCCGTCAAGAGGATATCGCATGCCTTGCATGAACAGCTTAAATTCACGCATTTCACCCGAGGCAATTCTTTTGTTGAGTGGAGGAGCGAGCATGTGAACAAAAGGCCCTAAACATAGGGATATGTCGGTTTTCTAAGCAACACTCTAGGATTACTCTAGCGTCTACACATGGGTTTCAGGATCTCGATTCCGGCAGCTTCGCACAGCCCCCACATATGTATTTAAGTAGTGGATTTCACCGTTCGACGCGAGTCTCCTCATGTGTCTCAATGGAGATTCCCGACTACTTGGCTTCATCCTTATTATAATTCTATTACGGATTCCACCGTTTGACGCGAGTTTCCTCATGTGTCTCAATGGGGATTCCCGGCTACTAGGCTTCATCCTTATTAAATTCGCTTCACCATTTCGCGCGAGTCTCCTCATTTGTTTCAGTGGAGATTCCCGACTACTTAGATCCGCATTCGACTAATTCATCACTTTTTTTCATCTTTTTTTAAAGTGGGGGTAGGCAGCTCTTTCCTCACGATTACCTTTCACGCGAGTGCAGACATTCAAGCATCCGTAGAATGCAAAGAAGAAAGTCGAGCAATCCCTAAGGTTGAAGACTGTTGAACACATTAAGTGCGGAGTGGGAGAGTTGCCTCAAGGGTGAAGAGGTAGCTTGCTGGAACACAGATCTGCACAGAGACAGAATCTGTAGATCGGGGGAAATAAACGGTAAAGGAAGGTAAACAGAGGAGGGAAAATGTGAATTTTTTTATGGAGGCTGGGGGGAAGGTGGGGAACTCACCCTCAAAATCTCAGATCGATCTGATCTGGGGATTGGGAGGAAGAATTCCTACACCATGCTGTTGTCCAGGGGTGGACAGAACTCCGGTGGGTTGGCGGTGGTGGTGTGATGGCGGCTCGAATGGAGGCGGCGGCGGAGCTTCACACTCAGAGATGATATACCACTTGGAATCCACCAAGTTTTTTAGGGAATCCACCCTAAGAACACAGCAATCCAGCTGCAAGGGGAGAGGAGAGAGAGGAGGGGCGCCCTTGGGCAATGCTCTTGGCAAAAATGCTTAATTCTTCATTAAAATCTCTAATGACACTATACACATCATTATATAGAGAATGGCAAGGGGAGGGGGGCTGGGAATTACGTGGGAGAGAGGGGAGGGAGAGGGGGTGCGCCCCCTTGACCAAGGGGAGAGGGGGGGACCAAGGGGGGACAAGGAGCCACCAACATTTGAAAAAATAAGGGGAGGGGACTCAAAATATGGTAGGTGGCTGCCTACCCTTGGACCAAGGAAGGGGGGCGCCCCCTTCCACCAGCCACCAAGCCCACCATCCTTTATCCCCTTTCACACATAGCATGCTAACCCTTTAGACTTATTCACATTGAAACCCCTTTGCCCTATTTAAGGCCCAAAACCCATTAACTCTAGCCCATTAGCTATCCTAGCCCATTTTCCATATAACAACACAATTTTCCAACATGGACTACAATAGGGCCCAACATGGCCTAAAAAATGTGAAATCAAGATGATGGCTTGGCCGCTACGTCCACGTCCTCCGCGAGCAAAGCGGGCCCCGACGTGTCCTCGTTCACCGACGCGTATTGCGGCGTGTGTCCGCACCAATTGTCCCCGGGTGGGAGGAACTTGACCCCGTCGAGTAAGGGATACGGCAGCTCATGTGGCTCCTGTGGATCTATCACCGTACCTGGTAGCGCGGAGTACGCTCCACTCCAAGTAATCGTCACCTGCTCATCCCGTATATATTCGATATGCACATGCTGCTGTGGGAAAGAGGCTGGTGGTGGACACTCTGGGGTGGGGTCACTCTCAAAGGAAGGAGACGCTCAATGACTCACTAGGAATCACTGTTGGGTCCCTTTATGTGACTAGATCTGAGACATTGATGTAGAGTCGGTCCCATATGCCGACAAGTCTACAACGTGCGTATTAGATCCAACTTATCTCACACTCGTAAGGGACTGACATTTGCGAGCTTGCATAAGACTGACTCGACTCGACATAGGTAGATGCACCAAGCACTAAACAAGTGCATGCATAGACTCCTAATAAACCACACAAACAAACCACACAAAAAAAATAGACTCATGCATGACCCTAGACTCATACATAATGCGGTATACTGGCTACTGAGTATCTGGGAGGTCTGGTGGATCCCCATGGACATCCTCCTCATCACGAAAGAACTCGTCAGCTAGGTCTTGCTCGGCCTCATAGCTGACTGGCACTAGCCCTAAGGGTGAGACTTCTCTAACCCTTTGGTCCCCAATGACCAGAGATGTACGTGTGGGACATTGACTAGCGATGTGGCCAAACCCATGGCAGTGATAACACTGCTATAGTGACCCACTAGTCTCCCCAATAAGTGGTCCCTTACCCTTATCTTCTCGACGGACTGGGGGTGTAGGCAACATAGGGGGAGGTGTGGGTGCCGGAGGATGGGCAATGGGCGCCGAGGGGCGGGCAATGGTTGCCGGTAGTTGGGGTGAAGGAAGATCCCTTGGAGGGGGAGGACGAGGCCTTGGAGCGAATTACTCCTGACGGGCGGGCTTCGGAGGTCGAGCCATGGGGGCCCTCGGATATGGGCCTAAGGAGCTACGGGGCTCGGCACTACGAAGAGGGACGGGGCCCAACCGTTGGGTAGACTCGAACTCTCCCTCAAACTGCTCCAACTCGAGAGCAACCTGATATGCATCTTCCAGCTTGGTCACATTGCGGCGAAAAAGCTCATACTGATAGTGGGGCCACAGACCACGACGGAAGCAGGAAATGGGCATGGCGCTCTCCTCCGACACGCCACATCGCAAAAAATACTCATCAAATTCAGCGATATACTCGGAGACGGACCGATCTCCCTAACTGAGACTCTGCCACCTATTGATGAGTCGCTGACGATATGTGGCAAGAAGGTACTTTTACCGAAGCTTGACCTTCATCTCACCCCTATGTCTCAACCTGGGGCTCCTGTCGATGAAACAACAGGCTCTCTATATTCTTCCAATAGGATTGAGCCTGTCCCATCAGCTTCATGGTAGTGAATCAGACTCTTCGACGGTCCGTCATATCGAACCAATCAAAGTACCGATCCATCCCAGACTCCTAATCTAGATAGACCTTCGGGTCCAAGGACCCGTCAAAAGTGGGAGGGTCCGCACGAACGGTCCTGAGGGTCCGCTCATCCTCATCTAGATCACAGTTCCATCGTTGAACACGACGGTCATGACCATATCCCCCATTTTCATTCTCGGATTCATCATCAACTACCTCGGGGACTCGACGCCTCCTATCATCTACCCCTTGAGCCCTAGGAGAAATAGGTGGCTGAACCGGCTCCTGTTGACCATTCGTCGACGTGGGGTGCGCCTCAACTGGGGGTCTCTCTAGGATGGCTACTCTCCCTTCCAGACCGTGAACAGACTGGTCTGACTCTTCGGCCCTATCCTCTAAGGCCCTTCATCCTTTCTTCCAAACGTGTGCCTAGGCCATCCACCCGCGTACTCAACCCTTCCATCTTATCCACTCGAGCACTCAAATCATCCATTTTTACCATAATAGCTCGAAACATGTCGACCACCGATGACGCATCGGGACAAGGGACTCGGGGATCTACCATAGGTGGTGGTGGTAGTGAGTATTGGGTACCCCTACGCGTGGGCATGCAAAGGACACGGGGTGGAGTGCACCGACCAAGGCAAAGTGAAGGACCTAAACTCCAATATTCGGTACGTGGCGGAGGTTTGATCCGAAGATCGCACTCACGCAAGTGTGCTACCGCCCCAATAGGCGTAACCTATCGCTTCGGAGGCACCTTTTGATATACCGAATGAAGGAATGCAAATGCAACCTTGGACCGACTTAGACTCTCTCTAGACTTAAATGACCTTTTTTTGTTTTTTTAATCAAAGACTACCCTAGACTCAACCTTCCGCTCTGATACTAATTTGATGCGGGACAGACACGCGAACCTGGAACTGTAGCTCACGGACGTCCCTATGCGAGGGAAATATGGGATCTACGCGGTTGAGAAACCGGCAATGAGTCGGGTAGTCAACTCTCTTTCATGCCCGGATCGTGTCATGGGACGGGTTTCGCTCTCTCTCACAGCAGTGATAAAAATATCAGGCTAGATTAACCTATCGCTCAGCGGTAATAGAATACATATGAAATAAGCAAAATGCGAAGAGAGGAGAGGGCAATAGTCCCGTATTAGTTATTTGAGTTGTGGTTCATGTGTTTATGACCCTGGGCCTTTGTATCTCAACACCGCGGTTTTGTGGATTCACATGGTATCAGAGCATGGTCATGACCCAACTATATATATTTGTTATCTTGTTACTCCACCCAATTATTGTCCACAGCCCATCTTGGCCGTGAGGGGGAGTGTTGGAATTTGGGCGTGCAATAGTCCTGTATTGGTTATTTGAGTTGTGGTTCATGTGTTTATGACGACCGCATGCTACCGGGCGTGGGGAAGATGACCCCGGCCGAACTTTGTACTCCCAGAACAGTAAATAATTAAATTACAGCAATGAATATTACTGCCCACTCCACGTAGGGAGGTAAAGGGCTACAATGTGGGACCCGGGAGTAGAGGGTCGGGTTGACGGGCAGTGATTTGGACAGCTCCATCGGTAATGTGTGCCAACGAACATGGGGCCCACATCCTGGTCAGAGGGCCGATCGGGTCGGGAGTGGTGCCGCTAAGGTGGGGACTCCTGGAGGGATGATCCCGAGGAGGGGGACGCGCTGGTTCACCTTGTGGAAGGCGAGGTGACCCGACTATGAACGATGTTACTTGCTGCCCACAAACTTGTTCTGCTGTCACAGCACTGCGCGACCTGGCGAGAACAGCTGCTGCGATCAGACCTGAGCTCAGAACGACGTGAGACTAGTGCCGTTGGAAAGCTCTCTCAGAGATCTACAACCCTCTGTTCTTATAGGAATTTTAATCTCTCTGTATGCTCCGCGGCTGAAATTACAACATACTGGCTTACAGAACTAGATCAGATAGGGCATAAAGTGAATCTGCCTAAGAACTCAGTTTGACCGGAGATCTGGATCTGAAATTTTTATGGATGGTAGATGGCAAGGTAAGGAACACGGGGGTAATTTTTCTGTAATTTTTGGAGGTAGTTTGATATGGGAAATGAATTTTCTAACAGGGGTGGGTCGGATCTGGACTGCACAGGACAGAATAGATTTATGAAAATGTAGTGATTTTTTGGATGGAAATAAAATTCCTAAAATCACAAAAAAAATTGGGGACGAAGGATTTGGTGGACAGAACTGTCATTTCAAATTTCAGCTCAATCTGAAATCAAAAAGGGGGTGAAAAGGGTGAAGAGGTGGTTTGCCGGAACACAGATCTGCGCAGAGATAGAATCTGTAGATCGGGGGAAATAAATGGTAAAAGAAGGTAAACAAAGGAGAAAAATGTGAATTGTTTTGTGGAGGCTGGGGGGGAACGTGGGGAACTCACCCTCAAAATCTCAGATTGATCTGATCTGGGGATTGGGAGGAAGAATTCCGACACCAGGCTGCTGTCCAGGGGCGGACAAAACTCTGGCGGGTTGGCGGTGGCGGTGCGATGGCGGCTCGAACGGAGGCGGCGGCGGAGCTTCACACTCAGAGACGATATACCACTTGGAATCCACCAAGTTTTCTAGGGAATCCACCCTAAGAACACATCAATCCAGCTGCAAGGGGAGAGGAGAGAGAGAGGAGGGGCGCCCTTGGGCAAAGCTCTTAGCAAAACTGTTTAATTCTTCATTAAAATCTCTAATGACACTATACACATCATTATATAGAGAATGGCAAGGGGTGGGGGGCTGGGAATTACGTGGGAGAGATGGGAGGGAGAGGGGGTGCGCCCCCTTGACCAAGGGGAGAGGGGGGGACCAAGGGGGGACAAGGAGCCACCAACATTTAAAAAAATAAGGGGAGGGGACTCAAAATATGGTAGGTGGCTGCCTACCCTTGGACCAAGGAAGGGGGGCGCCCCCTTCCACCAGCCACCAAGCCCACCATCCTTCATCCCCTTTCACACATAGCATGCTAACCCTTTAGACTTGTTCACATTGAAACCCCTTTGGCCCATTTAAGGCCCAAAACCCATTAACTCTAGCCCATTAGCTATCCTAGCCCATTTGCCATATAATAACACAATTGTCCAACATGGACTACAATAGGGCCCAACATGGCCTAAAAAATGTGAAATCAAGATGATGGCTTGGCCGCTGCATCCACGTCCTCCGCGAGCTAAGCAGGCCTCGGTGTGTCCTCGTCCACTGGCGCGTATTGCGGCGTATGTCCGCACCAGGTTAGAACCAGAGAAAGATGCCCGATACAAGGCGGAGTATACACTCACGCATAGTGATAGTGTCTGGACAGATGTAATCTATCCTTTCACATATCACCATTTGATATACCAGAGAACAGGATAATCAAATAACAGATTCTATGACACTCACAAAACAGAGTTCATACATGAGCAACAAAGCAGAGAAAGAACAACCCTTTCAAATTTGTCATGCTGCACACATGAAACAAAATGACAAAGTCAACCTTTACAAATACCCAACTCTCTTCTTAAGGTTGTAAACCTGTCTTCATTCAGTGGTTTTATAAAGATATCTGCAAGTTGGTGATTTGTGTCAATGAATTTGAGTTCAAAATCCCCCTTATTGACATGGTCCCTTAAAAAGTGGTGTCAAATTTCAATATGCTTGGTCATCGAGTGTTGAACAGGATTCTTAGATAAATGAATGGCACTAGTATTATCACACATGATAGGAATGCAGTTCAAAGTGACATTATAATCAAGCAATTGATGTTTAATTGATGAGGACATCACCAGTAATTTCATATGATCGAGGATCCCGATACTCGCCGCCTAAGCTACATCTTGTTCACCACGTTATTTCGAGTCCTATGATGTAATTTTCATTTTCTACTCATGTAATTTACCTTTTATTTGAGTCTTGTACCTAGGTTATTAAGTCATTTCCCTAAGTTCGAGTCTCATTAGGCTATGGTGCTTGCTATTGGGCCTATTTCTTTGGACTAGGCCCATGGGCGCACCCCCCCTTCCTTGGTTATCTGTTAGTATGGTAAAAGTCAGGGTCTTATATGTAAAAGTGGGTTTCCTATAAATAGGACCCCAATCCCTCAGTTGTAAGCTAATGAATGAATGAATTGTTGAATGAAAATTTTGAGTTGAATATTGAAACCCCTGTGCTCTCTCTCTCTCTCTCTCTCACTCTACCTCTCTAGCTCTCTCTCTATTTCTCTCTCTCTCTCTAAAGGGGGCGAACCCCATTCTCTCTCCTCCTCTCTCTAAATTTCGAAATTCACTCTCTCTCCTCCCTATTCACCCCTAATTAAGACCCCTCCCCCTTCCCCATACCTCCCATTTAATCCCCCTCCAACCCCTAGGTGGAATCCCCTTCTTCTAGGCACCTCTCCCTCCTCCCAAGCAACCTTTCCCCTTCCCCATACAACCATTCATTTTCCCAAGAGAGAATCCCCTCTCCCAAGTAACCTTTCCCCTCCCCAAGGCAACTCCTCCCCTTCCCAAGGCCACATTAACCAACCCCACATTAAACTCAGTTCAAATTTCCCTCTCCCTCCAAGCCACTTGCGCCCCCCTCTCTCTCTCACCCTCCACCCTTGGTTGCAACCCCCTCCACCTGCTAGCTGCGACCCAGCCCTCTTCTCTAGCCTCTCCACCACCTCTATCCACCTCCATCCAAGCCCCACAGCCATTAGCCCTCTCCCCATTGCAGCCCCTTCACCCCTCCCACCACTATCAACTTCATTCACCAACCTACTCTATCCAGTTCGCAGGCAGCAGAAGAAGTTCCATTTGCAGAGATTGCCCTGGTACTGTCCGACATCATCTGGAGGTGCACCATACATCGCCGGAAAGGTCTTCCAGTCTTCTTCGCAGGCAAGGTGGAATCGTCTTGTTCCGACTTCCCTACAGATCGTGGTGCCCATCTTCGTCCGACATCGCAACCGGGAACAGAACCTGGACCAGAGCTTCAGTGCAGAAGCTACTACGGCCACACCCCTCAACTTCTGAAGGCGCCACTTAGCCGAGAGCTGCTACTACAAGGCATCTACCATCACCCACAAGCGGCATCCCGTTCGGCATCAGGAAGAGCAGTTTCCAATTTTTCTCTCCCAGGTGCGCAGAACAGACCATCAGGGTCTTATCCTGACCCCCCCCCAGTCAACGGACCTCTCCTCGCCACCCCGACGTCGTCTGGTTCCCATCTTGGTTGCTGCTCGTAGAAGACTCGTCCACGGTCATCCTCGACTTGGTCCTGCCACGTTTGGACTTCGGGAGCTGCCGTGGTGACTTCATCCATCCGCTGCTACACCCAGGGAGCAGTCCGAATCTGATCGCAGGGACCCTGTTCCAGAGCCCGTCCCGGCTGGTGTCGACTTCGGAAGCGCCCACAAAAATTCACAGACGTACCTAGGTCTGTCAGTGACGTTTTGGCGCCAGTCTCGTCTAATTCTGAGTTCGGAGGAGTGCACAGAAGCGATCACTCCGACCCCCTGTTCTGCTGTTCCAGACCGGGACAGAATCGGCAAGGTGCTCCATCGGCGCGATCCAAGCTAATCTCCCCTCCCCGCCTGGCCGGCTTAGCGCCCCTCCCTACGTGGAGGTAGTGTTTGCTTGTACCATACTCTCCCCACCCCAAGTTCTCCCTCCTGCGTGAGGAGTAGTGGATGTAATTAATTTCAACAAGTTGAAGCTTCATCGGCGCGGCGTGCGGGTAGCCCACGCTTCCCCGCTCGCCCTCGTCTCCGGCCGGGATCGGCGTCTTCACACCGATCAGGTGAGCTCCTGGTTGCACTCCTCTTGGTTAGCACTTCTTGCTTAACTAGTATTGCTTCTTAGTTCCGTCGGTGGCGAGGGAGTGCCCGATCCAAAATCAATCAAATCGAGTGTCCGCCGCGGAGCGAGTTGTGAGAGAGCCACTACATCCCACGCCCTTGGCGTGCTGGCCGCCCACGGATTTGGGCATCCCAGGCTCTTAGGGGTTCAGCCCAAGCTAGTCAAATCCTTGGAAAGGCGAGGTCCATCCTCGGACCCTCACCACTATCGCCGGTCCACCTACGGACCCGGGTGTGCGCGACGCGGGTGAAGCCACTTGAGTGGGTCCGCCGTTCGGTTCGATTGCTTGCAAATCTAGGTCCGAGGGGTCGTGTCACATCAAATTGATATCAGAGCATTATCCTTAGGGTGTGTCACATCAAATTGGTATCAGAGCCAGATTTTAGACTTGTCTCTACTAAGTCTTGTCCTAGGGCCATTGCATGCATCACCCTTGTCCTCCATCATGACTACCTCATACTTGGCATATTCGCCACTCTTAGGCCCATTAGAAGCCTTTGTGTTTGATGGAACCCACCCTAGTATATATCTAGAGTGGGAGGACTCCATAGATCGACACTTTGGGAGGTTCACTCTATCAGGGCATATGCAAGTCAACTATGCCAAGAGTTTGCTCTGGCGCCAAGCTAGGAAAGAATGGGAGAATATTATAGGTTTGAGAGAAGCCAAAGTGGAAGCACCCATTGAATCTTGGGATGAAATGAGGGCCGATCTTAGAAAGATCTACGCACCACAATCCAAACCACTTCAACCAACTGATCTTCCATACCCGACCCCATAGTGCTGAATACTCCGGACCTAACCCCCGCCATGGAGATCACCCATGTCCAGGAAGAAGAAGAAACTTCACATGGTAGTCTTCACCTTACACCACCCTCCCTAGTAGGGGCCGAGCTCATCTTAGGAGAACCCCTTTCACGTTGGCTAAAGGAGAACCCATTTAGAGATCTCATGGCTCATGTTTGCCCTCCTATGGAACAAAACCTTCCTATATTACCCTTACCCACCTACCACACCACAATCCAATCATCCTATCAAGTGGAAACATTAGGAGATTTTCTTAAGGGGCTATCTTGGCAAATGGAGTTAACTGGCATGTTGACCACTGTAGCCGACCAACCTAGGAGCCTTGACCTCCTACACCTATGTGTCGGGTCTATCTCCTCGATATACACTGTGGGTTGCTACACTAGCGACCTTCTTTTATTCCTCCCAACACCCGAAGAGCCCGATGCTATCCGCGAATTAGAGTTGCTTATTTCGGGTAGGATGCCAAGCCCTCCATTCATGGCCAACCAACCCGCCAAGGACTTCGGTTCAATTACTTCATTTGAGGAGGAGGACTCACCATCATTTGAAGACCTTGAGGAGATAGAATACCCCTTCCTTGGTAACACATTCCATGACCCCTTTGATCCCTCCCTATGGAAGACATTGAACCCATGGGACCTAGCCGCCTTACCCACCACCCACTCCCTCCTACCCTCACCCACCATGTTGAACCCAACCCACCCATTCCACTACTTAGTTCACACTATGAGAGCCATGACCGAGGGTGACATCCACCTAGGAAATGAGGAAGTGACCTATCCCAAAATGTCCACCTTCTTAGACCCCTTTGACCCGTATGAGTGGAAACCCCCAAATCCACCCCCACCTAAAGATGGGACCATCTTGATTGTAATGCATATGCCACAACATTTTGCCCCACCTGGTAGGGCTAGTCATCTCATTTGTGTCACATACACACTAGGTCCAGTGCATGACAGGTTCACATTTGGACATGCTGATCCTCCCCCACTCTTCATCCACCTCAGGCATGATAGGGCCATTTGTGGCTGCCCCGGTCCACCTAAGTGCATCAAGGTCCACATGGCATCACAACATGATAGGTCAATTTACGGTTGCCCCGGTCCACCTTTACACACCAAGCTTTTCACACCCACACCGCATCATAGTACATGGCATACGCATACACGCAAGCAATTCGCAATGAGCGGTGAGGTTCACAAAGAGCGGATAAGAGCTCGCAAGCGCCACTTGGAACTCCAAGTAGGCAATCTGGTGATGATGGCATTGGAGTGGCTCTACCCTAGGGTCACCTCCAATTCGAGGGCACGTGGACTTGGACCTTCCCAAGTTCCAAGTGATTTTGGCAACCCGGCCATCGGGTTGGACTTACTAATGGGTTTTGGGATTCACCCCATTATCCACATGGCGGATCCGGCACCCTATATGGGCACCGCGGTGGATCCTAGTGAGTGCCTCGAGCCTTTATCTTCCTTTGAAAGGGACACCCTCGGAGAGCCACCAAAAAATGGCCTGAGAGTCCGACGTGTGCACACGAAGGCAATACTAGGCAAGCAGGGTCCCATCACCAGCAAGAGGGTGCGCCTGAGCCACCTCGAGAGGATGAGGGACCGTCCCCTGGTTGCTGACGCAGGGTTGAGTTTGGAAGTTGAGGCTCACTCTGAGTTTCTGGAGAGGACCACTTCCCCGGTGGGACCATACTCGACAGAGTCGAGTTTTCCGCACCCCGAGGGTATGATGAGGACATCACCAGCAATTTCATATGATCGAGGATCCCGATACTCGCCGCCTAAGCTACATCTTGTTCACCACGTTATTTCGAGTCCTATGATGTAATTTTCATTTTCTACTCATGTAATTTGCCTTTTATTTAAGTCGTGTACCTAGGTTATTAAGTCATTTCCCTAAGTTCGAGTCTCATTAGGCTATGGTGCTTGCTATTGGGCCTATTTCTTTGGACTAGGCCCATGGGCGCACCCCCCCTTCCTTGGTTATCTGTTAGTATGGTAAAAGTCAGGGTCTTATATGTAAAAGTGGGTTTCCTATAAATAGGACCCCAATCCCTCAGTTGTAAGCTAATGAATGAATGAATTGTTGAATGAAAATTTTGAGTTGAATATTGAAACCCCTGTGCTCTCTCTCTCTCTCTCTCACTCGACCTCTCTAGCTCTCTCTCTATTTCTCTCTCTCTCTCTAAAGGGGGCGAACCCCATTCTCTCTCCTCCTCTCTCTAAATTTTGAAATTTATTCTCTCTCCTCCCTATTCACCCCTAATTAAGACCCCTCCCCCTTCCCCATACCTCCCATTTAATCCCCCTCCAACCCCTAGGTGGAATCCCCTTCTCCTAGGCACCTCTCCCTCCTCCCAAGCAACCTTTCCCCTTCCCCATACAACCCTTCATTTTCCCAAGAGAGAATCCCCTCTCCCAAGTAACCTTTCCCCTCCCCAAGGCAACTCCTCCCCTTCCCAAGGCCACATTAACCAACCCCACATTAAACTCAGTTCAAATTTCCCTCTCCCTCCAAGCCACTTGCGCCCCCCTCTCTCTCTCACCCTCCACCCTTGGTTGCAACCCCCTCCACCTGCTAGCTGCGACCCAGCCCTCTTCTCCAGCCTCTCCACCACCTCTATCCACCTCCATCCAAGCCCCACAGCCATTAGCCCTCTCCCCATTGCAGCCCCTTCACCCCTCCCACCACTATCAACTTCATTCACCAACCTACTCTATCCAGTTCGTAGGCAGCAGAAGAAGTTCCACTTGCAGACATTGCCCTGGTGCTGTCCGACATCATCTGGAGGTGCACCATACATCGCCGGAAAGGTCTTCCAGTCTTCTTCGCAGGCGAGGTGGAATCGTCTTGTTCCGACTTCCCTACAGATCGTGGTGCCCATCCTCGTCCGACTGCGCAACCGGGACCAGAACCTGGACCAGAGCTGCAGTGCAAAAGCTACTACGGCCACACCCCTCAACTTCGGAAGGCGCCACTTGGCCGAGAGCTGATACTACAAGGCATCTACCATCACCCACAAGCGGCATCCCGTTCGGCATCAGGAAGAGCAGTTTCCAATTTTTCTCTCCCAGGTGTGCAGAACAGACCATCAGGGTCTTGTCCTGACCCCCCCTCAGTCAACGGACCTCTCCTCGCCACCCTGACATCGTCTGGTTCCCATCTTGGTTTCTGCTCGTAGAAGACTCGTCCACGGTCGTCCTCGACTTGGTCCTGCCACGTTTGGACTTCGGGAGCTTCCGTGGTGACTTCATCCATCCGCTGCTACACCCAGGGAGCAGTCCGAATCTGATCGCAGGGACCCTGTTCCAGAGCCCGTCCCGGCCGGTGTCGACTTCGGAAGCGCCCACAAAAATTCACAGACGTACCTGGGTCTGTCAGTGACGTTTTGGCGCCAGTCTCGTCAAATTCTGAGTTCAGAGGAGTGCACAGCAGCGACCACTCCGACCCCCTGTTCTGCTGTTCCAGACCGGGACAGAATCGGCAAGGTGCTCCATCGGCGCGATCCAAGCTAATCTCCCCTCCCCGCCTGGCCGGCTTAGCGCCCCTCCCTGCGTGGAGGTAGTGTTTGCTTGTACCATACTCTCCCCACCCCAAGTTCTCCCTCCTGCGTGAGGAGTAGTGGATGTAATTAATTTCAACAAGTTGAAGCTTCATCGGCGCGGCGTGCGGGTAGCCCATGCTTCCCCGCTCGCCCTCGTCTCCGGCCAGGATCAGCGTCTTCACGCCGATCAGGTGAGCTCCTAGTTGCACTCCTCTTGGTTAGCACTTCTTGCTTAACTAGTATTGCTTCTTAGTTCCGTCGGTGGCGAGGGAGTGCCCGATCCAAAATCAATCAAATCGAGTGTCCGCCGCGGAGCGAGTTGTGAGAGAGCCACTACATCCCACGCCCTTGGCGTGCTGGCCGCCCACGGATTTGGGCATCCCAGGCCCTTAGGGGTTCATCCCAAGCTAGTCAAATCTTTGGAAAGGCGAGGTCCATCCTCGGACCCTCACCACTATCGCCGGTCCACCTACGGACCCGGGTGTGCGCGACGCGGGTGAAGCCGCTTGAGTGGGTCCGCCGTTTGGTTCGATTGCTTGCAAATCTAGGTCCGAGGGGTCGTGTCACATCAAATTGGTATCAGAGCATTATCCTTAGGGTGTGTCACATCATTAATCCAGAGCACCTGAGATCCACAACTACTAGCAGCCACATACTCAGCCTCGGCAGTTGAGAGAGCCACGGAGTGTTGTTTCTTGGAGCTCCATGAGATCAGACACCCTCCAAGAAACTGACGCATCCTGCTTGTGCTTTTTCGATCCACTTTACAGCCTGCATAGTCCACATGGGAAAAAACCCGATGGGATACCACAAACCAAATTCTATAGTGTTTGATAGATATTTGAAAATGTGTTTTACAGCCAAGAAATGTGATTCTTTTGGACACGACTGAAAACGAGCACAAAGACCAACACTGTACTGAATATCTAGTCTAGAGGTAGCAAGATAGAGTAGAGAGCCAATCATACCTCGGTAAAGTGTTGGATCCACGTTTTTACCTTTCTCATTATAGTCTAATTTCACCGAGGATGACATGGGGGTTGGCATTGGTTTCACATTCTCAAATCCATACTTCTTCAGCAGCTCCCATGTATATTTGCTTTGGTTCACAAACATCCCTTCTCCCATTTGTTTGACTTGCAGCCCCAAAAAGATGCTAAGTTCTCCCATCAAGCTTATTTCAAATTCTCCTTTCATAAGATCTACAAATTCAATAGATAAAGCATTGTTAGTAGCTCCGAAAATTATGTCATCGACATAGATTTGCATCACTAAAATGTCCTTGCCCAGAGATTAGTGAAGAGCGTTGAATCCACCATACCTCGTTTGAATTCTTTATTAAGCAGAAATGTACTTAACCTTTCATACCAAACTCTTGGCGCTTGCTTGAGTCCGTACAAGGCCTTTTGTAGTTTGAAAACATGGTGAGGACGATGGGCATCTATGAATCCCGATGGTTGTTCTACAAACACATCTTCCTTGATGAAATCATTAAGGAAAGCACTTTTTACATCCATTTGGTATAATTTAAAGTTCAAGGAACATGCATAAGCCAAAAGGATGTGAACCGCCTCAAGACGGGCCACATGAGCGAAAGAGTCATCGAAATCTATACCCATTTCTTGGCTATACCCTTTGGCTACTAGCCAGGCCTTGTTCCTAACCACCATACCTTCTTCATTCAGTTTGTTTTTGAACACCCATTTAGTGCCAATAACGGAGTGGTTGGTAGGACAAGGCACTAAGGTCCACACCATGTTCCTTTCGAACTGGTGCAACTCTTCGTGCACAGCCATGACCCATGACTCATCTTCCAAAGCCTCATTCACACTTGTAGGTTCAATTTGGGAAGTTAGGGCAATCAGAACTTGATCAAATACATGTCCAAACATTGATCTAGTCCTCAATCTATCTTCAAGATTACGTAGAATATTATCAACTGGATGATCACGCATGAACTACCAATTTTTGGGAAGATCTGGATCCTTCTCTTGGATATCTTGAAGTTCTTAAAGTGGTGGTTCATCCTCGATGTTCTCTGAGCTTGTAGGTTCAATAGATTCATCCTTTTCTTGTGATGCTTGAGGAGCTTCTTGGGTTACTGACCCATTTTATGCATCAACGAAGACATTTTGGTAGAGAGGTTAGTTTGTGACCAAACTCATCAAAAACAACATGCGGTGACTCTTCGACAGTCAAAGTTCTTTTGTTGAAAACTCGGTAAGCTCTAGAATTTCCTGCATACCCAAGAAATATACCTTTATCGCTCTTTTAATCAAACTTACCATGGTTTGTTTTTCCATTGTTCAGAATGTAGCAGGTACAGCCAAAAGGTTTAAAGTAAGAAATATTTGGCTTCTTACCTTTGTACAGCTCATATGGAGTCTTTTTGAGAATAGGTCTTACTATTGCTCTATTGATAATGTAGCATGCCGTGCTCACCGCCTCGGCCCAAAAATACCTCGATAGGTCATTTTCCGTGAGCACGGTCCTTCCCATTTCCACCAAAGTCCGGTTCCTTTGTTCCACAACGCCGTTTTGTTCCGAATTCCTTGGTGACGAAAAATTATGGGTGTAGCCCTGCTCATTACAAAAAAATTGGAACTCCTCATTCTGAAATTCTCTTCCATGATCACTCTGGATTGTTGTAATCAAGTAACCCTTATTGTTCTGTACCTTCCTGCAAAATACTTTGAATTCCATCAAAGCATCATTTTTATTGGCTAGAAACAGAATCGAGGTAAATCTAGAGTAGTCATCAATAATGACGAATCCATAAGACTTACCTCCAAGACTTGAAGTCCTAGTAGGTCCAAAAAGATCAAGGTAGAGGAGTTCAAGTGGGCGTGTAGTGGAAAGAAGGTTTTTATTTTTGAAAGACACCCTAGTTTGCTTGCCTTTTGCACAAGCTTCACAAACTCGGCCACTTTCAAATTTTATTTTAGGCAGACCGATAACTAGGTCATGTCTAGATAATTTGGATATTTCTCCAAAACTAGCATGCCCCAACCGACACTGCCATAACCATGCATCCTCATGTTTGTTAGCAAGCAAGCACCTGTCTTCACAAATTATTTCATTCAGATCCACAACATAAACATTATTAGACATCTCACCAATGAACTTAATTTCATTTGAATTTTTCTTTAGCACAATGCGGTGTTTTTCATCAAAAATGATTGCGTTCCCTTTACCACACAATTGGCTTATACTAAGCAAGTTGTGTTTCAAGCCTTTCACAAGATAGACATTATCAATCAAGCTTCTAGAGTTTTTGCCAACAGACCCGAGCCCAATAATCTTACCTTTGTCCTTACCTCCAAAGGATACAATTCCTCCATCCTTTTCCTTCAGTTCTGAAAACTTGGACTTGTCCCCCGTCATGTGTCTTGAGCACCCGCTATCCAAGTACCATTTATCTTCAGTGGCTTCAAGACACACCTGCATTCAAACAAAACACCCATGCACAAGTTTTTTGATGGGGCATCAGGGCTATTTCATTATATGTGTGGAACGTATTTTTGTAATATGGATTGTAATGTGTGTTTGTTTGGGTCAAGTTCTTTATTTGGGCTCCTTTGGAAGGCTTTTAATAAGCCATTGGGTCACATTCATGTAGAGTCCATTAAGGGGTAAGTTCATATTGTACCTTAAGGCCTTCATATTGGACCTTAAGACCACTTAAAGCCAAATTGGGCTTTTCCCTCTCTCATGGGCTTCCTAGCTTGGAAGGCCCCATAGGCTAGTCATGGGTTCATGGGCCAATTGGTTGGTCTTGGCCCAAAGTTACCATTCTTGACCCATGAGGGGGGCGCCCCTTCCTTTGGCCTTATTAGGCTAAGTTGTTTATTAATCTTTGACCACATGGAGAAAAATGGGTTTTTGCATTCCCAAGGTACCCCTCCCCTACCCTAGATCTGAGGGTAAGGGTGGTCATTTGCCTAGGGTGTCTATTTCATATAAAAGCCATGTATTTTCCATTTTTGATAGAATTAATGAATGAACAAGTTGGAAAATTTCCAAGGGAATCAAAGTGCGCCCCCTTCCTCTCTCCTTTCTCCCCTTGCAGTTGTGAGAGCTCTAATTCCTGAGGTGTGATTCCTCTCTATTAGTCCCCCTGTGAGTGAGAAACTCATCTCCACCGCCGCCGCCGCCATCGAGCCACCACCGCGCTGCCGTCGCCACTTCGTCGGAAGTTCTGTCCACTCTGGACAGAAGCCTAGTTCGCAATTTTTATCTCTCAATCAGGAGCTCAGATCGTGATGAAATTTTGAGGGTAAGTTTCCCACGTCCACCCCAGCCTCCACAAAAAAATTCAAGTTATTTTCCCCTCGTTTACCATTTTCCCCAATCTGTTCTTCCCACCCCTAGTAATCTGCCTCCTGTGTAGATCCACCAGCCAGCAAGTCACCTCTTCGCGCTTTTCACCAACTTTTCGATTTCAGAATGAGTTGAAATTTGAACTGGGAGTTCTGTCCACCAAAGCCATCGTCTCCAAAAAAATTTTGTGATTTTAGGAATTTTATTTCCCATCCAAAAAAATCACTGCATTTTCTCAAATCTGTGCTGCCCCCTGCAGTCCAGATCCGACCCATCTCTTTTAGAAAATCTATTTCCCATATCAAACCTCCACCAAAATTTACAAAAAAATTATCCCCGTCTTCCTTACTACTTCTCCTAGTTTCATAAAAATCCCATCACCCAGATCCGAAGTTTCAGTCACGGTCAACTCCCTTTCTCAGGTAGATCTTAGTCTGTCACGCCAGATCTGAGATAGGAACCTTTCCTGTTGAAAAATCCCCCAAGAAAAATACGGCGCCAGCAAAATTTCTGTGACACTAGAGGGTTGAAGATCTCCGAGTCAGCTTCGCATTGGCGCTAGTTTCGCGACATTCTGAGATCGGAGCTGGTCGCAGCAATTTTTGTCGCCGGGTCGTGCACGCCTAAAACAACAGATCGGGCCTGGGGCAGCATGCTTCAACACTTGACGATCTGAGCCGCCTCGCCTTCCACAAGGTGAACCAGTGCAGCCGCCTCACAAGGATCATCCCTCCAGGGGTTCCCTTCGCAGCAGGACCAACCCCACCACGGTCGGCCGACTGAGCAGGTCGTGGACCCCACAACCGTCAGCCCGCGCCGTCTGGACAGCACCAAGTTGCATCGTGTCGGCACCAACGGAGCGGATCAAAGTGATGCCCGTTAACCCAATTTCGATCCTCCCGGGTCTCACTTGTTACCTATTACCTCCCTGCGTGGAGTGAGTTTAATTCTGTAATTATTGATAATTGTTAACCGGGAGTACGATTTTGGCTGGGGTTGTCTTCCTCACGCCCAGAGCGTGGAGGTAAACTCGCCACCCTCTCTATCACATTTACTTATTTCGTATTTATTTGTATATGCCGCTGCGAGTGATAGGTTACTAGCTCGATTCAATTTAATCATCGCTGCAAGAGAGAGATCGAAACCCGTCCTGTGATCCGATCCGATCACGAAAGAGAGCCGACTACCCGACTCATCTCCGATTCCTCAACCGCGCAAGATCCCACGTTTCCCTCACATAGGGACGTCCGCGAGCTAGAGTCCCAGGTTCGCTGTCCGTCCCGCATCAAATAGGTATCAGAGCGAGTTGAGTCTAGGGTAGTGTTTGTTTAAAAACAAAAAAAAAGTCATTTAAGTCTAGAGAGAGTCTAAGTCGGTCCAAGGTTGCATTTGCATACCTTTAATCGGTATATCAAAAGGTGTTGCCCGAACATTAGGTTATGCCTATCGGGAAGGTGATTTACTTGCGTGAGTGCGATCTTCAGATCAAATCTCTGCCAGGTACCGGATTTTGGTTAAGTCTAGGGTCCTTAGTGTGCATTCATTAATTAGTGCATTCCAAACTTTGTGTCGTTGCATGCCCACCCGGCGAGGTACCCAATACCATCGCCCCGCACCTATGGCCAACCCACGGGATACCGTCGCAGGAGACCTTCACTCCTTGCATGAGGCGATCATGACCCTCGTCCCCCGGATGGACCAATCCGAGGCAACCTTTAGGAGCTTTTCAGACCGTATGGATGGCCGACTTAATGCCATGGAGGAACGGATGGAGTCATCCGATAGATCTGTCCAAGGTCTGGTCGGACGGTTGGATAGGATGTCACACGAAGTCCCTCCCAGAGCGGCCCCGAGCCCACCCACACCCGCTCCAGCAGTGGCCCAAAGCCAAGTCGTTCCCATGGCCCAGGTCCAGCCCGCCCCTGTGGCCCAGGACCCGCCCGCACATGCTCCCCAATCGGCACATGCTCCTCAGCCTGCCCCTCACCGGGCCCGCGAACCACAGCTCCTTGACCCTGGTCTTGAGGACTATGGGTTCGATAACGCTTATGAGGGGTATGGTCGACGCCATCATGGCTTGCAGCAGAGAGATGAGGAGGACGATAGGGTCCTTCGGACCGTGCGAGCGGACCCTCCCATTTTTGACAGATCTTTAGATCCAAAAGTCTATTTAGATTGGGAGTCCGGCATGGATCGGTACTTCGATTGGTTCGATATGATGGACCGTCGAAGAGTCCGATTCTCGACCATGAAACTAATGGGACATGCACAAAAATATTGGAAGAATGTAGAGAGCCTGTTATTTCATCGGAAAGAGCCCCAGGTTGAGACATGGGGTGAGATGAAGGTCAAGCTTTGGCAAAAGTACCTTCCTGTCACATACCGTTAGCGACTCATCGATAGGTGGTAGAGTCTCAGCCAGGGAGATCGATCCGTCTCCGAGTATATCGCTGAATTTGATGAGTATTTTTTGCAATGTGGTGTCTCGGAGGAGAGCACCATGCCCGTTTCCTGCTTTCGACGTGGTCTACGGTCGCACTACCAGTATGAGCTTTTCCGCCGTAACGTAAAAACGTTGGAAGAGGCATATCAAGTTGCTCTCGAGTTGGAGCAGTTTGAGGGAGAGTTCGAGTCTACCCAACGGTCGGGCCCCACCCCACTTCATAGTGTCGAGCCCCGTAGATCCTTAGGCCAATATCCGAGGGCCCCCACGGCTCGACCCCAGGAACCCACCCGTCAGGAGCAATTTGCTCGAAGGCCTCGTCCTCCCCCGCCAAGGGATCTACCTCCACCCCAACCACCGGCACCCATTGTCCGTTCCCCGGCACCTATTGCCCATCCTCTAGCACCCACACCTCCGCCCCTGTTGCCTACACCCCTTGTCTGTCGGGATGAGAAGGGTAAGGGACCACTTATTGGAGAGACTAGTGGGTCACGCCAGCAGTGTTATCGCTGCCAGGGGTTCGGTCACTTTGCAGGCCAGTGCCCCACACGTACATCTCTAGTCATTGGGGACCAAAGGGTTGGAGAAGCCTCACCATCAGGGCTAGTGACAGTCAACTATGAGGCCGAGCAAGACCTAGCTGACAAGTTCTTTCATGATGAGGAAGAAGTCCATAGGGGTCCACCAGACCTCCCAGATACCCAGTAGCCAGTATACCGCCTTATGTATGAGTCTAGGGTCATGTGTGTGAGTCTTTGTTTCGTACAGTCTGTGAGAGTCTGCATATGTCGAGTCAAGTCAGTCTAAGGTCAGCTCGCGTTGTCAGTCCCTTCGAGTGCGAGGCAAGTCGGATCCAATGCATACGTTGTAGGCTTGCCGGAATTTGGGTTCAGCTCTATCTATGTGTCATATATAGTCACATATAGGGATTCAGCGATGATTCCTAGTGAGTCATTGAGCCGTCTCCTTCCTTTGAGAGTGACCCCACCCCGGAGTGTCCACCTCTAGCCTCATTCCCATAGCAGCGTGAGTATATCGAATATATACGGGATGAGCAGGTGATGGTTACCTAGAGTGGAGCGTACTCCGCGCTACCTGGTCGACAATGGATCCGCAGGAGCCACACGCGCAGCCGCACCCCTTACTCGACGGGGTCGAGTTCCTCCCACCCGGGGAGAATTGATGGGACATCAGGGCTATTTTATTATATGGGTGGAATGTATTTGTGTAATATGGATTGTAATGTGTGTTTGTTTGGGTCAAGTTCTTTATTTGGGCTCCTTTGTAAGGCTTTTAATAAGCCATTGGGTCACATTCATGTAGAGTCCATTAAGGGGTAAGTTCATATTGGACCTTAAGGCCTTCATATTAGACCTTAAGGCCACTTAAAGCCCAATTGGGCTTTTCCCTCTCTCATGGGCTTCCTAGCTTGGAAGGCCCCATAGGCTAGTCATGGGTTCATATGTAACACCCAGAATTTTTAAAATAAGAAATGAATGAATTTAGGAATTTAAAAGAAGGCCTTTAACTATTTAACCCATATTCTAATCTATTTAATTAATAGTTTAAAATAATTTTAAAATAATAAACATCACTTTTAAAAGATGCCAAATCATATTTTCATAAATTATAATTTAATAATTCAATTTTTACATTTTTATCATTGCTTGAAAGAAATAAGGGTATATAGATGAAGAATTAAAAGGATAAATCTAATTTAGGAAGTAAAAAAGGGTATATAGATAATTTTGGTTAAGTATAGGGTGAATACAAAAATCTTCGTTCAAAATAACAACCGTTGTTAAGTCGTTACTTATGAAATAACGACATATAAGATGTCGTTATTCAAGTAAAGTAAATACACAAGGTTTAAAAGGACACATATATAATTTCGGTCTTTATAGGATGTAGGAAAATGCTCCAAGTAAGAAACGACCACTACATGGTCGTTATTCATTAAATAACGACACATATTAAGTCGCTATTTCATATAACGTGAATAGTGACATAAATAGTTTCACCTTTTATTTAAAAAGAATTTTTAAAAAAATATATATGTAAAAATAGAGAAAAATGTAAGGATCTCACCCATGAAATTTCACAAACTAACTCCATCAATTTTTAAAGATAAAAATCATTGAACTTAAGTGGGAAGTTTAATATATAAAACTCAAGATTAAAAGGAGTCTGACCCCAAGTCGCCTCTTAATAAAATGAGTCTGACCCCAAGTCGCCTCTTAATAAAAGGAGTCTGACCCCTAGGCGCCATTTCTTTTCCGACAACTTTTGCAATCATTTTATCACTCTAGCCTGTGTAAGTTGTAATCCCACCAAAGATCCTATCATTCCGGATCTTGCTTCCCCTTCTGTCGACCCAAGGCTTATAATATACCCTCTATTTCCCTCCTATTCCGTTAGTTAGAAGGTTAGTTGCAGAGAAGAGGACGAGGACAGTTCTGAAGGGTTGCAGAGGAGGAGGAAGCTGTGGTCTTCTTCCTTTCTCCTTCCACGCACCCTTTTTCTGCCACACAGAGGTAGGTGATCTTGAGCTTTAACCAAACCATAGCTAATCTAGGTTATATTAACATGTAAAATTAGTGATTAGTCTCATCTCCATGCGATATTAGTGTTTATACATCTTGTTTTATCGTATGTTGCATAGATCTATCATGTTTTTGCAATCTGTAACTAAGTCTGTTAGCCAACCTGTTTGAACATGTTAGTTTACCTAAGTTAATTAAAGTAGATCTCTATGGTTAGAACATGTTAATTAAAGTAGATCTCAATGTTACATGTTCTGTTAGTCAACCTGTTAAAGTAGATCTCCTTGTAACGACCTGTTTTATACTAAATAACTACATCATGTTGAAATTTTGATATTAGAGAAGTTAAAGCATGAAACGAATGTATAAACACAGATCTGTAGTCCTCACATTATTCTTTATTTGTCCATGTCATCAACTTTACATAAATCAGCCTAAATTGAAGGGCGCCCCTGACCCGGACGCCATTCACTGAACAACGACCGAACAGACGTCGTTATTCTGCTCAAAACGGGCTCAAAACGGGACAACAAAACCCCTTGAAAGGGGAACCCAACCTAGGGGCGCCTCTTACTAAGAAAAGTCTGGACTTGGGGCGCCTACTACTGAAAGGTGGCAGCCCCTGGGGCGCCAATTTCCAGAAGGTGGCTGACCCCTGGGCGCCTTCTATCAGCCATTAGTTAAACCTAGATGGGTTAAACCTCTATTGCCACTAGTTAAACATAGATTAGTTAAACCCCTGACTTAAGTAGTCAACCCCCAGTCATTTAGCTTAATTAGAGCTTAAAACCCTCAAACATTAGTTAAACTTCTGTTGTAATCAGTTAACTAACAGCCATTAGCTAAACTTCAGTTGCAATTAGTAAACCTACATTAGTTAAACCTCTATTAACCGGTTAATCATCTTGTTAACCCTCATCCATTAAGCCTTAGCCATTAGTTAACTTGGGCAGCATGTTTGATAGGCGCCTGACCCTTGGGCGCCTATCAGTGATACATGGCAGCCCCCAAGGCGCCATTTACTAGAAGAAGTCTGCACTTAGGGCGCCAATGTCAAAGAAATGGCAGACCACTGGGCGCCTATTAAACTTGACTTGTAAACCCTGTAAAACGTGGCTGACCCTAGGACGCCTATCACCTAAGACATGGCAGGGGTCTGGGCGCCTATTACTAGAAGGTGGCAGCCCCATGGGCGCCAATTCGAGTAGTTAACCTAGTGCCCGATAGTCCCATAAGCATGCGCCCTGTACCCAGGCGCCTCTTACTGAAAGGTGGCAGTGACCCAGACGCCTATCAAATAGACCCTGTATTTTGGATTTTTCGAGGCCTTAAACCCCTGAATGACGCGCCTTTGTGACAGGACGCCATTCACTGATAAATGGCAGCCTGAGAGGCGCCATTTGACTCCTAACAGGGTTCTCTAAACCCTGTATAGTTCTCAAGAAGGGCATCCCGCTGTGAGGGTGTCATTTCTGAACATGTCAAGTAGCCTACAAGGCACCGATCTCACCCAGTTTTTCTGAGTATCAAATGTTGCTGGCTTTTACTCCTAGTTCGTCCCTACATAACGATACGCCTTGGATTCCATTCTATAATCCACCTTATATATATCCTACCTGGTCAACCCTTGAAATTCCATATTGGCTATAAATGAGAGTGGATGTCGACAAACATGACCAATGTTGTGCATATAGGGCACGGTCTGGTCCTGAGAGGAGCACCCGAAGGTACTTGTGCCCATGGGAGTTTATTGACCATGATGTTTGGCATTGCACTGGAGTACTTACTTGCTAGACTTTAGGCATTCCACTCATTCACGTCATATTACTTGATTAATTGACTTGAGACCTGCAGAAGGGTAAAAATATTTGCTTTAATGAAATTGATAAATAGCCAATTCCAGTTATACGTGTTTGCAATTACGTTGCTTACTATTGCTTGCTTGACATAAGTTCTTACCTTCTTGAAAAAATTATTGTTAATTCCAGTTATTACTTGCTTAATATCTCTTGCTATTGATGTATTGAAGTTGGAATCTATATACTCTCACTTGCTATTCCTATACTGCTCTTGTCGATTTTACAATCCTTGATATCTACTTGTCCACATGCATAGATTTACCTACATTAATTGAACTTGTAAATCACTTAAAGCATGTTAAATCTTGAGATGTAAATCCTACTGAGCAATTCGCTCATCTAGTTACTTTTTACCATTTTCAGGTGATTTGGATGACAATCAACACTCGGAAGGGAATGAGACTGAGTGATGAGTGTTAGCACTGAGTTATCATATTGTCATGTGAATTGTGTTATTGTAATCCCACTTATGTCAGTTGTATCCAGTTATGTCAGATGTCAGTTGTATTAGTTCACTATGTCATTTGTATTTCCTTTGATCAAAACTAATAAAAGAGTGAGGACTAGTAGTTGATTCTATGAATTTGACATTTTGGTTAGTTGTAATAATCGACAGCTCGAACTATTTATGTTAGTTTCAAGTCTAAGCTTAGTCATTTGCGCACTCTTTAAATTGTCTAAGAAAGATCTGCACTAATTAGCTAGATCACTTTGGTCCTATATAAAGGATTGTCGTGCTACGGGTAAGCTTCTGCACTCGGGGCGTGACATCATAGGCCAAAACTATGAAAAGAAGATACCCAAAACTATTTTAGACTGTAAGTATCCTATACTTTCCACAATAACCTTATGCAGTTGAATTTACCCTTATACAGTTGAATTTGGGGACCAAACTCTTTTAAGTAAGGGAGGGTGTAACACCTGGAATTTTTAAAATAAGAAATGAATGAATTTAAGAATTTAAAAGAAGGCCTTTAACTATTTAACTCATATTCTAATCTATTTAATTAATAGGTTAAAATAATTTTAAAATAATAAACATCACTTTTAAAAGATGCCAAATCATATTTTCATAAATTATAATGTAATAATTCAATTTTTACATTTTTATCATTGCTCGGAAGAAATAAGGGTATATAGATGAAGAATTATAGGATAAACCTAATTTAGGAAGTAAGAAAGGGTATATGGATAATTTTGGTTAAGTATACGGTGAATACAAAAATCTCCGTTCAAAATAACGACCATTGTTAAGTCGTTACTTATGAAATAACGACATGTAAGATGTCGTTATGCAAGTAAAGTAAATACACAAGGTTTAAAAGGACATATATACAATTTTGGTCCTTATAGGGTGGTAGGAATATGCTCCAAGTAAGAAATGACCACTACATGGTCGTTATTCATTAAATAACGACAATATTAAGTCGCTATTTCATTTAATGTGAATAGTGACATGAATAGTGCCACTTTTTATTTAAAATTTTTTTAAAAAAAAATTATATGTAAAAATAGAGAAAAATGTAAGGATCTCACCCATGAAATTTCACAAACTAATGCCATCAATTTTTAAAGATAAAAATCATTGAAGTTAAGTGGAAAGTTTAATATATCAAACTCAGGATTAAAAGGAGTCTGACCCCAAGTCGCCTCTTAATAAAAGGAGTCTGACCCCCAGACGTCATTTCTTTTCCGACAACTTTTGCGATCATTTTATCACTCCAGCCTGTGTAAGCTGTAATCCCACCAAAGATCCTATTATTCCGGATCTTGCTTCCCCTTCTGTCGACCCAAGGCTTATAATATACCCTCTATTTCCCTCCTATTCCGTTAGTTAGAAGGTTAGTTGCAGAGAAGAGGACGGGGACCGTTCTGAAGGGTTGCAGAGGAGGAGGAAGCTACGGTCTTCTTCCTTTCTCCTTCCACGCACCCTTTTTCTGCCACACAGAGGTAGGTGATCTTGAGCTTTAACCAAACCATAGCTAATCTAGGTTATATTAACATGTAAAATTAGTGATTAGTCTCATCTCCATGCGATATTAGTGTTTATACATCTTGTTTTATCGTATGTTGCATAGATCTATCATGTTTTTGCAATCTGTAACTAAGTCTGTTAGCCAACCTGTTAGAACATGTTAGTTTACCTAAGTTAATTAAAGTAGATCTCTATGGTTAGAACATGTTAATTAAAGAACATGTAACTAAAGTAGATCTCCATGTTACATGTTCTGTTAGTCAACCTGTTAAAGTAGATCTCCTTGTAACCACATGTTTTATACTAAATAACTACGTCATGTTGAAAATTTGATATTAGAGAAGTTAAAGCATGAAACGAATGTATAAACACAAATCTGTAATCCTCACAATATTCTCTATCTGTCCATGTCATCAACTTTACATAAATCAACCTAAATTGAAGGGTGCCCTTGACCCGGACGCCATTCACTGAACAACGACCGAACAGACGTCGTTATTCTGCTCAAAACGGGCTCAAAACGGGACAACAAAACCCCTTGAAAGGGGCGCCCAACCCAGGGGCGCCTCTTACTAAGAAAAGTATGGACCTGGGGTGCCTACTACTGAAAGGTGGCAGCCCCTGGGGCGCCAATTTCCAGAAGGTGGCTGACCCCTGGGCACCTTCTATCAGCCATTAGTTAAACCTAGATGGGTTAAACCTCTATTGCCACTAGTTAAACACAGATTAGTTAAACCCCTGACTTAAGTAGTCAACCCCCAGTCATTTAGCTTAATCAGAGCTTAAACCCTCAAACATTAGTTAAACTTCTGTTGTAATCAGTTAACTAATAGCCATTAGCTAAACTTCTGTTGCAATTAGTAAACCTACATTAGTTAAACCTCTATTAACCAGTTAATCATCTAGTTAACCCTCAGCCATTAAGCCTTAGCCATTAGTTAACTTGGGCAGCATGTTTGATAGGCGCCTGACCCTTAGGCGCCTATCAGTGATACATGGTAGCCTCCAGGGCGCCATTTACTAGAAGAAGTCTGCACCCAGGGTGCCAATTTCAAGGAAATGGCAGACCCCTGGGCGCCTATTAAACTTGACCCTGTAAAACCCTGTAAAACGTGGCTGACCCTAGGGCGCCTATCACCTAAGACATGGCAGGGGTCTGGGCGCCTATTACTAGAAGGTGGCTTCCCCCTAGGCGCCAATTCCAGTAGCTAACCCAGTGCCGGATTGTCCCATAAGCAAATGCCCTGTACCCAGGCGCCTCTTACTGAAAGGTGGCAATGACCCAGGCGCCTATCAAATAGACCCTGTATTTCAGATTTTTCGAGGCCTTAAACCCCTGAATGATGCGCCCTTGTGACAGGATGTCATTCTCTGATAAGTGGCAGCCTGAGAGGCGCCATTTGACTCCTGACAGGGTTCTCTAAACCCTGTATAGTTCCCAGTAAGGGCATCCCGCTGTGAGGGTGTCATTTCTAAACATGTCAGGTAGCCTACAAGGCACCGATCTCACCCAGTTTTTCCGTGTATCAAACGTTGCTGGTTTTTACTCCTAGTTCGTCCCTACATAATGATACACCTTGGATTCCATTCTATAATCCACCTTATATATATCCTACCTGGTCAACCCTTAAAATTCCATATTGGCTATAAATGACAGTGGATGTCGACAAACATGACCAATGCTGTGTATATAGGGTCCGGTCTGGTCCTAGGAGGAGCACCCGAAGGTACTTGTGCCCATGGGAGTTTATTGACCATGGTGTTTGGTATTGCACCGGAGTACTTGCTTGCTAGACTTTAGGCATTCCACTCATTCACGTGATATTACTTGATTGATTGACTTGAGACCCGTAGAAGGGTAAAAGTATTTGCTTGAATGAAATTGATAAATAGCCAATTCCGGTTATACATGCTTGCAATTACGTTGCTTACTATTGCTTGCTTGACATGAGTTCTTACCTTCTTGGAAAAATTATTGTTAATTCCAATTATTACTTGCTTGATATCTCTTGCTATTGCTGTATTGAAGTTGGAATCTATATACTCTCACTTGTTATTCCTATACTGCTCTTGTCGATTTTACAATCCTTGATATCTACTTGTCTACATGCATAGATTTACCTACATTAATTGAACTTGTAAACCACTTAAAGCATGTTAAATCTTGAGATGTAAATCCTACTGAGCGATTCGCTCATCTAGTTACTTTTTACCCTTTTCAGGTGATTTGGATGACAATCAACACTCGGAAGGGAATGAGACTGAGTGATGAGTGTTAGCATTGAGTTATCATATTGTCATGTGAATTGTGTTATTGTAATCCCATTTATGTCAGTTGTATCCAGTTATGTTAGATGTCAGTTGTATTAGATGTCATTTGTATTTCCTTTGATCAAAACTAATAAAGGAGTGAGGACTAGTAGTTGATTCTATGAATTTGACATTTTGGTTAATTGTAATAATCGACAGCTCGAACTATTTATGTTAGTTTCAAGTCTAAGCTTAGTCATTTGCACACTCTTTAAATTGTCTAAGGAAGATCTCCACTAATTAGCTAGATCGCTTTGGTCCTATATAAAGGACTGTTGCGCTACGGGTAAGCTTCTGCACTCGGGGCGTGATAGCTCTTTCTTGGAATCAGAGCCTAGGATCACAATTTCCTAGGTAAAAACCTGAGTCCAAGGATAGAATTGTCTAAGGATATGTTTAGATCTTACCTAGTGAGATGGGTAAAGCCATGGGTTAAGTTTAACAATGACAATTGACCCCATAATAACAAAACCCAATATTTATTACACCTTAATTCTTTTGTAGGATTATGGCCGCTGAAAGAGCACAATGGTGCGATATGCAGCGCACTGTGCAAGGACTTACGCAGGTGCTACAGTAAGGCGGTGCTGGCGGTGCTCATCGCGGAGCTGGTGACCTGCACCAGGATTTTCGTAACATGAACCCACCAAGATTCATGGGTTCGGTGGACCCCGATGATGCCGAGAATTGGCTGAAGGAAATTGAGAGGATCTTCCGTGTAATGCAATGCACGGATGCAGAGAAGGTCCTATTAGCTACGTTCCAACTGGAACGGGATGCTCGATGCTGGTGGGAATCCGTAGAAGCAACACTACCCGACAACCATGTCACCTGGGCGGAGTTTGTTGAACACTACAACAGCAAGTATTTTTCTGACCGTGTTCAAGAGAAGAAGGTCGCGGAATTTGCAGCGTTAAAGCAACGGAGCCTGAAGGTGGCCGAATATGAGGCCCAATTCTCAAGACTTTCCTGATATGCACCCCACTTGGTGTGTACGGAAAGGATGAAGGCAAGGAGATTCCTCAACGGGCTTCGGCCCCAATATATTATACAGCTTGCGCCGATAGACATCCAAGTCTATTCGGAAATGGTTCAGCGTGCTCAATTGCTAGAAGATGCCACTGAATTCTCTGAAAGGATTCGAGGCAAGGACAAGAAGGAACCCGTCACAAGTCTGGGAAACTTCAAACCACCATTTGGCAAGAAGCGATTCTTCAATGGAGGAGAATTTTCCAAAGAGAAGAGGTTCCAGAAAAGCAACAAGCCCTTCTCCACTATCGCCAATAAGCCTTTCTCCGCCATCACACCTTCCAAGAAAATCTGCAAGTATTGTGACAAGGCTGGTCATAAAACTGAGGAATGCTGGAGGAAACTGGGAGCGTGTCTCCGATGTGAGAGTCGAGAGCATCGAATCCCCGACTGCCCCTTGATGAAGGAACAAGCCAACAAAGATGAGAAGCATCTGGTAAAGAAACAAGGCCGTCTACAAGCTCTTCAAGGGACGCAACCCATGGAAGGAGGAATCGTGGAAGGTACATTAATTGTTTGCTCTAAACCTGCTAAAGTTCTATTTGATACTGGAGAAACTCATTCATTTGTTTCCAAGATATTTACTGCCTCATTTTCTAAAGAATCTGAATGGTTAGATTTAGTAATATCTACACCTCTCGGAAACAAGTCTGATATCATGCATCACTACCAAAGTTGTGAGGTTATGGTCCAAGGTAACAATCTGCTAGTCGACCTGATATGCCTTCATATGGAGCATTATGATGTCATATTAGGAGCTGACTGGTTATCCACCTACCAAGCAACGGTAGACTGCCGACATGGCAAGATAACTTTTGCCGATTATCCCGAGTTAGTTTACGTTAGCCCTTGGAATAAATCCCCTCTCATCTCAGCTCTTCGAGCTAGCAAACTTGTGAGTAAAGGATGTGTGGCTTTCATAGCTTTTGTGACTACCATGGAAGTCGAGAAGACTGAAATTGAAGACATCCGTGTAATCCGGGACTTTTCAGATGTTTTTCCAGAAGAATTACCTGGTTTACCCCCAGAGAGGGAAGTGCCGTTCACTATCGACATTGTTCCTGGTGCCGGTCCTATTTCTAAGGCACCCTACAGGATGTCTCCCGCTGAACTGAAGGAGCTAAAGGAGCAGCTGATGGGTTTATTGAAAAAGGGTTTTATTAGGCCGAGTACTTCCCCCTGGGGAGCACCCGTGCTCTTTGTTAAAAAGAAGGATGGAACATTGAGGCTATGCATTGATTATCGGTAGTTGAACCATCTTACAATCAAGAACAAGTACCTGCTACCAAGAATTGATGAGCTGTTCGACCAATTATCTGGAGCTAATTACTTCTCCAAAATTGATCTTCGGTCTGGTTACCACCAATTGAGGATTAAAGAAGAAGACATTTATAAAACTGCGTTTCGAAGCAGGTATGGGCATTATGAATTTACTATTATGCCTTTTGGACTAACAAATATCCCCGCAGCTTTTATGCAGTTAATGAACATCATCTACAGGCCTTATTTAGAACAATTTATTGTGGTCTTTATCGATGATATATTGATCTATTCAAAAATCGAAGAAGATCATGAAGTGCATCTCAAGAAAGCATTACAGACATTGCAAGACAACAAGCTATATGCCAAATTCAGTTAATGCCAGTTCTGACTTGAAGAAGTTTCCTTCTTAGGCCATGTCATATCAAAGAATGGAATTTCTGTTGATCCTGCGAAGGTCGAAGCCATACAAAATTGGGGATGACCAACGAATGCAACAGAGATTCGTAGCTTCTTGGGTCTAGCTGGCTACTACCGGCATTTTATTAAGGACTTCTCCAAGATTGTTGTCCCTCTTACCAGATTGACTCGCAAGGAAGTGTCTTATGAATGCAGTGAAGACTGTGAGAAGAGTTTCCTAACTTTGACGGATCTCTTGACTACTACTCCGGTCTTATCTCTACCAATTGAAGGAGAGAAGTACGAGGTATATACCGATGCATCTGGTATCGGCCTCGGATGTGTATTGATGCAGAATGGAAGAGTCATTGCATACTCTTCTTGGCAATTAAAGAAGCATGAAGAAAACTACCCTGTGCATGATTTGGAACTAGCCGCAGTGGTATTGGCTTTAAAGATCTGGAGGCACTATCTCTACGGAGGGCAATTCACTGTATACTCCGATCATAAAAGCCTTAAATATCTATTCTCTCAGAAGGAGCTGAACATGCGACAAAGGTGTTGGCTCGAGTATCTCAATGATTTCGACTTCACTATACAATATCATCCTGGTAAGGGTAATTCCGTAGCAGATGCCCTTAGTCGGAAGCCTAGAGCCCTAGTAGCCAACTGTATGGTTCAAGAATGGAAGTTGCTGGAAAAATTCTCTGAACTCAATATAAATATGGATGAGAATGACGGGTGTATTACTCTACTCACATAAGTTTACATCTAGACTTGCTAGCTGAAATCAAGAGGTTACAAGAAGAAGACCCTGTCTTAGTAGAAATAAAGGAGAAACTGAACGAGAAACCTGATTTCAAGTTGGCACCTGATGGCAGAATATTATTCCATGAAAGGACATGTGTGCCAGACTATCCTGAACTGAAAAGGAAGATTCTTGAAGAAGCTCACCGATCGAGATACACAATCCACCCTAGAGCCACTAAGATGTACCAAGACATAAAAAGAACTTTCCAGTGGCCTAACATGAAAAGGGAGATAGCGGACTTCGTGTCTCGATGCCTGACATGCCAACAGGTGAAGGCGGAACATCAGAAACCCGCTGGAAGATTGCATCCACTAGACATTCCCAAGTGGAAATGGGAAGACATCGACATGGACTTTATCATGGGTTTGCCCAAGTCTAGGGGTGGATATGATGGAATATGGGTAATCATCGATCGCCTTACCAGATCTGCTCATTTCTTGCCTATCAAGAGTCGATGGTCGGTTGATGTAATTGATGTCCTGTATATCAAGGAGGTTACTAGATTGCATGGAATTCCTGTGTCTATCATTTCTGATCGAGACCCGCGCTTCACTTCTCATTTCTGGAAGGGTCTACAACACTCTCTGGGAACGAAACTCAATTTTAGCACTACTTTTCATCCCCAGACAGATGGTCAAACTGAAAGAATAAATCAGGTTGTTGAAGATATGTTAAGGGCATGCATTATAGATTTTGGCAGAAGCTGGCATGACCGCTTACCCCTAGCTGAATTTGCCTACAATAATAGCTATCAAGCCAGTATTCAAATGGCACCTTTCGAGGCGCTTTATGGTAGGAGTTGTCGTTCTCAAATATGCTGAGAAAAAGTCGGTGAAAGATAAATTCTAGGCCCAGATATGGTTAGAGATTCGACTGAGAAGATACACCTTATTAGAGAGAGACTCAAGATAGCACAGTGCAGGCAAAAATCATATGCTGATAATAGAAGGAGAGATTTGGAGTTCCAAATTGGTGACCATGTATTTCTCAAGGTATCTCCCGACCGAGGTATTAGAAGATTCAATGTTAAGGGCAAGCTTACACCGAGATTTATCGATCCATTTGAAGTATTAGAAAGAGTGGACGAGGTGGCTTACCGTATTGCTTTGCCTCCCCAACTCTCGGAAGTGCACAATGTGTTTCATATATCTATGCTGAAGAAATATGTTCACGACCCTTCTCATGTCATCGACCATGCTGATTTAGTGATTCAAAGAGATCTTACTTATGAGCAAAGGCCGATGCGGATCCTCGATCGCGAAGTCCGAGTTCTAAGGAGCAAGACGATCCCTATGGTGAAAATCAAATGGAATCGATGCTTGGAGCAAGAAGCAACTTGGGAGACCGAGGAATCTATGAAAAGAAGATACCCAAAACTATTTTAGACTGTAAGTATCCTATACTTTCCACAATAACCTTATGCAGTTGAATTTACCCTTATACAGTTGAATTTGGGGACCAAACTCTTTTAAGTAAGGGAGGGTGTAACACCCGGAATTTTTAAAATAAGAAATGAATGAATTTAAGAATTTAAAAGAAGGCCTTTAACTATTTAACTCATATTCTAATCTATTTAATTAATAGGTTAAAATAATTTTAAAATAATAAACATCACTTTTAAAAGATGCCAAATCATATTTTCATAAATTATAATGTAATAACTCAATTTTTACATTTTTATCATTGCTCGGAAGAAATAAGGGTATATAGATGAAGAATTATAGGATAAACCTAATTTAGGAAGTAAGAAAGGGTATATGGATAATTTTGGTTAAGTATACGGTGAATACAAAAATCTCCGTTCAAAATAACGACCATTGTTAAGTCGTTACTTATGAAATAACGACATGTAAGATGTCGTTATGCAAGTAAAGTAAATACACAAGGTTTAAAAGGACATATATACAATTTTGGTCCTTATAGGGTGGTAGGAAAATGCTCCAAGTAAGAAATGACCACTACATGGTCGTTATTCATTAAATAACGACACTATTAAGTCGCTATTTCATTTAATGTGAATAGTGACATGAATAGTGCCACTTTTTATTTAAAATTTTTTTTAAAAAAAATTATATGTAAAAATAGAGAAAAATGTAAGGATCTCACCCATGAAATTTCACAAACTAATGCCATCAATTTTTAAAGATAAAAATCATTGAAGTTAAGTGGAAAGTTTAATATATCAAACTCAGGATTAAAAGGAGTCTGACCCCAAGTCGCCTCTTAATAAAAGGAGTCTGACCCCCAGACGTCATTTCTTTTCCGACAACTTTTGCGATCATTTTATCACTCCAGCCTGTGTAAGTTGTAATCCCACCAAAGATCCTATTATTCCGGATCTTGCTTCCCCTTCTGTCGACCCAAGGCTTATAATATACCCTCTATTTCCCTCCTATTCCGTTAGTTAGAAGGTTAGTTGCAGAGAAGAGGACGGGGACCGTTCTGAAGGGTTGCAGAGGAGGAGGAAGCTACGGTCTTCTTCCTTTCTCCTTCCACGCACCCTTTTTCTGCCACACAGAGGTAGGTGATCTTGAGCTTTAACCAAACCATAGCTAATCTAGGTTATATTAACATGTAAAATTAGTGATTAGTCTCATCTCCATGCGATATTAGTGTTTATACATCTTGTTTTATCGTATGTTGCATAGATCTATCATGTTTTTGCAATCTGTAACTAAGTCTGTTAGCCAACCTGTTAGAACATGTTAGTTTACCTAAGTTAATTAAAGTAGATCTCTATGGTTAGAACATGTTAATTAAAGAACATGTTAATTAAAGTAGATCTCAATGTTACATGTTCTGTTAGTCAACCTGTTAAAGTAGATCTCCTTGTAACGACCTGTTTTATACTAAATAACTACATCATGTTGAAATTTTGATATTAGAGAAGTTAAAGCATGAAACGAATGTATAAACACAGATCTGTAGTCCTCACATTATTCTTTATTTGTCCATGTCATCAACTTTACATAAATCAGCCTAAATTGAAGGGCGCCCCTGACCCGGACGCCATTCACTGAACAACGACCGAACAGACGTCGTTATTCTGCTCAAAACGGGCTCAAAACGGGACAACAAAACCCCTTGAAAGGAGAACCCAACCCAGGGGCGCCTCTTACTAAGAAAAGTCTGGACTTGGGGCGCCTACTACTGAAAGGTGGCAGCCCCTGGGGCGCCAATTTCCAGAAGGTGGCTGACCCCTGGGCGCCTTCTATCAGCCATTAGTTAAACCTAGATGGGTTAAACCTCTATTGCCACTAGTTAAACATAGATTAGTTAAACCCCTCACTTAAGTAGTCAACCCCCAGTCATTTAGCTTAATTAGAGCTTAAAACCCTCAAACATTAGTTAAACTTCTGTTGTAATCAGTTAACTAACAGCCATTAGCTAAACTTCAGTTGCAATTAGTAAACCTACATTAGTTAAACCTCTATTAACCGGTTAATCATCTTGTTAACCCTCATCCATTAAGCCTTAGCCATTAGTTAACTTGGGCAGCATGTTTGATAGGCGCCTGACCCTTGGGCGCCTATCAGTGATACATGGCAGCCCCCAAGGCGCCATTTACTAGAAGAAGTCTGCACCTAGGGCGCCAATGTCAAAGAAATGGCAGACCACTGGGCGCCTATTAAACTTGACTTGTAAACCCTGTAAAATGTGGCTGACCCTAGGACGCCTATCACCTAAGACATGGCAGGGGTCTGGGCGCCTATTACTAGAAGGTGGCAGCCCCATGGGCGCCAATTCGAGTAGTTAACCTAGTGCCTGATAGTCCCATAAGCATGCGCCCTGTACCCAGGCGCCTCTTACTGAAAGGTGGCAGTGACCCAGACGCCTATCAAATAGACCCTGTATTTTGGATTTTTCGAGGCCTTAAACCCCTGAATGACGCGCCTTTGTGACAGGACGCCATTCACTGATAAATGGCAGCCTGAGAGGCGCCATTTGACTCCTAACAGGGTTCTCTAAACACTGTATAGTTCCCAAGAAGGGCATCCCGCTGTGAGGGTGTCATTTCTGAACATGTCAAGTAGCCTACAAGGCACCGATCTCACCCAGTTTTTCTGTGTATCAAATGTTGTTGGCTTTTACTCCTAGTTCGTCCCTACATAACGATACGCCTTGGATTCCATTCTATAATCCACCTTATATATATCCTACCTGGTCAACCCTTGAAATTCCATATTGGCTATAAATGAGAGTGGATGTCGACAAACATGACCAATGCTGTGCATATAGGGCACGGTCTGGTCCTGAGAGAAGCACCCGAAGGTACTTGTGCCCATGGGAGTTTATTGACCACGATGTTTGGCATTGCACTGGAGTACTTACTTGCTAGACTTTAGGCATTCCACTCATTCACGTCATATTACTTGATTAATTGACTTGAGACCTGCAGAAGGGTAAAAATATTTGCTTTAATGAAATTGATAAATAGCCAATTCCAGTTATACGTGTTTGCAATTACGTTGCTTACTATTGCTTGCTTGACATAAGTTCTTACCTTCTTGAAAAAATTATTGTTAATTCCAGTTATTACTTGCTTGATATCTCTTGCTATTGATGTATTGAAGTTGGAATCTATATACTCTCACTTGTTATTCCTATACTGCTCTTGTCGATTTTACAATCCTTGATATCTACTTGTCCACATGCATAGATTTACCTACATTAATTGAACTTGTAAATCACTTAAAGCATGTTAAATCTTGAGATGTAAATCCTACTGAGCGATTCGCTCATCTAGTTACTTTTTACCATTTTCAGGTGATTTGGATGACAATCAACACTCGGAAGGGAATGAGACTGAGTGATGAGTGTTAGCACTGAGTTATCATATTGTCATGTGAATTGTGTTATTGTAATCCCACTTATGTCAGTTGTATCCAGTTATGTCAGATGTCAGTTGTATTAGTTCACTATGTCATTTGTATTTCCTTTGATCAAAACTAATAAAAGAGTGAGGACTAGTAGTTGATTCTATGAATGTAACATTTTGGTTAGTTGTAATAATCGACAGCTCGAACTATTTATGTTAGTTTCAAGTCTAAGCTTAGTCATTTGCGCACTCTTTAAATTGTCTAAGAAAGATCTGCACTAATTAGCTAGATCACTTTGGTCCTATATAAAGGATTGTCGTGCTACGGGTAAGCTTCTGCACTCGGGGCGTGACATCATAGGCCAATTGGTTGGTCTTGGCCCAAAGTTGCCATTCTTGACCCATGAGGGGGGCACCCCTTCCTTTGGCCTTATTAGGCTAAGTTGTTTATTAATCTTTGTCCACATTGGGAAAAATGGGTTTTTACATTCCCAAGGTACCCCTCCCCCACCCTAGATCTGAGGGTAAGGGTGGTCATTGACCTAGGGTGTCTATTGCATATAAAAGCCATGTATTTTTCATTTTTGATAGAATTAATGAATGAAAAAGTTGGAAAATTCCCAAGGGAATCAAAGTGCGCCCCCTTCCTCTCTCCTTTCTCCCCTTGCAGCTATGAGAGCTCCAATTCCTGAGGTGTGATTCCTCTCTATCAGCCCCCCTATGAGTGAGAAACTCATCTCCACCACCGCCGCCGCCATCGAGCCGCCACCGCGCCGCCGCCGCCACTTCATCGGAAGTTCTGTACACTCTGGATAGAAGCCTAGTTCGTGATTTTTAGCTCTCAATCAGGAGCTCAGATCATCATGAAATTTGGAGGGTGAGTTCCCCACGTTCACCCCAGCCTCCACAAAAAAATTCAAGTTATTTTCCCATCGTTTACCATTTTTCCCAATCTATTCTTCCCACCCCTAGTAATCTACCTCCTGTGTAGATCCACCAGTCAGCAAGTCACATCTTCGCCCTTTTCACCCACTTTTCGATTTCAGAATGAGCTAAAATTTGAACTGGGAGTTCTGTCCACCAAAGCCATCATCTTCAATTTTTTTTGTGATTTTAGAAATTTTATTTCCCATCCAAAAAAATCACTGCATTTTTCCAAATCTGTGCTGCCCCCTGCAGTCCAGATCCGACCCATCTCTGTTAGAAAATCTATTTCCCATATCAAACCTCCACCAAAATTTACAAAAAAACTATCTCCGTCTTCCTTGCTTCTTCCCCTAACTTCCATAAAAATCCCATCACCCAGATCCGAAGTTTCAGTTGCAGTCAATGCCCTTTCTCAGGTAGATCTCAGTCTGCCCGGCCAGATCTGAGACAGGAACCTTTCCTGTTGAAAAATCCCCCATGAAAAATACGGCCCTAGAAAAATTCCTGTGACACAAGAGTGTTGAAAATCTCCGAGTCAACTTCGCATCGGCGCCCGTTTCGCGAGGTTCCGAGATCGGAGCTGGTCGCAGCAATTTTTGTCGTCGGGTCGCGCACGCCTAAAACAGCAGATCAAGCCCGGGGCAGCAAGCTTCAACACTTGACGATCGGAGCCGCCTCACCTTCCACAAGGCCAACCAGTGCAGCCACCTCACAAGGATCTTCCCTCCAGGGGTTCCCTTCGCAGCGGGACCAACCCCGCCACGATCGACTGGTCGAGCAGGTCGTGGACCCCACAACCATCAGACCGCGCCGTCCGGACAGTACCAAGTTGCATCGTGTCGGCACCGACGGAGCGGATCAAAGTGCTTCCCGTCAACCCAATTTCGATCCTCCCGGGTCCCACATGTTACCTATTACCTCCCTACGTGGAGTGGGTTTAATTCTATAATTATTGATAATTGTTAACCGGGAGTACAATTTTGGCCGGGGTTGTCTTCCCCACGCCTAGAGCGTGGAGGTAAACTCGCCACCCTCTCTATCGCATTTGCTTATTTCATTTTTATTTGTATATGTCGCTGCGAGTGATAGGTTAGTAGCTCGATTCAATTTAATCACCGCTGAGAGAGAGAGATCGAAACCCGTCCCGTGATCCAATCCGGTCACGAAAGAGAGCCGACTACCCGACTCATCACCGGTTCCTCAACCGCGCAAGATCCCGCGTTTCCCTCACATAGGGACGTCCGCGAGCTAGAGTCCCAGGTTCGCTGTCCGTCCCGCATCATTTTTGGTATGATCCTTGGTGGTTAGTCCACGAAGCAAGAACATCCTTTCTGATCCATACCAAATTCAATTTACTCAGATTTTTCTTCATAGTGCAGTTTGAATTAACGTGACCATTTACTCCACAATAGAAACACTTCACATTTGAAATCTTTGTGGCACGGACTTGTTTTACTTGTTCTTTTACACCACGGACAAATCTTTGTTTCTGCATCTTAGACCCATGATGTGTGGGTCCTTTCTTAGATTTCAGACTTTCTAAATTGTTAGTTTGTACTTGTTGGATGGGATTTTTCATTACCATTGGAGGTGTTTTTGAAGTACTGGCCACACTGGAAGCATGCACAAAGGAGATCTTAGTTTTCAATTTGAATGATGTTTTCTTCTCCGGTTTATAGCCCAAACCCTCTCTTTGAAAGTTGACTTTCAGATTTAGAATATCATCCAAATTCTATTTCCCATTCCTAGGTTTATCCAAGGTGACCTGCATGTCCTTCATTGTGCTTTCAGTTTCAGAGAGATGTTTTTCAAGAGATGCAATCTTAGACCTGAGATTCTCATTTTCACTTCTTATTTCTAAATGTTCTTTCTCAAGGTTTTTGGCCTATTCAAGCTCAATTTGCACATGTGACATGTTTTCAATTTCATCTTCATAAATCCTGACTTTACCAAGTAAGATTTCATGATTGTCAGTTAGTTTTTCCAATTTCTCTTCTAGATCATGACAAACTGTGCATGGAGATTTTACATGAGTGGTTTCCTGAATTTTCTTTTTCAAACCTTTATTTTCAGATCTCAATCTTTTATATTTCTCGAGCAGGACAGTATATGCTAGTTCTCATTCTTCACAAGTAAAAGTTTCAGACTCATTTACCTCAGTAGGCTCCTCCTCATTAGCCATAAGACATAGAGAGTCCAAGTCTTCCTCTATCTCGCCTAATGACACTTCGTCGTCCTCATCACTCCACGTAGCGACCATCGCCTTGGTTTTCTTAAACTTCCCTTTCTTTAGCTTGTTGAGGAACTTCGGGCACTCACCGCGCATGTGCCTCGGCTTCTTGCAGCCATAGCAAATTACCTCACTTGACTTACTTGAGTCATTGTTACCGGATGATTGCTTCTTCAATAGTTTTTTGGTGCTGCCTTGTGAATTATTACGTTGCTGGATGAACTTGCGCATCTTTCTTGTGAGAATGGCAAGGGCCTTCTCATCATCATCTTCATCGCTTTCCTCCTCTGACGAAGAATGCTGTGTCGGTGCAGCCTTCAAGGCGAGGCTCTTGTTCTTCTTCACATCTTGCTCATTCCTCCGGATATTCAGCTCATAGGTCATGAGAGACCCGATCAGCTCCTCCAGAGTAAGCGTCACCAAGTTCTTGGAATACTCAATCATAGTGGCCTTTGTATGCCACGCAGGTGGAAGATACCTCAAGATTTTACGTACCAGCTCAGAATTTGTATGCTGTTTGCCAAGGCCTTTGAGTCCATTGGTGATCTCGGTGAATCTAGCAAACATCTCCGAGATGGACTCCTCCGGCTTCATTCTGAATAGCTCGTAATCGTGAACCAAAATGTTTTCTTTGGTCTCCTTTACTTCGAAAGTTCCTTCATAAATTAATGTGACGTTGTCCTACATTTCCTTTGCAGATCTGCTCATCAAAACACGAGAATATTCATTAGGATGTAAAGCACACTGCATGATGTTCATGGCAGAAAAGTTCAATTTAGATTTTTTAATGTGATCATCATTCCACTTGCTCTCATCTTCAGGCAGCAAGTGAGGACCATTGTTTATAACTTTCAAAATTTCATAATCCTGAGCTCTAATGAAAATAATTAGACCCATCGAAAAACGGTGGCCTATTAATGGAGTGACCCTCAGCAATAAAATTACCCGAAGCCATCTTACCAAGATCTCTGTACTATGTTAGAGACCCACTCTGATACCAATTGAAGAGTCGGTATACGAAGATACCGAAAACTAGATCGCTAAACAGTTCGAGAGGGGGGGGTGAATCAAACTATACCTACTAAAAATTAAATGTGAACGCTCTCAAAATAAACCAACAAGAATCAGTGAAAAACTCACCACGCCTCACTGTGCGAAAATAAGAATGGGTGGTGGAAGAAATGGTAGCACACACCACGAGGGATGCAGGATTTATAAGGTGGTTCGGCCACGCAAACACACGTGCCTACGTCCACCCCGCACAGCAGTGAGGCTTAACCACACTAGGAAGAGAGTCCTCCAGCACACACACGTCCTAATCAGGATACACTGCCTAAAGGACAGTCACACACACACGGCACAAGGCCAACACGTGCACGCTGCCACGGCACGTACACACACACGTTCAATAATGTTGGTGGATCATGAAAACACAGGAGATATAGCAAAGATGACAGAACAACGAAGATCCCCCTATGTAGAAATCGGGCTTGATGACGTATCCGATGTGGCTCGCCCAATCAGCTCTCCCGTACTCCACAATGCGTAAGGTTGCGATCCTCTCCCGATCTCTGGTACTCCTAATCTAGTGCTTGGACGTGGAAGCCTCCAGCAGATGGAAATCACGCTGTGGAAGTTGCCACACGTGAATGCCTCTGAATCATAGATCTTAGACTTCAACAAGAGGATCCTTGGTCTAGGGTTCTTGAGAAGCTTGTAATTTCGTGGAGAGATCCCATCTAAAAGCCTTGGACAAACATATATATAGTTTTCAAAGCATCCCTAAAGGTTTTAGGAAGACCCCCGAGAGATTTGGCAAGAGACCACCCAAATCGGGTTAGAAAATGGAAAGTTCATAATTCTTGAAACCGTGATCGATCGACCGATGAATAGGGTCAGTCGACCGAACTCTGCAGAGATCTGGTTAGCTGAGCACTGGGAGAATCGGTCAATCGATCCAAGTCTATCGGTCGACCGAACTCTGTAAAAATCTGTCCCTCCAGACTCTGGCAACTTTGGTCGACCGTTCCAACGCCATTGGTCGACCGAACTCTTTTCTGCAAACCTGAAACGCAAACAATAGAGATGAGGTTAGCATGAATTTAACCCACTAAGTCCAACATACCTTAGATGATGTTTCTTGGACATTTTAGAGCTTAGTCTGCTGCAACTCCACTCAGGATAAGTTAAATGATCATTAGATGATAGGCATTAGTTTCACCAAACACAAATAAGATTCCAAATAGATATACAGGTTTGTTATCATCAAAATCTATAAAGTGCACAAAATGCAACAAATGATATGTAAATGGGTCAGACAACATCATGCACATGAACAACCTATAAAATGCAGGAACTCCCCCTATTTGAATGCACTTGAAACATCAATCCAAAGATGAAAACCAAGCAGGGAGTTGCTTAACTTTGCTTATGAAAATCTAAAATATTCTATATGCAATTTTGACTCATGGTACTAGGCGGAGAACTTAGGTCTTAAGACCACCTCTCGTATAGAGGAAGCTTCTAGACAGGCCTTACATGCCCTTCAGTAATACACCATTTGATATACCATAAGGTCATGCATGAAAAATGCATAACAAATGCAATGCAGTCTTATATGCATTCCAGATTTTCAAATTGTGCAAGAGAATGCATGATGACACATGCATGCATCAAACATATGCAATTCAGATTTTCAATCTGCAAATTGAATTTTCATTGCATGCCAAGTATTAGAATTCCTCTTCAATCATTCAATCAGTTGAAAACAATTAAGCAAGATGAATGACTGAGTTTAATCTGACAGATTTTAGACTATGATATGCAATTCACTCTCAATCTAATGTATGCACAAATAAATCAACATATGCATTGAGAGACTCATGAAAAACAATGCAACTGACAGATACAGATCTAAACATGTATGCATGAGATTTTAGCTGACAGATCAATCATGATGTGCAAGTTGTCAAGCAGGGAGTTATTGTATAACAACACCTAAACATTGTATGCAAAAATTCCTATTGAACAGATAAAGCAAGATATGCACATTTTCAAACAGGAGTTTATTTAATACACCAACTACAAACAGCAAACCAGAAATGGGGTTTTTACCACACATGGGTGCCTTGGCTTTATTGAACCCCTTTTATTTTTCTTCTTACTCCAAGGCACACCTACAAAATAATTCTCATTTTGCATATAGAGGTACCCAAGAATTCTTGGGTCCTGAATGGTTAGCAGCACCTCTGGTAAATGCTCTCCATGACTTCCAAGCATTAAACTCATCAGACTGTAACAGATAACATTCATGCATTGTATGCCCAAGATGACCACAATAATGACAAGAAATAGAAGACTTTGTGTTTTTATTGTGCATATGAGCATGAGTATGGAATTTCTTTGCATGACCATGAATGTTGTTCCTTTTAGCATGGAAATTCTTTTTCTCATAAATAGCCGATCAGCATTCAGATACTTTGTGGCATGGCTTCCCACAATCAAAACACACAGTGTGCCTACGGTTTGAAACAAATTTATTTCTATGAAAAGCATGATGGTTCACAAGAAAATCGACATGTTCAGCATGAGAATGAAATTTCCTTTCTCCCTTAGCAAACCAACATTGTGCGGCAACATGTCCCATTTTCCCACAGTGAAAGCATAGTGCTCTTTTTCTGAACATTTTGGAATTTCCTATCATGAGACCTTTTAGCATGCATTATATCATCCCTTTTCATGACAAAATAGTTATGCATAAGGTGACCATGCTTACCACAATAATGACACTTAACACTCTTTGATTTTGGAACATGGCAATCTTCATGAAGGTTCTTAGAATGCATGTTGTTGAATGTCTTTTTATGTGTTTGCTGCACATGGTTTTTCTTTTTCTGAAATTTATTCTGTTTATGAGTTTTCTCAGTAACAAACTGTTTTGGGGATTGACTAGAGGTACCAGTCACTTCTGAGCTTCGCACAAAGGTGGTGTATAGCTGGTTTCTAATAGCCTTCTTATTTCCAGAGTTGTGCTATATCCCCTCACTTGGATTAGTGAACTCATCTTCCAAAGGAGTTTTCAATTTCTCATTTCCTTTGACAGAATTAGATGATATCTTTTCTAACTCTTTCACTTTCTTTTCCGAAGAGGCTTTAAGAGTTTTAGATTATGCTCTTTCCCTTTCCAAGATAGCAAATCTTTCTTTCAATGTTTCATTTTCATTTTTCTATTTTTCAATTTCTTTTTCCCAAAAAGAAACCATATATTTTTCTTTCTCAAGGCTGAGCAATCTGTCAGACATGATAGTGTTCAGCTCCTTCAGTTTTTTATTTTATTCCATCAATTTTTCATTCTGAACAAAATCATTTATTACGACTTGATCATCATTCAATGAATTTATCTTATCTTCTAGTTCAAAAACTTTGGTTAGAAATTCTTGGTTTTTATTTTTCAACAAACAAATTAGTTCCTTATACATTCGAACATCAAACTCACACGCTTTATTCAATTCCTCTAACTGTGAGCATTTACTACAAGGAGAGTTAAAATTGTTCTACTCAATCTTCTTTTTCAACTTTTTATTTTCAGATTTTATTTTCCTGTATTTTTCAGACAGTTCTTCATAGAGAGTAAACAATTCATCAAACGAGATCTCTTCAGCATTGGAGCTTACCTGAGATGATGTCTCATCCAGTTAATCACTGATGTGATCACTTTTGTTCGCCATCAGGCATGTGTCCTCCTCCTTTCCATAGACATCCATCAGATTGTCCAGTATGACCTTCGCCGTGCTACAGGCAGAAATATATGGAAGAACGTTAACATCAACTATGTCTTTCAGTAATTGTAGAGCTTTAAAATTATCAATGTTCTTAGATTTATGATCATCAGTCCACTTAGATCTATCCTTAGGCAATTTATGTGGACTATGTGTGATTAGATTCCATAAGTCAGGATCAACATAGTTAACAAATTTACGAATGTTGCGAAGCCAGGAATCAAAATTAGAACCGTTGAACATCGATGGATGAGCCATGGAAATTAAATCAAATCAATGAGCCAAAATCGATAATGCACCAAGAACAACAAGATCTACTCTGCAGATGGTTAGATCTGAACAATCAGAGACCTGCTCTGATACTAATTGTTGGGTGCAATGTGGGATTTAGAGGGGGGGTGAATAGATCCCCTTCAAAAACTTCGCTCAAATAAAATTCACACTCAATTCAAATTATGATAGAAACTAATAAGGAAAATAACACTGCAGACTCGGCAATCTATTCAAAGTTCAAGTTTAAGCACACGAGTAAACAAAGCCAAACCAACTCCATTAGCTCTCACAGAACTAGACTCGAGCACTTACCATATGAACGAAATGCAATGTGAAAATAGTTCACTCACATAACTACTCTCAAGCACTTAATGTGTAGGGAAGATTGCAATGCTGAACAAATGTATCATAAACACAAATGAGTCTGAGATATACTCAGCTCACTGATCAACCAGGGAAGGGAGATAGAAGATAAGGAAATTGCGCACAAGCCAAACCACGATGGACAGGATTTTTAGGTGGTTCGGTCTGCTACCCATAGACTTACGTCCACCCCTCACTCAAAACCGAGTGAGGCTTCCCTTGCAGATGCAAGACCGCAGACTCAGTCTGCAACAAACGCTGACTAACAGCTTGAACCTGAGGGAAACAAATCCCTCAACCTGATCTCACACCTAGCAAGACCAGACCCACTACCACTGGCAATGACCAGAGGAACTAATCCTCCCTTCTTCTGCAAACACAGAAGGAACGTGAACAGCAACTCACTGCTCACAAACCCAGAGGATTCAATCCTCTCTTCCTCTGACACCACAGAGGGAACCCGGAGAAACACTTCTCCCTTCTTCTGAACACTCAGAAGGAACCCGATCCCAGGACAGGGTATCGGAAGAACAATGTAAAAATGGAAAAGCAACAAACATAAAACACATGGAATGTAGCTTTACAGGAGCAAATTGACTCTGAATTTGATCCACGAGTCAATGTCTAAACAGATTTTCAATCGACTCTGGCTGCACACTCTTTTTTTCTTTTCTTCTTCTTCTTCTCGTAGGCTCTCTCTCACAGATCTTCTTCTCTGATTCTTCTCACAGGCTCTCTCTCTTTCTTCTTCAGTCGTGTCTCTCCCTTTTTCTTTCTTACTTCGCAGCTCTTCCTCTTTGCAGCTTCTCCTTCTCTTCTACAGCAGCCCTCTTCGGAGGAAGAAGCCCCAATATATAGAATAGGGCCTTCGGAAAGCCCTTTGAATAAGATAATCTGATTTTCTCTATTTTTCCATTGGTCCACATGTCCTGGAGAAAGAATATTCCTCTGACAAAGCACCTCGAATCACGTGCCAAATGATTGGCCTTTTAACCTTGGGCGTGTGGAAATCGCAAGTTATGTGACTTCCTTGACCTTTCCACGAGCTTGGCTATTTGTTACCCTTGCTAAGCTATTTTTCACCTTTATCCTCTATTTATCTGCCTTAGTCACTTATTTTTCACCCTTATTGTGCTTTAGCTGTCGCCACAGTTCTCCTTCTGTTGTTGAGGATTTTCTTGTACATGGAGTCGACTCCAAGGCTTTATAGAGTCGACTTTCCTTCTATGCCTTTCAAGCCTTTCAGGCCTGTTACCCATATTTCATCCTTACACTGCTATTTGTCTGCCTTATCTGCCATTTGTTACCGCTACCAAGCCATTTGTCACCCTGTCCACTTTGAGTCGTCGCCCTTGCTGTTTTCCTCTTTAGCCTTGGCCATCGCCAATAGCTATTTGTCACCACTAGCATTCTGTTTGTTACTACTATTGTGCAATTTTTCACCCGTATTGCACATTAGTCACTCTTAGTCTTCTTCAACTGGCAACATCTTCTGGTGACCTTAGCTGCACTTTGACTTTGACTATATGACCTTTGACTGGAGTCACTCTGACTTAAGTTGACTTTGATCGAATGACCTTGATTGGAGTCACTCTGACTTAAGTTGAGTCACTCTGACTTAAGTTGACTTTGACCAGATGACCTTGACTAGAGTCACTATGACTTAAGGTGACTTTGACTGTGGAGTCAACTTCCTTCAGAGTCATCCCTTCATCATCTTCTTCAGTCTTCTCACCCTTTATCATTTATTTCTCAGCGTTACCCTTCTATTTGTCACCTTTGTTCTGCATTTGTTAGCCTTAGGAAGCTATTTTTCACCCTTATTTTGTCACAAAAAGTTTGTTTTGAACAGATCACATTTCTTCACTTGGGCAACTACACTGCGTCGACTCTAAAGGAGTTTGACGTCAACGCACCTTCTTTGCATCTCAAGTCTTTCAACACTACAGCTCATTTTTCACCCTTGGTGGCCTCTTTTATGCTCTTATCACTTATTTTACACCGAAGACCGCCTATTTGTCACCACTAATCCGTAGCTATAGGACTAGCCATTCTGCCTTGCGAGCTTGAACTGGAGTCGACTCCAAGGGTCGACTCTAGTTGACTCATCTTCTTTGGATTTTCACATTTTCAGCACTACCATCTATTTGTCACCACTAAGGGTCTATTTGTCACCCTTAAGCTTCATTTGTCACCTGTAGGCTCTTATTTGTCAGCGATAGACGCCATTCTTCTTCTTCTTTGCTTAAGCCAGCGGGTAACTTCTTTTATGCCATTAGCTCACCAAATCTTGTTACTGCTAGCTTATACTGTAGTGTGTTGACTAATGTTCTTGAGTTCATCAACTTCTTCACTGCCTGTCTGCCCAAGTCGACTTGTGGCTTGCTAAAGTCGACTTCACTTGCACCTGATATTGTGCTGCTGTTTGACCTGTTCTTCATAAAGTTCAAGGGTGTTGCACACATATGTATACTATCATCAAAACATAGGACTTCACCAAAGTATGAAACCAATGCATATAAAAGTAATTCATCAAACTTAATGCACCAGTGCTCCGATATCAAATATATGACTTCATCATCAAACATGAATCAATCCCATGTATGCATATGCAGACTCCTGATGAGTCATAGTGTTTGACATCATTAAAATCACAGGGACACAACATAGCCCAAGGTCCCACTCCCTCGTTGTGAACCGAGAAGGGGAGAATGGGTAGCACCCTATACCCTTAGTTCGACTTTAGCTTTCCTCAGATTTTGCACCGTTTGATTTCGAGAGCGGGGTGCGTGTGTGTGTGCGGGTTAACCCCGAGTTAGACTACAAAGACCGTAGAGCAAGTTTCTAACTTCGATGGTCCTCGTATCATGCCGATTGTCACACCTATCTAAGGGTAGTATTTCTTAAGATAAAGCCCATTCCAAGGGTGGGATAGCTCGATCCCCTCAGCATTGACTAGCCTGTAGGTATTGCCTGGATGCACAGCCTGAATCACGTATGGCCCTTCCCAATTAGGTTAGAGTTTAAAACGCGGTCCACCAGATTTTACAAAAATTCTTTTCACTACCATCTCACTGACTTTAAATTTTTTTTTCAATGACCTTCTTTTGATATAAACGTGTGAGTCTATTTTGGTAAACACGTGCATGCTCGGCAGCGACTAGCCGCTTCTCATCTAAGAGTTCCAATTGAGTAAGGAGTGAATCACGACATTCGTCGAAAGAAAGTTCCTTGTCCAATTGTACCCTGAGAGAAGGAATCAAGGTCTCGTACGGGACTACTGCCTCCATTCCATAAGTAAGGGCGAATGGGATTTACCCAGTGGGAGTACGGATTAAAGTGCGATAGACCCATAGAGCTTCAATAAACATTTCCGGCTAATCCGAGAACTTGTTAGACTCACATGTCTTCTTTATGATTTTGATCAAGATTTTATTGGAGGCCTCTGCTTGGCCATTACCTTGTGGGTAATAAGGTGATGAATGATGCAATGTAATCTCATACCTTTTGCAGAGGTCTTGAAGGTCCTGGGAAAAGAATTGCGGCCCGTTGTCGGTGATGATAGTGCTTGGGATGTCGAACATAGCGATGATGTTCTTCATGATTAACTTGTAAACAGTTGACGCTTTGATCTCCACGTGAGCTTCAACTTCGGGCCATTTGGTGAAGTACTTCGTTACAGTAAGGATGAAAGATTTTTACTAGGTGAGAGAGTTAGGATCACCGAGAGGACCAATGATGTCGAAAGCTCACATAGAGAAAGACCATGGGGAGGATACTGGATGAAGTGAGGAAGATGGGGAGTGAATTTTATCGGCGTGAAGTTGACACTTAGCACACCTACGGACATAAACAGCACAATCCTCTTCCATAGTGAGCTAGTAAAAATCTTGCCGAAGGATCTTCTTAACAAGCATTTGGCTATTCACATGGCCACCGCACACACCTGAGTGTGCTTCCTCAACACACTTCCAGACCTCATCGTCATCAAGACATCTTAGAAGAACACCAGTAAGGCTTCTCTTGTATAGCACTCCTCCAACTAGCGTATATTTTTGGGACACTCTCCTTATGGCTTTCTTATCCTCTGACATGGCCTCTTCTGGGTAGGACTGATCTTTGCATTATTTGGCAATTTCATAAAACCATGGTTTCTCCTCGTCGACCAGTTCTTCTTCCAATTCTACCAACATGATTTCCCTCTTCTCAATAATTTCTCCCTCTCGGACCTTCCTTGATAATTCTTCCTTCATCCTCAGGAAGGAAGCGTCTTGGACAGCAGGGGTGAGACGCTTGTAGATAGCAATAAACTCAAACCATCTACCTAGAGGGAATTTTAAAGATGATGCCAAGGAGGCGAGGGCATCGGCCAGAATATTCTGGTCACGAGGAACATGGACAAAGACCAATTTAGTGAACAGTTTGGCATAAACAGCAGTGAGCTCCTAATAGGGCTTGAGCTTGGGATCAAGGGTGCGATATTTGGTGAGCACCTGGCGGCCTACAATTCGTAGTTCGGTGACACTGAGAGAATGGGAAGCTTCTAGGCCCGCTAGAAGAGTCTCATATTTAGCTATGTTGTTAGTGACTGGGAATGCAAGCTGATAAGCCTGTGGGATGGTGACACCCTCAGGCGATAGGAGAACAATGTCGATACCTCTCCCTTGGGAATTCAAAGCTCCATCAAAATGTAACGTCCACATATGATCGGCCGATTGGTTGATGGACATTAGTTCCTCATCTGGAAACTCTGATTGGACATGATCAAATTTAAGGAGAGGATGGTGAGCGAGATGCTCGGCTATGGCATAGCCTTTAATCGCCTTTTGCTGAATATAGGTGATGTCAAACTGAGAGAGGAAGCTTTGCCAGCGTGCTAGCCTATCAGTGAGAATGGATTTTTCCAAGAGAAATTTGATAGGGTTCATTCGGCCAATCAAATAGACTTCGTGAGCCAGGAAGTAGTGTTTCAATTTCTACACCACCCAAACTAGGGCGGCACAGGTTTTTTTCCATAGCTGTGTACCTCTACTCACAAGGGTTGAGAAGTTTGGACAAGTAATAGGTTGCCCTTTCCTTGCCCTCTTCATTGGTTTGTGCCAGGATAGCTCCCACAGAGTCATCCAAGACTGAGATATAAAGGATCAAAGGTTTGTCTGGGATGGGTGGAATGAGAACAGGCGGACTGGCTAGATAGTCCTTTAATTCTTCGAAGGCTTTTTGGCACTTAGAATCCCAATGGAATTCTACTCCGGGCTTGGTCAACTCATAGAAAGACTTACACCTTTGCGAGTGCTGGGACACAAACCGACGAATGAATCGCAACCTCCCAATCAGACCTCGAACTTCTCTCAAATTCTTGGGAGGTGGCATATCGCTAATTACCTTAACTTTGTTGGGATCTATCTCAATACCCCTTTGCTTACAATGAAGTCTAGCAGCTTACCCGATGATACACCAAATACACACTTCTTTGGATTCATTTTTAATTAGAACTACCTTGATCTTTGCAACACCTTACCCAGAACTTCTATATGCTCTGCCCTAGTCCTTGATTTCACCAACAAATCATCCACATACACTTCCAAATATACGTGCATCATGTTATGAAATATCGCCATCATAGCCCTTTGGTAAGTAGCTCTAGCATTCTTCAGCCCAAACGGCATGACCATATAACAATATGTTCCCCAAGGTGTGGTGAATGAGGTCTTCTCCTGATCCTCTTCTGCCAAGCGAATTTGATTGTATCCTCAAAAATCATCCATGAATGAGAGAGTTTCATGCCTTGTCGTATTATCAATCAAAAAATCGATGTGAGGCCAGGGGAAATCATTCTTCGGACACGCGCGATTAAGGTCCCGGAAATCAATACAGATCCTCACCTTTTCGTCCTTCTTCATGATCGGGACAATGTTCACCACCCATTGCGGATAAAGAACGACTCTAATAAATCTGGCTTTGTGGAGTTTGTCAACCTCTTCCTTCATTTTCAAAGCCATTTGTGAGTAGAAATGACTTAACCTTTGTTTTACCGAGATGGACCCTGGCTTTAAAGTCAAATGGTGTTCAACTAGGGTGGAATCCAAGCCCGGCATATCCTCATAGCTTCATGCGAGCGTGTCCTTGTATTCCTTGAGAACCTCAATCAATGTCTCTTCCTCAAATGATGGCAAATTATCACTTATGAGGACGATCCTAGAGTCTTCGATTCCCAAGTTGATTTCTTTGGTGGATTCTTCTACAGCGGCCACAGCTCATCAAATATTCTCATTCCATTAGCATATGCCTCAGCCGTGTCCTCATATTCTTCATCCCCTTCTACCATGGGGTACTCCTCATCTGTGATCTCATAGACTCCATACCCTTCATCAATCGTGCAATTCTCCTCATATTTTGTTTCCGACAGTTGGATGGGATTTTCTAGCAGCTGAGGAATGGCTAGGCATGCCTAACATCTATTGGCCTGATCTAGAAGGAATCGGTGAGAGATTTGCCTACCCTTGGATTTCCTCTTGGGTACTACCCTTGACTCACTATTCCTAACCTGACTGACCTGTCCTACGGAAGAAGAAGAAGCTAAATAATGTATAGGAAAAGACCCCTCAGAGGAGGGGTGAAGAAGGTCGCTCAGATGACCTTGGATGAGTGGCCCGTAAGTCGGGGCACACTCATGGGAGATGTAGGAGGTTTCTTCAAAAGAGATGTGCTATTGAGGAGTTTGAACATTGGCATTTTTTTCACTTTTATTTTTAATGACAAAATAATTAAAAATAGTTGTAGAAGGAGAAAAGGGGATTATAGCTAAGAAATTGGGAGGCTCATAGAGTAGATCATGATTGAAAACTTGTTGCGGGTTGAGAAATCTGCGCAGGAATGTAAGTAGAGAAGGGGACCTGAGAAGATCATCAGATAAACGTCTGACCCAAGAAGGAGTCAGCAGCAAAGGCTGAGGATAATGGATGGAGAAAATGATGGAAAGCGATCCGTCAATGGCAACATCCTCTGAACGAGGATTGTTTGGAGTTCCGGCAACAACTATGGTATCCCTCGACATATCAGAGATCAAAAGCGGCCCTTATAGGTGCGGAGGCAAGAACATTCTCTCCAGTGCAATGGAAATATCGTGTATGTCAAACTATCTGTTCCATTCACAATCCAGGTCATCAAACTTCCCTTTCTTGAGAGCCCTCGAGCAACCTCCAGCTAAGTATACAATCTGTGGCCCCTCATGTGTTTCCTGTGGGTAGTCCCCTAATTGCACAACATGCCCCTTCTTGAAATGAGAGTATAAGGTCCATATAAGGGGTTTTTCATCTGCTTCAATTGGCCCTTCAAAGCCCATACCAGCTCTAAGGATCAACCTTGTTTTCTTCTATGATCTCAGCCTCCCCTGTGATTGTGCCCCAAAGCCTTTGCCCTGCTGGTAGCCCAAGTTCTTCATGATCTCCCATCCTTTAGAATGGGAAAGGAGACGTGACATTGGTGCGGGAAGCGGCTTTTTCTTGTGTTGATGGGGCGCGGCAAGGGTCACACGCATCCAGCAGTGAAAGAATAGGCATGTGGGTCGGCCAGACAGAGGGCAAGGAAGTAGTAATAGCATCCACCATAGGAAGGAGGGGCATGCTAAACACTTTGTCGATCCGTCCCTTGTACGGAAACTTCAAACATTGGTGATTGGTGGAGGGGATGACATTCATTGCCTCTATGTAGGGACGACCCAATATGCCCTTGAACGTGGGGTCCATGTCCAAGATATGAAATTCCATAGGAACCACTACTGGACCCACTTCCACATTAAGAGTGATCATCCCCTTCGGCGGTCTTTTGATGTTATCATATGTTGTGACTATGATCTCCGAAGGCCTTATCTGTTCTGTGTCAACCCACATAATTGGACGGTGCTCATAGAAATCACATTGATTCATGCACCCGAATTCACCAAGCACAGGTTCACGGACACCTCGTTGATCTTTACCGCATTGCACAACGCATATTTACGAGCTTCCTAGGGGGCAAGCTCGTGATCCTGAAATGTGATGGATGGTTACATGCTTGTCGGTGTTAGCACTGACGAGATCTTCTCCACTAGGAGCTCCTCATTCACCATAACTTTTTGGAGATATTCTATTAAAGCTTCTTGATGAAATTTGGACCTCTTGATCAGTTCAAGAATGGAGATCCGTTCAGGTGTCTTATCCAAATGCTTCAACAGGTCATATTGTGTTCCTGGGGTGGATTCTTCTAACTACTCTTTCGTTCCTCTTTCTTGCTGAGACTGTTCTGGGCCTTGACTGTTCTGTGGGAAAACACGGTGGAAAATCCTTCCACTCCGGAGCACCATTGCTTGCGGCTTTTGCACCTCCACGGAGGTGGTTGTGGGTTTAAGGAGGGGTTTAAATGGTGGAGGGACGGTTAGTGGAGTAGGGGTAATGATGGGTGAAGGGATCCTGATGAGGGGTTTGTTTGGGGGAGGTGGAGTGGAAGTGGACGGGGCCTCGAATGGGTGGTGAGTGATAAGAGGTTTGAAAGGTACAGGTGGAGGTATAGTGGTGGTAGATGGGGCCTCGGATGGACGGTGAATAATGAGGGGTCTTGAGGGTATAGGTGGGTGCGAGAGTGTAGTTGATGGGGCCTAGGATGAATGGTAGATATAAGGGGTTTTAAAGGTACAGGCGGAGGTATAGTGGAGGTAGATGGGGCCTCGGATGAATGGTGGATGATAAGGGGCCTTGAGGGTAAGGGTGAAGGTATGGTGGAGGTGGATGGCGGGGTAGATGGCCGTGGAAGATGAGAAGTTTTGAAGGTTGCAGGCAGAGGTGTGGTGAAGGGTTTTTGCTGGTGGACCAGCAAGGAATTAGTGGTGGGGGTGCGGATAAGAGGGCGCGACGGCTGCGGAAATGAGGGAGTCCCGATTATAGGTTGTGACATGGGTCGGGGAGAGACGGGTGCTGGTCGGATGAGGCGAGGGGGTTGGCTAGGAATGTGGTTGGCGGCAAAAATGGTGGTGCTTTCCGTATGCCAACCCTGCCCTCTTCCAACTTCCAGGAAGGAGGAGATGGGGTTGACTTGTTGGTTGGGTTGTTGGTGTTCCGGTAGTTGATTCTGAATGATGCCCATATTTGGCTGCTGCTATTGGGCCTGCTGAGGTTACTGCTGCGGTTGTGACTGTTGTTGATGTTGAGGCTATTGTTGCTGAAACTGGGGTCTAGGAGGAGGTATCCTGGCCTTTAGGGTGGCGATGTATCGCCTTATTTTGTCCCAATCAATTCCTCCTTGATCATTCATATCATAGATGTAGTCTTTGAAATGGAAGCAGTTTTCCACCGTTTGACCCTGTTGTCTATGGAAAACACGGTATCTAGAGGTATCGACATTCTGGGGCCATATGGGTTTTTCCTTGGGCAAAGTGAGTGCATTGGCGGCCATGAGAGCGTTGAACACATCCGACAATGTTTCCGGCAATGGTGGGTAATGGGCTCTCTTAGAGCCGATTGGCCTTCTTTGTTGCTGAGGGGGGCCATAATTTCCAGGAGGTGGAACTTGATGGTACTGAGGCGGTGGTTGTTGTTGCTGGGGATGGAAGGGTTGAGGCGCATTGTTCTGGGGGAGGGTTGTTTTGGGGTGGGAGGATGAAAAGGTTGTGGACCTTGTTATTTTGGCGAAAGGGGAGTTGCAGTGTTTGTGGAGGCCTTGGGTTGACTAGCTAGTTGGGGCTGCCAACTGCACTCACTTGTTCATTCCTGACGACCCCTTCCGTCACTCCGCCATGAACACTGACATTTGTCTTCCTCACCACCCTCTGCTTTGGTGGCTCGAACATATGCATGAGAGGGGAATCTTTCAGCTGTGTTTGAATATACTTGGCTCTCTCATACAACTCCTCCATTGTGGTGAGTTTGTCCATTGCCAAGACGTGTCTGAACTGCGGGGTGGCATTAGACACAATCATTTTTACTTGTTCCGACTCCGAGAGGGTATCCCTTACTCTCTCTGCCAGGGACCTTCTTCTATCAGCATATTGGATGAAATCTTTGTCCGTCCTCATTTTCTCAGCCACTAGGCCGGTGATAGAAAGGGATGGGCTGACCCAGTCCCGATATTTCTACAGGAACTTCCTTTGGACCACTTCAAAATTCTCAGCCTTACTTGGCTCTAAGGCATAGAACCATTCTAGTGCAGGGCCGTCCAATGATCTCCTAAACAAATATGCGAGCGATCTCTTATCATTTTGCCAGAAAGAAGACTCGTACATGAAGTCCTTAAGATTGATAAAGGGGTTGCCAGTGCCATTGTATCTACAGTACGTAGACATTTCAGAAAGGGGAAGACGGAATACCGAGAGGACCGATAGGGTGACCTCAGGAGTGGACTTTACGTCCACTATTTTCTTCAGATCTCGAAATTGCTCATCCATTTTGTTCAGCTTAGTGAGGAGAGACTGGGTTAGCGTATCGATTGGGGAAGGTGGTGCTTGCCACGGAGGAGGAACGGGCCTTCCGGAGGCCTGAGAAGGGAACCTCAAATGAGAGGGGTATTGGGGTCTACCAGTGGATGGACCCGACTGAATTGGTGTTTGAGGGATGGCTGGGGTTAGGGATTGTGAGGGGAATCGAAAAGAGGGAGACTATTGACTTGCCTACCCGAGAGGTAAGGGGGAAGGAATAGCCTGTGCAGGCTCTTGAATAGGGGTGGCAGCCAGAGTTGGCTCCTGAGGAGAGGGGGAGATAGATTTCCCCTTTAGAATGGCCTGAAGGGCTTGGAGTTGCTCAAGACTGAGCTGGGTGGTGGCAAGGACACCTAGCATGGAGGAGATGTCCTGGGAAGGGGATGCTTCCCCAGTAGCGGTTTGCACCTCACGAGAGGGCTCGGAGAATGGTCTTGCACCCATAGCATGGACCTGTGGATCACCTTTGTGGCCCTGGTCTGGGTTGTACTTTCCATGAGAATCATGACCTGGGTCAGAGATCTGAGATTGATAGTCGAAGGCCTCGACCTCAAAATTATCGTAACTGTACTCGGCCATCTTCACGACTTTACCGGAACGTAGGACTTTACTGGAACGCAATAACATGCACTATCAAACCAATAACAGAGATTAACACACAAGTGGATGCTTTACGTCCCTTTTTTTATTTTTCTTAAAAGAAGGTGGCTTTTAACATATTTGAAGTTCACACAAAAGGGGTAAGACCCTAGTTACAATTTCAGTTTCTGTCGTGCCAACTAAGGTTGCTCACCTCACCACGAATGGGTAACTAAACTCTGAGGAACTTCAGTGGTACAACCGGCCCAGTGAACGAAGAGGGAATCCTTTGCTGTCGGGGACTTACAGAGGTCCTGATGGAGGAGATTCTGGTCCGTCGAGAGGAATTTCCGAACCGAGAGTCCTTCCTTCACCGAGAGGGGGTAATCCTTAGAAAAGTGAAAAGAAAGGGGGAAGATGCCAATGCAATGTAGTGTTGTATATAAAAAAAAACACACAGAACAGGAAGAACAGGAATTACGCAGAACAAAATAAGACTGAATAAATTTCAGACAATGGAAGGGAGAGTAAAGAAGGACTTCCACAACTTCAACACTTCCAGATATGACAATCAAATGAAATAAGGAACTGCTCGGAACCGGATCTCCTTTCCGCAACATGTGAATCTCTCGATGAATCACAAGGGACTATGGTGGAAGTGCACGCGGTGCATGAGGGATGAAAATAAAAGTGCTACTTGGAGCACAACTACAGCACGCACATGCGCGATAAGGAGGGGCACGCGCGGGTGCCAAGTGGAGGGGCACACGCGGGTGCCAAAAACACACGGAGGGGCACGCGTAGGTGCCGAAAACACACGGGTAACCAAAAGAAAGTAAAAGATGTCCCACCGTGATCGCCAAAGATGTGAACGACGTCACAGGAAAGGAGAGGGGGAAACACATGATAAGTGAACGGATGAATAAGTGATCTAGAGGGGGGTGAATAGATCAATCCCAAATTAAAAATTCTACAGTAGTGAATAACAGTGCGGAATTAAAGTAAACTACTGTGAACAGAAACACTAAGATCAATATGAATTATCAGCAAGATAATCTACTATGAAGTTGATGCAGATCATAGAAAACACCAAAGCAATTGATCACTCAACTCGGTTTTGTACCTGGCGGAGGGTCGATTAGAAAATCTCCTCACGCAAAGGTCAATTTTCCAGATAGATGAAATCTATCCTTCTAACTGAACAAATTTTATATACCACTGAGTTGAAGATAACAGATAAGATGAGGAAAGTAAGTCTGCCAAGTAATTCACAGCAAAGACAGTTTGAGATGAATCAATGCAGTTAGATTCAGGATATGGTTAAACAGACAGATGTAGAATTGATTGAATGCAACAGATGAATAGTATGAATTGGTTAAGAAATAGCAGATGACGATCCTAAGCATTCATCTATTCGCAGAGATGAAAAATTCAATCACACACAGGATAGATCAATTTTAAGGTGGTTCGATCTCAACCTTGAGATCTACGTCCACCCCTTACTCAACCGAGTAAGGATTCTGCTGCCACACAGCTTGAATACCGCTGATCCACAGTTTTGGGGAACACGTCCCAGACCGCTGAGCTTCACATCTTGCTAACCGAGGATCACACCTCGCTGTTGAGCACACAACTTGCTGACCGCTGATACACAGCTTATGAATGATATCAAAAACAAACGGAAAAATAAAATGACAATGAAAAGAAACAATATAGCTCACTACGGAGCAAATTGACTCTGGATCTGATCCAGGAGTCAAGACAGCAACAATTCCACTCAGACTCTCTTCTCACTCAAGCGATCTTCACCATCTTACGGCACTCTATTTTTCTCTCTATTCTTTGAATCAGGCTCTTTCTCTTGATCTCCTCTCTAACTCTTCTCTCTCTCTAACTCTAACTCTTCTTAGCTCTCTAAACTCAGCTTCTCTGAACTCTTCTACTCTTCTGCTTCGTGTATTCTTATTGTTTTATCTATTTATTCACACGAACCTTTCGTTTGAGAGATCCCATTTTTATAGGCGCAGGCTGAGCCAGGTGGTCCCCTGAGCTTTTTGAATTTTGGGCGCGTGGAAGACACACTCCCGCTCGAAGATTTTATCCATAAAGCGCACTTTGAGGGGCCACGTGTCAGAGGTGGAGTTTGTGATGATCCACGTGGCAGAATATCAGTTCTACTCCCTACCTTGGATCACGTGCCTTTAATCTGATTCTTTAAGTTCCACGTGAGAATGATGCAGACTGCCTTTATGCCACCCAGGTGTTCGATAATAGAACTGGGCTGGTTCTTCCTGTTTCTGTTCAAAACATAATCCAAGATTTATGATTTTAATAAGCATGTAATAGTTGTTAGTAAATGCAATTTCAGATGCTCATGAGGTCAGGCAATTTATTTAAGTGAATGCTCAGAAACTCTTCAAGTGCATTGAAGCATAAATGAAGTGTATCATCTGTATAGCTAACACATGCAATAGGTCAACAACATCGACCTTATGAAATACAGGTAGACTTTCATTGTCAGACACACTGACTTGAAATGAAGATGCATCGACTTTACCTTATGGTAAATGCACAAGGTGCATCGACCTTGAGAATAATAACTAACAAGCATCGACCTTACTAAGACATGCATAGACTTGTCCTTCGGTCGCTAGCTCACTAACATCGACCTTACTAAGACATGCATAGACTTGTTCTTCAGTCGCTAGCTAACTAGAATCGACCTTACTAAGACATGCATAGACCTATGCAACGTTCCCTGTCTTACTAACATCGACCTCATTGAAACATGCTTTGACCTGTGCTGCAATCCTTCTACCTATGCTCACTAGCATCGACCTATGCAGTAGTCGCTGACTTACTAGCTTCGACCTTCTAGTGCAGGACTTCACATGTGCATCGACCTTTCAATGCAATACTTCTACATGGGCATCGACCTTTCTAAACGATAACCTACATGTGCATCGACCTTTCTAAACAATAACTCTACACATGCATCGACCTTCAAAATTGAAATGGACATATGCACTGACCTTTGTATGCAATAATGTGAGTATGCACCGACCTTTACTTGACTAAAAATTTAATCTGACTAAAGGAAAGATATCGAAGTAACAGTGTTGCCAAAGTCAAAATAAAGTCAACTAAGCTATTGCCAACAACAAAACACAGCATTCTTCTCACTAAGCATCAAATTCAGAGGAGACACAACAACACACGCGTTAAGCGGTGAAACGTGGAAAAGATCCCCGAGGAGAGTTGCCCTCTGCGGGGTTGAAGCGGGAAAATACGCGTAATGGAAATTGCGAGAATGGAAATAGCGTAAATGGAAATTGCGTGTAAATGGAAATTGCGTAAAAGAGACTGCAGCGGGATGTTACTCTCCGCGGGTTTAGATAAGAATTAAAATGGGGAAGGGGAACCGTTGTGGCATGTTACTCTCCGTTGATTTAACAGAAATAAAAATTGTGTTGAATGAAAATGAAGGGGAAGGGAACCG